>CM016619.1:8243099-9443099 GCA_005393395.2 Gossypium australe | reverse complement strand
CAAAGCCCTAAAACACAGTTGCCCTTCACTAATTAAAGGTGCATTGATTGCTTAATAATTATAATCATTATTATCATATGCACATATTAAATTATTTAAATTACTAAATTATTTTTTTTGATAAAAATGTCTAAAATTTTATAAAAATAGTACAAAGTTTTAAAAAAAATTATGAATAAATGAATACCTATTTTTCTCAATTTCTAAGATGACATTTATTTATTAAAACTATAATTTTATAAATAAATCAATTTAAGGGAAAAAAATTCATGAAGAAGACTTAAGCAGATTCAAATTTTCCCTTTTTCTCGACATTATAGAAAATATAAAAACTAAGGACTAAAATTGTTATTATACCAATTTAAAAAATGTCACTTAATAGTTGAGTGACAAAAAGAAAAACAATTCCGGAAACATTAGTGACCAATTTGTAACTTTTTTAGTTAAGTGACCAAAACAAAAACTTATTCATAGTTTAGCGACTAATGATATAGTTTACCATTTTAAAAAAAGTTCGGTCAGCAAGCTCTAAGAGACGATTGGTATGATAGATCAATACATGTTGACATGTAGAAGAACATACCTTAAATTCAAGTGTATTTGATGGCTAGTGTCGAAGGTCGGAAAAAAAAGTTGTTTAGATTTTGGTTTGCAGATTCATGGCGTTCAAAGTTTTCTTATGAAAAAAAATTGAACTATAGAAGAGAAGGTGAATGAGAGCTTTCAAGTGGGGTTTTTTTTTACCATTTTAATACAAAAAAATAAAAAATATCCAAATTGGGGTGCCATTTCCATTAATTACAAAAATGGTATATTGAGGGTGGTGCCGCCTCTGACAGAGGCGCAACCACCCTCTGCAACCCTATATTTTTTGCACAAAAATTAAAAAAAATAGAATTTTGCACAGAAATTAAAAAAAAAACAGAATTGAAAAAAAAACATTTGAAATGAAATGACAGCACACTGGTGCAGCCTCTGCGGCAGGCGGCACCGAAGGTGCCTCTGTCAGAGGCGGCACCGCTTTGATAGGTCACTTTCAGCAGGTTGTGGCGGGGGGACCTTATAATGGTCCCCAAACTTGATACTTGCAGCAGCTGGAGAAGAAGAAGAAGAAGCAGACTGTGGCGTCGAAAAAAAGAAGAGAAAGGAGGAGAAAGAAGAAAGAAAGAAGAGAAAAAAAAGAAAGAAAAAAATAAAAGTATGTTTTTTTTGTTTTTTTTTAAATAATGGATGATGATATTGTTTGTTTTGTTTGTTAGTTTAGTTTAGTTTAGGTTAGTTTAGTTATTGTTAGTTAGTTGTATTTTTAGTTTAGTTTAGTTATTGTTAGTTTAGTTTAGTTTAGGTTAGTTTAGTTATTGTTAGTTGTATTATTAGATTTGTTTAGTTATTGTTAGTTTAGTTTAGTTTAGTTTAGTTTAGGTTAGGTTAGTTGTATTATTAGTTTAGTTTAGTTATTGTTAGTTTACGTTAGTTTAGTTTTATAACACCCCTTACCCGAGACCGTTGCCGGAGTCGAGCATGAGGCATTACTAGACTTAACTACTAATTCGGCATAAAATTTAAAACTGTCCATCTGCATCATAGTCACTAAATTATTTATATTTGGAGCTACAGAACTCCAAATTAAGATCCGTTAATTTTTCCTGAAACTAGACTCATATATCTTTTTACTATAATTTTTCCAGAATTTTTCATGTGGTCAATTAGTACAGTTTATTCATTAACGTTTCCCCTATTTTACTGTTTGACTGTTCTGACCTCTCATCACTACGAATCAAATTACTCTTCGTACAGAATTCATATGACCTTCTTATTAGTTCATTTGAAAATAGACTCATTCAGGATTTCATACATATAAACTATATCCCACAATTATTTTTGTACAATTTCTAATGATTTTCCAAAGACAGAATAGGGGATCACGTAATCATTCTGAACTAGTCTCACAAAAATTCAAATATCTCAAACCATAAGAATAATTTGTTTGTTATGTTTCTTTTATGTGAAAATAGACTCAATAAGATTCAATTATATATCTTATTTACTTTCTAATTCCATTTCTTCTATTTTTGGTGATTTTTCAAAATCACGTCACTGCTGTAATTCAAAAACTGTTTCATTGCAAAATATTGTTAACTAGTTTATAACATCTTTACTCCATCTCATTTAAACTCTATACATGCCATATAAATCTTTAAACATAAAACAAAAGCTACCGGAATTGATCGGGATAGTGAGCTTTGCTGTGACTTTTCTTTAATTCAATCTACATAAAAATATCAAACACACACAAGTAAGCTTAATGAAGCTTAGTAAGTTCATAGGTTTAAAAGTAATGCTTACCACACATAATATTTCCAAACAATAACAAAACATTTACAAAAGTTCCCTACCATCACAACCATTGTTAAAATACTTCACATAGTTGAGCTCAACATTAACAACTACTCAATCTCTTCCATTTGATTCACTTCTTTTATATTACTTATTATCAAATTAGGAAACGTCTTACGAATTTGAGTACGTCGTTGCTCAGTGCCACGTTTCACAACTCAATATGGATGATACCATACCTACATTTTTTTAACTCAGTATGGTTAATACCATACCTACATTTCATAACTCAGTATGGGTAATACCATACCTACATTTCTTAACTCAGTATGGTTAATACCATACCTACATTTCACAACTCAGTATGGATAATACCATACCTACATTTCTTAACTCAGTATGGTTAATACCATACCTACATTTCACAACTCAGTATGGAGAATACCATACCTACATTTCTTAACTCAGTATGGATAATACCATACCTACATCTAACACTTTTCCATGGATTAACCATGGTCTTACCCGTCAATTCATCAAATGTCACGGTACGAACGTACTCGATTCTGCGTTTTTCCTAATTTGAATTACCGCCTTTATTCTTCATTTTATCATAATTTTCATAATTCCACAAAAAAATCATATTTAACAACACACTATATCATTCAATCATTCACAAATAAACATATAAATTCAACCATATGAACTTACCCGGCTGATTTGTAGTAGATACTGAAATTTAGGGACTATTCTGCAACTTTTTCTTTTCCTCGTTCTTCTTTGGATTCTTGATCTATAATGTAAAATATTTTCACTCATTAGCATTTATTTCATTTCTATTTCACTTCATAATTTATGTGTAACAGCCCAATTTTAATAGTGTCGGAACAGTGATTCGAGATCACTAAATTTGACGAAAAGTTAGAAAATTTTGTAAATCGATAATTATAAGTTAAGTGTGATTTTAGAAATATTTTAAAATTAGTGAATTTTGTGAACTGAAAGAATTAATTAGAAAAATTGGGCCAAAAACGAGGTATTGAGACCTCGAATTCATAAAGTGAGCCATAAATATTTCTAAAAATATTTATGGAATGTCATTAAGTTATTATTAAACTTTCGTTAGAAAATTTTAACGTTTGGGTAGGAAATTAAATGAAAAGGACTAAATTGAAATGAAAGCAAAAGTTAAATTATAGATTAAAAGAAATTATGAAGGACCAAAATGGTAATTATACCATTTTGTATAGTTGAGGCGGTATAACATAGAAAAAACTGAGATTTTTAAGGTATATTACTATATTATTATATTATTATATTATTATATTATATTATATTATATTATTATTATATTATTATATTATATATATACAAACAAAAAAAAACAAAAAAGAGAATAGAGAACAGAAACCCAAACGAAGAAGCAGAGAGCAGGAAAGAAAGAAGAAGAGAAGAGAAAGAAGAAAAAGGGGGGAAAATTGGAAAATTTTCAAAATTAGCTAAATAAAAAGGGGATCAAATTGAAATATATGGAGAATTCTCTTCATTTCTCTTCATTTTCTTCAGCTGAAAAATAGCCATGGGAGAGAGTTCAAACTAGTTTTTATACTCAAGCATCATGTAAGTTTAATTCTTGCTTTCTCCTTGAAATTTCTATGTTTTGGACTTTTACAATTGGGTCCAATTTATTAATTCATTAGTTTTTGATTCTATGGCTAAATTTTTAAAGTTTATGTGGATTAGTGTTGGAAGAATATGATGAATAAATATTGAATTGAAGCTTTAATTTTGTTATATGATGATTTAATCAAGTGAAATTGATGGAAATTGGTTTTAGGACCTAATTGTGAAATAGCTGAAATTAAGGCCTAGTGTTAAAATTTTGATTTCAAAGGTTATGAAGGAGTTTAAAATGATAGATAAAAGTATTAAATGAGAAAATTAACTCAATTGAGGGGTTAATTCAGTAAGGACTGAATTGTATGAATTGTGGAATTAGGGACAAAATAGAAATCAACATGTTACACTAAAGCAGTTTTAGACAGCAGCAGTTGTCTAACTTTGAAAACTCACCAAAAATTGTATAAATAGAATTAGAAGTCAAGTGAGATATGGAATTAAAGCTTATTGAGTCTATTTTCGTATAAAAGAAACAGAGAAAGCAAAGGAATTCTGTAATTTGAGATATTTGTATTTTTGTAAGACTGGTTTAGAACAACTTCGTGATCCCCTGTTCTTACTTTAGAAATTCACTAAAAATTGTATAAAAATAATTTGGGAACATAATTTATATGGTTAGATTCCTTAATGAGTCTAGTTTTATAAGAAATAAACCATAACATCATATGAATTCTATATAAAAAGATAATTAATTTTTAGTGAAGAAGGGTCGGAACTGCCAGACAGCAGAACAAGGGTGACTTTAAAGAATAAACTGTACTAATTGGCTAAACCAAAAATTCTGAAAATTTTATGGCAAGAAGATATGTGAGTCTAGTTTTAGGAAAAATTAACGGTTCTTAATTTGGAGTTCTGTAGCTCTGGAAATAAATAATTTAGTGACTATAACTCAAATGGACAGTTTTGAATATACTTATGAGTAATTAATGAACTTATTTACAATGTTACTTATAGCATGTTATATACATTAAGGATGTGGAATGGAGAGGAGGAGGAGGAAAATATGTATGAATATTCAGCTAGCATGGCTAATTTGTAATGTTTTAGACTCAGGGACTAAATTGAATAAAAGTAAAACTTTATGATTAATTTTGGAAAAATGTAGAAATGACCAATTTGCATGAAATAGATTATTTTTGCAAAATTTAATGAAATTATTAATTTAGATTAAGATCGATTAAAAAATCAATGAAAATAGAAAATTTCCAAAGTGCCCCTGAATCTTGATATTTCTGCAAATTTAACCAGGTAAGTTTGTGTAACTTAATATGTTAATACAAGGTAATTAAGTATGATGAAACGAGTAATAAATTCAAGTAAGACATGTCGATAAAAATAAATATATTTAAGGGACAATATGTTTGATTTTGATTGATTTCAAATATAAATGCTAGATGAAATAAAATGTCTGATAAATAAATTTTTAATTCCGGTAATGCCTCGTACCCTATTCCGGCATTGAATACGGGTAAGGGGTGTTACATTATGCTCTTTCATTTTTGAAATTGCACTTTTACCCCAAAATTTATAGTTTTTACAATTTAGTCCCTGTTCAATTCAGCCATCAATTGAACTAATTTTTCTCAATCAACACTTTATTCTATCATTACAAACTATTTCACAACCTTTGATATTCTTAATTTCAACACCAACCTCTAATTCACAACTTTTTCACAATTAGGTCCTAAATACCATTTCCTATCAAAATCACTTAATAAAACCACCTTAATATGAAATTAGAATTTAAATTTCATAATAATTCATCATAAACTTCCATTTCTCAGCAAGGGTAACTTTTAATTTTACCCACCAAATAAAAAACTAATGAATTCTATAAGTGGATCTAGTTGTAAAAGTCATAAAAACAAAAAAAATTATCAAGAAAAAGCAAGAATCAAACTCACATGATGTAAAAATATGAATATCCAGCTTTCTCCAGAACTCCTATGGCGTTTTGGCTGAGATACTAGGTTTTTCAATTTTGTCTTTATTATACATGTTAAAATTATTAAATTTCCAATTTTGCCCTTATTTCCCTTATCTTTTTGATGATTTTCTTCCCCTTGCCGTCCAACCTTTTCACCTTTAGGTTTAATTGCCCTATAAATCCTCTTTCTTTTAACACTTGAGCTATTTAATTCTTCTAGCAATTTTGCATTTGTTACAATTTAGTCCTTTTTATTTAATTGACTACCCAAACATTTAAATTTCTCAACCAAACTTTAATGCTAACTTAATAACACTCCATAAATATTTCTAAAAATATTTTTATGGCTCATTTTTCAAATTCGAGGTCTCGATACCTCATTTTTGACCCATTTAACCTAATAAATTATTTTAATTCACCAAATTCACCAATCCACAAATTCTTCTAAATTCTCACTTGGCTCATAAATATTAAATTACTATCTTATTCAATCTTACCTGTCGGATTTAGTGATCTCATATCACCATTTCCGACACCACTGAAAATTAGGCCGTTACAAGTTTAGTTTAGGTTAGTTTAGTTATTGTTAGTTGTATTATTAGTTTAGGTTAGTTTAGTTATTGTTAGTTTAGGTTAGTAAAAATGTTTAAAAAGTACTTTAGTTAGTAGTATTATTAAATAGTTATTATTATAATTAGTTTAAAACCCTAAAATAATATATACAAGTATAAGTAATATGTTAGTATATTAATATTTTAGTTAATATGTTAGTTAGTATATTGTTGTTAGTGTATATTAATATGTTAATATTGACTATGTTAGTATATTAATATTTTAGTTAGCATATTATATTTTAGTTAATATTAGTAGATATTGTTAGTAAGAAACCCTAAATATAATTTTTGTTATTATTTAGTTTTGATTTGTTAGTAAGTTTTGTGTTTATATTAATTAATTTTTTATTGTGAATGTTATGTTTTAAATTTTTAATATATTTGAAAGTTTTTATATTAGTAAAACTATCATAAAGTAATTGATAATTAGTGATAAAAATTGAAAATATTTCTGATGTAGATATTGTTAGAAATGGCAACATATTAGATATTGCCTGATGAGATAATAACATCAACACAAACGGAGAAAGTTGATAACATGATGAGAGACGTGCAAGATTACAGAATGAAACCAGAAGAAGACATTGTTCAACACCTTATTACCGTAAATAAAAAGATGCAAGAAGTGTTGTGGAAGGGTCATGAAATGATTAGGAAGAATAAAGTGCAATACTTAACCCTTAGAAGGACATTAATAGAACGGGAGCATCAAATAATTTTAGACGAACTTTGGAAGACATTGGTACCAAAAACCTATTGGAATCTAGTTATACGCTTTGTGAAGTTTATAATCTCTTATGGAGATAGGAAAATAGTGCGGCAACATATAGGCTCACGGAATTTGACTAGGAAGTAAAGTGTGTTTGACATACCATGGATGGATAAACTAGATGTTAGGAAATTACCAAGAGAATTTATAAATTCAATACCTGTTATTAAGATTGAAGAGGAAGAAGATCTCGAGGAAACTTCAAGTTGGATTGAAGAAGATGAATACGAAGAGAATCAAGTATTGCTAAATTGGATTGTACAGTATTTCCCAGAGGAAGATACAAGCTCCGAGATGGAATAAAATGTAGAACGGACTTTAAGTGGTTAGATGTAAAGATAAATGTTGTTCATGTACAAAATGATAATTGTAATAGTGTGAGCTTAAGAAAGAATGAAAAAAATAGCATATTGAAACATTAATTTTTTTATTTAAGAATAGTATATACAAATCGAAATTTTTTTGAGCAATTTTGTTTATTTTTTAACAGATTGAATATTGAAGATGGATGATCAGTTTTTCGTATGCGTTTATTTCGATGGAATCATCTTGACAACAACCGTTGGATGCATATTTGAATGTCGGCAACAAATAGCAATGAAATTTAATAGAAATGTCTCATTGGATGATATGAAGGGAAGGATGAACGCAAAAATTGTTAGACGTTGTGGGAGAACGATTTCGAGAATTTTCTACAAGTTTCCAATTTCGGCAGATCCAATCAAATTCACAGAAATGGAACTTGTAGACGACGAAGACGTGGAGACAATGATCGCTCTTTACTGTGGGAATGGGAGTAACAAAAATGCACCGATTCACTTATTTGCTGAGTTAACCGGTATTGAGGCAAATGAAGACATCAATGCATATGGTAAAGAACATGGAGCTCAAGAACCGTGCATGGTGCCTCCAATACCGTATGTTGATGCCGAATCGAATATACGTGAGATTGATATCGATCTTAATATTACACCCGATATTGATGTGGTTGGTGATGATGGACACGATAGTAGTGATCATTGTGAGGAAGAGGACGATAGTGACAGTGATCCCGATATGGACAATATACCAGATGATATTGACGATGAAGACGTGAACGACGATGGAAACATTAGCGCGTCTTCAATCTGGAACCAGATGCGATGTATTATGATATACAATAATCCTAGGCCACACATGTCGCTCATAGACCCCGAGGCAGCGCGTGTAGCTGAGTTCCCGGAGTACCCTGAAATATATCCTAATCACCGGATGGCCATAAATTCTGAGCATGAGTTATTCGTAGGCCAGAGATTCGAAAGTAAAGAAGAGTGTGTATCTGCTATTAAACGGTATAGCATGGATATATCAGCGAATTACAGAGTCGCAGTGTCTAAACCGATGATTTACATTAGGGAGTGTTAGAAGGCAGCAGAAGGCTGCAATTGGCGGGTACGAGCTGCATTCATTCAAAATTATCAGATGTGGGAGATACGAAAATTGGTTGGACCTCATACATGCAGATCGACACGTATGACAAAAAAAACATAAAAAACTTGATTCCAAGACTATATGTACGTGTATCCTTCCAATGGTGAAGGACATGCCGACCATTAAAGTTTCGGTACTGATTGTTGAAATACAATCATGATTTCAGTATCAAGAATCATATAGAAAAGCGTGGATAGCTAAACATATGGCAATGGAGCAACTGTATGGAGATTACGATTCATCGTATAACGAGCTACAGGAATGAATAGCTGCTATGCGGGAGTACGTACCGGGAACTGTGATTGAGTTGTAGACACGACCTTATTACGACCTAAATGACCAATTACAACCGGGGAAAAGAATTTTCCATCGGATGTTCTGAACGTTTGATCCATGTGTGCGGGCATTTCCACACTGCAAGCGGTTTGTGCAGGTGGATGGGACATGGCTATACGAAAAATATACACAGATCTTACTTATTGCGGTTGCTCAAGACGGCAACAGGAACATGCTCCCAATAGTGTTTGCCATAGTAGATAAGGAGAATATGGAGTCCTGGGAATTCTTCCTTACTAACCTGCAGAAGTATGTTATTAGCAACGATAATATTTGCATCATCTCCGATAGAGGGAAATGCCTAATTGCCGCAATCAGGCGTTCCGGTGTGCCATGAAGATCCGTTTACTGCATCCGTCACATTGCGGCTAACTTCCTTCGAGAGTATGAGAATGCAGACTGGAAGAGACAAGTGGTGAAAATGGGTAAGGGATAACCTTAAATATTCAATATAAGTTTTATGTTATCTGGTTACCATAACTTATCTTTTATTAAAACATATACAGCGTACAAGTTGGAGCCACATATTTTTCGGCAAAGAATGACTCGACTTGAGAGTGTCATGGAAGGTCAAATGAACAAATCTTTTCGAGAGTAGTTAGGTACAATGGAGCCATGGCAATGGGCTCAAAGTTTTAATGAGGGCTTTCGTTATGGTCAAATGACCGCAAACTTGGTGGAGGGGGTCAACACTGTATTGTTAAAAACACGACATCTTCCGATTTCATCTATCTTCTCGGCCACATTCTACAGATTGGCGACCTTGATGCCAAGAATGGGTGAACAACAAGTCAACCAGATAGATGCGGGACACGTGTTTGTGGAAGATGTCAGGGATGCATTGATTGCAAACCGTCGGATTGCGAGGTCGATGACTGTAGAAATATATTCACGACGCCTGGAAACTTTTCGAGTTACGGAGTCCATCGGTCGTCGACCCGGTTTGCCACCTAGGTCTTATGGAGTCGATCTTCGGAACAGACAGTGCAAATGCAGGAGGTTCCAAACACTTCATTATCCGTGTGCACATGTCGTGGCAGCATGTGCTAAGGCAAACCTTAATGTTGAACAATTTTTCGATAATGTGTACACGCTCGAGCGTACGTTGCGTGTCTGGGAAAATGAGTTCCTTGTCCTGCTTGACCTGTCTACATGGGAGGTGCCTCGGACGACATTCGAGCTTCTCCCCGACAGAGCGCTACGCAGGAATCTGAGAGGTCGTCCTCAATCATCCAGAATCAGTAATAAAATGGACATTAGGGAGAAATTCGATGATAGGCGCTGTGGAATATGCAAGTTAGGTGGTCATAATCGAAGCAAATGCCCGCAGCGAAACTATCATGTTGGCCAATCGTCACAGACGAGTGGGAATTGAGCTTATTCAGATAAACCGTTGGATTTGTATTCATATTTATGGTGGTTTTGATTAATTAGGGGTTATTTGCAAAAAAATAAATAAATTTAGGGACTGAATTGCAAAAAAAATTACACGTATGGATTTGTATGAATATGGATTTGTATGGATTTTCATTTTGTGTGAAATGGGCAATATAATAAATGTTGTATTTTGGGTTGAATGTATATAAGCCATGCGAATATATATATATATATATATATATATGGATCACATAATCAACCAAAATCACTTCATACTTTTCCTACTCATATCACATGTATAAATCATGCTTCAATATTTAACCATGTACATATACATAAAATGTCCAAACCACATGACTTAAACATTAATGCCATTTATAAAATTAAACTTGTCTCAGCATATATATATCATTATAACATATATTTCAGCGTGTGTGATATAAATCAAAATGACATGCTTATCATTTACTATCATATCCTTAACCTCATTTGCATATTCACTTTACTTATCAACCAAAACAATCATATCGCATATTCGTTATTAATCTATTACCAACTGTACCTATTTAGTCAATCATTCAAGCATAATATCTTCTATCCTTTATAAACATAGTTCATAATATAAGACCTAATCGAACTCACTTAAATACCAAATCCAAACATACCATACATTTTTTCGCATGGCTATATATATACATATATACACGAACAAAAATCAAACTTAAAGATTCCATCGCATGGTCAAATATTGTTATGAAATTTTAAAGCTCCAAACAACCAATTTAATTTTATACAAATAATGTACTAACATTGTAATATTTACAAATACAAAATAGAAGAAAACCAAAACCGCAAGAAACACCTAAAATTGATGGTTCGATGGTGTGGTCCTAGGTGTATACTTCTGCGGTGGTCGACGTTCACGTCGTGGGTGCCCGCGATGACCAACATCCTCTTCAGGCTCCGGTGGGGGTCCAGGTGGGAAGTGCTAAACATGGCCGAAAAATCATGTGGCTCGAAGGGCATAGATGAACTCGAGTCAGAAGGAGTGCCCTGATGCAGACAATACGACCCAGGAGGCCTGATGTCCTGCAGTGGATACGAGCCGGGAGTGTTGTAATGCGGTGTGTACGATCCAAATATATCAAACCCGTACTGGTATCCACCTCCTGACGAGCCCAGGAAGTAGTCATTGCCCGGCACATATGGATGATACGAATGTGCATCCGAATGTGAATATGATTGCTCGGGTTCCGGCTCTGGCTCCTGTTCGGGTTCCGGCTTGGGACCAAGATCTGCAGCTGCCTCAGCCTCCATATCAGCCGCTGGCTTGTATGTCCCATCTCACTGCATATGTGGGGGGACTACAGTCGACTGTCCCCCAAGTATATATGGCTTCCCCATACTAGAGTACCATTATATGTACTCTAATGAAGGTTAAAAATCGAAAGCCATATCCATCCTGGGTATTCGGGACATGTGATCATTCCACACCGCAATAAATTGCCCATGCCTAACCCCCCAATCCAAGCCTTGTTTCCCTCTCTTAGTTATACAATGAACCGCTCCCACCTGGCATGGCGGATCTGGGATATATTGGACGCAACCAAATTGCCGCAGCACTCGGTCCCCGTGATACCACTCGACTACATTGAAACAGACAATTGGTGTGTTTGTGCACCACATATACGAGTGAATATAGGCGGGCAGGGGTATAACGGCTGCAATTTCCGGTCGACGATATGGCGTCCATATAAACTGCACGATTAATAACATTGTTAAAATTTAACACGGTGTGCGTAAGATATACAAACTAACACGTAACCAATATTTGAATCGCTTACCCCTTCCCCGGCATGTTGCTTAATCATAAGCCGGTATATCGGGACAGTGTACGACCTCTCGATACCCGGATAAATACTCCACCTACAAAAACAAATTTCAAGTCAAATATAATCAATATAAAAAATTGTCAATTAATAACAAGTTATATTTTATCACCTGTTTACTAGCGGATATACGTATGGTTGGTGGGTAACTGATGCCATGAATGGCATCCGATACAGAGCCCATGATTGCAATAGCGTAAGGCATCCGCCTATGTCTACGGACGACAAAGCTCACGGTACAACATCGCAAGAACTGTGGAGCCCCAACTATACGAGCGAGCACTGCCGAAATCAGCCAATAGGGGTAGGTACTGAATATGAACCCTATTATTGTTTGCACCGGGCATCAGTATACCCCCTATGATGTGCATAATGTACGCTCGACAAGCGCATATCAACTCGGCTGCAGTGGCATCAGGTGATAACTGTTTATACTTCGCTCTCAGCCATGTAAACTTCAAGCCCGTAAAATTTTCTTCCTCATCGCCGTACGAGTCCCCTAGTAGGGTCTGACAAAGTGTAAATGGGTCAGCTATTGCACTGACGCCTGTAACGGGACTCCCGTCAATTGGGAGCCCAAGCTGCACTGTAACATCCTCTAGAGTGACTGTGCACTCTCCACACGGGAAATGAAAAGTATGGGTCTCCGGGCGCCAACGCTCGACTAGTGCGGATATTAAATCATACCGCAAGTCAAACTCCGGATCAGTGCTGCTGACCCAAATCCAACTTGCTCAATATACGGTACCAATTGTTCATTCGGGGGATTTCTTAACCCATGCACGCGGCCCCTTAGTACACCGTACGAGTCCTGAAAGTGTTAAATTAGAAAAAAAATTATTATTATAACATAATTTATCATGTACATATTTGGTTAATATATCCCGCGATTAATAAATAACAATACATTACCAAATTATTAGCTGCGCCAGATATGTGTAGAACTGTACTAATCAATCGAGCCATTGCCGTCTCAGATATTTGATTTTTAACCTACATAAAAAATTTAAGGCTCCGTTTGTTTGCCAGTAAAATATTTTCCGGAAAATGATTTCTGGAAAATGATTTACTTTTCTGGAAAATGATTTACTGAAAATATTTTCTGGTGTTTGGATGAATCTGTGTAAAATATTTTCTGTTGTTTGGCAGATTTCCTGAAAATATTTTCTGGAAATGCTGTTTTTACATATATTAATAAATTTTATAACATATTAATAAATTTTTATATTTTAAATTGTTGTTACATATATTGCAATGATTTATTTATAAATAAATAAATCAAATTTAATATATAATAATACTCAATTATTAAGCTACATTATTAACCGTCATAAAATGAAAACAACCAAAGTCAAATTTTGTAATTGTGTTAAAAAAATAAAAAAACAAGGATTAAATAATTATAAGTAAACTTCTAAATCACAATTAATACTAAAAATTAATAATATTATTCAAATACATAATTAGTAGTACACCACATAAAATTTTTCAAGCGTCCGAGATCAAAAGCTCGTTGATTATAGGTATAATCGATGTTCTATTGCACGGACATGCTACTGAACATATCTGAAAACAGGTTGTAGTTATGCACATCGATGACTACTCTATTCATGCTACTAGTCAACGAGAAGAACTCTTGTGGATCAGCTAGTCCTAAACGTGCTGATAGGATCACATATGCATCTGTGTGCTTCCTTACGGCATTGTATCCAGCTCTATAATACTTCGCAAGTGCATCGAAAGTTACACCAGGTGCTAGTGGCTCGCTCATCAATTCAATTACAGCCAAGCCTAGTCTTCCACCGTATCTATCCAACAATTAAACCTTCAAAATGAAGCAAAATAAGGAAAAGTATATAATAGAACATGGTTCGACATAGTTTGATCTTAATTAACCTTGCTGCAAGGTACTTTATGAGTGCCACAGTCTAAAATCTCAACAATTTTTAACCGTAGTTTGTTGGAAAATTATTCTTAGATTAAGTTCCTAGACCATGATGATTGAAGGAAACATCAATTATTTTTTAATCCTATGCTATAAAAAGTTCGAAACAGGTCATCTTGTAACATCTTCCAAGAAAGGTCCTATCCTTTTGATGTCTTCATAATTTACCATCAAACAGGATTATGATAAAGGAACACAAAACAATTTGTTTTTCTTCAATTTTGGCCCCTATCATTCACTCCTCAGTTCCTCACGCTCACAAATGATTGCAGACAAATAGAAGACATTTGGACATTGGGATTGACACATGAGACACAACCATAGGAGCAAAAGTGCTAAACTATTCTTTATAGGAGGAGCTATTTAATCAGTAAAACCATCTCTTCTACTAATTTAAGCAGGTCAACCAACCAAAATAGTCATGAAACACAGAAAGTTATACAGAACTACAATTATTTGACGAAAAAATAAATATATGCTGACAATCTATGTTAGAGAAAAACTTAAGTATACCTCCATCATCTCCATTAATAAATGACAAGAGGTCATTAATTGAACGATCATCAACAAGCTCTTCGTCAACCTCAACATTCTGAAACATAGAAATCACGACTTATTTGCATGCATTTTTTAAGTAGGGAGTTGAAAAATGATGCATTGAAAAATTAATTGACAAAGCAATGTCAACCATATAAACGTGCTACTAAGAAGTAAGAAGTAAAGCAGAACAGCTAATAAATAACCAGCATGAAAGCAGCAGAAAACAAGAGCCCAGTCACCTTTAGTTTCTCCCTCTTTTAGTTCCTTTCTCTTTTTCGCATACAATCTATTTAACAGTTGAATGCGTGGGTCATCGGTGGCATTTTTCAGAGGCTCCAGATTTTCTTCCTAAATCAACAAAGTAAGTACTAAAATAAGAAAAGAGATTAAGAGAACAGATAAAAAATAAAGCAGGTTCAACTAGCACCAGACACCTCAGTAAGATCATCAGGCAAATGAAATATCTCACGTATCTGCTCAAGAGCTTTCCCTTCAATAATTCGTGCAAGGGCACGACTAGTAAGATCAACTAGAGGCTTTAACTGAAGGCTGTCAGCAGCAGATGTCAACTCACAGAGCCTCTTTCTATCTATTCGGATAAACTTCTCATCAAAAGATTTGCGCTCCTTCAAACAGGAACAAGAACATGCAAAGGAAGGAAACAAGGAAGATCAGAGTTAGTTTGTTATATGGAATTGAATATCCTAAAAACACGTTTTCCTTTTTCATAAAGAAGTGGCTAAGGAAATCAAGTATACAAATAAATCCATTCTATACCTAAAGAATGGAATTTTTTGGCTCCATTTATGCCACTCCAGAAAGATTAAACATCTACTAAAGAAAGCAAGAGGAAAGCATCAGACATAAGAGGCAAATGCTAATTGAGAATTACGTTGAACCTACCTTGTTCGAGCGGCCAGGCACCTGATGAAACCGACAATAATCGAGGATCGAAGATACAAAAAATTTGCAAAATCAAGAGAACATCAAGAGAACCAGGATCGAAGCCCATTAAACGAAAGAGTAAAGAGAGAAAGGGAACATACAGTTCGCCATAATCAGCTTAAATTCTTCAAGCCTGATGCCTTTATCTTTATCTTGTTGATGAACCACATCCACCTCTTCCGGTTCCAAAAGCTGTTTACTGAACAAAAAAAAAAAAAAGAAACCAAATAAGAAAAGACAACAAAAAGGCAAATATCAGAACAATCAAAACCCATGCGATGGATTTCAAAATCAGTGAAAGGAGCTTGGCATGGTTGTTACAATGAAAACCCATGCGATGGAAGGAAGGAAAAAGAAGGAAGGAAGGAGGAAAAAAACCGAAATCAGATTTGTTGGCTGGGAAAGAAAGAAGGAAGGAGAAGGAATGAATAAGGGAAGAAGGGAGAAAGACTTACCTGGATGAAGGGAAATATCAGGAAAATGTCTTACGGAAAAGAAATCGGTAAGACATTTTCCAAAAATAAGGAAGGGATTTTACCGTGTTTTGGAAAATGTTTTCCTTGGAATTCATTTTCCTACCAAACAAACACAGTAAAATTGGGAAAATGTTTTCCGGAAAACATTTTCCCTCTATCAAACAGACCCTAAATTTATATTAAATTACAAAAAAAATAACATGTCAATAAAAATAATATAACAAAAACATAACATATTAATATAACAAAAAATAACATAATTTAATTTATTATGTACATATTTTACTTTTTTTTTAATATAAATTTAGTAAAAACCACTTGTTACTAATCCTAATAACTTATACTAATAACTAACTACCTAAATTATCATTTTAGGGTTTTTAACTAACTAATTAATATTAACTAACAATATTATTACAAACTAAATTACTAACTTTTTACTAATCCTAATAATAACTTACTAACTAAATTATTATTTCAACATTTTTAAACTAATTATAATAATAATAACTATTTAATAATACTACTAACTAAAGTACTTTTTAAACACTTTTTCTAATCTAAACTAACAATAACTAAACTAAACTAACAATAACTAAACTAATCTAATAATACAACTAACAATAACTAAACTAACCTAAACTAAACTAAGCTAAACTAAAATTAACTAAACTAAACTAATAATACAACTAACTAACAATAACTAAACTAACCTAAACTAAACTAACAAACAACAACAAATAAATAAATAATAATCAATAATAATCAACAAAATAATAATAACAACAATATCATCATCCATATTTAAAAAAAAAATTACATACTTCTATTTTTTTCTTCTTTCTCCTCCTCCTTTCTCTTCCTTTTTTCGGCGCCGCCGTCTGCTTCTTCTTCTTCTTCTTCTTCTTCTTCCTTTCCTTTTCTTAGTCTGCTTCAGCTTGAAATTGGGGACCATTATAAGGTCCCCAAGCCACAAACGGACGAAACCCCATGCAGGAGGGGTCACTATCATGGGTGCCGCCTCTGCCAGAGGCACCTTCGATGCGGCCTGTCGCAGAGGCTGCACCAGTGTCATGTCATTTTAGCTTTTTTTTTTGTTTCAGATGTTTTTTTTAATTTCAGTGAGGGGGCAGTAGGCATGCAGAGGGTGGTGCCGCCTCTGGCAGAGGCGCAACCACCCTCCCTATACCATTTTGGTAATATCTGAAAAGGGGACCCAATTTTCGAATTTTTATTTTTTTGTATTAATTTCGTAAAAAACCCTTCAAGTAGTGTAGGTGGTGTCAATAAAGAACGACATAAAACAACGATTTTAATAACCTAGTGACTTATATGAAAAGTTTCGAATAATCCAATGATCATTTTGTAACTTTTTAAAGTTAACTGACCAAAGTCTAAGCTTAATAATAGTTGAGTGACCTTAAATACAATTTGCCCCATTATTTATTATGACAATTAAAAAACGGCAGCATCGTTAGTCATTTAACGGCTAGGCCGGTAAATTTTGAACAATTGAGTCACCAAAACGAAAATTTGTCCATAGTTAAATCACGAACGACCTAGTTTACTCAACTTTTAAACAGCTATCAAACGACGCCGTGTCATATCAAAGATATGATTTTCTAGCGTTTCTTTTCCTACCAAAATTGTAGAGAAGGGAAATAAAAATAAAGCCTGAGCCGAGAGCGAGATAAAGAGAGCCAAAACCCTTGCCGAAAATTCCTAACCCTAGAAAATGGACAAAGATAAACACGCAACCAAACGCTCCCGAGACGGCGACGGCCGGCACCACCGTGACTTCGATCACCACCACGACAGCCGCGATTCCCACCGGCGATCCGATCATAGATCTTCCACATCGCGCCGTGACGAGCGCGAGAGATCTTTTGAGAGGGAAGGTTCGAGAGATAGGAAGCATCGCGAGGGTTCCTATGAAGAAGTTGAAGCGAAGAGGAAGAGGAAAGAGAGGGAAGAGAGTGAGGAGAGGGGAGAGAAGAGGAGTAAACTTGGAGAAGAAAACAGAAGAGAAAAGAGAGAGAGGAGGAGATTTGGGGATAAGGCTAAAGAAGATAATGAAATTGAGTTCTCCAATGGCGCCAATGGTGGTGATCCAGTTCACAATGTGAGTCTTTTATGTTCTTATTTTGCTACTTTTATCTTTGCGATAATTGTTCTTTCTTGTTTGCTTGGTTTTGGTAGATGAATAGAAAAAAATGCACTTAAAATTTAACTGGTAATAACAATTCTAAAGCATTCTATGACGAGCTTGTTATAAATTTGAATCTAATCTGATTTAGTTTTCTATCATTTTCTTTTGCTTTGAAGCAAATTTTTATGTAATAAGAAGAAAATAGTGTAAGTAGCAAGTATAACAACTTCGATTGTAGATTTAACCTTACTGCTTTATGTTTAGTAATCTAGTCTGTATCAGTTTAAAGTTTGTCTGGGATTTTAAAGGAAGCTTAAACTTGTTTAGTTGATTTTATGTAGTTTTCTGGGATTTAAATTGACATTGCGGATGCATTTTTTGGTCACCTTTTTGTGGACATAATAAATGCTATTGCAGTCAATTGTGATAAATGTTGGCCATGAATATTGGTGGCTGAGAGATATAGCGGCTGTAATGTCACATTGTGGGCACTGCTTAAATGCACATTTGAACATTGAATTCCCTTGATATTATGCATTTCTTTCAAATGGCTATTCCTACTAGGAGTGAATTGTTACATACTTGCATTATGGTATACATTGTGTTTAAACCGCGGTGAGTTAGTACTTAGTACATGAGTCTTTGAACTTGTTTGTTGGAATTTCTTTTTCCTAGTTGTTTCCTTGTCTTGCTGGTTACATTGATTTGTGGCCAGAGTCATAGTTGTTGCCGTCTTACATTTGCAGCTAATCCAAGGCTTGTAGAAAATAGAAGTTCTTATTACATGATTTAATGCATGTTGCTCTGACTCTTCTTTTTTCTTGAAGTGTTTGACTGGCACCATGTTTGATGCATATCGGATATGGGTATGAAGATTGACTCTTCAAATGCATGGAAAAAATTAGAAAAAATTGAATATAATGATGACACACAATACCATTTCTGATACTCACATTCGAGTTCCAGTAACTTAGATTTGATGAACTTTCAAGGAACTCATCCATCTTCTGTTGTCTATTGTTAATATAATTTGTCACCATTTTTGGCTCAAGAATATATGCTAACTCAAGCATAACTAAAAAGCTTAGATATTGGCTAACATCACATGCTAGCATGAGATCTGAAATGTATAATGATGCACAATGTTGTTTGAACAAAAATATGGGATGTATCAGGTTTTAATGGAGTTATTTGATATTATGCTAATTTAAAATTGATCTGAAGTTATATCATATTGCCAAGTTGTAAGTTTGCATGCTGATGTAATTTACTTTTTTTCATACCTGAAGGGTGCTGCTCAGGCATCATTACCGAAGACTGGTCACCCCCTTCCTACCAAGGTATCTTCAATTTCTACTGCTGAAAATAAAGCATATAGTGTTACCGGATCTCATGAGGTTACTGGATCTAGTACAGATGGCTCTTCTTCTACTGGGAAAAGTGGTGCAAACCTCTCTCTTGATGCCTTAGCCAAAGCGAAAAAGGCTTTACAAATGCAGAAAGAATTAGCTGAGAAACTGAAGAAGATACCCTCAGTAAGTTCATCTTTTTTATTTTTCTGTTTTGTCCGGATGTTTTAAATTAAAAATATTCATGTTGTATCGGTATTGTTTGGTGTAGTTGAACAAAGGCCCTAGCTCGAGTTCAGTAGTGACTACTGGAACAGTTCAACGACCAGTCTCAACTGTGGCTACATCTGTTGCCACTGGACCATCAAGCTCATCAGTTCCCCCTGCCTCTGCAGCAGTAGCTTCTGTGAAGCCACCTACTACTGGCATGCCTGCTGTTCCGGGCCTTGCGTCAATACCCAATTTAGAAGCTGTTAAACGTGCTCAAGAGCTGGCTGCTAAGATGGGATTCCGCCAGGACCCTCAGTTTGCTCCTCTAATAAACTTGTTTCCCGGACAGGTGCAAGTAGATGTTCCAGTTCCGCAGAAACCTACGAAGGCACCTGTTCTCCGTGTTGATGCACTCGGTAGAGAAATTGATGAGCACGGTAATATCATAAATGTGACTAAACCAAGTAATCTTAGCACCCTCAAGGTTCGTGAAATTTGTTGTCTTGGTGCAATCGTAGTTATGTTTTTACTTTCAATTCTATTTATGTGCTGTTCTTTAACTCAATCCATTTGATATTTCAGGTCAACATTAACAAGCAAAAGAAAGATGCATTCCAGATCCTTAAACCTGAACTGGAGGTGAATCCAGAATCAAATCCTCATTTTGATGCACGGATGGGAATCGATAAGAACAAGCTTCTTAGACCAAAAAGGATGACTTTTCAGTTTGTAGAGGAAGGGAAATGGTCAAAAGATGCGGAGGTCATCAAATTGAAGGTATTATTGTGTTTTTATTTGTTTGATCATTTTATTAGTTGCTTGTTTTTTGTGATTATTGTCTTTTTATTACAGAGTCAATTTGGAGAAGCAAAAGCGAAAGAGCTAAAAGCAAAGCAAGCACAATTGGCAAAGGCAAAGGCTGATATAAATCCAAATTTAATTGAGGTGTCGGAAAGAATTATAACAAAGGAGAAACCAAAAGACCCAATTCCTGAAATAGAGTGGTGGTAAGTCGATATTCCTTTCATTATCATCTAATTTTAAGTTCACATATGTTTAATTAATTCAATCACATTGGAGATCTTGCTTGATTCAACATGTCTTCAAATTAAACCTGAAAAAATCCATCAGCTGGGAATTATTTGTGAGAAAGATTCATTTATTGCTAAAAATGCAGTTCATTGCAATGATTGTTTTTGTTTTTCTTCTCTCTGGTTAGGCTGTAATTATTGGGTTGCATCTTCGTTTTCCCATAGAGGAGTTTGTTTTGATACCATACTGTTCGCTAAGCAAAAGTTTGAAACTCTTGCCTTCTTGATTTTGTTAGTAATATTCAAACTGAGACTCGAGGCATGCAACGCTATTCACCATGTGTAAAGCCGAAAAACTTTGCATTTATTTTCAGCATCATATGTAATTTCCGTATAAATAAATTAAAAGGAGGCACTACAATCTATGTCATTTGGACTCAGGTATGAGTGTCAGATATGAGTATATATATTTAAAGTTTTCCATGTATTTGGTGGGTCTTTGGACCATATTCACATATCTATGTCCGAATTTGTGTTGGACATGGGTATTTTAAGAAAAATGAAGAGCCGGAGCAACATGGATAGAACTGCTAGGTTATTTCATATTTTTAAGTTCCCTTTTTCTCACTGTGTTTTGTTTGGGGAAATATTTATTGTTGTATTGCAGGGATTTACCTATTCTGGTCTCGGGTTCCTACGATGATATCCCTGATGGTGTGCTGTGTGAAGATAAACTGAAGAAGGAGAAAATCACAATATATGTTGAACATCCTCGTCCGATTGAGCCTCCTGCTGAGCCAGCTCCCCCACCACCTCAGCCCCTGAAGCTAACCAAGAAGGAGCAGAAGAAACTTCGGACTCAGCGACGTCTAGCCCGGGAGAAGGATAAACAGGAGATGATTAGACAAGGCCTGATAGAACCTCCGAAGCCAAAAGTTAAGTTGAGCAATTTAATGAAAGTTTTAGGCTCCGAAGCTACCCAAGATCCTACTAAGCTTGAAATGGAAATCCGAAGTGCTGCTGCTGAGCGGGAACAAGCTCATGTCGATAGGAACATTGCTCGCAAGCTTACTCCTGCCGAGCGCCGTGAAAAGAAAGAGAGAAAGCTTTTTGATGACCCAAATACGGTGGAGACTATTGTTTCGGTTTACAGGATCAATGACCTCTCTGATCCCAAGACCCGCTTCAAAGTTGATGTTAATGCCCAAGAAAACCGGTTGACTGGTTGTGCTGTGATTTCCGAGGGCATTACTGTTGTAGTAGTGGAAGGTGGAAGCAAATCCATTAAGAGGTATGGGAAGCTTATGCTTCGGCGAATCAACTGGGCTGAAGCTGTAAAAGATGACGAGGACGGAGATGAAGATGAAGACGAAGAGAAACCGCCTAACAAGTGTGTGCTGGTTTGGCAAGGTAGCGTTGCAAAATCAAGTTTCAACAGGTTCTCGGTTCATGAGTGCATCACCGAGGCAGCCGCAAAAAAGGTATTTGCTGATGCAAGAGTTGCCCATTACTGGGACCTTGCGGTTAATTTCTCTGAGAATGATTTTTGATTTATTGAAAGCTTCAAGGAAAACAGCTAGACTTTACTAAGAACTACTTCCTCCAAGCCTTTTGGTTCGGTTGTGTTCATTGCGAAATACTTTTATCGAGGTCTGTTTGTTGAATGATCAGATTCAGCCCGAATTTGAGCATCGTATTATCAACAGCTGCTTAGACCTAAGGTCGATCTGAAATATGAATAAGAAATTTCGCTTGAATCCGATACATGTCACACCAAAAGTGTGCTGTTGTTACTTAGGACATGAATTTAAATTGCAGGTTTTTACCATTTTTGTTTTATCGATTTGATTTTTTAATTCATCCATCAGACTTAATTTCCTATATCGTCCGAAACCAGGTTTTTTTATGCAGTGTACTTGTAGGAACTAAATTTGGTCAAATTTGCTCCATTTTTTTATTAGACGCAAACCAATAGAGCAAATCGGAACACAAAATCGAAAATCTAACAAGCTGTTCAATTTTCCTTGTTTTCTTCTTCCTGAAATGCCTCTATAAAGGATTTGGGTGTGAATATCAAATCTTCTGGAGTTGGTTCAGTTTCTTTTCTAAATTTTTATCATGTATGTTTGGGTCATATTTCCTTCAGTTTCAGAAATAAGTATTGAAAAGTCTGAATCAGTCCTCTAATAAAGCATATATGGAGACTCAATTTTCTTTGAATTAGTATTTCATGGTATACTAACAAAACATGTTTCTGATGAAAAATTGAGGCGGAAAGAAAATAGGAACATATGGAAAATGAGGCGGAAACAAACTTTGCGACGAAACCAATAAGCTTCGGGTAAATTTTTTAACAATAACTCTTTGGTTTGGCAACTCACTTGATTATTAAAATATTTGTGTTTGCAATAAAATGCACAAACTATCCCTCCAGTTGTTATGTCAGTGCTATTAAGGGTTTAACAGTTTTAATCATGTTTTCTATCTAACAAAAAGCATTTAACAGAATTTTAATAATCCAAACAAAAGATTTAGGACTAAACGCTAGGTTAAAAAACCAATTAAATCTACTATTGAACATTTTAATTTTTTTTTTATAGTTTTATGAATATTTTAATAACTTATTTAATCAAATAGGTTAAAAATTGATGACTTAACCGATTTGACTATATTTATAAAACATTACTTTCAACATCGTGCGAGTTATATTCTTCCTTCGCAACAAATTACATAATATAATCGAATTAAAAATTGAAATAAAAATAATTACATATGATTTACACAAATAAAACGAGACTCAAATTTAAAATATCAGAATTTTAAAAATCTCAATCTTACCAGTAAACCGACCCATTTGATTGTCCTTACCTGCAAATTGTGATTTCTTTTATGGTTTGGGTAAGGTGTTCCTTTTATAATTTCTTTTTGGCCAGTAGTGTTCTTTTATATTTAGTCCAAGTTTGAAACATGCCACATCTTTTTCCAAGCCTATTATTGTCATTCCATACCCTCGGGAGGGTCTTTCGGTAATTACGCTTTCTCTGATTTTTGATTGTTTGAGTGTGTTGACTTATCCTTATCCTTAGGGCGTAAGGCCCCTATAAAGAAAACGCTGCGTTTAATTCACTTCGCCCACTTTTCTTCCTTTCACTCCCCCCCTCTTTGTCTTCGAAAAATATCTAGGGTTTTTCATCTTCTCCTTTCCTTCGCCTCTCTCTCTTTTGAAACTTTAATCGTAAGCTTTTTTTCTTCTATTTTTTCTCATTTTAGTATCTTGATTATTTTATTTTTGCTTTTCGTTTTTAATCTCATGCTCTTACGTCTCTAATTTCTTTATCATTGTTTGTAGATCTGAAATATTCTCGAGCTTTTTGTTTTCCGCTTTTTTTTTATATGTTCTTTTTTTCCTTTTTTTATGATTTATAATTGTAATTTAGAGATGTATGAGTTTAATTCTTTAGGCTGTTCGAATTGTGAACCGAAAAACTAAATCTCTTCCTCAATCTTGTTCCTTTTTGAGTTAATTCTTTTTTCAGAGAAATTTATTGTATTTTTTTCTTGTTTGTTCACGACATGTATAATGATATATAACATGAAATATGAGTTCGTTTATTTATTTCTTAATTGGATATAAAGAAGTTAACTTTTGCAGAATTAAAATTAAAAACTTACTTTTTCAGAGGAATTTATTTATTTTCTTGTTTATTTATGAGATGTATGATAGTAGACAACATGAACAATGAGTTTGTTTTTCTTTTAATACTTGAATTTTCTGTGTGTGTGTCCAATTGGATTTAGAGAAGATACTTTTAAAGAATTAAAATTAAAAATCTAGTTTTTCAGAGAAATTTATTTATTTATTCTTGTTTATTTATGAGATTCGTGAAGTAGATAACATGAACTATGAATTTGTTTTACTGTTAATGCTTGATTTTTCTTTTGTGCAATTGGATTTTAAAAAGATGCTCTTAAAGAATTAAAAATAAAAATGGTAATACTTTAGGGGGTGTAAACTGCATGGTTTTATTTATACAGAAGGTCTGTTAGAATTAGCATTAAATTTTAATTGTCTGTTAAATTAAAATTTGATTTGTATTTTCTGTTCTAAGTTGGAAGCAAAAGGAAGAGCTTTAAGATGAATTGAGCTTAAAGTCGACTGTTGATCCCATCATTTAAGACAAAATCTTTCTTTTATGTTTTGTTATAATAATTGGAGTGTTCTAATTATTTCAATTTGTGTGTTTGTATTTTCTTTCTAATGGAAGTTACTGCAGGGAAAGAAAAAATGCCTAGGTATGATGATCGCCGTGGTGGCACTCGCCTTTATGTCGGTCACTTGTCTTCAAGGACAAGATCACGTGATCTCGAGGACATGTTTAGCAGATATGGAAGGTAATCTAGTTTTTTTTTTTTTTTTTTTTTATGTTGAAGAATTCCTAAATTTATTTTATAGTTGCATTTAATTTAATGTTCTTGTTCCAAGTGTTCTGTTTGGGTGTTAGTGGTGGTTCTATTCTTTTGTATGGATGCCTTTTAGGATAGGTTCAGGGTAGGGATGGCAAAACTTGAATCGCTTGATGGATTCCGAACCAATCCGTTCCAAATAGAGCGGATTATTTTTTTTGAAAAGTGGATGCAGGGCGGTCGGGGTGGTTATGATAATTGCTTGCCCCATTTCACCCCTCCACTATATGAAATTACATTGTATCCTTGTATATTTAACTATTAAAAGGGTAAAAATGTAATAATGTATTATAGTTCATGTATTTTATGTTTAAATAATTTTTAAAGAATCATATTTAAATATTTACTTAACTTTAAAAAGATTGAAAACATTAAAGATAAGTAGCAAAATAAATTGAAACGAAGTGGGTGAGGTGGGGATGGATGCATCTAACATCCATAGAGGTGGTCGTGGTCTTCAAGATTTTACATCCATAGTGGAGCAGGGTGGGCGGTTGAGTAGAGCGTGCCAACTATGGAGCGGTGGTGGATTTAGCAACATTTGCCTCTGCCCCGTTCCATTGCCATCCCTAGTTCAGGGTGTAGTGACAATGAAGTAGGAGAAAATAGTCATTGCCAAAACCCTTAATGTAGCACTTGACATCTGGTCCTCCTATTAAAATACGAGAGTGTTGCAACCCTCCACCTGTCTGTGTGGTTTAACTTGAATGATCTTGTTGAAGGTCCCTTGGCTTTTGCCAAACCTGGAGGTCTATGGTGAGAGGGTGACCTTGGTGGATTTGGCGAGTCTTTCTATAGTGTTATTGCGTGTTTTTATCGAAATGGCAACAATCTCAAAAGTGGGTGTTTTTGGTTCATCTGTGAGGGGCAAACTATCAACCCTTCGATAATTGTGTCCTGATGGCCTTACTGTTTCTGGCACCCGTTTACGCAGAGTACGTGATGTGGATATGAAGCGCGACTATGCATTCGTTGTATGTATATCTTTACTCGTAATTTTATCTGAAAAACTTTTCTTTCTTTATATCTATAGGTTTTTCACTATGTATTGAAAATATGATCTTTCCTTGGATGTTTTATTCTTTGTTCGTTTTGTGTGTGCTTTTGTTTGCCTCCTTGATAACAGGAATTCAGTGACCCTAGAGATGCTGATGATGCAAGATATTCATTGAATGGTCGAGACCTAGACGGATGCCGTATCATTGTGGAATTTGCCAAGGGAGTAAGTTTGCTGATTACTTGACTGCCACAACTTTCTAGAAACAATGCTATATGAAACCCATTGACAAATTTAACCATTCATTGGTTAATCTTATCATGTATATATATCCCTATTCCTTTATGCCTTTGGTATAAGTAATGAAAAATTTGCATGTTCAGTTCAGTTGCTGCTGAGGTATTAGTAAAAAATGGTCTGAATGCTGACACGGGTTTTTGAAATTTGATAGTAGAGACCTATAGATGGGATTAAAGCAGCAAAATGTGGTCTAGCAATAAACTTTGGAACTAGATACAACTTGCTAGTGAAGCCAATAATATTTGCATGTTTATGCCTTACGATTATGAGTTTGATGTTTAAATCAATGAATATGTCTAAATACTGCTGCCTAGAAGGAGTTTAAAGCCGTTTACGTAACTACACATTAGAATATTGTTGTTGGCACTCGGTTTCTATATTAGAAACAAAATATGAGAACTGCTGGTGGGGTAGAAAGTGTTAAAACTTGCCTTGTATGTGGAAACGTATACTGTGTCAGTCCTCTTTCTCCTTGTTGCCCTAGACTTGACTCGATAGTGTTTGAATATTGAATCTGATTTGAATTGCATTTTAGGTGCCCCGTGGCCCTGGTGGATCTCGTGATTATGCTGGAAGAGGTCCTACTCCTGGATCTGGGCGCTGCTTCAACTGTGGAATCGATGGTCACTGGGCTCGTGATTGCAAAGCCGGCGATTGGAAGAATAAGTGTTACCGCTGTGGGGAACGAGGCCACATAGAAAGAGATTGTCAAAACAGTCCAAAGAAACTGAGGTCCTCATCCCTCAAAGGCCCATCTACTTTTTGTTATTCTCACTAGTTTGGTCTGAAAAGGAGCGTAATCATATTTTATCATATGAAAGCTTCTATTTTGTTTACTTGGGAAATGACTCTATTGTTGCAGCCGTAGACCACGGAGTTACTCGCGTTCACCCAGTGCCCGACGTGGTCGAAGCAGAAGCCGCAGTTACAGCCGAGGGCGTAGTGACAGGTTTGTATTTAGCCTTCCACATCCATGATTCCAGATCTGATATGTGAATTATTTTGGTTTGGTTAACTGTTTATGCCTCTGTGTTGAATCTTTGGGCCTTGTACAGTAGATCGAGATCACCTGTGAAGCGAGAAAGAAGTTTCGAGCGTGACGATAGAAGATCAAGGAGTCCTAAGCGCCACAGGCGTTCTCTGTCCCCAGTTCGAGGGAGGAAGCATAGTCCAGCACGTGATGAAAGAAGCCCACAAGAGAGACGTAGCCCATCCCCAGGGGATCGCAGACATGCCAATGGTTCGGATTACAGTGGGAGTCCCAGGGGGAGGAGCAGAACTCCAGATCGTGAAGCTGATGCTGAAGACAGGGATTATAAGAGCTCCGCAAAGGAAAATGGGAACAGCCGCAGTCCTAGCCCGCTCCCCAAGGATGATCGGAGCCCTATTTATGATGAAGAAGATGATGACAATCATGCATCTCCGAGACGCAGCGAATCAAATTAAGCTGCAGTGGTTTGAATGGGGTAGGTGTTGGTTACAATCTGTGTTTGTTAGAAACTTTTGAGTCAAATATATATTTGATGGATAATTTTGTGCTCTGGAATATTAAAACACTTTTATTTAAGTCTATTGATATAAATCCCCCCTTTTTTTTTTTTTATCTTGTCTTGCAATAGTTGATAATGAATTTGTTTTTCACAAAATATGCCAAAAAGTTAAATATTTATTTATATTGGATATATTCATCTTCATATTGGATTTGTCTTTGCTTGTATAAACTAGTTTTTCTATCTAATGTCATATGTTTAATATAATTTCCGAATGAAGAACCAATAAATAAATTTTTATATATTTATAATATTCTATAATTTATTAAAAGTTGTTTTGAATTATGAATTTATAATTTTTTTTTTAAGTTTATAACTTATTAGGATTTTTCACGAGTTTTTAAATTATTTTTGTAAGTTTGAAGTTTATATAACTTTTTAGTATTTTATACTTTTAAAATACATTGTTTAATAATTTTAAGTTTTTTTTTATATATTAAGGAGAAAAATATAAGATCAAAATAAATGTCATCACATCTCGTTATTTAATTGGTTCATCAACTTGTTTATCAGTTAAGATGATCAAAAATATAAATCATTAACGGATAGGGTTTTAGTTTTTGTCCCTTAATGATAAGGGTTCATTTGATTTTTTTGATTTTTCTTAAAATACTTGTTGAACTTATAAACATGTTTTAAACGTGCATCTCTAAAAATAGTGTATTTCTCCTATCAATAAATTTTAAAATCGAAATTTATATATATATTTTCATATGTTTTTAACTTACTGTTGTTGGTTTAGATGGTGTGAATGCATCAAGTTTTTTTCAGTCTCATCTACAATTTTTTTTCTAGAAATGTATCTTCAAAAATAAAAAAAAATAAAAAATCATAAAGAAGAAAATTCTGTGCTATTGCTATTTTTGTTTTACTGAATGTGTAAAAAATGAAGGGAATAAAGCTCTACTGAATGATTCTATTTTAGTTTTCCCTACTATGTATCCTTATTTTTTCACCTGATAAAAGTTTATTCATAAATTTAATTTCCCACTTACTGAATATATTTTTAAGTTGAAACACAAGTTTTGATTCTTTAATTTTTTTTTTTACAACATTTAAAAATGAAACCTTTAAAAGCTTATTTAAATATGTGTTTCTTTATTTTTTCATTCATTATTCAAATAAAAATATTTTAATCTATTCTGTAATTACGGGATTGGAGTAAATACATGGTTTCTATAATACCCAAATTTCCCTTGATATTAGTTTTGCAAATTTATAGTCAATATTGTTGTTTCATTACATTAATTAAGATATTATTTGACTTATTTATCATCATCAAAGTATTTAATAGTTAGGGGTGAGCAAAATTCGATCTGATTCGAAATTTAATAAAAAAATTAAATTTTAAATTAAATAATTTGAGTTATTTGAGTTAATCGAATCAACTTGAATAAAAAAATTAAAATTTTTCAATTTAACTCGATTATAAATTACACAATTCGAGTTACCCAAAAATCCAAATAATAAAATATAAAACTACGTCGTTTTGATAAATGTTTACCCATCGGCCTTACTTAAGTAGTTAAATAGTCTTGTATTTCGTCTACTAGTTAAATAATTAGTCCATGTAAACGTAACATTGAGTATAAATAACATGATTCATTAACTCGACTTGACTCGAAATTTTTTTACTCGATTTAGAAAAAATTCAAATTGAGTTTGGTTGCTAAAATAGGACTCATCGACTCGATTAACTCGAAATTTTTTTACTCAATTTGACTCAACTCGACTGAATGTTCACACCTACTAATAGTGTCATATTGACATGAAATGCATGTAGATTGCCATTCAAATTATCACGCCAAATTTATTAAAAAAATTGTTTAATCAATATTTTTATTAAAGAGAAGTGACTTGATACTTTTTAAAAGACTATTGGTCAAATTTAGCTATAAAAAAAAGAATAATGGTCAAATTGACAAAAAATATATAAACGTTGAGAGTTAAATTTATCATTATGCCAAATTTCTAATATGAAAATTTTGGCTTAATTAACCCTCGGTCCCTATCTATACCTTTTAGATATTTAAAATTTAATCTCTTTAATTACTTTTCTAATTTAAAAATTAAAGTCTAATTGATATGCTATTAATGAATTTCTGTCACATTTAAATATGTGACATTTTAGTATTAAAAGATCAGTTTTAAAAATAAAAATTTAATTCATAACGCATTAAATTTAACATAAATAAATTAATAGTATTATCAAAAGAATTTTAATTTTAAATTACACAAGTAAAGAAAAATTAAACATAACGTCAAATTTAATTCTCAAAATTTATATATTTTGTTAATTTAATCATTATTCTTTCTTTTCAGATAAATTCAACCCTCAACAATTTAACTTTTTAGTAGAAATTTTAACTAAAATTATTAAATGGGGTAGACTTTAATATACAACCAGGACTTTTTTTAAAGGAAACAATTATGACTTTTGTTGAATTGGAAATGTTATTTCTTTTCTTCTCAAAAAAAATTTTAAATTTCTTAATAATATTTAAAATAGATATATTTGACTTGTTATCTTCGACTAAAAAATGATTTTAAAATTTTTTGATATATTCACTCAATTTTTCTAACAATTAATAAGATAGGAATTTAACTCGAATTTTTTTTGGTGAAAAGAAAACAAAACTTAAAAGGTTAAATTATGCTGGTATAAAAAAAAATTTTTAACTCCCTCCATATCAACAACTATCATCTTTGCAATCTGATCTGCAATAATATTGGCCTCCCTTGAAACATGACTAACCACCCAATGCTCAAAATTTCGTAACTTTTGTTGAATCTGTCTAACCAATGTTAAGTTTGAATTAGCAGATATATTCATTTGCAAAGCATGGACTAACTCAAGGCTATTAGTGTGAATGGAAATCTCGTTCAAACCACGGTCTTGTAAAAGAGTCAACCCATCTAAGATACCCCACAATTCAGCGTAAAAGATCGAACACATCCCCAGAGAGTGATTAAATCTCATAATCCAATTCCCTTGATGGTTTTGTATCACTCCCCCTGTAAAAACATATCCTGTACTCAAATTAACAGCTCCATCAGTCTGCAAATGAATCCAATTTACCGAAAGAGAATTCCTTTGAGCAGTGGTGAGTCTTCGATTCAAAGCTTCAATGTGTGTACTTCAAAATTGTTTCGCCCACTGATAGAGACTTTGATGCTTCCTACATTAAACTTTGGAATACAAAAAGATTTATGTTGTTCCATATTTTCCATGATATAAGACCAATTAAGCTTGCCCGACTAACTTCTAAGGAATCCAACAATTTATGAGATTGTAAATTTGAAATTAACCAATCCGAAATGTTGGAAGTGAAAAACCTGCTATCAAATCTTGAAGGAATTACCTCTCTCCAAACCTCTCTTGCCGCCAAACAGTCTCTAAGAACATGCAAATTGCTTTCTTCAACACGACCACAAACCAGGCAAGATGCTTCCTAACCAATACCTCGCCTTACACGTTCCATGTTATTTAGAAGGCGTTGTTTGAAAGTGAGCCATAGAAAAAGTCTAACTCTTTGAAGACCTTTGAAATTCTATGGAGATTTCCACATCGGATCCTTGGGATTCCAATGATCTTCCTTCAATGACCAATAGGCACTCTTCACCGAGAAATTCCCTTTAAAATTAGGCGCCCATGTAATCCGATTCGATCCATCAACAGGATGTGGAGAAGGAATACTCACAATACGACTAGTAATTGTTTGAAGGACCCATATACGAAAGAAATCAATATTCCAATTAGCTTCCAAAGTTACCATATCTTCAAGTCAGCAATTCGTTTCCAAATTCCAATGCGAAGGTATTCGATCTATTAAAGGTCCAATCAGTGGTATCCAAGGATCCAGCCAGCAAAGAATAGATTTCCCATCCCCCACCGACCGTATTAGATTGTCTCTAAACAAAGGCCATGTCTTGGACAACGCTTTCCAAAGAAAAGAACTATTGTTTCTCATAAAGCTTTCAAGCAAATTATCCTTCAACCCATACTTTGCTATTATGCCAATAGATTGTTAGTAAATTAAATCCATAGTAAAGTAGTTATGATTAATATTAATTGTAATTGAAGTATTAACTAAGTTCATAAATGATATTAAGGATTAGTCAATGGCCAATTTTGTGGGGCTGAATTGTCTACTTTATTGAATTGAAACAAACGTCTAAAAATGAGATAGACTTGGAATTATGACTTACATGGTTGTTGTTACAATAGACGAGACATACCTTTGTTCCTTAACTTTGTACTTGTTTTTGTTTTGGAGAAAAAAAAAATATGGGAAGCCTTTGCCTGGTTTTGGTGGTGTTGCAACTTTCATGGAGTTTGTCTTCTTCTGTTCCTCCTTCATCCTCTCATTTATGTCTCCCACACCAGAGAGATGCTTTGCTCCATTTTAAAACCACCATTTCTGTTGACTGTGATTTTTATCATGATGGTGGTTATCGAGATCCTTATCCCAGGATAGACATAGAGTCATGGAACAAAAGCATTGATTGTTGTTCATGGGAGGGAGTGAAATGCAACAACGTGACTGGTCATGTAATCGGCATGGATCTTAGTCACAGTTGCCTTGTTGGTTCTCTCTTTGCAAACAACAGCCTCTTTCAACTTCACAACCTCCAATGGCTTGATTTGAGCTCCAACAACCTCAGAGGCTCTCTTCTTGAGAACACTAGCAGCTTGTTTCACTTTCATGGACTCCAACGACTCAACCTTGCTGATAATGGTTTCGATGGCATCATCTCATCAAAGTTATTTAGCCAGTTGGTGAGTTTGACCCATCTTAATCTCTCTTATAATGGGTTCTTTGATTATACTGAATCATATTTGAGATTTGATGGCCATGGTTTCGACATGCTTGCAAGAAACTTGACAAAATTAAGAAACCTTGTGCTTGACACTGTAGATATGTCTGATGTTGCACTTACTTCTTTCCTGAACTTGTCTTCATCACTCGAACATTTGAGTCTCAGTTGGTGTCAATTTCATGGGGAATTTCCAACTCAAGCTTTTCAGCTTCCAAACCTCAAAGTTTTAGATTTAAGTGGGAATGAGAATCTCGCAGGTTATCTCCCTAACACAAACTGGAGTAGTGGCCTTGAGTTGTTGGACCTTTCCGAATGTGGTTTGAGGGGGTCAATTCCAGCATCATTTGGAAATCTCACTCAAATCATTTCCGTTGGTTTAGAAGGAAATTCGCTTGAAGGACAGATTCCAGATGTTTTTGGAAACCTTAGAAAATTAACTTCTTTGAGCTTTTCTTCATGCAATTTGAGTGGTCCACTTCCAATAACTATCTTCAACCTCACAAAAATTACCCATTTGGATTTGTCATATAATCACTTGGAAGGTCCCTTTCCAAATCATGTTAGTGAGCTTCAATCTCTAGAGGAACTTTGGTTATCATTTAACTCTACAAGTGGTGGAGTACCATCTTGGCTGTTTACTCTGCCATCTCTTCTACAGTTGGACCTCAGTTATAACAAACTAGTTGGTCCGATCGATCGAATTCAGAAGCCTAGTCCCATCCAAGAGGTTTATTTGAGTTATAATAACATTGGTGGTTCAATACCGTGTTCCATTTTTGATCTTGTGAACCTTAATTCACTTGATTTGTCATCGAACAACTTGAGTGGTCCAATACCAGATTCCATTTTTGATTTTGTGAACCTTACTTCACTTGATTTGTCATCAAACAATTTGAGTGGTGTCATCAAGTCAGATATGCTTTCAAAACTCACGAGTCTTGAATTTCTTGATGTTTCAAGTAATAGTTTATTATCATTAAGCACAAGCGGCAATGATATGAACTATTCTTTCCCCCAGCTTACAACTGTGATATTCTCTGGTTGTAGCGTAAGGCAGTTCCCGAATTTCTTTCGAACATCGAAGTTGACATTTTTAGACCTTTCTAATAACGTCATTTCTGGTGGAATTTCCAAATGGGAAGCTGAAGGGTGGGAAGGATTGATATCGTTGGACCTTTCTCATAACTTTTTGACTGCTTTGGAGCAATTTCCGGGAAACAATTTGGGATATCTGAACCTTCGTTCCAACTCGCTTCAAGGACCAATTCTCTCAACTTGCTTGAATCCTCAAATTCCAAGTTCAAAGTTGTCAGTGATCATCATTTCAAAGAATAAATTGACAGGAAACATCCCTTCTTCTATTTGCAATTTAAGTTCACTTGATGTTTTGGACTTGTCTGAAAACAGCTTGAGTGGAACTATTTCGGATTGTTTTGGAAATTTATGGTCTCTCAAGTTCTTGAATTTGCAGATGAACAACTTCTATGGCAAGATCCCTGATTCTTTTGTGAAGAATAGTAAGTTGAGCCATCTTTTACTCAATGACAATCAATTGGAAGGATTAGTACCACCATCTTTGGCTAATTCTACTTCATTGGAACTTTTAAATTTAGGGAAAAACAAGTTATCAGATAGGTTTCCCTATTGGTTAGCTTCACTTCCAAAATTGCAAATTCTAATCCTGAGATTTAATAGATTTCATGGATCATTGCCTCATTCCATAGCTTCATTTGGTTTTTCTGCATTGCGAATAATTGATCTCTCTGGAAATGAGTTCACAGGTACATTGCCCACGAAACTCTTTCAAAATTTGAGAGCAATGAAAGGTAAACCTAATGAGCGACTCTACTCCACAACTTTCAAAAATATGATGATATATGGCAGTGGCATTTATGAAATTCCTGTGAATGTAACAACGAAAAGATTGGAGCTTGAATTGACGAAGGCCGTGGCCATTTTTGTATCTATGGACTTGTCAAACAACCAATTCAGTGGAAAAATTCCTGAGGAAGTCGGGCAACTTGTTTACCTACAAATGCTCAACTTCTCTCACAACAACTTCATCGGTCCTATCCCAGCATCGTTTGGAAATTTAGTAGCACTTGAATCGTTAGATCTTTCATCAAAAAAGCTTGGCGGTAGGATTCCATCTGAAATGACAAATTTGATATTTCTTGAAGTGTTGAATCTTTCAGAAAACAATCTTGTTGGACCAATTCTTCATGGGAATCAATTCAATACCTTTGATAATGATTCCTATAGCGGTAACTTGAAATTGTGTGAATTACCATTGTCCAAGCAATGCGTCAATCATGGGGGGACGAACTACCTCCACCAATGGTGGTGGAACATGAAGGTTCTGAAATACCCTTCTTTTGGCAAGTTGTAATGATGGGGTATGGAAGTGGAGTGGTGCTAGGACTGAGCATGGGTTACATTGTATTTACAACCGGAAGACCGTGGTGGTTTGTTAGAAAGGTAGAGAGAGACTGGCAATACAACTTCAAGAGGTGGGTACAAAGAAACAGAGCAAGAAGAAACTAGTCTTAGGTGAGTTTGTATTTCATGAGTTTCGTCTTTCTTAATCTAATATTTAATTTAAAACATGTTTTTATTTTTCTGTTTTTGTAATTTATGATAGTGGCATTGGAACTCGGAATTGAATTGGAATAGAAGATTCAACATATTCAGTTCTTTGAGAGCGATTAGAATAAATAAGCGGGGGTGTTATTAATTTAACAGATGATATGAATGTCCATCATAATTTCTAAATTTAAATTTGTGAGTATCGTGTAATTATGTTTAAGTACTACATAAACTTAAGCTGTTAAGCAATATAACTGTCAAATTCTTATTGTTACGAAAGAGTTTAAACATTATTTTTAATTAACATTCAAATAATAGATTTGTTAGATTTAATGAAACAATTGATTCCTTGTTATTCAACTTCCTATACAAAAAACATAAGATACAAAGTATTACAGAAGATGCTATAAGTAGTGCATAAACATAAGCCGCTAAGCAACTATTACTTTAACTTAACTTTCTTTCGTGTATGTTCATTTTTCTAAGTTTTTATTTCATTAAATACAAATTTTAACTTAATTTATTAATTTTTAACATTTATAAGTTAAATTATTGTTAACTATTAAAATAAAATATTGGAAAGATTCTTTTTAATTCAAAATTAATATTGAGTGGTAATATTTAATTAAATTGATATCAAAATTTAGTAAAGATTCAAAGTTTAATAGTACATTTTAATCATATAAAATTTTAATGGCAAATTTAGTGGTATTTTTAATATATAATCACAAATATCAAAAGAAACTAGGATTAATAGTAAAATTAAAGCAAATATTTTGTAGGACTTCTATTCATCATTCATAATTTTAAATATCCATAAATAATTGATTACCTTAATAATTTTGATTATGATGTAATGAAAATAAAGTTTCTAATTTTACTTATAATCACCACTAATTTCAAAACATCTAAATTCATATTCAAATCCCTGAGTCACTCAACTTTTAGAGACTTTGACTCATCTAGTCTTCCAAGCCTACCATCCTGAAAATAATTATCACTAATATTTTTGAAATTTTATCAACTATTTATAATTTTTTGAATTTATTTATTTTTATATTTTTAAATTATATGTTGATGTGACTTATAAGATAAATAATGTTATGTCAGCATAAAGTGCGCCAACTTTATTAAAAATATATATTATTTAGTCGGTATTTTCATTAAGTAAAAGTGACTTGACACTTTTTGAAAAGTTTATAGTCAAATTTAGCTTAAAAAAAAAAGAAAAAAAAAGAGGCAAATTGATAAAATTATGTAAACGTTAAAAGCTAAATTTATTATTATGCCAAATTTCTAATACAAAAAATTTGGTTTAATTAACCCTAGGTCCGTACCTATTCTCTTTCTACTTTTAAAATTTAGTCTCTTTAATTACTTTCTAATTTAAAAATTAAAGTCTAATTGGTAACACTATTAATTAGCTTCTATCACATTTGAATATGTAGCATTTTAATATTAAAAAGTTTGATTTAAAAATCAAAATTTAATTCATAACACATTAAATTTAACATAAATAAATTAACTGTATTATCGAAAGTTTATGTTTCCAAAATTAAAAATAAACATAAAATAAATTAGAAAATGCTAAGTAAAACGATGTTTATGGTGGAATTTGCAGTGGGTGCGAATTCTTCGGGTTCAAAGAGCGATGTCGGTTGAGAAATTAAGAAGGTCTATACAAGATTGGATTTACCGCCAGATACGGATGACCCGAAGATGGATGGAAACATATAGAATATATAGATTTCGAGCATACCTAGGGTGTCGTACAAATCAACATTACTGTGGGCTTCACCTGTAACACCCCCTAACCTTTATCCGTCGCCGGAACAAGGTTATAGGGCATTACCGAACTATTCAGGTCAACTATGAATAATAAACAAGATAGATTGCAAACACGTCGTAAATTAATCATGTTGTCCCTTTTATGAGCTCTCGAGGCCCAATATAAGTATTTAAAACGAATCGGGACTTAATCGGAAACTCAGGGAATTTTTCGCGAAATTTCAAAATTTTTCCTAGATGCAGGGCACACACGCCCGTGTGGTCTAGGGACACGCCCGTGTGACCCTATGACATGCCCGTGCTTCAGATTGTGTCCTACCCCGTGTTACTCTCTAACTTACCCCACACGGCCGAGCTGCACGCCCGTATGCTAGACCGTGTGGTCAATTTATTTATCGAAATTTAGGTGCAGTTTTCACACGGCTGAACACATGCCTATGTGCTAAGCCGTGTGCCTCATACAGATGAGACACACGCCCGTGTCTCTACACGTGTGGTAATACCTCGGCATTCTGTTTCTAAAATTTTAAGATGCAGGGGACATAAGGCCAAACCACGCGCCCATGTGTTAGCCGTGTGGACTCATATGAGCCTTAAACATCAAGGTTACCATACCCTACAATTTTAGACACCAAGCAACCCAATTCAATACATTCAAATTAAGTTAGGACCAAGTTTCAATCATGTAATCTTATCACGTTTATCTTTATATCCAAATTTATCTATTTATTCAAACACATATATGCAAATTTATACTAAATAATCTTCTTAATACCAACTATCTTTATACCTATATGTTCAACCTAACCAATAGGATTTTATGCACCTTTTATGCATATACAACTACTATTTTACCACTTATCAACATTTTAAGGCAATCATGCAAACACCACAATACCTAGCATAAATTAAATACTTGACTAATTTTAACAAAACATCTATAGACTAACCTTTAGTCAAAATAACCTAAACATGTCATTATAACCAGAATCAAATCATCAATAATTACCAATAAAACCAACGGATAGTGTGATATAGCTCCGATATGCTTCCAACCCTTTCGAGCTTCCGCTAATCTATAAGGTAAATAAATAAAACAATTATGTATGCAATGATTGCTTAGTAAGTTCGTATAATCTTTAATCATAATAATATATTTCAATTATAAAACTTTACATATAAAAAATAACCCAATATTATTACCGTAACACTTATAAACTATTCTCACTAATTCACAAGGTGAACTAATCTATAGTATCACACATAAACATATACCCTCAAGCTTAGTAAATTTTTATATAACTTTACCTCTTCCACACTTATTCCATATGCATGTCATTCAGTCACGATTACAAATTAATGCATTTAACCAAAGCATTGTTCTAATTGGACACATAACAAATCGTTCCATAAAAAATTGCATAATCTAAATCTTACCATTCTTTCATGAATGCTAATTTATTTCCACTTAAATACTTACCATTTCAGTGCTTCAAACAAATAAACATACTACTATTCAATCAATAGCTTGGGACTTGCCTAATCATCAAGCAACAACAATAGTTAGCGTACTTACACATCTTACATATAAATTCAATATTGATAAACTTATTTTCTCGACAGATCACACTTGGGTTTAATGCTCATCATCATATACATAATCTTTTTATATTAACATATTAAAGTTAAACACATATTTATATGTCACTTTTCAATATATATTAAATAAATATCATTCCAATGTCACATTTCAATATATACCAAGTAAATATCATTTTCCAAGACAAGTTTCAATATATATCAATTATATATTAGTACCTAGTATTTTAGCTATAATTTCATAAATATACCATTCATAACACTTTTAATTCTCATATCGTACTATTTCAATCTCATAATTGCTATTCAATAGCTTTTCTCATTAGGATACACAATTCAATTTCAATATCAATATCCATTTCATGAATCCATGATTCATGCAATTTCATGCATTTCAATTGCATATTTCATTTCATTGTCCGTTCCAATCCATATTCAATATCACTCAATATCAATCAATTGGCCAAATCATTTGTTTACCCCTATTAACCCGACTCGGACTCGGACGGATACACGGATCCAACCAAAACACACCAGTACGACACTCAGTGCCTCATTGGCCATGCCGAAGTAAAACAGTACGGTACTCAGTACCTCATCGGATTTATCCGAAGCAATAATAATACGACACGTAGTGCCTCATCGACTCGAAGTCGAAGTATCCCTGAACACTTCCAATCCTATGGCATGCCAACTATATCCGACTTAGCCCGATACAGTTAATAGGGTTTCCAAATCACTTTTCAGTTTCCAATCAATACACATTTCAATTAATTAAAATATATTCATAATTCAATACAATTCAATTCACTTTTCAATAACAATCAATATTTATTTCAATTCAGTTAATCAATATAATCAATATATATATATACACACCAACTCAATCAATATAATTTCAATAAATTCATCAATTATTAAATCTATCCGTTTCAATATATCCAATATTCAAATATCAGTTTTCCACATACATTCAATTCAATAACAATCAATATTCCCTGTACCGTTATTCTCATGAATTTCGTATGTATTTATTTCGTTAACCATTCATATTTATAAATTTTCTATGTTTTTAACATAGAATATAAATAAATACATAATATCATACATCAACTCAATATAAATATCAAAGTTCGATCATACGAACTTACCTGGGCCTATTTGTAGAATTTGTAGAAATTCAGGGACTAGTCTGTTAATTCTCTTTTCCCCGTTTATCTTCAGTTTCTTAATCTATAATATAAAATTACTTATTCATTAGCATTTAATTCAATTCTAATTCACTTTATAATTTTTACCCTTCAATTTTTAAAATTACACATTTACCCCAAATTTTATAATTTTTACAATTTAGTCCCTTATCAATTATCCTATCAATTGAGCTAAATTTTCTCAATTAACACTTTATCTAATTATTTTAAGCTACTATACAGCCTTTTATATTCAGAATTTCAACACCAACCCTAATTCTTAACTTTTCACAATTAGGTCCTAAAATCAATTTCTATCAAAATCACTTAATAAAATCATCAAATAACAAAATCAAGGCTTCAAATACATGTTAATTCATCATAAACATCTAGCACTCATATATATTCATCAATGGAAACATCCAAAATCTTTAAAAAAATCAAAAACAAAGGTAAGGTTTAGTTGGACTTAATTATAACAATCTCAAAAACATAAAAATTATTGAAAACCGTGCTAATTTGAACTTACAAGAGGCAAAAATTGAAGAACCAGCTTCAACTCTTTCTCCCATGGCTGTTTTGGCCAAATCTGATGACGAAATGTTTAGAGAACATTTAAATTCAATTTGTTTGTCTTTTATTTCACCAAAATTACAAATTTGTCATTAATGGCTTTATTTTATTATTTTTTTCTTACTTATGCCGCCTCATCCATCAATTTAGGTATAATTATTTCTTAAGTTCTCCCTCATTTATTAATTAAACCATTTAGTCACTTTATTATTATAATTAGCAAGTTTTGCATCTTTTTCAATTTAGTCCTTTTTAATTAATTGACTACCAAAACAATAAAATTTTTCAACGAAACTTTAATACTACCTTATTGACACTCCATAAATATTTATAAAAACATTTACGGCTCGTTTTATAGAAACAAGGTCCCGACACCTCATTTTTTAAAACCACTTAACCGAATAAATCTTTATAAAACACAAATTGCTAATTCAAAAACCTTTCTATTTTCAAACTTACTTATCGGATTTGGTGACCTCGAACCACTATTTTCGACACCACTAAAAATCGGGTTGTTACATCACCGATTCTTGCGTAGAATGTGTCCATGGAGGAGGATTTTGCACTCATGGATGGTGATGTGATCACGGAGATGGTGGATGGTGTTCCATCGGTAACATTCTCGAATCATGTCCATGAGTACATTGAACGTAGGATGACGGGAATAATCATCATGAAATTGTTGGGAAGAAGAATAGGATTTAATGCTTTATTGAGTAGGGTTTCTTTGTTGTGAAATCCCAAGTACTCGATTCAAATGATGGACCTGGAGAATTACTTTTTTCTAGTTTGATTCCAGGATGAGGACGATTTTGATAGGGTTTTGGTTGGAGGGCTGTGGGTAATTTTTGGCCATTACTTGACTATCCAACCATGGTCATCAGACTTCTCAATAGCCCAAAATAAAATCGATTCTTAGGTGGTGTGGATAAGGCTTCTAGGTTTATTGAAGAGTACTACTTAGACTGTCTCCTTAGAGCAATTGGGCAAACTGTAACAACCGTTTTTCAGTAGTATCGAAAATTCGGAACTCCGTACTCCGACAATTGAGCCTGTAAATATTATTATTTAATATTTACGAGTTTATATTAGTGATGTATTAAATTTTGGTTTGATAATTTCAAATTCCAAAGCTCCAATTATGACAATTTTAGCGAATCCTGGGCAAGCAAAATTTCTAGACAGGATTATTACTGAAAATTACAAATTTCGGGATTTAATTCGAATTTAAATCATATTAGTTTTTATTTTAAAACTTAATTTTGATTATATACGAGCACAATATTATATTTATTAGATTTTATATTTTTATTTATTTATTTCAAATGATAGATGGTAGCATATTAATCACATTCAAGTTGTTTGGATGAAGAAAGAATTGAATCAAACAAGAATTAAGCCCTACTTGGTGCGCAAGTAACCTAATAAATCTTATAACTTTATAATTTAAAAGAATAGGTTCAATTTTTTTAAAATCTTATAATCATTAGATTCTAATGGGTGAATATTGTTATTTTTTAATAAATTTTTTATATTTTTATAATTTTTTTTATATATTTTTATAATTTTTTATTTTTAAATAATTTTTAAAATTTAAAAGGATTTAATTGATTTTTTTTAAATTTGTTATTAAGCCTTTTTTGACCCTTTAGTCTTATGAATATCAAACATTTTTAATTTGATTCTAATAAAAAAATAGGGGTTAAACTGAATAAATGCATAAAATTGAGGATTATTATTATTATACCTTATACAAACACCAAATTTTAACAAAAGTACTGTTTTGGTCACTCATACAGAGATTAATTTGTGAGAACTAAAATGTAATTCAAGATATAATAGAGGGGTTTTGACTTTTACCCTCCACCGTGAGATCCCCTACCCCACCGAAATTTCTCTATACACGAACTCACCGAATGATTACCTCCCCGCTCCCGCAAAAGAGTATTTCAAAAACATTCCTTCGCATGACGATAATACCCTCATCCTTTTCCCATATTTCCCACCCCACCCAAAACAAAGAAACGCTCCTTTCTGCTGCTGTCTGTGCTTCACCTTCTTCTTGATCATTTCGACAGATTTTTTGTTTTTTAAGTTTCGATTTTTGAGAATAATTTGAATTTTCCCGAGAAAATATTTCTATCCTTTAATGCTAAGTAATTCAATGCAAAGATTTAATTTTTTTTTTCAAGTTTTCTAAATAATAGCGTTCTTCTTTTTGTTGAATTCAAGAATTCATTATCTGGGTTTTATTTTACTTTTTTTTTCATGGTTTTGATTTTAACGCAATCTCTGTAGACCGTTTGACGTGATGAGAAGCTGAGTTCAGAAATTTTGTGATTAGTGAGTTTGTCTCTGTTGATACATACATACATACATACATACATACATACATACATACATACATACATACATACATATATTATTAATACTGATCTGTTTGGTTGCTGGGAAAATTAGAATTGACAACGAAGTGTTCACTGATTGATTTCTCATGCTTTGTTTCTCAAGTTCAAATATTTTCTTCTAAGTTCCTTTTAAGTCAAATTTTTCTTTAATAGATTGATTTCATTACTATGTTGTATTGAATTAATTTACTTCAAATTTTCATTTCCCCTCATAATTGAATTACTTGTTTGATGATCAGCTTTTTTTTGGGATCCTTATATGTTGTTAGAATTTTATGAAATTTATTTCATTTCTATATTCCTTTTAAGAGTTTGTCATAGATTTTAGGGAACCGAAAAATGATGACTTAGGGTAATTTTTGGTCTTTTTATGTTCAACCTCATCTTTGTTCTAACATCTGTTTATTTTATACACATAATTTTGTTTGTTTAGTATTTAAAAAAAAAATTGCAGGCAGCTGATAGTTGTTGAAATTATAAAACAATTCGGTTATTGAAACTTTTAGTTTCTATTGTTGAAGTTGTGGTCCTGTTTTCAGGGTTTTTTCCCCTCTAAAACAAATCTTTAGTTTCTAATTTTGTTTTGTAATCAAATATGGATTCCAAATCTATGTTACTTGGATTCTGGTGTGTGTATGCGTCCTATCCGAGTATGTTTAGTTTTTTTAAATGATTTTCATGTATTTGGAAGGTTGTTGGAGAATCGTATCCTATACTTGTGTCTGTGCATACATCGAACATAAGTGTTGCTCCAAAGACATATAGAACTTTGAAAAGATTGAATATACTTGTGCGGAACATATACTTGTATCCAATACTCATTTTGAGAAACTTGAATTTGAGTCGGATGTACTTATTTTCTTAACCAAGATCTATTTCTCTGGAATTTGCTTTACAGATTGTTCCCACTGTCTCAAGTGAGCTTAATGATGTTTATACATGTCTTGATGTCCTTTTATATATATATATATATATATTAAACTTTTACAGGTTATATATTAATCTCCAGGTACTTTGAGGTTCCTGAAAATTTCATGAGCTAAAACTACCAGTTCTTTTGATGATATTATTGCATGTATAAATGAAGAAGCTATTTTTCTTCAAATCTTTCTCAAGCAATGACGACATCCATGTCGATTTTTCACCTTCAGCCAACAAGCAAGTTTACTGGGAAAATACTTCGGAAAATGGATTTGATGACCAACATGGTGGCAACGAGGCCAAACACAGTCTTTGCAGTCCTAAACATTTGTCTGGAAAATCTCAAAAGCAAATATCGGATAGCCTGAGCTTTAGTAATGATTCATGTCTTCAAAGGAGTGGTTCTTTTTCATCTGCAACATTTATTGTTGATGATCTAAACAAGCTTTCTAATGTTAATCAACATCAGCAGTATGATCACTCACTGTAAGGAATTTGATTTGCTTTTTTATTCATGGAGTATAAATCTAAATGCATGCCATTCATGTTCTTGCGGTTTTCTAGGTGGATGGCTCATAATCTGGAGAAGAAATCAAAGACTAAACTATGTGAAGAGGCAGCTATTGGTTTTGAGAAGACATGTTCTTCGGTTTCTCTGAGGTTGCACTATGATTCATCTGGAAGCTTTTCTTCTTGTTCTAGCAATGTGTCCAGTAAAGTTATTGACTGCTATATCAATGAAGAAAGGCAGCCAGAACGTTGCAAGTGTAGGGACTGTTCGAAAAGAAATATTGGAAATGGAGGTGGAAGGCTTCTGCCCCGGGTTCGATATGCATCCCCTTCATCTCCAACAGGTGGTGCAGAAGAGAAAAACATGTCTGATTCGTGGAAATCGGATTCGAGCATGAGTCACCTCGGATGATAAAAAGAATGTGATTGGGAGGCTTTCGCAGACTCATGCTATCCCAATATCAAGTTCGAAAGAATTTGACTGTTGTATTCCGATCACAACTGAAGATGTATATGATGGATGCTTGAATAGATGTCCAGATTTCTCGAGCCTGGACTTCGCTTTTGAAACAGTAGAGGATACAGATAAGGAATTACAAAGAAGATCTAAAGAAGCTGAGGAGAGAATATTGTTTCTTTCTGAAGCTCTTGAGAAGGAAAGCTTTCTTCGTGACAGTGAGTTCGCTGTTTCGTCACTTATTCAAACTGTTAGGCACCTAATGGAGGAGAAAATAAACCTGACACTTGAAGTTTCGGAACTTCTACGGTCTAGAATAGCCAATAGAGCTTGTGCCAGGGAGGAACTGAGAATGGTAAGGGCTGAATTCGAGTTGCAGACAAAGAAAATAGAGAAGGAAAAGCATGAGATAAAGTTGGGTTTGGAAAAGGAGTTAGATAGAAGGTTGAGTGATTGGTCGCTTAGGCTTGAGAAGTATCAGTCAGAAGAGCAAAGGCTTCGAGAACGAGCTCGAGAGCTAGCGGAGCATAATGTTTCACTTCAGCGAGAGGTTTCAACCTTTAATGAGAAGGAAACCAGAAACAGAAGCATTATGACTTATTCAGCAGAACAACTTAAATCACTGTCAATGAAGGTGGAAAACTTGAGTAATGAGAATGAAGATCTACGGAAAAATCTTTCTCAGTTGCGAGAGAATTATCGAGCAGAAACGGAAGATCAAGATTGCATTAGAAGAAGTTTCAAAGAGAAAGATAAAGAGTGCAAGGAACTGCAAAGTCCATTACCAAATTGTTGCGAACCTGCAGCGAGCAAGAGAAAATGATTGAAGGGTTGCGACAAGGATATCATGACGAGATCGATAAGAAGAAATCGGGTGAAAAGAATGAAGACAAGGTGAAAAAACTGCAAATGGAGCAAATAAGGTTAACTGGAGTAGAATTAGCCTTGAGAAGGGAATTGGAGTCGTGTAGGCTGGAAGTTGATTCTTTGCGACATGAGAATATCGATTAATTGAATAGCTTGAATGGTACCACAAATGACATTGGAGCTTTAACTTTCAAGCTCGACAAGGAAATCCGAAATCGCATATGCTGCTTGCAGGATCAAGGACTCTCAATGCTTAATGAAAGCACCCACTTATCTTCCAAGTTAATTGAGTTCATCAAAGGAAAAGCCAGTCACAATCAGCTTCGAGTAACTCAACAAGGTTTAGATGGCTAATTTGTTATTGAATCCGATATGAAAGTATGGGGCTTTAAACGTCGAATTCAAAACCTAACAAGAAATCTGGAGACAATATCAACTTTGGTGCACGAAAAATCCAGTTCAGTAGCCTCAAACTCTCACCTGACATCCATGAATCCTGATGTCCCAACCAAACTCAACAAGCTCTTCAGAGGTATATGTTTATTGAAATCTACAGTTGAAGCTAGTATCTATGTTTCTCAGACTTGAGTGTAAGTGCCTAACACAAGCATGTAGAAAATAGAAGCTTTCTCATGTGTTTGGGGGGTCATCTCCTTGTTCTCATATCCGAATATGTTTTGGATCTGGATACTTCAAGCAAAAAAAGTGTCAGAGCAACATAGGCTGATGTACATTAAAATCTTTCTTTTTTTCTTTTTTAAGTCTGTATTCACGGCTTTTGTTACACTTTACACTTTTTTAGGAGCTTACAAGGACTGAAATTAAAACAGAAAGGTTGCTAACAAGTTTATTGAGGGAAAAGCTATATTCAAAAGAGCTTGAAGTAGAACAGTTGCACGCTGAGGTTTCAGCAGCTGTGAGAGGAAATGATATCCTTATATGTGAAGTTCAAAACGCAATGGACAACATTTTATGCCTCACCCACAGATTGAAGGATCTCGAACTACAGGTAAACTTCTAAAGTAACCAGACTTTTCTAAAGTACCCATGTCTGATATTTTTATATTGTACATATGTGGATGTTTAAAAAAATATGATACTTCAAGTATTAGAAAAACTTGAGAAAAACTAAGTATATCCGCATTGGGCACATACATGTACCTGCACTCACCCCGAATTATGAATATGTTATCCAGACTCTTCATTTTTTGTAAAGTATCTCTGCTTTATGTTTATTTGTGACACATATTTGGATGTGTATGAAAGTATGATACTCCAAATACTAAAAGAACTTGAAAAAAATTGAGTATATCCATGTCAGATACATACCTGTATCTGACACAAAGTATTTTCTTATTTTGCATGTGAATAGCAGGAATAAACAAGCAACAACCTACCGAAATAGGTTTGCTTTGGGTGTTATATGTGTTATATAGGGTCAGGGAGAGGATGACAAATTGTTTACACCTATGTTATATTTTTTATTTTTCTTAACATGTCTATGTCTGATGCACATGTTATACATGTATTTGGATATGGGTATGAGAAATGATCCTCCAAATATATCAAAAACCTTCGAAAAAAAATGAGCATACTTGTGTGAGTCTGTGAGACATACTCGTATTTTGATACCTCCAAATTCATATATATGTATATGTACATACAAATTCAATGGAAACCACATGTCTGTTAGGGGTTGATATGAGTGCACCCTTGCAGTTACTTGATGTTTATGCTGCATTTCAATCATTATGTTTCTGACACTCCAAAGTTTGAACATATACTTAAGTTTATTTATTTATTTATCTTTTTATAAATACGGGAGGAGTTTGTAAAAACTGAGATTTGAATCTCAAACTTGTTGAATGTCACCTCGTTAGGATAGTTGTATGAATAGAACTAAACCCTAAGTTCTATCAGTAACTTATTTGTTGTTACCATGCATTACTTCTCACAAAAAGATTATGTTGCTCTAACTCTTCGTTTTTCTTGAAGTATTTGTTTCTATCACTCGTGTTCGACGCATAGTAAGACATATCTATGTTACCTTTACCCAAAATTCATTTCCGAATCCAAGTAATATAGCAAGATGACAGCCTTGTAAAAACTTTTAGACATGGTTAACTAATCTTTTCAATTCCTTAATAACATTTCAATGGTAACAGATGCTAAAGAAAGATGAGAATGAAATCCGTATTTGGAATGACTTCCAAGAATCAACCATGTCAGATTTCGAACCCCAAACCTGCTAAATGCCACCAAACCAACCGAGTTAAACCTTGAGTTCTATTAGCCACATGTTTGATTCCTTAACTACATTTTGATGTTAGCAGATGCCAAAAAAAGACGAGATCGAAAGCCGTCTTCGGAACGACATACAAGAATCCACGAAAGAACTAGCCATCTTGAGAGGGGTATTGCCAAAGGTTTCTCAAGAGAGAGATTTGATGTGGGAAGAGGTGAAGCAATATGCTGAGAAGAACATGGTTTTGAATTGAAGAAGAAGATTGAAGGTTTAGATGAAGATATATTATTAAAGGAAGGCCAAATTACAATCTTGAAAGACACCTTGAACAACAACAACAAAAGCTTTGATCTTCTTGGCAGTGTTGATTCTATATCTGAATTCCTTCTACAATGACCATTGGCTGAGAGGTCAGTTTTGATAATCATACAATATGTTACTTGATTTCACATTAGTGTCAGCTACGAGTATATTTGATTTATACATATATGAATGTATATGTTGGATAAAAAATATTTCAACCAAAAAGAAGAGTCCTATTCTTATACTCTTTTACGTGTTTTTAAGGAGATTTTTTTTCCAGTTTTGGTGTGTGGGGAACTCCATGATTTTATTTACAAAAATTTGTAATCATCTTTGTGCACAAATGTAGAAGTAATTCTTTGATTCAAGCAATAAAATTTTGGTGCTTTTATTTATTTATTCATTTTGAATTTTTTTGGTATTCTTAATTTACTAGTGTTTCAGCATGAATATAAAATAATCATATATTTTAATTATAAATTCATAAAAATATGAAAATGAAATCAGTGTTTAATGAAGGTTTCTATATCGGGAATAGTGAGTTAAAAAATTATGATAGGTATATTTATTTATTTTTAAATATCAATTAAGAATTTATTTATAAAATTTTAAAAAATTTTCATGACCAATGTATCCAATAATTATTTTGAATAAATTAGTAAAAGATTAATCCCAAAGATTATTGCTCGATTTGGTTTTAGATTAAAAAAATATCATTAAATAAAAAAACATATTTTTATTTAATTATTTAATACTTATTTAACACGATTTTTTAAAATATTTTAATAAGTTAAACTGGTTAAATCAATTAAATAAAAAAAATTAAACCTTTAACCAATTTACTCCATTTTTCTTTAACCTTACTCTAAAGGGGAAGTTTTTATTTTGCTAAAAATGGATAAAGCTAAATGAGTAAAAGTTGCCTAAAATATTGGTTTGTTTCAAGGCTCGGAACCTAAAAAGTCAAAGTCAAAACCCTTACAACCAATAAATTAGAAGAATAAAAAAGTGAAAAAAAATTTATATATAAATTAAATAAATAAAGTTTCCGATCGTTCCAAAAATCCCAAGATTTGTTTTCATAAAAAAGAAAAAAAATTCATTTCTTGTTTCCAAATCTACCTTTCAAACTTTCTTACAACCTTTTCAATTCTCTTTTGTTTTTGTTTGTTGTCTCAACCTCCTTAAAACAAATTTCCCCCTTTTTTTTGTTTATTTAATCTTTCGAATTAAGGGTCTTTGGGTGTGTTCCTAAACAGGGCTTGTAACCTGGAAAGACTATAAGAAATTCTTCATTGTTTTGTAAGGTATGTAAGAAGAAAATCTCTGCTTCATCTTTTTTTTTTTATTGATACTTATGTTTTGTTTCAGTTCTTTATTTTTGTTTGATGTTTTTAAGGTGATGGGTTTTTGTCTGAAACTTCATGGTTTTATTCATTTTTTGCGGTTTCTAGAAATTCCCGTAATTTTGATTCTATTTTATTCCCTTTTTATTGTATGTAGAGAGGTGAATTTCAAGTATTTAAATCTAATAGTTATAGAAATTGATTATCTGAAAAATAAATATTTTGTAGTTTTTATTTAAATCCATAATTTTTTTTATCCATTTTAAATCGTTTGAAGATTGGAAATGTGGAGTTTTTAATTAGGTTTCAAGTTCATGTCTTTTATTTGATGTCTTTAAGCGATAGATATTAACACATATTTATATCCAACATTCACACGTGTGTTTGCATAAACTCGGATTAGGGACTTAGATAATGTTTATTGCAACTGTGAAATTTAATATTATCTGAATTTATCTATATATGTTTGATTTCTAAAACTTTTGCTTTTTGGAAATTTAGTTGAATTGGAGCTGGCCCTGAATCCTTCTCTTCTTCCAGGAATCTGTTTTTTCTGGACCAATCCGTAGATCAAACTCGGATTAGGGACTTAGACGATGTTGATTGCCTGCCTAAGGGTTAAAGATCGAATCATAGTAAGAAGTGTCGGTAGCACATATACTGCTCGGTAAATAAGGAGGAGAGAGCATCTCATTCCTCGAAGATAAGATCCGACTAAGCTTGACGTAGAACATTTTGTCGGACTCCTTTTAAAATCCGCATAATCGGTTAAGAATATGTAAGTCATGGTATCAACAACATTAAGGCGAATCGTGTCGCCCTGCTGGAAGCCTTCGGTCGAGGGTGAAAATTCTAGTAGAGGTGGGGTTGGTAATGGTAGGGTTGATGGATTGTTGTGGTACGAAGACTCAGGAGAACACGTTGCGGGCGAGTTTTCAATGGCAGTAATTCAAGCAAACAATCTATTGGAAGATCACAGCCAACTCGAATCCGGTCCAATCAGCTCATTTAAATCGGGTCCCCATGGGACACTTGTTGGAATCTATGATGGTCATGGAGGTCCGGAAACCGCTAGGTTTATAAACAAACACCTTTTCGGCCATATCAAGAGTATGCAATTCTTTCTCCTCTTTGCTGAATCATACTGGAATTTATTATTTTCTTGTTTAACAACTGGTTTATCGGTTTATTTTCATTAGTTGAATCCAGAAACTTCGTATTTTTTTAGTTATAAGATATTTAGAGATGTATCATGTACCTTACATGACTAATGAGGATAAAGTATGCATGATTGAGTGAGGCCGGAAACCCGGAACTTCACAAGTAAACAAGCATTTATATGTTTATTTCCTTCAAAAGTTGTAGAAGCAATTTTCGGAAGAAACGAAGATGGTTCGGTTCTTGTACAGATTCAGGAACTTAGAACTTAGATATTGGAACTATATGTTCCTTAACTGCAAAGTTCTTACGAGTTTCGAAAGTCATCATCAATATCTCATGGTTCAATGATTTACAGGCGATGACAAATGTCAAATTCGGACTTATTCAGATCCTCGTTTCTTGCCTCCCTTAAAAACATTGTAGTTATTTCCTCCCCGAGCTTTAGTTGCCGATTTTTAATAGCTAACGCATATGTTTACTGACTTGACAGCTTTTAATGGTGCAGAGTTTACAACCGAGAATCACGGAATGTCAGCCGATGTAATCAACAAAGCGTTTTTAGCTACCGAAGAAGATTTTCTTAATCTTGTCAGGGAGCAGTTCGAAACTAAGCCACAAATCGCTTCTGTTGGTTCGTGTTGTTTGGTAGGAATAATTTGTAGTGGATTGCTTTACATTGCAAATGCCGGAGATTCTCGAGTCGTTTTAGGAAGACTGGAGAAAGCCTTTAAAGAGGTCAAAGCAGTTCAGTTGTCATCCGAGCACAATGCAAGCTTCGAGTCCGTGCGGGAGGAGTTGCGATCGTTACATCCTGATGATCCGCAGATTGTGGTCCTCAGGCACAAAGTATGGCGTGTGAAGGGTATAATACAGGTATTTTTCGTGGCTTCGGGATATTATTTTCTTAGTAAACTTCATATTGCCGTACAAATTCCATCTTTCGTATAAAGGCATATGACCTATCACAATACCAAGCCTATCTAATTCCTTACCATCCAAGAAACAACCTTGAAACTTTTTATTTGATAATTATTTATTTGTATATTTGATACAGATTATATTGGAATTCGAAATTGTTCAATGAGAACTTGTATGCATTGAATTGTGCTGCCGTGAGAACTAGTTTAAGCTTTTGATCGATAATTGCCGTAAAAACTTATTTTGGGATGTAGATGGATTTTGCGACAATGTTGTGGATTTCTACAGAGTTCGAATTTCACCTTCTTAAGTGATCATTTTGTAGTCTTCATGGGAATGATTCCGGATTAAATAGCAACTTGGGTTATTTTGATGTATAAATTTTGATCTAGTCATGATTTTGAAAATCTAAATATGATTTATGACTCAAAGGAACTTTTATTTGAATTAGTGTGATCTACCAATGTTACTCGGACTTGGGTGTGAGTATTGGACACATGTATGTTTTACTTTTTAATGTATTTGGAGGGTCATATCTCGTAGTCATGTTCCATATGTTTCACGAAATAGCATAGTGATCTACACAACAAGTATGTGCAAATTGATTGTTCCATTGACCCTACTTTTTTTTATGTGATAGATTTCTAGGTCCATTGGTGATGCATATCTAAAGAAGCCAGAATTCAACAGAGAGCCTCTATTACCGAAGTTTAGAGTTCCAAATTCGTTTGAGAAGCCGATCCTACAAGCCGAGCCAGCAATATCAGTACAGAAACTGCGTCCTGAAGATCAGTTCCTTATATTCGCATCGGATGGTCTATGGGAACACCTTAGCAATCAAGAGGCTGTTAACATTGTAAACACATGTCCACGCAATGTAAGTTCTCTTTTTGTTATTTTCTTTTCGGATGTTTGTGTCGGATATGAATATGTGTCATGCACGGTATGTTTAAATTGTCATGGTTTTTTTTTTTAATGTATTTTGAGGTTTTTGGAGGGTCAGGGACATATCCTCAATCTCATGTCCAGATAGGCATCGGACATGGGTGCTAGACATCGGTGCTTCACAAAAATGAAAAATCGGAGCAATATAGATTTAGTCTTTCTATGCATATAATGCCTTACAACTGAGAACAATCATGCTATCAAAACTAGCCAACCCTTCCTGGGTTCCTTTTGCTTAGTTCCCAATACGTGATAAATGAAGGAAAGGTGATCAGTTCGGGATGGCAATGGGTTGGATCAGATTGAAATCTGACGGGTTTGAGTATTTTTCCAACTATAATGGTTGAGTAGTGTTGTCTTCCTTAAATGTCAACTATGAGTTTTTCTCATGCAACCCGGAAAATGGTTTCTTGTCCTAATCCTTGATTTTTTTTTTTTTTTTTTTGACAAAGCCTAATCCTTGATTTTTAAAGTTTTTGTTTTTGTTTATTTTCCTCCACGAGCATGAGTTATATACCGAGTTTGTAAAGAACTGATCTTTATATTGATGATCAAGTTGCCTATGGATAAACTTATACGAGACATCCATGCAGGGTATCGCAAGGAGACTCATAAAAGCTGCGCTTCGTGAAGCTGCAAAGAAGAGAGAAATGCGATACTCAGACTTGAAAAAGATTGACCGTGGGGTGCGGAGACATTTTCACGACGATATAACGGTCATCGTTTTGTTTCTGGATTTCCATCTGATAAGCAACGGCTCGTCGTGTAGACCCCTGATTTCGATCCGAGGCGGTGCCGGAGTCTCAGGAAATAGCAAATACTAGCCACCGAAACAGGTCGTAGACCTCTCTATCGTTTTTACTCAACCATTCCTCTCATTTTGTATTAAGAAGATATCCATAAAAGATTTGATAGAATTATTTTATAGAATGCATTTAGAGAATCCATTCAAGTTATAAATCTTGGGGACTTTGACATATCATATAATTGAAAGAAAGATATAAAATTCATTTAATATCTGTGGTATTTTTCCATTTTCCTTTGAGAATTTATTCACTTTTTGCCCCTAATTTATCTTTTCATTTTCTTGGAATATCCGTATTTTATTCATATTCAAGGGATATTTTATTAGTATTATCAATTCGGACTAACTCCACATTTGGTTGGGGGAATGGAATAGCATTCCTCCCTTATTCATTCAATGGTAAACCATTTCTTTGTTTAGTTGAATGTAATACTCATTCAATGGAATGACCATTATTTCCCTATTCTTTGTCTTCCCATAATAGCTATCAAACAATGGTTATTTCATGCAACATTGAATAACAAAAAAAAAAAATTTAGATTAGTCCTTTAAGCTTAGATTTAGAAAATATAAAAATAATATATTTTAATAATAATTATATTAAAATACGATTAAATTATTTATTATTTATTTTTAATAATAATCTTATTAAAATTTAATAACAATAATCATTTCTCTACAAAAATTCTGATAAGGGTACTCTGGTCTTTTTAATTTTTTTTTTTTATGTTATCACAACATCATTCTATTCAAACAAAGATAAAAATATAATTACGGTTCTATTTCATTCCATTCAATTAAATAATTAAATTACTAATTACAAATATATTACATTATAGCAAACCATGTAATATTTATTACTAAATCAACATTTTCATTTTAAATTAATAAAAATATATCAATATTAATATAAAATTAATTTTTCATTTTAAGTGATTGTCTTTTCTAAATATTAATTGGTTTTTGAATTAAATCAAATTTAAGCAAAAGTTTTGAATTAATATTGTTGGTCCATCAAATTTAATCGATTTTTTTAATAAAATTTTGGTATAATGATTTATTTGGTCCTTCAATTTTATAGAAAAATAAGTCAGATTAGTTCTTTATTTAATTTTTTTGTCCTTTATAACCGTTAAACTTGTGCTTTTGTCAAATCATTCTAAAATTGATGAAATTTTTTTTTTTTTTTTACTTTGCTAATATGGTATACATTTGGATTACCACATGGATGACATGTCAGTATTTAATTAATTTTTAAATTTTAAAGATTCAAAAAATATATTTTTAAAAAAATTAAAAATCATTAAAATAAAAATATTTTTTCAAATTTTAAAAACTAATTATATATTAACATGTGGCAATCCACGTATATGCCACATCAACAAAGTTAGTAAACGTTAATTTTTTTATTCAAGGGCTAAAAGAGGTGAAAAATTAAATGGGTAGTTAAAATAATTTCTTTTGTATACTGGAGGGTCAAAAAAGTCATTATCCCTAAATTTTTCTGTTTATCTAATTAAATTAATCAATTATAAAATTCAATTTTATTTTATTAAAATAAATTTAATAAATACTAAAAAAATTTGAAGCCCAATTTATTCATCAAGGCCCAAATATTGTTAGCCCAAAACTCAACCCTACAAGCAGTCTATTTTGCAATTCTTAAAAAAACCCTAAAACCCTAACGTCTCTCTAAAAAACAAATCAAATTTCCAAAAAAATCATGAACCAGAGATCTTCGAACCTACTGGATGAAGCCTTAGGGCTAGACCAGGTCATCGAGCCATGGCCTCTAAGGGGTCGAGTAGTGGCAATAGAAGACCAAGTCGAGACCAGTGGGTCGTTCGTTCTTCACCATCTACTTAAACGCTCCCTTTCTCCAAATTCCTCTAATGTTACTATCTTCATCTCTTTCTCTCAGCCTTTCTCTCATTACGATCGTATCCTTCGGAAACTGGTAAGTATCTTCCTCCATTGAAGCTTTACTTAATTTTCTCTCATTACGATCGTATCCTTCGGAAACTGGTTACCTTTTCTATGACTTCATAAGATTTGCATTAGCACTTAAATGCATAAGTCTTGAATTAATTATATTACGGTTTCTGTTTGACACAAGGTATAAGTTCCGGGGTCCAAATTTTCAGAGAGGATACGAAGTGAGGGATGAAAACTATGTTTTCTTGGTTATCATGCAGTGGGTTTTTTCTTGGAAATGTTGTTAATATTATTTGGTTTTGTTGTCCATTTTTTGAAATAGGGATGCAACTTGGTATCACAAAGGGATAACAGTAGATTCTTTTTCTTTGACATGCTTAAGTTGCAGTGTCCAGGTGAGAAAAAATTTCTGGTAAAATGATTCTTGCATAACTTTCTGCATGAATATTCTTTGTTTAAATGAGAAATCATTTAAATGCTGATGTTGATTCTGAATTTGGACAAAGTATATGAGCTGAAATTTGACAGAACATATGTCTTCGATATAAGAAATTCTTTTGTTGCTTTATTTGTCTACCTGTTTGTACTGTCAAATTTTAGGATTTCAAGACTGCAATAGATGGTTTTCCATTAACGTTGTTATTAATTTTACTTGTTTGCGCTAATGTTTAGTGTATAAAGATTAAATCACTCAGTTCTATGATACATGGATTGAATTACATATTCGATCATAGTTCAGTAGTTCACGGACTGCTTAATTTATCTTTTTATGTTTGTGATTTCTGTTTATGGTCTTCTTTATTGTTTTATCTTGATGAGCTTTTCAATTTGTTTGATTAGATGGAGATGAAGGAATAACTCCTCAAGGTGGGCTCATTGCATTGTATGGGAAAATACATAAAACCATTTCAGCTTTGCCTGAGATTAGTTGGAAAAACGTTTCCATTATCATTGATGATTTATCTCTTATGGAGGTGGCTGCAAATGGCTCTTCAGATTATGTCTTGGATTTCTTGCACTATTGCCGCACTTTAACATCTGAGTTTGTAAGATAATACCTTGTTTCCCCTCATTTTGTCATATTTTTCTTGAAGTATCCTTGTTCAATACTTGTGTCCAATGCCTATTCCGAAATGGATATGGGGATTTGATCCTCTAAGGGTGCTCCAAAGACAGAGAAAAATGGGGAACCCCCCCCCCCGGGGAATATACTCGCCAGAAACACATACTTATATCTGACACTCTCACTTGAATTTAAATAGCATAATTTTTGTCTACCTTTCACCCCCTATTCTTAAATTTTCTCTTGTTGAATCATTGTTGTTAGGACTGTTCATTAATCACACTCAACCATGAAGATATTTATTCTAGTGAAGATAGGCCAACATTTTTGATACAAATGGAGTACCTTGCAGACATTTTGATAAAGGCAGAGCCTTTGGCTACCGGTTTAGCAACCGATGTGCATGGACAGGTACCAATATGCTATTCCTGTTTCATTGTTGGATAATTGTGTCATTTCTATTATGTATTTATGTTGTGGTTTACTCTTTAGAGTAACATAGACTACAATTGGAGATGCCATTGTTTCTTGAATATAGACGTTCCAATAAAAATGGGAAATGTCTTGTCTTTCATTTAATCTATTGATTTACTAAATTAGAACTTAGAAGTAACGAATTACTGTCTCATCGCAAGGTTTTTATTATGTTCAGTTGATGTTTCGAGTAACAAGGTTATAATTGGAAATACAATTGTTTATTTTTAAAGTTCCTATAAAAATAAGAAATGTCCTACCTCTGAATGTGGTTTTTATTCATGTTGCAGTTGACAGTTTTGAACAAGGGTCGGAACAAGGTTAGTAATTTCCATTTCAAGGTCAAGGAAAATGTTGTCGAATGCTTCTACCCCGGAAGAAGCCGAGGTTGATGAAACCTGAAACTAGTAAGAGGCTTGAAAGTTATGGGTTTTCATTCGATATTCTTAGATGATGAAACAAAGGAAACCTTAGATGGTAATAATAGAGAAGATATCATGAAAAAGTTTCCTTTGTTGGGACAAAGAAACTCAGCCCTTTTGTTGCATCTATTATTAATGTACATCTGATAGTTTTGCTGAAGATGTGGGTTCCGGCTTTCATTAATCCTTATTATGTTAGTGTATTTTATTGGGTTATAATCATGTCAAAGGTATTTATATTTGTATAAATTTTGATATATTTATAATTATGATTGAGAATAAGAAAGAGAAAATTGAAAAGCGGTTCAAACTATAGTGATCAATTCGATTTTGATTTAATTTGTATTGAATTTGATTCAACTTTATTTTGGTAATAATTAAAAACTTTTAAAAATAAATCATGAGATGTGGTATGATGGTTCTTTATCTCATCTTTTAATTATAAGGTTGGGGGATTCGATCTCTACTCCAGAGAATGGAGTATATTTCATGATTAGTTGTTTACTTCTTCGAAGGGGATTTGCAGTGAAGAGATTAGTCATTACTATTAGCGGTGGATATCCCGGTTTTGATTAAAAAATATTCTTAAAAATATGTTGAATAAATAATTATTTTAATGGTTAATAAAAGATAGGAGTGTTTTTTAATATTTTAAAAAAATTATTAGAAACAGCAAAGGACTTTTAGTAGTTGTAAAGAAGAATAAGGTAAATATAGATTTAGTGTAATTTTAATTTATTTGTAGGTATTTTTTTACGGGAATGGTAGTGCTTTTAAGTGGGTATTTATTTAGAAATCCAACAAATTTTAAAAATTCGTAAAAAATTATTAATGTTAGTAATAAAGTATAAATGAGTTCTTTTTTATCTAAATAATACAAAAAAAAATAAGTAAATATCAAAATGATATTTCCATAACATTATTTATCAAAATGGTGTGAAATAAACAGTGTCAAGGGGTGGAGGGTTGCACCACCATTTTTTTCGCCACCAACAGTCGCCTATCATTAGGCTATAGTTTGATTGAAAAAAAAACATATTTAAATAGTGGAGGGACAAGGGGTGGCGGCACCTGTATTTTCTACCAACAAAAAGGTGAAAACTGGGTTAAAATACGGGTTGAAGGGGTAGAGGGCATGTGTCAGGCGGCACCTAGATGGAGGGTATGTGTCAAGCGACACCCAAGCCTAGAGTGGAGGGGCGTTGTCAGGCAGCATCGGGCCTTATTTAAACTACGTTTGCTTGAACAGTTTAGCAGATAAGAAGAGAAGAGGAAAAAAATTTATAGAAGAAGAGAAAACAAAGAATTTGTAAGGTTAGTACAATATGAATTGTATTTTTTTTTTACAGTAGAATTTTTTTCAAATAATATATTGAGAAAATTATTTATTTTTACAGATTTAGTATTGAAGATGGATAATCAATTCTTCATATACGTTTATTTCGATGGAGTAATTTTAACAACAATAGTTGGATGTATATTTGAATGTCGCCAACAAATAACAATGAGATTTAATATAAATGTGTTTGTTGATGATATGAAAGTAAGGATCAATGCAAAAATTGTTAGACGTTGTGGGAAGAGGATCTTCAAACTATTCTTCAAATTCTCCGTTTCGACAAATCCCGTCAAATTCACCGAGACAATGATCACACTTTATTGCCGGAATCAGGGTGGCCACACTGAACCTATTCAGTTGTTTGTTGAGTTAGCTAATGTGGAGTTAGTTGAAAATTTCACTTCATTAAGTGAAGAACATGGAGTTCAAGATCCGTGTATGGAGGCTCCGAGAGCGTCTATTGATAGGCGATCGACTATACACGGGTTCAACATCGATCTTAATGCTCCACTTGTGTCTGAGAACCTTAACTCGGGTTTCCGTTTACAAATATATCATGTGGTGATTAAAACCGATGCAAATGGTAATGATGGATATGATAATAATGGTCCTTCTAATCACTAGGTTGAAGATTATAATGATTCCGATCTAGACAATATCCCGGATGATATCGACGACGAAGGCGTGAATGACGATGGAAATGTTAACGTGTCTTCAGTCGGGAACCTGAGTCGAGGCATTGTCATATTCAATAATCCTGGGGTCCACATGTCGATCATAGATTCCAATACAATGCATGCATCTGAGTTCCAGAGTACCCTAATATACTACTTGCTTACCGATTAACCGCAGATCCCGAACGTGAGGAGTTGTTTATGGGCCAAAATTTTGCGACCAAGGAAGATTGCGTATTTTCCATTAACCGGTATAGCATAGATGTGTCGATTGACTACAAAGTCGTCGTGTCTAAACCGACATTGTATATTGGGGAGTGTTGGAGGTCGGCAGAAGGGTGCAATTGGCGGGTACGGGTTGCATTTATCCAGAGGTTGCAAATGTGGGAGATTTGGAGATTTGTTGAACCTTACACATACACTTCTACATGTATGACGCAAGATCACTGCAAACTTGATGCAAAAACTATCTGCAATTGCATCATGCCAATGATAAAGGACATGACAACCATTCACGTTTCAGTACTAATTGCAAAATGCAAGAACAATTCCAATGCCGAATGTCATATCAGAAAGCATGGATAGCTAAATAGATAGCCATGGAACAGTTGTATGGAGATTGAGATGCCTCATACAATGAACTACAAATGTGGATAGTCGCTATGCGGGAGTACGTGCTAGGGACTGTCAGAAGAAGAATTTTTCACTGGATGTTCGATCTATGCGTGCGGGTCTTTCCCCACTTCAAACCACTTATGCATGTTGATGGAACCTGGCTATACAGAAAATATACGCAGATCCTTCTTATTGCGATTGCTGAAGACAGGAACCGAAACTTACTACCAATAGCGTTTGTCATTGTGGAGTCCGAGAACATGGAATCTTGGAAATTCTTCTTGACGAACTTGCGAACATATTTTGTTAGAGACGACAATATTTGCATCATATCCGATAAATCTAAGAGAATAATTGTCGCAATTAGGAGTTCTAGTGTTCCGTGGAGATCTGTTTAAAGCATCTGACACATCGCCTCTAACTTTCACCGAAACTACAAAATATGTAGACTGACAGAAACAAGTAGTGAACATGGGTAATTTTCGGTTTCAACATATTTTTAAAATGTTCTTAATACTTCCACAAATTAATTCAAAAATGTGACGTGTCTTTTCGAAATACATGCGTAGCGTACGAGCTAGAACAACACCATTTCAAGCAATAATTAACCAGGCTTTAAGGGTGATATGCACGGTGAAACTACTACTACTTTTCGAGAATGGTTGGGTACTATGAAGTCGTGGCAATGAGCTCAAAGTTTCGATGATGGGTCTCGATATGCTCATATAACCACCAACCTAGCAGAGATAGTTAACTTTGTCTTGAAGAGAACATAACATCTACCAATTTCATTTATTTTCTCAGCTACCTTCTATATGGTAGCAACCTTAATGCCAATAATGGGGCTGAAACAAGTAAATCAGATGGAGGCAGGACATGTGTTTGTCGATGAGGTTAGGAAGGCAATAAATGCGAATCGGCAGTGAAAGATGTTAGAAACATATTCTCAACAGTTAGAGACTTTCCAAGTTATGGAATCCATCGGTCGTCGACCTAGTATCCCACCTAGGTCCTACAGAGTTGATCTCTGAAACAGATGGTGCGATATCAAGAAGTTCCAAACACTTCGTTACCATTGTACGCACATCGTTGCAGCTTGTGCTCATGCCTCGATCAATGTTGAACAATATATCGATGAAGTGTGCACTTTGGCATGCACATTGCGTATTTGGGAAAACGAGTTCCCTGTCTTGCGTGATTTGTCTACATGGAAAGTGCCTTCGTCGAATTTCGAGCTTGCCCCTGACAAGGGGTTACGTAGGAAGTCAAAAGGTCACCCGCATGTCACCAAGATCCATGGTGAAATGGACATGAAGGAGAAAACCAACCCAAAACTTTGTGGTTTGTGCAGAAGTAGTCATAATCGGACTAAATGCCCGCATCAAACTTACCATATTGGACAATCGTCTCGATCGAGTTGAATATAAATTAATGTATTCTATGTTCAGACTTTTATTAAATTTTTATTATGATGGAATTTTCATATTTAAATTTTAGGAACAACACAACTATATTACATCTTTCAACACCACTTAAACATTATATTGTTTTCAAAAAAGTCAAAATTTTATTTTGTTGGAAAAAGTCCAATTTGAAAACGGTTTTCTTGTATAGCAGAAAATTAAAATTTTGAAAATCAATCCAATTTTTTTATTTATAGCAACAAACCTAAACCGAATTCATACCTGTGTTTTTGGATAAATAGATCCTTGATGTTTCTCGGTTTTCAACCAAACGATCTTCTCTGCAGTTCTCGTACAATGAGCTGCTTCGAGAGTGGATTCGAACAAATTGAACCAAAACACAGAACTAAAAAAAAAATTCTTTTAAGGTAAAAATGAAAATTCTCTCTTTTTTAATAGAATCCAATAAAATTGTTATTCTGAAAAATATGTTTATAAGTTGAGAATAAATCCTCTATTTTTTGGTATAATAACAATCTCTCTAAAATTTGTAAATAGTTCTACCAGTATCATCAATTTATAAGAAGAGAAGGTAGAACCCTTGTAGAGTTGTAGAAGTGTATTTCCACTAGAAAAATAATATTCTAGTTTACCTAGGATATAGGAGGCGGTAACCCTAGTTAATGATATTAGGGTTTTGATATCTCACCTCCTTACATGAGGGGTTTTAGGCCTCTCTTACATCGAGTCCAATTACAAGCACTTCCTAGACCTCTTTGACCCAGTACTCTATAATATAATCCAACTCGATTAAGTTTTTTTGTTTCTCAAAATAAACTTTAATATCTACATATTAAATAATTTTCTCATTCCAATTTTACCCTAGTAAAATTTTGACTATTTTACCCCCGATAAAATTAAAAATTCGTTTAATATGTCACAGCTCAACATGTTCATTATGACCGAATGATTTATTTTCATTTTCAAGCTTCAAAATAGTCCAAAAACATAAACTCATTATTCCATCATTTTTTAAGTAATCCTATATAGGATTGTAAGTTTTGATTTTCATTTCCATTTCCATTTTTGGAAACCTACATTCATTTCCAAATGATTCCTTTCTTCATTTCGGAGAAAACCATAATCATTCCTAAATGTTTCCCATTTATCTTTTTCTATTCATACCATTCATCTCTATTCAAACACGTAATTTATCTCTAGTTTCAACGAGCTAGCAGAGAGACCGAATGGAAATATGTTGTTGAGGCTCAAATGATGTATAATCAAGTTCTGGCTTTTCGCCTATTAATTAAAAACTCATTTAGTCACAAAGTCATTCCACTATAGTATTGTGACTGAGTTCTCCCCAATGACATACCATTACGAAAGCAACTACTTAGTGCTTGTCCATTGACATTGTCATAAGCGTGTCATCCTAATAGGTTATTCTCAATCTCTTTGGGATAATATCCGTTCTCCTAATATAATCATATTTTATCTTATGGTAACCATTATATCTTTCTTTATGAAAAGTCAATCACTATCAAATAGTGATCAAGTCATCCATCACAAAGACGAACGATCCGTGGCCACATTTACTTTTTATCAACCATGCAATGCCAATAAGAGGATATCATTTACCCATTTTTTGGGCTATGAATTCCATTATTATGAATGACACTACATACTATAAAAGTCGTACACCCAACGCACCAGCTTTCGATTCCTTATCTATTTGAACTCAGGCTTTTACTTACATCAAAGTGTACAAGTCACGCAGACATAGTTTGCCATCCACTCGTGATTTAGGTACGTCACACTATAAACGTCACAAGTAAATAAATCCAAAATAGATTCAGAATCTATTTTGCTTGGGTTTTTTCTAATGTATTGACAGTCTAGTTAGTCACATTTATGTCATTATCTTCTGGGAGTCATCTGCTCTGATGCCTAAGATAAGACATTTCCCTAATTAGACATGATAGACGACATGTTAGTCTTTCAATCAGTTTGCTCATTTTCTATTAGACTAAGGACATGTTTAGGTTCGTCTACTAATAAAAGTTGTCTTTCTGTACTACGATCCAACCACGTAATACCGCTTAGTATTAGTTAAACATTTAGACAACCAATAAGCAACATTTACTTCTATTTTGCTTTGCGTGCAAAAACCATGTGAAGATAATATACAAACTATTAATATAATTAATGAATAATTTTATTAACCATTCTATTCGAAAAAAATTACAATTTTACTTAGACGAAAGTACCACACTCAGGGCACCAGATTCAACATATTAAAAAAAACAAGTCAAAAAAATTATATGTTTCCATTTCGTAATCATTAAAAATTAAAAAAGATTTAAATTATTAATTTACTATAATTTAATTAATAAAAAATTGAAAATTGAAAATTGAAATTACAATTACAAACCACATCCAATAAATATAATGTTACACATGCTAAAATTGATGGTTCGATGGTGTCGTCCGAGGGGTAAACCATTGTGGTGTCCAGTGTTAGCTTTGAGGGTGCTGGCGGCGGTCATTGTTATACTCACACAGAACATCGTTCATAGCATCCATCAACGAACCTTAGGGTATGCTAAACATATTCGAGAAATCGTATGCACTAAAGGTTTACCTAAGAGGAGTGGAATACTAGGTGGTAATGGGCTGAAGATATCAAACATCATCAATGATCTTGAATTCGAATTATCAAAATTGGAACCGAGAATCTCCTATTGATCTGCGCAGCTTGACGAGCCCAGAAAATAATTAACTACCCTCAAGTTTGGATGATAAGAACTACCCTCAGACTATGTATAAGACCGCTCAGGTTCGGGTGCCAGTTCTGGTTCAGGTGTAGGAGGCGATTGTGGTAGGCGGTGGGAGATGTGCCCTAGTCATTGCATGTGTGGAGGGACTAGCATCGTTTGCCCACCAAATAAATATGATTTCCCATTCTCGATGTACCAACGTTGGTACTCCTCTGAGGGTCGCAAATCAAAAGTAAAATCCATCCGAGGTCTCCACCCCATTCGATCGTTTACTTGTTTCCCAGTTCTTGATGCTCTAATGTCCAATTCTTTGCTTGTTCCCCCTTTTGTTAATTCCATGGACACCCCCCAAACTCTATGGTATATCCGAAATAAATTGTATGCACCTAAACTATCGTAGTACTCGATCCCCGTTGTACCACTCGACTATTAAGAAATTCAGCAGGGGTGCGTTAATGCACCACAAGTGTGAGTGGATGTGAGCAGATGGGGGAATAATAGTCGCAAAGTCCGGGAAGGAATATGACATCCAGATGAATTGCACAATTAATAACATGGTTATAGTAACACGAGTCAAATAACATAATTAAAATAATTAGATGTCATGAATATTAGAAAAAATACCCCCTCCCCGACATGTGTTTTAATCATCTGTCAGTAAATCGGGAGTGTATATGACTTCTCAATACCCAAAAAAGTACTTGTCGGAACCATTTTTTTGTTTGGAAAAAGGGTCGACTTTAAAAAGAAAAAAGGAGTCGCCACCAATCTTTTTTGAAGTGTGATTGGATCACTTTAGAAAATATTTTGGTATACGAATTTTAAGAAAACGGGCTCGGGAGTCGGTTACGCATGAGGAATGATTAACACCCTCGTAACGCCCAAAATTGGTACCTTATTGATTGATTAATGTCCTTAATATCGAAAATTAGAAAAGATTTTAAAATATGAATCTTTAAAAAAATGTTTGGATAACTCGAATTGGATATCGAAACCCTCTTGTTCCTAAAAGGTGAAATACCACATCCAGCACGATAGGACACGATGTTTCAAACCCTCGATATCAATATCATTTCATGATTTCCAAAACTCATGTCTTGCAATTTAAAAAGGGTATTTCACTATCTGGCCAAACTAAAAACCGAAACCCAGTACGATTGGGCACGATTCCTTGAATTTCCAATCATGAAATATTGCCTTTATTTAAGAACACCCGGTCAATACCTCTGAAGGATATTTGGTCATTTGGACGCATAGAAAATCGAGACCCAGCGCGATTGGGCACGAATCTCTCGAACTTCCAAACACAAAACATTGCCTTATTTTCAAAAAACACGATAAAAAATCTTTAAAGGACATTTAGTGATCTAGACGAACAAAAAAAAATCGAAGCCCAGTACGATTGGGCACGATTTCCCGAAGTTCCAGACACGAAATATTATCTTGGTGAAACCCCTTTTTTATGAATTTTGAAAAAGTAAAAATAAAACATTGAAATGTAAACACAGTAATAATGAGGGAGAGTAATAAAGGGAATAATAAACATAATAATAATGATAATAATATATGTACATATATAAATGATGACAAATAAATAAGATGATAATAATTCTAATGAATAGAATAATAATAAAAAATAAAAGACATGGTGATGGTGATGTTAAAATAATAATTGCAATAAAAAATAATAATATACTAAATTAGTAGTAATAATAGTAACTTTGTTAATAAAAATAATAGTAATATGGAAATATGAAAAAAATGATTATAAAAAATAATAATAATAGTAATAGTAAAACCATCATAATACATAGGAATATAATAATAATAGGAAAAATAGTTAAAAAGAAAAAACTATAGTAGTAATAATACTAAAATAATAATAATAGAATAACAATAATAATAAACAAAATAATAAAATAATAAAATAATAGTATTAATAAAATAGTAGTAATAAAAGAAAATAAAAGTATTTGATAATAAAAATAATGGATATAATCATAATATACAAAAACATTAAAGCAAACAAGGATATATATATAACAATAGTAGAAATATAATAATAATTTACATATAAAAATAGTGGCAATAATAATATAAAAAAATAATTAATTTAACGGTAAGATATCAAAATACTCGAAAAGGGACCAAATTGTATCAAAAGCAGAAACTCCGGGCCAAATTTAAAATAAAAGAAGATAAAAGGGCTCAATTGCAAACACGCGCGCAACTTAGAGGGACTGAAACAGCAATAAACCCTCCTTCTGAAACGCAGCGTTCAACTGAGGACCAAATTGAAACATGAAGAGAACTTTCGAGCCCAATCGAAAATAAAATAAAAACTGTCTGGGAACTTCAAAAAAGCGGAGGGGCTAAATGCGCAATTAGCCCCTCCCTCAGAAACACGCGGATCTTCCCCTGTGCGGGTCGGGTCACGGGTCGGCCTCCCAAAACGGCACCATTTTGGTGCCTGAGGAGGCCGAATGAAACGGCGCCGTCTAGTCATAGTTATAAGAGCAATTTTTTTTTTGAAAACCCTCATTTTCTCATTCCAACAGGGGAAAAAAAACTTTCAGTTTGCTCTCTCCTGCTCCTCTTGAGGCCCAGATCCCGGCCAAGGACCGGCCAACCTCCGTCGCCGACCGCAAAACGTAAGTTTTTATTTTATTGTTTAAAGCTTTTTGTATTTTAAAAAAACAAACAAAAAAATGAACAAATATGGAACAACAATAGATTCGGGGAAAAGAAAGGTTAAGTAAACCTTTTCTGAATCTTTTATTCTGTAGTTGTAGCAAAAGTGGTATATTGCCTCTGTGTTCGTGTAAACAATCGTGTAAAAAAGAAAAAAAACCCCCCTTTACACTGTTTTGAACGGCTTTATATAGCCGAAAATACAAGTCTTTATTTTGTTCGTGTGTTTGCAGATTCAGGCGAAGATCGCGGAGGCCGCAGGTGACATGCGTAACGGCGCACGATGCGGAGATGGGTAGCGGCGTGAGAGGGAAATGGCCTTGCTGGCGAGGGGCGTGCGGCTCGAGGACTCCACCAGCAGGCCTAGGGTTTTCTGAGTTTGGAAATTTTATTTTGGGCTTAGTGGGTTTAAATTGGGTATTGGGCCTGGACTGTTTTTAATTTTTTTTGATTTTTTGTTTTGTTTGGTTTATTTTGGGCCCGGGCCAAAAATTGGGCTCTACAGTACTCTTTTTATGAAAAAATTAAACCTGTTAGAACAAATTTTCATAAAAAAAGCAAAATTATTGATGTAATGTTTAAAATTTATCACATATTCACAAGTGGGAAGACATATGTTTGGTGACTAACTGATACTAAAATGGCATCTTGTAAAGTGCCCAAGGCTATAGCAATGCCAGACATTCGCCTATTCCATGGTACGGTGCTTTGTCCCCCGACAAAGCTCACGATACAATATAACTAGTACTGCTGAGCCCCAACTATACAAAAGGATAACTATTAAACCAAATAACAGGGGTAAGTACATCAAGTGAACCTTGTTGTTATTTGCATCTGGCATGAGTACACCCCCTATCAGTTGCATTATATATGCTCAAGCGGCGCACATCACCTCTCGCTCAGTGACTGTACTCGACAAAGTTTCAAATTTTCCCTTTAACTATGAAAATCCCAAAGTCGTAAATTTATCTCCACCATCATCGAACAAGTGTCCTAGTATATTCTAGCAAAGCGCCATCGGTTCAGACACTGTACTTACACCCGTGATTGCACTACCATCAATTGAGAGCTCAAGTTGCAGTACAACATCTTCTAGAGTGATGATGTACTCCCCACAAGGCAAATGAAATGTGTGGGTCTCTGGACACCACCGTCCGACCAAAGCAGATATCAAGTCGTACCTTAAATCAAACATGGGGATAAATGCCGCTAATCCAAATCCGGATGCCTCCAAATATGGTATATGTAATATCCCGAAATTGGGCCTAGTAGGATTGGGCCTTGGGCTTTAGGAAAAAAAAATTGAGTATTATTTTATTATTTGTGTTAGCTCGGGTATGAATTTTGTGTGTTTAGCTTAGTCTTGTGAATGCTTGATTTTATTAGTGAGGCTAAAATAATTTTTAGTATTAAAAAAAAATTAGTGAAGTGGATTAGGTGAACTTGACACTTAAGTTAATTTAAGTGTTAAATTTAGCACATGTGGTGTAACACCCCTTACCCGTATTCAACGCCGGAATAGGGTACGAGGCATTATCGGAATTACAAATTTATTTATCAGACATATTATTTCATCTAGCATTTATATTTGAAATCAATCAAAATCAAACATATTGTCCCTTAAATATATTTATTTTTATCGACATGTCTTACTTGAATTTATTACTCATTTCATCATACTTAATTACCTTGTATTAACATATTAAAGATAATCACATATTTACATGTCATGATAAATATCATTCACTTGTCGTTTCTTCATAAACATAAAACAGTTAATTCATCATATCAATATTTCACGTACCATCAACTTATATTTCCTTATATCACATAATTAAGTTACACAAACTTACCTGGTTAAATTTGCAGAAATATCAAGATACAAGGGCACTTTGGAAATTTTCTATTTTCATTGATTTTTTTTTCAATCGATCTTAATCTAAATTAATAAATTCATTAAATTTTGCAATTTTAAATAAAAAAAATAATCTATTTCATGCAAATTGGTCATTTCTACATTTCTACAAAATTAATCATAAAGTTTTACTTTTATTCAATTTAGTCCCTGAGTCTAAAACATTACAAATTAGCCATGCTAGCTGAATATTCATACATATTTTCCTCCTCCTCCTCTCCATTCCACATCCTTAATGTATATAACATGCTATAAATAACATTATCAATAATTTCATTAATTACTCATAAGTATATTCAAAACTATCCATTTGAGTTATAGTCACTAAATTATTTATTTCCAGAGCTACAGAACTCCAAATGAAGAACCGTTAATTTTTCCTGAAACTAGACTCACATATATTCTTGCCATAAAATTTTCAGAATTTTTGATTTAGCCAATTAGTACAGTTTATTCTTTAAAGTCACCCCTGTTCTGCTGTCTGGCAGTTCCGACCCTTCTTCACTAAAAATTAATTATCTTTTTATATAGAATTCAGATGATGTTATAGTTTATTTCTTCTAAAACTAGACTCATTAAGGAATCTAACCATATAAATTATGTTCCCAAATTATTTTTATACAATTTTTGATGATTAACAGGGGATCTCGAAATCACTCTGAACCAGTCTTACCAAAATCTAAATATCTCAAAATACAGAATTTCTTTTCTTTCTCTGTTTCTTTCATATGAAAATAGACTCAATAAGCTTTAATTTAATATCTCACTCAACTTCTAATTCAATTTCTACCATTTTTGGTGATTTTTCAAAGTTACCTTACTGCTGCTGTCCCAAAACTGTTTTCTTATAACTCATTTTACAATTTAATCCTAATTAAGTTTACTTACTTTCCTAAGTTAATTCATACTTCTTTTCTATTCAAATTCCATCCAAACTCAAATTTAACTACTAAATTTTTAGCATATTTTCCTCAATTTAATCCCTACAGCATAAAACTTACATCTTACTTCTCAATTAAATCCATTTTTCAATTCTAACTTGAAATTCATTCAATTAAGTCCCTAATTCATATTTTTGTTCAACATAAACTATACTTGATAACTCATAAAATTTCAATATGACAACTTAGCTTCATCAAAACCTTGTTCCAAGGCTTCTAAAACATCAAAATTAAGTAAAAAGGGCTAAATTGACTTACCTATCAACTTCCAAGCTTCAAACTTTTAATTATTCCTTTCTTCTTTCTTTTCTTTCCTTCCTTCTTTCCTTCTCTGTTTCGTTTACCTATTCTCTCTGTTTCTTTTCTGTTTCTCTCCCCCCTTTCCTTTTGTTTTTTTGTTTGTATATATATAATAATATAATAATATAATAATAATATAATAATATAATAATATATAATATAATAATATACCTTAAAAATCTCAGATTTTTCTATGTTATAGCGCCTCAACTATACAAAATGGTATAATTACCATTTTGGTCCTTCATAATTTCTTTTAATCTATAATTTAACTTTTACTTTCATTTCAATTTAGTCCTTTTCATTTAATTTCCTACCCAAACGTTAAAATTTTCTAACGAAAGTTTAATAATAACTTAATGATATTCCATAAATATTTTTAGAAATATTTATGGCTCACTTTATGAATTCGAGGTCTCAATACCTCGTTTTTGGCCCAATTTTTCTAATTAATTCTTTCAGTTCACAAAATTCACTAATTTTAAAATATTTCTAAAATCACACTTAACTTATAATTATCGATTAACAAAATTTTCTAACTTTTCATCAAATTTAGTGATCTCGAATCACTGTTCCGACACTATTAAAATTGGGCTGTTACATGTGGAGTTAGTGGCAAGATGGTTATGGTGTTTGAAGAGTTGCTTGAGGGAAGTGGTTCGAGTAGCATGATGAGCATTTTGAAGACTTTATTTTTATGCACCTTACATTAAGTGTCGGTCAAACTCTAATTATGATAGGTTGGACTTTAAGTTTTATGGTAAGTTGAATAATAGTTTAGGAAAGCTTGTATTTTGGGATAAGAATCTTAAGAATTAAGGAAGGATGGGGGGACAAAAGGCTTGAATGTTGGAGAGTGTTTTGGAAACTCTTTTATGGTCTTTAGATCATGTATGTGGACGGCATTTTGGTCTAGGGGAGGGCTTGGACCGATTTTTGATGGAAGCTTTGGTAGGTTAGTAGCTAGTTGGCCATTTTTCCTAAGCATTTGAACATCAATTTCTTTTCTCTCCACAAACACTCCCTATAGCCGAATGTGTCTTGGACATAAGGTGAGTTTTTGGTGTTAGTTTTGGCCTTCAATATTTGTTTTGGTGTCATAGCCGAAAATCCTTTTTAGTTTTTGCAAATTTCTCCCTAGTGCATCAAAGTGAAACAAAAAACCGAAATCATCATAGTGCTTGGCCGAATCTCTTTTATTCACAACTTCTTTTCCATTCTTTTCATATTTGTTCAAAACCCACATTTCTTTTACTTTCTCTTGGCCGAAACTTCCTTCTCTACATTTCTCTTTTTCTTTCTTCCACTTTTGCTCAAAACCGAAAAACATCCCTCTCCCATTGCAATTTCTTTCTTTCTCTTCCTTTTTCTTTTCTCTTTCTCCACTCTAGCCGAATCCTTTTTATTGTTACAAATCAACCATATTGCCGAAACTTCCCATACTCTTTTTGTTTTGTCTTGGCCGAATATCAATAAGGGTAGGTCTTCATTTGGTTTTCTTCAATCGGTTTTGGAAGATAGGTAAGTGTCTTGGCCGAAATTCTTTTCTATTTTCTCTATTGATTCTCATGAGGGCAAAAGCCAAATTTTGGGTATGTGATAGTAAGATTCTAACTATAGGGACTTATTTCTTTTAGGCTTTTCGAATTTTGGAAGCAATCAAATTTCGGTAAGTCAAGTGGTAAGGTTTGTGTTGGTTCTTTATTCTTTAAATGGATGTTAAGCCGAAGGCTATGGTGAATAAGGATTGTGGTTTGGCCGAATGGTCTATGGTATTGATCTAAGTATTGGCCGAATGTAGGGCAAGGAAATCTAGTGTGGTAGATCGGATCTTCGGGATTTAGCCGACTGTGCCAAAAAGGTGCGTAGTTATCGCACTATCTCTTGATTGTGTGTATGTGTTATATTTATGTATATGTGACATGATGTTAATGGTAGCCGAATTAAGGGCTAAGATTGTGAATACCCGTGGTGGGTGATCAAATACTCAGGTCAGTGATTTATGATATTAAATGATCATTGATGAATATATGAAATGTGATGGCATGTGATGCAAAATTGTTCAAGTGATATGTTGCCATGATACACATATATGCATGGGACTTGGGATGTGACTATCGAAGGAAAGGGTGTACATTATGTACGTGGTCTGATGTTAGCCTTGTGCTACATTGGCGCTTGATGGTGGCTATGTGCTCCATCAAGGGAGGTGTTGGCTAGGTGCCCATCTCGGCGGATGATAGCTGTGTGCATCACCGTAGATTGAGGATGACCTCGAGTCACCTCGTGGATACAGATATGTGGATCACTATGTGATCGGTGGCTTAGCCACGGCCTTGGGCAGCAAGTCTGCCAAGGTAAGATATGTGGATCACTATGTGATCGGTGGATTAGCCACGGCCTTGGGCAGGGAGTCTGCTAAGGTAGGAGTAACGGATGGACTCTAGGTTGGGTTGGGCTTCATGTTGCATATTTATGCATTTTGCATGGCTAATTATGTGGATCAATGTGGATATGGGCCAAGCCCAACATGTGGAATTATGTGGATATAATGCCTTATCATCTGATATGTGATTGATGTGTGGATATGGGTCAAGCCCATACGTGGAGACATGTGAAATAACTATGCACTGAGTCTGTTTGACTCACCCAATTTTTCTGAAACCTTTCAGGTAATGCATAAAGCTTGGACCGGGTTGGAGTGGATACGAGGTGGCCCATGCAGAAGATATTTTATTTGTTTTACACATTTTATTTATGAAAGGTTATTTATTGTAATAAGGGTCACTTTAAATATTTAAGGACTTTTATTATGTTTAAAGTTGGATTGTCGATTATATTATTATTTGAAAATGTTTTATTTTAAACAACTTAATTTTATTTGGAACTTTAATTACACAATGTTTTAGTAAAGACAACAAATTTTTATGTTTTTAACTCTAAGTCAAAAGTTTTTCAAACGTTTTCTGCAGTGGCATTTCAAATTCGGTCGTATTGAATGGGCCGGGTTTGGGATGTTACAATTTGGTATCAGAGCCCGGTTCAAAACTCGGCTTTGAGGGTTTTGGGCCTAAAAACATTTTCTTAAGATGGACTTTTCAAAAATATAGGCTTACACAAATTTTTCAGGTTTATTCTGGCATGGCACCTGTATCTCCGACCCGAAGTCCACCAAGTAAGTACCTCTAAATGTTGAGTGAATTATTATATGATTGATATATGGGCATACTTGGGCTCGTAGATTAGTGAACTAGGATCTATTGAACCCTAGGGCTAGTGCACTCAAACACATGCATAAGACTTAAAAACAACCGAACAAACCTGTGAAGTAAGTCGCCGAGTTACGGTGATGCAACCATTGTGCGCATGTCTAGGAGTGGATTCGGTAAGAGCTTGGTATTTAAGCAGTCCTAGCGACTCACCTCCTCTTTACTCGAATCCTACCTGGTGCGTAGCTACGGTTCACCCTAACCAAGAGGACTTATTCACAGGCTAAACTCGATAATTAAAACCCGAAAGGGACTAGCCATACTGTTTTATAAAAACCTTAGTTTTTAAAATCACTACATTACCCCTTTTGATTTGTAGCAAAATTTATTTTGAAAATTTTCAAAAATGATTCCGATTTACAAAATTACCTAAATACCCCTAGAGGTAAAATTACTAAAATGCCATTGGTTTCTAAAGTTTCCATACTATCCTCAATTTTAATAAGATTTTCTTATTTTGAAAAAGTATCCAAAAACCCTTTTTTGTGAAAACTCAAGATACCCTGATTTGGGAAAATTTACTAAAATGCCCTTGACTTCCAAAATTACCAAAATAACCCCGATTTTCGAAATTTCCGCAATACCATTGATTTGGTAGAATTTTCAAAATAACCTCGAGATTTGTATATTTTGGAATGCCTTTGATTTGTAAAAATTTTCAAATTGACCCTGATTTATTACTAAAATACCCCTGTAGGGAAAAATGACGAAAATACCCCTGGGTTGGGAATGGACAAGGATGCCCATAGTAGCATGGTAAATGTTGTGGATGAGTGAATGTGTCTCTATTGATGTGAATGAATGTGAATGTGTGATTCTCTGAATTAGAATAGTGATCTTGAACTAGAAATTTTGATTGATCGAAAGAGCAACTTCTGAAAACATTGTTTCATAAAATTGTTCGCGCATAAACAAGTGGAACAAAAGTACTAATGCATAAAACTCTTTAAACAGATTAAATCGCGACGTTAGACATGAGCTCTAGGGGACGTGGTCGTAATGTGCGAGGACGCAGTAGAGGCAGAATGGCCGTGTCGGAACCCGTTAGATCGGGTCAAGGGTCTGACAATGAGGTACCCCCACCAGCTGTTGGTGTTGAGCAGCAAGCTCAGGCTGGGGATGATGTTGTATCGCAGGCTGTGCTGCAAGTTCTTGAGATGGTGGCTGGAGCCGGTGGAAATATGAGAGCTAGGAAGTCCGTACCCGAGCGATTCCGAACCAATGGGGTTGAGGTGTTTCGTGGAGTATCTGGGGTGGCACCTAGTACAGCTGAGTATTGGTTGGAGGCGACCGAGCGAATTATGGATGAGTTGGATCTGACCCTTGAGGAGAAAGTGAAAGGAATGGTGGCGCTGCTACGCGATGAAGCGTATCAATGGTGGCTCACAGTTCGGGATGGGGCCACAGCTGAGGATCTTACTTGGGAGTACATTAAAGCAGCATATCAGAAGAAGTACGTTGGTACTCACTATATTGATGCGCAAAGGAAGGCGTTTCTACGGCTGGTTCAAGGGAACAAGTCCGTGGTAGAGTACGAAGCGGAATTTTTGCGGTTAAGCCGATATGCTCGAGGAGTAGTGGCTACGGAGCATGAGCGATGTGTCCGATTTGAGGACGGACTAAGGGATGATCTGAGGTTATTGATAGCTCCACAGCAGGAACGAGAGTTTGCCGTATTGGTGGAGAAGGCTAAGGTGGCCGAAGGAATTAAAGATTCTGTGAGGCAGAACAGAGAAAAGGATAGGAACCGGGATAAGAGGAGTTTAGAATCGTCAGAATCGTCTGGGAGTCTTCAGAAAAGACCAAGGATTGAGAATTCTGCTTGTGTTTCTATGCCAGCTGCGGGAAATCAGGACCGTTCGTATGCTCGGTGTGGAAGGTATCATGTTGGCGAGTGCTGGAATCGGGACCGGGAGTGTTTTAGGTGTAAATCCAAGTCTCATTTGATTAAAGACTGTCCCTAGGATCCGAGTAAGGCTCGGACAGTAGGCCAGGGTTTTGAGCAGCCGGGCAGAGGTGGTCAGCAAGCGACGAGAGGTCGTGGTCTGAACCATGGAGGAAATGGTTCCAGCCGAGGTCGTGGAGCACCAGGCCGAGGTAATGGTAACACTGAGGCAAGACAGCCAGGTCTGGTGTATGCAGTTCGTCGGAGGGAGGATAGTGATGTGCCAGATGTGACAACGGGTAAGTTTCTTATGTCTGGAATACCCTTTATTGTCTTGTTTGTTATAGAGCTAGTTCGTATTTGTGTTGCTAGTGAAGTATCTAGAACCTTGAGTGTGAACTTTGGGATTGTTCATAGAAAGTATGTTAGTTTTATTAAGATCAGAGTGCGCAGCAAGAGCGTAATGTGGTGAGTGAGGATGCATGACTGTTAGTTAGTTGGAAATTTCGAGGACGAAATTTTTTTTAAGGAGGGTAGAATTGTAATATCCCGAAATTGGGCCTAGTAGGATTGGGCTTTGGGCTTTAAGAAAAAAAATTGAGTATTATTTTATTATTTGTGTTAGCTCGGGTATGAATTTTGTGTGTTTAGCTTAGTCTTGTGAATGCTTGATTTTATTAGTGAGGCTAGAATAATTTTTAGTATTAAAAAAAATTAGTGAAGTGGATTAAGTGAACTTGACACTTAAGTTAATTTAAGTGTTAAATTTAGCACATGTGGAGTTAGTGGCAAGATGGTTATGGTGTTTGAAGAGTTGCTTGAGGGAAGTGGTTCGAGTAGCATGATGAGCATTTTGAAGACTTTATTTTTATGCACCTTACATTAAGTGTCTGTCAAACTCTAATTATGATAGGTTGGACTTTAAGTTTTATGGTAAGTTGAATAATAGTTTAGGAAAGCTTGTATTTTGGGATAAGAATCTTAAGAATTAAGGAAGGATGGGGGGACAAAAGGCTTGAATGTTGGAGAGTGTTTTGGAAACTCTTTTATGGTCTTTAGATCATGTATGTGGACGGCATTTTGGTCTAGGGGAGGGCTTGACCGATTTTTGATGGAAGCTTTGGTAGGTTAGTAGCTAGTTGGCCATTTTTCCTAAGCATTTGAACATCAATTTCTTTTTTCTCCACAAACACTCCCTATAGCCGAATGTGCCTTGGACATAAGGTGAGTTTTTGGTGTTAGTTTTGGCCTTCAATATTTGTTTTGGTGTCATAGCCGAAAATCCTTTTTAGTTTTTACAAATTTCTCCCTAGTGCATCAAAGTGAAACAAAAAACCGAACTCATCATAGTGCTTGGCCGAATCTCTTTTATTCACAACTTCTTTTCCATTCTTTTCATATTTGTTCAAAACCCACATTTCTTTTACTTTCTCTTGGCCGAAACTTCCTTCTCCACATTTCTCTTTTTCTTTCTTCCACTTTTGCTCAAAACCGAAAAACATCCCTCTCCCATTGCAATTTCTTTCTTTCTCTTCCTTTTTCTTTTCTCTTTCTCCACTCTAGCCGAATCCTTTTTGTTGTTACAAATCAACCATATTGCCGAAACTTCCCATACTCTTTTTGTTTTGTCTTGGCCGAATATCAATAAGGGTAGGTCTTCATTTGGTTTTCTTCAATCGGTTTTGGAAGATAGGTAAGTGTCTTGGCCGAAATTCTTTTCTATTTTCTCTATTGATTCTCATGAGGGCAAAAGCCAAATTTTGGGTATGTGATAGTAAGATTCTAACTATAGGGACTTATTTCTTTTAGGCTTTTTAGATTTTGGAAGCAATCAAATTTCGGTAAGTCAAGTGGTAAGGTTTGTGTTGGTTCTTTATTCTTTAAATGGATGTTAAGCCGAAGGCTATGGTGAATAAGGATTGTGGTTTGGCCGAATGGTCTATGGTATTGATCTAAGTATTGGCCGAATGTAGGGCAAGGAAATCTAGTGTGGTAGATCGGATCTTCGGGATTTAGCCGACTGTGCCAAAAAGGTGCGTAGTTATCGCACTATCTCTTGATTGTGTGTATGTGTTATATTTATGTATATGTGATATGATGTTAATGGTAGCCGAATTAAGGGCTAAGATTGTGAATACCCGTGGTGGGTGATCAAATACTCAGGTCAGTGATTTATGATATTAAATGATCATTGATGAATATATGAAATGTGATGGCATGTGATGCAAAATTGTTCAAGTGATATGTTGCCATGATACACATATATGCATGGGACTTGGGATGTGACCATCGAAGGAAAGGGTGTACATTATGTACGTGGTCTGATGTTAGCCTTGTGCTACATTGGCGCTTGATGGTGGTTATGTGCTCCATCAAGGGAGGTGTTGGCTAGGTGCCCATCTCGGCGGATGATAGCTGTGTGCATCACCGTAGATTGAGGATGACCTCGAGTCACCTCGTGGATACAGATATGTGGATCACTATGTGATCGGTGGCTTAGCCACGGCCTTGGGCAGCAAGTCTGCCAAGGTAAGATATGTGGATCACTATGTGATCGGTGGATTAGCCACGGCCTTGGGCAGCAAGTCTGCCAAGGTAAGATATGTGGATCACTATGTGATCGGTGGATTAGCCACGGCCTTGGGCAGGGAGTCTGCTAAGGTAGGAGTAACAGATGGACTCTAGGTTGGGTTGGGCTTCATGTTGCATATTTATGCATTTTGCATGGCTAATTATGTGGATCAATGTGGATATGGGCCAAGCCCAACATGTGGAATTATGTGGATATAATGCCTTATCATCTGATATGTGATTGATGTGTGGATATAGGCCAAGCCCATACATGGAGACATGTGAAATAACTATGCACTGAGTCTGTTTGACTCACCCAATTTTTCTCAAACCTTTCAGGTAATGCATAAAGCTTGGACCGGGTTGGAGTGGATACGAGGTGGCCCATGCAGAAGATATTTTATTTGTTTTACACATTTTATTTATGAAAGGTTATTTATTGTAATAAGGGTCACTTTAAATATTTAAGGACTTTTATTATGTTTAAAGTTGGATTGTCAATTATATTATTATTTGAAAATATTTTATTTTAAACAACTTAATTTTATTTGGAACTTTAATTACACAATGTTTTAGTAAAGACAACAAATTTTTATGTTTTTAACTCTAAGTCAAAAGTTTTTCAAACGTTTTCCGCAGTGACATTTCAAATTCGGTCGTATTGAATGGGCCGGGTTTGGGGTGTTACAGTATAAGACGTTCATCTAGCATATAGCCCACACCTTTGACCCGACCCCTCAATTCGCAGTATGGACACTGACCATATTAAATTACCTTATTAGTTAATATATCCCAATTAAATTATATGGATAATAAATAACAATTTTATTACCAACACATTAATCGTATTTGTTGGGTAATCATTTTCTGTAATCAAATAACCCATTTGGATATATGCAATTTCAAAAAAAATTGATTTCAATTAATTAGTATTCAATCAATTTAACATAACACTTTTTTTCTTATAAAAATCACATTAATAATTTCTCTACTTGAAGACAATTATTTTAGTTTATATTTGACCCTCTTTACCCCAATAATCCAAAAAAATAATAAAATACCAAACTAAGTCATCCTACTAATTTGTAGCAGATGAGCCATTTCGGTAATTAAATTGTCAGGTGACTCATTTTAATATTTAATTATTATTTTTATATTATTTAGGTAAAAATGTATATTTGTAAGGTAAAAAGGTTGTAGCACAAACAATTTTTTAATCTTTTTACCCCAATAATTCAAAAAACATAATAAAATACTAAAATGGATCGCCCTACCAATATGTAGTAGACGACCGGTAATTAATTTGTAAGGTAATCTATTTTGGTATTTAATTATTTTTTTAGATTGTTAAGGTAAAAAGATTGTATATTTGTAAGGTAAAAAGGTTGTAACACACACAGTTTCTTCTCTTCTAATGCATTCAAACAAATAAATAATAATTATAAAATAATAATGTTGAACAAATACATAAAATGAAATGTACAGTAACACAAGAACACATAACACAACTAATAAATCCAAACAAATAATAAGAATTACAAAACAAAAAAATAATAACATAATTACAAAAAAAATGCACCTTTAAACCTTAATTTACTGCTGCCCCTTCTCCTTCCAAAATCACAAAATAAGACGAATAGTTAGAATAACAAAACAAACAAATAAATAATATTTGTAAAAAATTAATTAAAAATATACCTTTAAATCATAAAATGTAAAATAAACCTAAATACTAAACAAATAAATATTTGACTCCCTATGCTGTTGCTACCTCCTCTTCTTCAAACATCCCAAATCTTTCTTCTCTTCTCTTCTTTTCTCCTTAAACCTTTCTTTCTTTCTTTCTTTTTTTTTTTTTTTGCTTTCAATAGCCACAGGACCAAGGTCCTTGTATGGGGTAAAAATTACCCCTAAAAAGGCCCGAAAATTGGGTTGATTAACTGAAAATCAGTCAGAAATTTTTTTCTCGTGACTATTAGGTTACGTCCACCAGTTGTGCCGTCTGCCACCCCTCCTCCATTCAATTAAAACAATAATAAACCCTTAACCCATATTTAACCTGGTATAATTTCCATATCGGTGTGGCCGTATGCCTACCCTCCACCACTAAATATATATTTTTAAGTTCATAACAATCAAATGATTGGCTCAAAAAATTAGGGTGGTGCCACCACCTTCTTAGGCAACACCATCGGTCATTGTCGTGTTCATACCATTTCCGTAATTAATCGGATTGGGATATCATTTAAGATATATATATATATATATATATTTTATATTATTAGGGTTAAAATGCTATAAACGGATAGTGATGCAAGCTCTTACGATAAATGCGTTAACGTTTTAATAATTCAATCAGTTTTTTTTGTCCTAAAAAAATTAATTAAAATTTGAAATATTTATTAAAATGATATAAACATTCCAACAATAATATTTATTTATAGTTTTTAATTTTGATTTTAAATTTTTTTTCTGAACGATATTGAATTGATTCGTAACATTAATCTAATAAGAATTTAATATTAGTATTAAAATAGATGTAGATATGAATTCAAATTTTCATTTCTATAATATCAAAATGTTTTTAGGGAAAAATGTTTTATTTCAAATGAGTAAAATCCATATAAAAGTTTATAAAAAGATATTTGTTAAATTCTAAATTTTTTTATTCACCTTTAATTCAGTTAACTTTGTTGATTCATTTTTCATAATTTCATTTTGCTAGTTTTAAAATATTAAAAATATCTATTAAAATGTTAAATTTCTATATAATTTTTTTAAATTGAATAATTTTAAAATTATTAATTTTTTTATATTATACTTAGAATTACCTAAACCTCTTCCTAACTCTTCAATAAAAAAATAAACATGTATCAACGTATCTAAATTCACATTCTCCTATACTAACAATAATTTTGTTAATCAAGTTAAAACTCAACAGGTAAAAAATATTTAAGGTTAAGAATTAATATTTCAATTAGCATGGATGTGGTTCGAGTTGGTTCGAGTGTGTTCAAGCGCATTATCCTCCTATTTATGGGTTTGAGAATAGACTATGGGTAATCTAGACATTGTCTCAAAAAAATTAGATATAATCAAAGAGATGTTTTCAAAAAAATTAATATCTATATAAATTTAAAATATTTTAAACACAACAATCATATAATAAAATAGCTGCATGTATTCCTTTAAAAAAAAAAAAGCTGTACGTATTAGACTTACCAAAAACGCATCATTCTCAATCTATAAAGAAAAAGAAAAAGAAGTTCCCAAACCCTAAATTTGGGTCCCACAAAGTTCCAATACGGACTCAAGTTCGACCCGATATCCGATTTCGAGCCCCTTGGCTTTGAAGAGCAAAGCTTCACTTTATTTTTTATTTTTATTTTCTCGGTTCTTCTTCAAAAAACAATTCGGGTTGGATTCCAGAAAAAATTTCTTCGAAGGCCTCATACACACCTCCCTTCCCTTCCTCTCTTTTTTTCTTTACTTTTATCATTCTTAGCTTCTTCCCCAAATTTTCAGGTCAAACCCTAACGCTCTCTCTTTCCATCTCTCTAAGATCCACGGAAATTTTAACCTTCTTTTTTTTAATAAAAAAATCAGATTGAATTTTTGCATATGTTTATGATTTGAGTGAACTACGAGCCTATGATTTGAATTTTTTTTAACGATTTAGTATTATCATCATTACTATGAAATGCTTTTAATTGGTCCACTGAAGTTGTAAGTGAGAAGATTTGGAACTTTTAAGATAGGTTATAGGAGTAATTATGTGAATTTTCTTTTCTTCTCTTTTGTTTTTAGTTATCAGTTGACAATTTATTTATCTTTCTTGTTTGGAAAGAAGTTATAAGGAAAGGAAGGAAAAGAATTTTGATTTCATTTTTAGTTGTCCGAGATTAGGGAAGTGGTAAAAAGGGGAAATGTGGTTTTAGAAATCTGATTATAAAGCATTTGTTCTGTATTCTTTCTATGATTTAGCTCATGTATTTTGAATGGTTAGGAAATGGTTTTCTTCGTGTTTACATGTTGTTAATTGTTGGTGAAGGAGGACTAGTGCTTCAGTATCTTGGGTCCTTTTTAGAGAATTTCTGGTTCTTTTAGTTTTCCCTAAGGTTTTTATGTATTTGAATGCCTTTGGAGGATCATATCTGCGTGCCAACGTCTGGATATGATTTGGACACGGGTGTTGGACATAGATATTTCAAGTAAAATGAAGAGTCAGAGCAACACAGATTTACAAAGTAGTAATTGAAACTAAATTGTGTTATGGGCTTGAATACCTTGTTTGTGCAACATAGCTAGGGGGTACTAATGCTAGCTGAGGTTGTGATATTTAACATGGAGGAGAGTTATTTATATTGGTACTACTTCAAAATGCATTACTCTGGAAAACTTAGAAGAAGATCTTGTTAGTTGGTATTTTTTTTTTCTTTTTTCCCCATGCTATGTTCAAGTATTGCTTCTTTAACTATTGTTATAACACTTTTTGAAGGTTCTGTTTAGCTCCTTGTTATTCATAATTTTAGTGTGTGTTTCTTGATTATTGTAAATCAGTTTATTTATACAGGGATTATTGTGGCTATAAGTATATGAGATGGATAACCAAGAGGATGAATCTCGGGCTGGAGGTGAGCACCATGGAAAACAAGATGATGAGGTAAGATTGATGGCCTGGTTAATTTCACGTGAATGGATGAAAAAGGTTTACTGTCTGGTCATTTGTTCTTTTCCTTGGAGTGGTTTTTCTTCATAAGAAGTTACTTTGATATAACACACATATATGTTTCGTTCCAATTGCAGGAAGCCGTTGCACGTCTTGAGGAAATTAAGAAATCTATTGAGGGAAAAATGGCTCTTCGTCAAACCAATTTGAATCCTGAAAGGCCTGGTTAGTAAATTTTACCACATTTCGGGGGTTTTATATGGCTATTCTGGTTATGGAAATGGATAAATTTTTAAACTTGATTTGTTTATTTTATAGTGATTTTAGCTAGTGCTGGAAATATTTTTGAGGAGATGTAAATGCTTATAGTTGGCCTAATGACTATAGCGTATAGTATGTTTGGTAACAAATAGATCAGTCCTGAGATAAGCTTTAAGTGGCTTGTGAACTTATCATATCAGATTCTGTTGACGGATTGAGGTTTGCATGTTAGAAACTCAGATATTGAAGCTTGTAGAGAAATTGTGTCTTAGGATTTAGGGCATTCAAATATCAAATTATTGTTATCATCATTGTTTAGAATTTTATTTCTTTTGACCATTTCATCCATGAGATTTTTGGTTTTTTCCTGTTCTGTTCCCTTTCAACTTGAATCAACTCAGACTTTCTATTTGGTGCCATGGGCCTATTATTTCAAATAACCAAACCATCTAAAACAATGTTCCTTTATATTTCCTACTATGGTGCTAACTCAAGTGGACCTGATAGCTCTTTAAAGTGCTGGACAGCTGGCCCTTCTTAAGTTTTGTCCATACTATATATTTTATTTCTTTTCAGTTCATCTGGTTGTTGTCATATATTTTATACTGGTTATCCATGGAGTCCCTTATTATTATATAGCCACGGAAGCATTTAATATCTATCTTTTTAACATGAAATCAATTTCTATGAATATTGGTATTTAAATAACTGTCACATAAATGTTAATTTTTTTTTTCTCTTGGTTCAAGACTCTGGCTTCCTCAGGACTTTGGATTCTAGCATTAAGCGCAATACAGCTGTTATTAAAAAATTAAAGCAGATAAATGAAGAGCTGAAGGAAGGATTGATGGAGGAGCTACGTAGTGTCAATTTAAGTAAATTTGTTAGTGAAGCTGTGTCTGCTATTTGTGATGCCAAACTTAAGAGTTCGGATATACAAGCTGCAGTGCAGGTAGCTTTCATGAATGAGTTTGATCTACAAATTGTATGATTTTATGTTTCAACACATGTTTATTTAGATTATATGGTTATACATATTGTTTTCTTAGTTTATTTGCTATGAGGACATTGTCTTAAAAAGATCTATGTTATTTCCTATCCAGACATGCAAAGTTAATAGTAGCATTTTTTGTTTAGATTTGAAATGTGAAGTTTCTTATGTTCTCTTCAGCTGAAAATGATACGTGGTTTCACGAGCCAAATCCAAAGACTTGAATGAATCATAGCTGTGTAAGCAAGGTGATTAAGCAGAATTTTAAATAAGAAAGAAAAAGAACCTATTCTCTTTTTGTCCAAATGGGTTGTAGTAGCTTCTTGAATCATTATTTACCTCCTCCAATGTCCTCGTGGGTTATTGTTGAGCTTTTGCTAGCAGACCCAAGTTTTAATGAGGATTCAATAATATAGCTATTAAAATTGTTTATTCCATACGATTCAAAGATCTATAGAGTATCCTAGTCCGGTTCCTCTTACTATTTTAATTATACATATACATATACAGATACAGATACATATACATATACATCTACATATACATATACATATACATATACATATACATATACATATACACATACACATTTATAATAAGCTGCCCTAGTTTATGTTAAGTATAACAGAATTTCTAGTTTGAAATTATCCATGACCTTCCCAGTTTCTTCTTATATATTCTCATCATTTTTGATAAAGTTGCTTGCTTAATATTTGTAAATGTGATTATGGATGTAGGTATGCATTCCTTGGTATCATTAATGATGCACATATCTATGACATCTGTATCTGCATGTGTATTAAGTTTGCTGGTTTTTTAATATTGAGTTCTTTTTCGTTGCTATGATTGATGAAGTCACCTGCTTGAAGTTTTTACATGCGTTAATGGATTATTCAGATTTGTTCTCTGCACTGATGAGAATATACTTATTAGCAACATTGTGCGTCTGTACGCTTGTTAGCTTTTTATTATACACTGAATCTTTTAGTCGTTTTAAGTTTGTTGGTATCTTACTATTGTCTATCTGTCAAAGATCTGCTCTCTGCTTCATCAAAGGTACAAAGATTTCTCACCAAGTCTGATACAAGGGCTCCTGAAAGTCTTCTTTCCTGGAAAATCTGGGGATGATTTAGATGCTGACAGGAACTTGAAGGCAATGAAGAAGCGTAGCACGTTGAAACTTCTTCTGGAACTTTACTTTGTTGGAGTTATAGAGGACAATGGAATCTTTATCAATATCATTAAGGATCTTACTAGCACAGAGCACTTAAAGGACCGAGATGCTACTCAGACAAATTTGACTCTTCTTGCTAGTTTTGCTCGACAAGGGCGAGTGTTTCTAGGACTTCCAGTGTCTGGTCAAGAAATTCAAGATGAGGTACGTTGATTTTTGTTCTTTAGATGGCCTGATATTTTCATCTCATTTTATTTTTATGTAAAGCTATTATGACTGTATTTCTTATTTTAGATTATTTGTAGCATTAATTTTGATAATGACAGTTTATGGTTTGACATAGCTTCTGTTGGCAATTTGCTACAGTTCTTCAAGGGCCTGGGTATCACGGCGGATCAAAAGAAAACTTTTAGGAAGGCATTTAATCTATATTATGATGCTGTAACTGAACTTCTTCAGTCTGAGCATGCGGTAAGCTTTTGCAATTGAAAATATTATCTTTTAGGGGCGGTAAGTCATGAGGTTCTTATTTGGATTTATCTTTAGCCATATCTTGTGTCGTGTAATAAGTTTGAATGCTTGATTCTTTCATTATCCTTTGCTTTGTTTCCCACTTCCCCTAATTGATGGGGTTTTTCTTTTATAGTCACTTCGCCAAATGGAGCATGAGAATGCCAAGATTCTAAATGCTAAAGGAGAGCTCAGTGAAGAAAATGCATCTTCATATGAAAAGCTACGCAAATCTTACGATCATTTGTACCGCAATGTCTCATCGTAAGTTGTTTTATGATGTCATGTTCATGGACTTTTTATTTAGTGGCAACTAGATTAATGGTCAATTAATTGATATCAACATTTCTGTAGTGAATATAGTATAATTTAATTTATTCTATATAATCATAGATGTTTATGTATAATGCCTGAACCATGATTGATGATGTTATGATTGACAATTTTATTTCTTTATTAGCATCGAGTAATGATGGAGTTGCATTTTGATATCTTTGCTCTCTGCAGATTAATGGATGTGTGCTAAGGACCAAACATCTGTTACATAACTACCGATCAGCATAAATATAACAGTATAATTGTGAAATTGCCACATTCATACCATAAGCATTTAGTTTTTCCATTTTCTATTTTAACAGAAAATTTTTGAAGACTGAGCCTCTTCTAATACTACCAATTGGCTTGAGTGGAACCAGTTGTACTTCTTTGCATTTCAAAACCGAAATTTTTTAACTGCTACTAGTTGTTACGTGCACTACATATGTACTAAGATTTGTCTTTTAAAGTGTTCGTTGGGAAAGTTGCACATTTAATTCGGTAGAAACTTAGTCTTTGGATGCTCAGTGGAGAGTTTGAGATCACTTATTCTAAGGGTAATATGTTTGGGATTTCTATTGTTTCTGAAGTGCAAAAGCTGGTATCTGTGATGGCGACCTAAAAGAATAGGTCTACTGGTATGGTTAGCTTCAATTTGAGTTCTTGAGTTTAGTGCCCCATGTGGTAAACAAAGATGATTTCTGGTAATTTCAAAGTAAGACTGTTGCTCCTTAGGTTGGAGTGATTGCTCTCATTCCTGAATTTGGAGATCTGTATCAGATTAATGGTTATCAAGAGTGTGATTGTTGGCAAAGCATAAACTGTAATTGACTTTTTCTATGATTTCTTTGGATGTTAAATGCTACTCAGATAATTGTAATTGCATGTATCCTGATACGGCTTTTGCATCACTGAGTCTAGGAACTAGATCCCTTATGAAATTGAGATCTGCTCAGTACTACTCTCTCTTCCTTCTGATGGATGAGCAGTTCTATCAAGAATTGTGACATATGCTGTTTTTGGGCTCGATTCAATGGTCTCTTCTGTGAAATTTTGTATTTTACTGATATAGTTGTACAAAGTTTGAAGTGAAATAGAATTTTGATGAAGTGTTGTCCTGTTTGTCTAGATAAATGAAGAATCAGTTGAGTTATTTATTACTTTTCTGATAAAACATTAATTATTTAATTCTTAACAGAAACTTTATTACGTTGGAACTCTGTACCCTGGTTTTCTTGGGGTCTCTTTGGTCTTGCCAAAGTCAGTGACTAACTTGTCCCCGAGAAAAAAAAAAGAAAGAATAAAACAGAAGTTGGTGTTACTAAATTTGCTTGTCTAGCATGCCTCTTGCATCAGGAGTAACTTTCATATGAGGTTTTATTACTTACAAAAGAAAGTCATACATAACTGATTTTGCCCCTCTCTTTCTCTCTCTCTCATATTGATCGTTCAATTATTTTAAATTACTGTATTGCAGTTTAGCTGAAGCACTTGATATGCAGCCTCCAGTCATGCCAGAGGACAGTCACACAACTAGGGTTACTATTGGGGATGATGCTTCATCAACATCCGGAAAAGAGTCTTCAAACCTTGAAGCTATATGGGATGATGACGACACTAGAGCTTTCTATGAATGCTTACCTGATCTTAGGTATGTTGTGGCCATTATTCAATTAGTTAAAAAGAGACTTCATTAATAGGGCCCTTCATTGATGGTGTTTTTGGAAATCAAAGATGTATTTGCTTGCTGTTAAGAGCACTGTGTACATGTTCTTCACAGAGCATTTGTCCCAGCAGTATTATTGGGAGAGTCTGAGTCCAAAGCAAGCGAGCAAACGTCAAAGGCACAAGAGCAACCAACTGTAAGTAGATCAAAATTTTGAACATTATTGTTAGCTCAATTAGGGTCAATTCAAAGCCAACAATTCCTTTGGGCTTTCATCTGTGGTTTTGCACTGCCAATGATACATTATCCTTTTTTGTTTTACATATTAAGTTTTTGGTTGAGTTCAAGCATCGAATACTGCTGCTTTGCTCTGACATGGAATTGCTAAAAAAAGCTAAATTGAAGAAATAAAAATAAGAAAAGTGAAGCATTCTGATCTGGCAAACCACGAAGGCTGAATGAATCATTTCTTAAATCCTTAGCATCCGATCTGATGCCAGAAACCTATTACTTATTTTCCTTTTTGATGGCATGGTAGGGCAGAGAGAGTAATTTTCTGGACTTATTGATTGTTTGATTTGGTGTTTGTGTTCTGACCGAGCTGGTTTAAGACCCCTAAATAGTCCTCTCTATTTAATGTTTATCTAAATTGTTTTTTGGTTTACCTTTTAGGAATCCTCTTCTGAAGCAGATCAAAGTACACCAGTCGCACAAGATGCCGTGGACATTTCTGCAGACTCTGGCACTCTGCAAGAAGGGAAGAGTGTAGAGAAAGGGAAGGATAAAGAAGAAAAGGATAAGGAAAAAACCAAAGATCCAGACAAGGAGAAAGGGAAAGAGAAAGAAAAAGAGAGAGAGAAAGAAAAGGATACAGATAAAAAAGGAGAAAATGAAAAGGAGAAGCTCAAAGGTAGTGAAGGGACAAATTTGGATGCTCTACTGCAAAGACTCCCAGGTTGTGTGAGTCGTGACCTTATTGATCAACTGACGGTAATTAAACCTCTGTTTTCAGTCCTACCGTTGAATGCCACTTTTCGATGGGGTTTTATGCAACTCTAGAAGATTATTGAATTGTATTTAAAATTTCAGGTGGAGTTCTGTTATTTGAATTCAAAATCAAATCGGAAAAGACTTGTGAGAGCTTTGTTTAATGTACCAAGGACTTCTTTGGAGTTGCTTCCATACTACTCACGCATGGTTGCAACATTGTCAACTTGTATGAAGGATGTTCCCTCTATGCTCTTGCAGATGTTGGAGGAAGAGTTCAACTTTCTAATCAATAAAAAGGTTTGCTTCCTTACGAGTCCCCTCGTTCTCTTTGTAACTGTCTTCCATCTCTACATTCATTTCCTTTTTGCTGGTAACTTATTTCTTAAAATCGAAATTAACTGCAGGATCAGATGAACATTGAAACAAAGATCAGGAATATTAGGTTTATTGGAGAACTTTGTAAGTTCAAAATTTCATCACCTGGCCTTGTCTTCAGTTGTCTGAAGGTATGTGCAAAGCAGCTAACTGACGAATGTTGAATTCTATCCAGTTTTTGTTCCTGTGATGATACTTCCATCTCATGGGAGTTTATGAGCTTTTTGAAACAAATAGAACCATAGAAATGAGGAGCAATCAGTTTGTTGCTCTCATTTTCATTGTCTTATAATTTGTACGCAATAGATGCAAACCTGTTTTATATGCTTTCTTATTCTAATATTCCTTTTGTAACAGACTTGTTTAGATGATTTCACTCATCATAACATTGATGTTGCTTGCAATCTTCTTGAGACGTGCGGTCGTTTTCTGTATCGTTCTCCTGAAACTACCATAAGAATGGCTAACATGTTGGAGATCTTGATGCGCTTGAAAAATGTAAAAAATCTGGATCCTCGGCACAGCACACTTGTGGAAAATGCTTACTACCTATGCAAACCACCTGAAAGATCTGCACGGGTCTCCAAAGTCCGTCCTCCATTGCACCAGGTATTATTTGCTTTTCTGTCAAATATTCTACTTGTTTTGGTGTTACACCATTTTACTCGGTTATTTCAAACTTTTTTGCAGTACATTAGGAAATTGCTATTTACAGATCTTGATAAGTCTTCCATTGAGCATGTGCTGAGGCAACTTCGTAAATTACCATGGAGTGAATGTGAATCATATCTCTTAAAGTGCTTCATGAAGGTTCACAAGGGGAAATATGGTCAAATTCACTTGATTGCTTCTCTCACTGCTGGTTTGAGTCGCTATCATGATGAATTTGCTGTTGCTGTTGTTGATGAGGTTTGCTTCTTGAATTTAGAACTAGTTCTTCTTGAGTTGATTTTTATTTTTCCTATATCTATGTTATCTGGGTTTTTAAAGGAATCACTACTGTATATCATTGTGTTTTTATTTGTATGGTCAACTTTGTATTCCCTTAGCATTCACAATTTGCTTTGATTCTGTGTTGATATGGTGAGAAATGCTGGTGTGTAACTTATGATTCTGTGAAATACATTCTTCATAACATATTAAAGTTCTTTTTGGTGTATACCTTTTGTGAACAGTTAAAACTATGGCAGTGATTTGAACAAAAAAAATCTGCCAATTAGGTTCTATTTTTCAAGTTCAATGTATTATTTAAACTGTAGAACACCTTTCCTTTTTATTTTTCCATAATATATCGGCCTTGGATTTCATCTAAGGAGAAATTCTCCTCAACATGATATGATGGTCTTCAGGAGGTTTCCCTGCATTATGCTTGAAAGACTATTGTTTTTTTTTTTTCCCCTTAGGATGGCAGGATGCAAATAAAATAGATTGCTCATGGCTTGGACTGTTATTTTGTTTTCCTCCCCATGATTATATTTAGGTATTGCTCTGTGAGATCCTTTACTCGTTTGGTAAATATGCTTGGAGAATGCTGCCCTTTGAGAAGGATTTGATATTTTAGGATTTGACTAGGCCTTCATGAAATTAAATTTTTTTGCCCGACCAAGTGTAGATGACTCCAACATGAGATTCTTATTAACCAAGATGGAAATATATTGGGATGCTATAAAAAGTTAGCTTCTAACATCAGAACTTACTATTTCTATTAGGTGTTCCCTTTTGTTTTCTGAGATATTTGTGCGCATTTTGTTCTGGTATCATCTTTCCTCTTGATGATTATGGCAGTCTTTCAAGCATAATCTTCCTTGCAGATAAGACTGGAAGCATACATACCTATAATTCCTCCCCCTGGTTTATGTTCAGTTGTTATATTCTGTACTTTCAGGTTTTGGAGGAGATTAGACTTGGCCTGGAGTTAAATGATTATGGGATGCAGCAGAGGCGCATTGCTCATATGCGTTTTCTTGGGGAGCTATACAACTATGAGCATGTTGATTCTTCCGTCATCTTTGAAACACTCTATTTGATTCTTGTTTTTGGCCATGATACAGCAGAGGTATCTACATATCTAATTTATTGATGTTACATGGCATACTTGCTAGGTTCAGCAATGTGCTTTCTAGGCGCTTAAGCTCCTCCACCCCTCTCTCTCTCTCTCTCTCTCTCTCTCTCTCTCTCTCTCTCTAATAGATTCTTAGGGGTTTTGTTCCTTGAACTTCTTTACAAATGCATTCAGAGAGAGGAGTTAGTGTTATAGAACATATCTGCTGATGCTGCCTATATGGGGGCTTATGGTGGGTTAGGATTTAGGAATTTTAGGGTCAAAGGCTATGAGGGTTAAGGTTTCGGAATTGTTCAGGTTTGAGATTTGATCTCTTAAAAGAGGGCTGGATTTCAAGAAAATTTTCAATTAGAGTTCTTGTTAACTGAAAATCTAAGGTATATTGTTAGATAACTGGCGGAAATTATTTTATTACCTTTGAAGAGTAAAATACAGAACATTCTTATTTTGTGGTTATTAAGTGTTTGCATTAGATGTCGTTTAATTCATTTTTTTTAGTAATCTGATTTGATTGTCTCTGTTGTTAGCAAGATATCCTCGATCCACCTGAGGATTGTTTTCGAATCAGGATGGTTATTACTCTTCTTCAGACATGTGGGCACTACTTTGACAGAGGTTCTTCTAAGAGAAAACTTGATCGGTTCTTGGTACATTTCCAGAGGTACATTCTTAGCAAGGGTGCCTTACCACTGGACATTGAATTTGATTTGCAGGTAAGCAAGGTTGAACTATTGATTTTATGTTTTAGAATTTGTAATTTGGAGCTATATAAATGTGATAAGCTGACAAATTGACAAATATGTAGGACTTATTTGCCGAATTACGTCCCAACATGACCCGGTATTCGTCTATGGAAGAAGTTAGTGCAGCTTTAGTAGAACTTGAGGAACATGAACATAGTGCTTCAACTGACAAGACAGTTAATGAGAAGCACTCTGATACCGAAAAGCCTTCTAGCAGGATGACTTCCCATTCAATCTCTACTGACCAACCTAGCATTTTGAATGGTTCTGAGGAAAATGGTGGGGTTCACGAGGAAATTGGTGACAGTTACAGTGAATCAGGGAGTGAAACCATTGAACCAGAGGGACATAATGAAGATGATTTGGATGAAGAGAATCATGATGATGGATGTGATACTGATGAGGAAGATGAAGATGATGGACCTGCTTCGGATGAGGATGATGAAGTTCATGTCAGGCAGAAGGTAGCCGAGCCTGATCCTCTAGAAGTAGCCAGTTTTGACCAGGAGCTCCGGGCTGTAGTGCAGGCAAGCTTTTGTTTTGTTTTTAATTATTGTTGTTGCATTTATAATTTCTTTTCTGGAAAAAGGGAAATTATCCGGTTTCTTACGGTTGAAAATAAAACACAAAGGCAAGACTCGATGCGTTTCCAAGAAATCAGCTCTATTCCTACATTCTCCTCTATCAAGATCCAATTCAGTTTTAATATTGATGTACTTGAAATATACTTGTTGAAATATCTGCTATGCTAAGGTTTTGAAATTTCTGTCTAATGTGATTGGTCAGTTCAAATTGAGGTCGCAAGAAATAGTTGGCTTGCTATCCATTTTGATTCAATTTTTTAATTACAGGAGAGCATGGAGCAACGCAAGTTGGAGCTACGGGGCCGACCTACATTAAACATGATGATACCAATGAATGTATTTGAGGGTTCTATCAAAGATCATCATGGAAGGGTAGTGGGAGGGGAAAGTGGTGATGAAGCATTGGATGAAGAGGCTGGAGGAAGCCGGGAAGTGCAGGTGAAAGTTCTCGTGAAGAGGGGGAACAAACAACAGACGAAACAAATGTATATTCCCCGTGATTGTACGCTAGTCCAAAGCACGAAACAGAAAGAAGCCGCGGAGTTTGAAGAGAAACAAGACATTAAGAGGCTGGTCTTGGAGTATAATGACAGGGTAGAGGAAGAGAATAATGGACTCGGAACACAGACATTGAATTGGCCAAGTGGAAATAGCAGAGCTTATGGCCGTGGAAACTCATGGGAAGGATCCAGCGGCAGGAGTGGAGGATCACGTCATCGCCATCATAGTCATTCAGGAAGTGGATCTTATTATGGCAGAAAAAAGTGAGATTCATGGTAGAATAATGGAAAATTCGGAAGACTGGGCATCGTATTGAGCCTCCATTTCCACACATTAGACAAAGATTGAGAAAAACATTGGCTTGGGCTCTCAGAGCACCGCCAGATGATTGAATGATCTCTTTCTGGTCTGATTTGAAACGGAAATTTGATGTTACATTGCCCTGTAACTGCAAATCCGCAATCACGCCTTCCTGCAGTATGGCTACTGTTGCATCGATTTTCTCATATAGGCAAGGTACGTAATACATCTAACCTGCTGCTTTTACTAGATGTTAGTCTTTAATTAGGAGTACGTACAATGGATTCCGATGTGTGACGATGAACTGAAAATAAGCTTTACAGAGTCCGGAAATGATTGGCATTCCCATCTTTACTGTTGTATTATCTGGTAAAAGGGAAGATGTGGATTTGATTAAAACATGGTTTTGTTACCCTAAGTGAAGGTTTCTAAGTTATTCTGTTTGATATAGAAAAGCATGAATGCACTTATTTGATGTGTATATATTTTTTATAATCTCCATGCTACATTTTCTTCTTCCTAATTTAGCGTTTGAAATCTAAAATTTTATTTTTTATGTAACTCTCATCATCAATATCTCTTACCCTACCATTAAACTTGTCCAGTTATTCGCTTGGGTTGATAGGCCCGGTTCTTCGGGCTTTGAAATATATCTTTTTTTATCGAATAAAAAGGGTTGATATATCATTCTGTATCAATTTGGTATTTGAGGATTTTTTTCTGCGATTTGAAACTTTGATATTTGAGTTTGACTTTAATATTTTACTTCTCGGGTTAAAAGACATTATGTGGCTCAATAAATATTTAACTTGTGCTCTAGTAAAAAAATATATTACCTCTGGAACAAAATTGAATATCAAAGCTAAATTTGAGTATTTAATTGGGAAAAAAATATTAATTTGAAAATTTCAAATGCCCAAGATTGAGGTTAAATTTAGATATCAATTGAGAAAAAAATAACTCGGATGTTAACGTAATTTACTTTTTAATTATTTTATATTTTAAATATAAATTATTCGTTTTAAAATACTTTTAAACTATTTATTTTCTTAAAAAAAATTACCCTACGTAACGAGTGCCAAGAAATCTTTTAACCAACTTTAACGTAGAGAAGCAGTCAACACCGCAATTTAATCGTTTTGAATCAATTAAGCAGAACTTAAATTTTGATATCATATTACGAATGTTGAATTTATTATTGTACGATGGGTTAACAATAAAGTTTGAATTTATCACATTAAAATGTATTTTTCAATTTTTAAAATATATTTTAGGATAAATTACACTAGTAGCCATCTAATTATTACTAAATTTCTTTTTGGTTATCCAACTATTATTAAATATTTTTTTTGGTAACCCAACCATGAAAAATTACAAAATGGTTACCTTATATTCAATTTTTCTTTTTTGGTCATCATTTAATATAGTTGAGTGACAAAAAAGGATAATTGAATAGCTGAGTGATTATTTTGTAACTTTTCTTATTTGGATGACTAAAAAAAGAAATTGATTAATAGTTGAGTAACTATTTTGTAACTTTTAAAATAAAATTATAAAAAAATTACTAATAATTGAATGATTACTAGTGTAATTAATTTTATATTTTAATAAATTGAATATTAGTGAAACCTAAAAGGATAGATACAATAATTTCATTAGTTCAATAAATCTTTTTAACTTTTGGATTTTTTATTTAAAAAAAGGGGGTAATTTGTAAAATGATATTTTCACTTACATTCACTTTTATGATGGTCTCCTAATAGAAATGAAGGTCAATTATATAGCAAAAAATTTTCAATTATTTTCTTCGAATCTAAACAAGGTAAAAGTTGTTGTGCTTACCTAATATGCTAGTACATTTATGGACAATCCGAAAGCTAGAAAAAGTAGAATGTGGCCTCCCATATTATTATTATTATTATTATTATTATTATTATGTATCTACAATGTAAGTGAAAGAAAAGCAGAGTATTTAAAAATATATCTATAAAAAAATTGTTCAACAATTAAATCATTGATTAAGTTGCAAAATGTTTTTGATTAAATCTTCATCAATCTCTAAACAAAATATCATTATATTTGTTGACAATGGGAATCAATAAGGAGGAGTAAAGGGGGTAGTGGTGGCGGTTCACCCTGAAGGGGACAAAGAGTCGTCTATATTTGTTGAGTAAGAGTAATGATAGGGGCAGCAGATCAAGACCTATTCAAGTTGTTCAACTCGAAAAAATATTCAGATTTGATCTGAAAGAAGAAATAAACAAATTTAGAAACAAATAAAATGAAAACAACTAAAAAAAGAAATTCAAGAACAAAAAAAAAACACTAAAAAATCAAAACATAGATAAATAAAAAAATGGAAATTAAAAGGTGAAAGATGAATCGAATAAACCGATAGATATGGATGGAAAATAGTTGTCTAACTAAACTCTTTAATATATAAATCCCAACAAATTTAATTGAAGACTCTAATCAACCCTCAAAGAAAAAATGCTTGGTAAATTGAATGATGAATAATGAATTTTCATGACTCCTTGAAGAAAATTGACAAGAAAAAACGCTTCTAAAAATTACAAGAAAACAATCTTGCGCAAAAGAAATTAAGTCCAAGAGTTGAAAATTTTATTAATAAATGAAACAATGCCTTCAATGAATAATGAATAGGCTTTTATATAGGCTAGAATTACATCCAAATTAAACTAATTAATCCAAACAAGAATAGTTTTAGTAGAACTAAAGTTTCTTGTTGACTAAATATAAAACTCTAAAGAACTTTAAATACTTAAAAATATCCTAAAATTCGAAATAAATAGATAATAAACTAATAAAACCTAATAGATATAGTATTGGTCTCATATATAATCAAAATTTGGCTTTAAACTCGAACCTAATATGATTTAAACTTGAATTAAAGCCCGAAACTCGTAATTTCCCATAATAATTCCATCAAAAAATTCTGCTCGCCCAATATTTAGTAAAATGTTCATAACTCGAGCTTCTAGATTCGAAATCAAGTGATTCAAAGTGCATTTCGAAGTTAAGAAATAACTCTTCAAACGCTATACAGACATTTCAGTCCAAAAATGCCTGGATTCCATCCAAAATTTTTTCACAATTCGACTGATCTTCCAAACTTGAAAATTGGCAGCTTGGTTGAATTGACTTTAATAAATTTCACCCCATTCATGCATGTATCAAGTGGTGGAAGAAATGGTTGAGAGGAAGGGAGAAAGTAAGCTAGGGGAGAGAATATGCTTCTGTAACATCCATAACCCGATTTCATCACCGAACTAGGGTTACAGTGTATTACTGTACAATTTAGAACAATCAATAACGGATAGCAACATGTTGCCAAATTAATTTAACAAAATTTCATAATTATTCATATCAGAGTACTACATATTATGGGCCTTAACTTGAGCTTATGTGGCCTTAAAATTAATTTAGAAACAATCAAGGACAAATTTGAAACAAAATAGAAAGTTTAGGGAAAAATTGAAAATTTTCAAAATAGTGGTCACATGTGACTCAGCTCAGGCAGCGTGGTGCAGGGGCACACCCTTCTGCTTAACCGTGTGTGACACACGACCGTGTGACAGCCCATGTCCCAGGCCATGTGTGCCCAAAAATGTCCAAATTCATTTTTATATCTCACCCAAATGCACAAGTACCTAAACCAATTTATGTTACAAGTTCACAAGTCTATAAGTACACTTTAGGATAGCTAAAACATGTCATTTTTATTCATCAAAACACACTAAAATATCACATACCAATCACATTATAACGTTCATACTTTTCATTATCAAGACAACCATTTATAAACCATACCAACTTAACATGTTATTTCTAATTCATGACCCCTTTACACAAACCTACTTAAAGTTTAACAAATATCCCATAAAGACTATTATTCAAACATCAAGCATACCAAATTTCCACTTATCTATGAAATATAGCAATATAACCTTTGCCCTATTACATCACACAATCATATCACTTGCACCTAAGTTAGTACCATATAGTCATGCATCAAATAGTTATAAATATATCAAGGATATAAGCATATCAAACTATACTACATAAGCAATTATGCATCTTTACACACCCAAAATACTTTGCATTCGATTTCACCTACCATATCTAATTCATGCTAATTTACCATTTCATGTTCATCCATTTACTTTATCTTGAGACTAACATGCATACCACATTAGTTACTCATACCACAACATCAAAGCACATCACATACTCATTATATTTATGAACCATTACAATCATGACCAAATGTTCCTATTACATACCATATAAGCCAAGATGTATTCAAATGCTACCAATTGATCCCCGGGTAGTGTGATTTCTTCGTGTTGATATTAGTAAGTTCGTTGATTGAACGATAAATCTTACCAAATTACGCATAATAATTCAAATAATAAAATTTATAAAAAGTGTTCCCGACAATAAGGTTCTTAACAGAGTTCCTGTCAATAACAACTCACAACAGGTGGTACAAATTAATTTCCACATTTCAATAGCATTCAGTGATCATTAAAACAGTGCCCGATGAATGATATACAAATATGAGTACATGGTTAACCATCCAACACACCAAATGCTCATAAGATCCAGTACCATCCAACACACCAGGTAACACTATAATATAACACGATAGTCCGCAACAAATGTAGGACCTTAACATATCCACTGAACAGAGAATAAACATAAATCATCTTCACTACTTAGATCAATCCCGTACCACACGTATTATAAACTATGATGGAATGCCCTGAACTGATGAACGCATTATAAACATTCATCGGCTCAAAATATCTCATCAGTGTTTGATGTCATATCAATTCATTATTTCTATTTTCAATTACATGCATCAATATAATTCAAATTTATACAATTAAGTTCATATATTACATTTAAAAATGTATTAAAATTAAATCGAACGAACTTACCTGACTAATTTGCAGCAATGACAAAAGTACAGGGACTATTCAAAAATTTTCTTTTTCCTTGATTTTCCACTCTTTCTTGATCTAAAACAACAATTTCATTCAATTCACTAATTCCAACAGCAAAATTAAATAATTTTATGCAATTAAGTCCTTTTTTGACATTTTTAAAAAAATGCCCCCAACATTTTACTTTTATACGATTTAGTCTATAAGCCCAAAACATGCAATTTAACCAATTTTAAATAAAAATCAACTTGCCAAATCATGTATAACCTCGCTATAGCCCATTTTTATAGCTGATTCACATCAAGTCATTGAAATTTTATCACTTTGACAATTTAGTCCTTAAACATTAAAATCATCAAAAACTACTTTACAAAATAGTTCTATTCAACAACCAAATTTAATAATATACCATAAAACTTAAAGAATATTCAAAACTCATCAATGGCACAATCTCTAATCTTTTACTGTTTTGAAAACAGAGATACGTGTTAGCTAGACCTAGTTGCAACAATCTCAAAAACATAAAAATTACAAGAAACAGGTTAAAATCAGCTTACCAATTTGAAGAGCAAGCTTGGCCGAAGCTTCCCCCAAGTCTAAAAATGGTGTTTCAGCCTTTTGGAAGAAGAATCAAGAAGATAACACGTTGATTTGACTTTTATTTTAATTATAATTTACTTATTTACCTAATTACAATTTTAATCTTTACATTATGAATTTAAAATAAATAAAAAATGTCCATATTTGTCCATCATATAAGAATATGGTGTAATTACAATCTAAGGAAGATTTAATTGCATAATTGGTCCTTCAGTTATTTTAAATTTTAACTAAACAAGCTTATTTTCAATTTAACCTTAAAATAATTAGGACTATATGAGAAAATAGGCCAAAAGTTAGTGGATTTAATCATATCCACCATTGCTTGAACTTTTTGACCATGATTTAATTACCATTTTGGTCCTTTACTATTTTAAATCTATAGTAATTAACTTTTACCTTTTTTACAATTTAATCATTTTACCTTAATTAAGTAGTAAATCATCAAAATTACTGGGCCAAACTTCACTTCACATATAAATATGATTCTGTAAATATTTAAGGCTTTAAATTACGAAAACGATGTCCTAATACCTCATTTTTAATAACCAATTGCCTTTTGAACCAAACCACTTATACTAACTTTTAATTCAATTAAAATCCTCAAATCAAAATTCATTATAAAAATTATTATTGACTCAAAAATTTAAATACTAATTGTACAAACTTGCTCGTCGGATTTGTGGTCCCGAGCCTACTATTTTCGACACCACTGAAAAATGGGCTATTACAACTTCTATGTCTGAATGGTGTGCCATGTGTAAGAGTCCCACTAGTGACAACGTTACATCATGTCTTTTTGCAAGGGCGGCGATGTGACCATCGAGATCAATGACATGACATCTTAGGACGACTAAACAATCAATGGGCGTAACATTTTATGCACTCTTGATGAAGGTAGCCTATGACGAATGCCCATTAGTTAAGTGAATTACCATAGGGTAACTTGATATTGGAGGTCTGCCCAATATGAAATTTGTATAGAAAGAGACATGTATAGGTGCCTGCAAAGGTGGTATAACAATTGCCCTTCTAACAGCCCTCCCAGTGTAGATCATACCGATATGCTACTGGCGTATAATTGAGTAAGCCAGAGTTGTAATAGAGTGAATTATCAGTTATAGTGTCGGGATGGCGTGTTGCATGAATTTTTTAGTATGCCCTTGTGAGGGGCGTCTTGCTGGAATTTTCCATTTGGCGAACTCTAAGGTTGGTGAACTTTACTGATTAACGAACTCTTTTATGACACGATCTGCCAACCCAGATGTTCTGGGTGAACTTGTTAATTCGCGGAATGATAAAATTGTTTTATGTGGAAACGATAGCTCGGTGAGCATCGTTAGAGTTTAGTGGAGACCTAGTTGGAATTGAACTATAGTACTGTAGATGAAAACTTGATATTTTTAGGTAAGTAAATGACCTGTTTAGTTGGTTGCTTTAGTGTACGAGCAATGTCTTACCAATCTGATTAGTGGTAGTAGTTGCGTTTGGTAAAAGATTATATTTCAAACCTTATTGGGAAAGCTTAGTCTCTGAATTCAAGGACGATAGTGGGATTTCTGACCTTCCCAGTAAGCTTATTTCTATTTTTTTTTGTGCTATAAAAAAGGGTGCCTATAGCTAGCATGTTTCACTTTTGCTTCTCTCTGTGTTCTCTTTTACGTCCTTAAGAAATTTCTTTTTAAGTTATCTTCTATAAAAGAGGCCAGGAAGGTTTCTAGGAGCTTGTCAAAACGTCATTGATAAGTACCAGTTGACTGGTAATTTCTAGAAAAGTTTAGGTTGATGTCGAGGGAATTTACGTCTTTGCATATCAATTTATAGTAGATAAATGGTTTGATAATTACGATTGTTTCTTATTTAGCTCAAGAAACTAGGAAAGTTCTGAATGATCAAGGCAAAGGACCAATGGAGTAGATTCTATCCTGAAGGTTTTGTTGAGTTCCTTTTTGCTTCCTTTGGGTTTTAAAACTCTATGATATGGAGATGTGTAAGGTAAGTTGTCTCTGCTAAATATATTCTGATGTGTTGTGTACTAACGAGACAATGTTGTGTGTGTACATGACCATTATCACGATTAATACCTACCTTATGTGCGAGCCTAGTACCAAACTACTTGCGATATGTGAAAATGTGGAAAGAAGCTTTATTTGTAATGTATCCGAGAGGACAACTTTATTGCAAATCGGATTGACAAATCACGGCCCGACCCTGCAAGAGAACACATTTTGAATTTGACAAGGAATGTGAATAATGATATGATTATGAATGATATGTGATTCTAATTTTTGAAGTATGGGTACGAGGCTAGCACAAGGTTGGGTCTCATGTAAACATATATGATTGAGAGAAGCGTGGATGAATTACTGGTATGTGCCTACTGAGGAGTCTGTGTGATATAATTGTGATATGTGCGCTAGTGAATTGTACTGGAAGATTTGGCATAATGTACTATAGGGCAGAGTCTCGAAAAATGTCTTTATCTTTGAGTCGATCAAGGATAACCTGATAAACATGTTGTATTTTTTGGGAAATCACTAAGTTCAAATGAACTTACTCCATTACTTTTCCTTCTCAAGAGATTGATTAGTAGAAGAAGAAATAAGTAGAATGGGACTACACCAGAGTTGCGTTTGTAACGCAAAGAAATATGTAGAATGGGACTACATCAGAGTTGCGTTTGTAACGCCCTAAACCCGAGCCGTTTCACCGGGTTTGGATCTCGGGTGTTACTATACAATACAAAACATTTAACGGAAACATATTACATTTTTTCATTTAATTTAAATCTGTTATTAGAAATTCCAAAAGAAAAAAACTTAACATTTGGAAAGTTAAGGTAGAATATATGATAAATAACTCATTACATCAAATTTTCTACAAATCTTTACAAGTTAGAAACTATTTCAAGACAGACTCAAAGGCTTGTTCAAGACTGCGCCACTTATCCACTGTATGCATAATAACCCACTCCGCCACCACCTTGACGTACTCCTGGAGTTGTCCCTCCAGGCGAAGTCTCTTCTCAACGTGCCTGAAAAGAAATGACAAACCTTATAAGTACAAAAGTACTCAGTGAGCTCATGAACCATACCTTGATGGATGCTTTGTAATCTTGTTGGAATTTCTATGAGTCAACTTCTATTCTACGGTGAACAGACATAGACTGTCTTGAAAAAATTTTCATGCATTTAAACAATCTAAAATCAACCTTTTACTTTACTAACATACACCCAAATAAAACACACTTCTCATAACATACATTTCAAACATATACATACTCAGCCATACTTCAACTTTTCAATACTCATAGTATACTCTTTATGACTTTAGATCCATAGTTCAACCAATTTTCTATAGATGACTCACAATATGAATATTATACATGAATGAGTCAGTGTAGAACTTACTTGACACCCGCGTACAACAACTTGAACTCTAGATTCAAACTTCCATCATTAAATCGCAACAACCATTGCTTATAAAATATAGGAGCACCATTACTACTCTTATACATGCAAGTTGTTTATCATTTCAATCACTTACCCTGATGCAAAATAACTACTGATCATAAAGGAACCTTAACCTCTAGATCATCGAGGTAGCATACATTCAAATTTAAAGAAGGTTTTAGTAGATAACACTTTGGGAAGAGAAAGAAGAAGAATGAAGAACCCCTTTCAGAATATTCTAACATATAAATATGACCCATCTTGTTTAGTAGAATTTAACAAGTGTCATACGTATTAGAACTTGCCTTCATATTGGCTTATAATTTTCGAGAAAAATATAAATAAGTTCCCTTCATCAAACTTATCAGACTAAACTATACATTTGGTTTCTAGCCAGATTACTTAAAGCTAGCATAGTATTCCATACAAATCAGGTGTACTACACCTTTGGCAAATACTCATCCCATATTTCCCTTTTATCTATTAACACAAACATATTCTTAACACATGGTAAAATATTAGAAATTCAAATTCTACTTACTCTTGTGGCGATTACTATACGCGCACACGTATATTCCAAAACAACTTTTTGGGTGGATAACACTATGCTAGATAGACTATTTACTGTTATACGCCAAAACTTTGGATCTGCCAGATCTGGGGTGTTATAACGTCTACAATTGAACCACTTGACTAATATTTGTATCTTGCATGGCTATTTGATGAAGGGCGTATACATACATTTTGTGTTTAGATTTTTCTTTTAATTCACAAATGTATTGTTTTGTCTTATAAAGTATAATTATCCCTGGTTATAATTGTGATCGCCAAATTCCTTGATTTGCAGTTTCCAAACTAGCTCTTTTTTGAAGTTTATTCCTTTTTTATGGTTGAGTTTGATTAATGAACGGTTTATAAATTTCTACTACTCTCCTTGAAGATGCAATACCAATTGAGCAAAGAATAACGATTTTAATGAAAAAGGGGATTCCTTATAGCTGTTTTCTCAAAGATGAAACAAGTTAAAATATTTGAATATGTCAGTAATGCCTCAGTTTGTCGGGCTACTTATTTGGCTATTCAATACACGCTAGGTCCTCTTGACAGGCTAAGGGGTGTTACAACCCCTCAGATGAGGAGAGATTATACAGTGACCTCTATTGAGTATACTATATGTAACGGGAAGGTCCATCAAAACCCATCGAAGTTCATTGAAATTCTTTATAATTGTGGGAGTTTATAATTTTGAAATTAAAAATTTGAAATTACAATTTAAGGCAGGAGTTGAAATTAAATACGAAAAAAATATTTATAAATGTGTATGATAAATAGTGGTGTGCTTTTATGGTAACCGATATGCTTAGTAAGGACTGAGTATGACATAACTGTGCCACACGTCCTTTTTCAATAGGTTTTTTTGCATGTTATAGAGAAATATGTGCAAATGTGGCGCGTGTTTGCTTAACTATCATGCAATGACTATATACCAAAATTCATTATTGTATTGTAAAAAGTGTGAGTTAAGTGTAACAACCCGTTTTTAGTGGTTTCAAAATGGTGGTTTCGAAATCTCATTTTTTGACGATTGAGTTAGTAAATATTATTTATTAATATTTATGAGTCTATTATAGCATTATATTATATTTTGGTTCGGTAATTTGGTTGATTGAATGGTTAATTAGGGTATAAGGACTAAATTAAAAAAAAAATCAAAATACTTAATCGCTATAGATTTTTATTAGTTAAAAGACTTAAAAAGTGATTGTACAAGGGTTTAAGTGGCTATTAACCAAAATTTAAATATAGTGGAAGATTAATGCATTATTTATTAGTAAATATATGTTAAAATAATGTTAATATTAATGTTTTAACTAAAATAAAATACATAAAAGTAAAACTGGTCTATTGCAATTTGTTGTAGCAAATTAAACTATTTTCCATACTTAATGAGCTCGTAGGAAATCAATTTAGTTATGTTTTTGTTTAGTTTTCAATTTTATTTATAAATAATAAAAAGAGCAATTTTAGTAATTTATATGACTTTGGGGGGAAAAGTAGGCCTAAAGGTAGACTAAGTCGGTGAATGTGCAACGCACCATTCGAAGTCATAAAGATAGAAGACTTCCTACGATGTTGCCACACGGAGCTTTAATGTCACAGCATAGTGAACAGAGTACCTAAAAGGAACGATCTGTATTCGATGTTACGAGATAGCCATAGGGTGCCGCAACACAACCATTTGTGATGCCTCCGGTAGAGCAGGTGCATTACTAACCGGACTGGTAGATCACGACGTGTAGACATGTGTAAGACCATATGGTAGAGACCCATGGCATCATATGACAACGAAACTACTCATGGTGATGCCTCTGATAAGATGTAACTCAAACTGGCAAATCATAACATGAAAATATGTATAAGACCATGTGAGAGAAACCCATGGCACTCTCTGAGATAGTCCGTGGGGACAATAATCATGTAATGTTCTATAAAGCCTGTGTGGCATATTCGGTAAAGCATGTGTGACATATTTTGTAAATCCTTTGTGGCGTGTTCTGTAAAGCATTTGTGGCGTATTTCGTGGTACCTGTGTGGCGTATTCTGTAATGCCCTTGAGACGAGATCTAGATAATCGCTTTTGTGGTGAAATTAGGGTAAGTTTAGAGAATACTTCATTAGATAACTCTATGGTAGAGATCTGGATAAGTTTGAAAACATCTCTGTTTGAATAGCCTTGTGACGAAATTGAATATGACTTAAAGGTATTTCCTGAAAGAGTTCTCAACAATTTTTCTGAAGGGCGAATCCGCCATAGTGGTCTGTCAATATAGGTAATTGGACGTATTCATAATTATGAGTAGTTTAAGAATTTTTCAAATATGAATTTGTTTATGCTATGCAAGAAAGTAATTTGAATTATTTGGTATTCACCAAATTTGAATGTTTCATGTTGTATATATAAAAAGTCTATCTGAAGTATAAGTTATCCGTTAAATTAGAGTGTTGTCATGATATGTAACATGGTTGTATGGGATTCCAAGGGATGACTTAGAAGATTTCATTCATCAGAATAAGTGGTAATCTGAGTTGATTTAACACATGATCTTACTGGAAATCTGATAACTGTCAATTTAGTATAAGAATCAGTCAAAGGTAGGATCTGTATGAAGTTCATTTTAAAAGATCAGTTAATATAAGTATTTTCCAATAATAGTATCTTTGAGTACCCTATCCTGGGGGGTATTTAACATTCGTAGGTTCTGTGTGGATATTCTTCTGAGAAGTGTATTCATTTCCCGAAAAGGAATGAGGTATGTATTGAGTAGTGAAGTTTAGAATATGCTCAATGAGTAAACTGTATGTAGGATGGTTAAGTATGGAAATTGACGTATATGTATACACTCGATATTAAGAAAGTATCCGCCAAGGACAAAAAGGAAATCCAAAATATTAAAGATGAGGAATTAAACAAAAAATGCTTCAAGGTAATCTAGGTTAAACTCACTAAATTCGTTTGAACTTACAAGTGTTTATTTATGTTTCAGGTTCTGCTTTAAGAATGGGTACGCTAGGAGGGAGCAAGCCAGGATTGCGCCAAGGTGGTAGTTCGAGTTGTGATATTATGCATACAGAGGGTACTATAGGAGCATGGCATTTAGTATACTATGCTATGAAGAGTCTGGCTTTAGCAAAGTTTTGAGTTGTAATGTTTTATGTTTCTTTAAAAATCTAATGTATTCTTGAAAATTTTCATTATTTAATCTTTTGTTCTGAAGACAGTTAATAAAAAAAGAAATAAGAAGTATGTTTTTTATTGTTTGTACACTAATTGTAAAATCAAGCTAAGTATGTTTCTGAGTTGTAATGTTGTCGAGTAGAGGGTGTTACAACCAGCCTCTCTCAAGGTCAAACTTTTTAAGCTTATTTGCTTGAACGCTTGCCAACTTAACACTTCAACTGCATTGCCTATGTCAATCAAGATTCCCTTGACTTGAAAACTTGCAGTCATAGTCATTACAACCAATAGGTTATTACCTTCGGTACCAAGTAACTCCCCCTTGTCTCGCTCAGAGAAACCCAATCGTCATGCCATAGAGGAACAATGCTTTGTCGATGGAGCAACTATTGACATTACACAACAAAGATACATTTTCCTTTTGCTAATAGATCTTGCCCACTCTTCATTAGAACCTACTATGATGTTGTTAACTCCTCTATTTACCTTAACCTCTATCATCTCTAATGGCACCCTAAGAACCTACACTTCTTCATATACAATCTCATAACCTCCAACTTATCATGAATGAACCAAAAACTACTTGGGTTGATCTCTACACATTGCAAACTCAATTACGTCATTCAAATGAACATAATTTTCTATTTTGTAACTAGGTGCATGGTGGAACTATCACCTTTCATCTGTTTTGTAGACCTTGTTGGAAAAAATCTGATTCAAAAACGATTTTCTTGTATAAAAAAAATAAAAAGTTTGAAAACAGAGCCAATTTGTGATATTTATAGCACTAAACATTTTACTGAAATCACACCTTCCTTTTTTACTAGACAAATCCTTTTCGTTATTGGCTTTCAATCGAACAACCTTTTTTTCTATTCTCATACCACAAACTACTTCGAGTGTGGGCTCGAAAGATTCAAATCAAACACATAACCAAAAATAGTTTTCTTTACATTTTGAATGTGAAAACAAAACTTCTCTTAATAGAAACTGATAGAATTGTTATTCTAGAAGATAAAATTAATACTTAGAAAATAAACTCTCACTATTTTTAGGCAAAATAACAATATCTCAAAGTTAAATTTTAGCCTTACTGGTGTAATCTATTTATAGGGATGAATCTGTTCTTCCAACATGATCCTATTTTATCTCATAGTAACCATTACATCTTCCTTTATGAAAAATCAATTACTATCAAATAGTAATCAAGTCATTCATCACAAAGATGAAGTACCCCTAGCCATCTTTACTTTTCATCAACCATGTAATGCCAATGAGAGGATATCATTTACCCATGTCTCGGGCTATGAATTCCACTGTTCTGAAAGACGCTACATACTGCAAAAGTCATATACCCAATGCACCAACTTTTGGTTCCTTATCTATTTGAACTCTGGCTTTTACTTACATCAAAGTATACGAGTCACGCATACATAGTCTGTTATCCACTCAGGATTAAGGTATGCCACACTTTGAATGTCAAAAGTGAATAAATTCATAAACAGATTTAGAATCTATTCTTCTTGGGTCTAGTCCGATGTACTGTCAATATAGTCAGTCACATCTATGTCTTTATCTTTCGGGAGTCATCCATTTTGATGCCCAAGACAATGCATCTCCCCAATTGGACTAGACAGACAACATATTAGTCTTCCAATTGGTTTACTCATTTTTTATTAGACTAAGGACATTTTTTAGGTTTGTCTACTGATATAAGCTGTCTTTTTGTATTACGATTTGACCACGTAATACCGCTTAGTATTAGTTTAAACATTAGAAAACAAGTGAGCCAATATTTGCTTCTATTTTGCTTTACATGTAAAAACCACATGAGGACAATATAAAAAGGTTATTAATATAATTTATGAATAATTTTATTAACCAATCTGTTCGAAAAAATTACAAGTGTACATAGACAAAAAAACTAAACTTAGGGCACCAGATCCAACAGACTTTGGTGCCTCAGTGAGTTGTTTGGATTATAAGCTTCTTGCCCCCCTCCGAATATGGTTGGCTCACAAAATCTCTCATTGGTCTATCACTAAGCAATGGTCTACCTTGTCGCTAAGGTTTGCGGTGGATATAACCTTAACCCTTTGAATCTCATCACTCTTTGTGAACTTGTGGGCCACCTTGTAAAGGGAAAACAACTTGGAGGGTGACTTACTTACTAATTTGTACTTAAAAAATAGATGATTGGTATTTAACATGAATGCTTGAATTGTAAACTCATCTAAAACATCCTTAGTGATAATTGTTGAAACATTCAATCTTCTAACAAAATTCTTTAGGGATTCGTTTTCTTATTGCTTAATTGACATAAGGTACTGTATTCATAACTAATTCTATGAGCTACTAAAAGTTGGAGATAGAGTGTTGTAGGAGTGCTAAGTACCAAACCTGAGCAAAGTCCTTTAGAGTAATCGAAAATACTTTATACCTCACTTCATCAACAACACCCATTGCCAAACTTTTGGATCTCTACACTCGTCATACAACATCTTGAGGGAATTTGAACGTCGAGGTGACATGATGTCAAAGTTGTAATAGCCCTTACCCAACCCGATTGTTGGGTCTGAGCTATAGAATGCCACATCCATTTTTGGAGTAACTGTCGTCAAATATACTGTAAATACATCATTCAAACATATGTTCATATCTTAACCACATTCATAATATGATACACAATTAAATTTGAGACTTAATCGAGCTTATAGAAGCTTTTTTGTTGACCCGAGCATGAAATAAGACCAAATTGTAAAGTTTTGAAATTATAACATATTTTAATCCCACATTTAGCTTACTTTTGGATGATTTATCCCTCAATTTATGTAAAAAAGGTGCTTTTAATCCTTTCTTTTCATGTCTTATACCCAGGAAAGCCCCCGAGGATGAAAAGAACATAAAACGGGCCCAAAACGGAGTAAATGGGCCATATCGCGAAATCCACACGGCCTGGCCCAAATAGCACACGGTCGTGCCTTGACGAGCATCTAGAACATGACCTCTGCCCCGATTTACACGTCCGTGCTTCAAGTTAGAAATCCGAACATGGCTTGAAGTCGAGCCACACGGGCGTGTGACATAGCCGTGCCTCTGTCGCTGGAAAGAGAAATTTCAGTCGGAAAAGGATACTTAGGGAGAAAAAAATCGCATTCCAAGAGCCTATATATATCCTCCAAGTCCCACCGTTGAAGAGGCGTCAAAGCTAGGCCAAGGAGCCAAGCCGAGAAGGTCAGAGTTGAGAGAATCACTCGAAGATAGCCAGTTGATCCATCCCATGAAGCCGGAGTTATACTCAAGACGGCGGATTTCTCCTTCAATTTCTTCAGGGAGTTTTAGGGATTTTTTATGTTTTGTTTTATCTTTTCTCTTGAGATGTTTTCTTTATTTGTCATGAACTAAACCCTTCAGATACCTGAAGGGGATGAAACTTAGATGAATCTTGTTATTTTATTTCTGAATTATATGATAATTACTTAGTTTGTTCTTAATTATGTTGCTTAATCCAAAACTGATGTGCTTAGGTGGAGGAGGAATAGACCTTGCCTAAGAGTATATCTAGCATAATTAAGCGGAGTTGATCGAACGCTTAGAGATAGGGTTACGAGATTTTGCCGGGTTAGGGTGAAACCTAATATGGGAGTCCATTGATCAATTTACTGCTATTCTAGGGGGTTATTATAAGCGAACGAGAGTTCCACTAATTAACCTAGGGTTAGACGTTATTCGCCTTGAGAGAGGGTTTAATATAGGTTAGGGAGTCCTACGGATCAAGCTAAGTAAAGAAATCATATGGTTCAGTGATAGGTAACAAGAGAAGTCTAGATGGGTTCTTCCTGAGGGTTCGTAATCAACTGAGTTTTCCTTCAAGTTATTTTCCAATTTGTTCTTTTTGTCTTTGCGTCTTTAGCTTAGTAGTTGTTAATTTAGATTTAAAGCAACTTCACTTTATTTTTAAGGCTAAATAATAAAAAGAAAGTTAGTATTAGTACTTCTAGTTGGGTTCGACAATCCGGTCTTCCCTAAACTATACTACTGTTCGATAGGTACACTTGCCTTTAATCATTGTCAGAGTTAGTTTCCAGGTTTGATCATTCTCTTTATAAATTTTAAAGCTCTGATTTCAGCGATCAAGTTTTTGGCGCCGTTGCTAGGGAACTAAAATATTAAGAAAGCTCTATTTTGATTACTTTAGCCATTATTTTTATTTTTATTTGTTTATTTTTTATCTTTTGAGGTTAAAATTTAATTGTTGCTAAAATCTCTTTCTTTTCCTAATAGGTACCTCTAGTTTATGACTAGGAGGAACCCGAGAGGACCTTTGGTATTTGATAGTGAAATTGAAGCTACCGCTCGCAGGAATCGCAGGGAAATCAGGCGAGCCCTAGATTACACAGAAATAGAGGAAGAAGGCAGATCCAATCCTACTGAAGGGATGGACGAGAATAACCCATCACCACGGGATGTGGGAGAAAACAATGCTCCACGCACAATGTTTGATTATGCGAAACCGCATTTAACAGGAGCATAATCAAGTATTGTTAGGCCTGCTATAGCTACTAATAATTTTGAATTAAAGCCTAACACAATACAAATGATTCAACAGTTTGTTCAATTTGATGGTTTGTTGGACGAAGATCCAAACACGCATATAGCTAATTTTTTAGAGTTCTGTGATACCTTCAAAATAAATGGCGTTTCTGATGATGCCATACGTCTTCGGTTATTTCCTTTTTCATTAAGGAATAAAGCGAAACAGTGGTTACACTCGTTACCACGAGGGTCAATCACTACATGGGAACAAATGACCAAAAAATTTTTATTGAAATATTTCCCACCGGCCAAAACGGCTAAATTACAGAATGATATCTCTTCTTTTATGCAGATGGATTTAGAGACATTATACGACGCATGGGAAAGATACAAAGATCTCTTGAGAAGGTGTCTACACCTGGTCTACCCTTGTAGCTACAAGTCCAAACTTTCTACAATGGTGTAAACCCTTCCACGAGGCAACTAATTGATTCAGCCGCCGGTGGAACTCTGAATTAACAAGACTCCAGAAGCAGCCTACGAGTTCATTGAAGAGATGTCACTGAATAATTATCAGTGGCAAGTTACAAGGATGAAACCGACAAAATCAGCAGGAGTTTACAACCTCGATGCAATAACCACACTATCAACACAGATAGAGATGATGAATAAAAAGATTGATAGTTTGTGTTCTTCGCAGGTACACCCAGTTATGCAATGCGACGCAAGTGGAACCGTGGCGAATCCTGAGGACCCACCCTACCAACCGGAAGCAGAGGGCGAACAGATGAATTACATAGGTAATAATTTTAGATCCAGTAATAATCCCTATAGTAATACTTACAATCCAGGTTGGAGGAACCACCCAAATTTTTCGTGGGGAGGTCAAGGAAATCAAGGAAATCAAAGGCAACAACTTCCTCAAAACTTCCAAAATTAGCCCTATCCACAAGAGAAGAAACCAATCCTCGAGGAGATGCTGACAAATTTTTCAGCAGACACAGAAAAACGTTCCCAAGAAACTGAGAGAACAATCAAAAGCAACGAGAGCCGAATCATGGAAATTACTAAGTCAGTCAAGAAAGTCACTAATGCAGTCGAACAACTTGCAAAGCTGATGTCAGAATGACCGCAAGGGCGTCTACCTAGTAACACGGAGATTAACCCTAAGGAGCAAACTCAAGCCATCACAGCTCATGACAGTAAAAGGTTAGATGAACCCAATACAACACCAGAAAACAAGGTAGACGAAGGTAAAACAGAGGTAACACAAGAAAAGCCAAAACCGGTAATCAAAGAGTACCAACCTTACATACCTTATCCCAAAGCAATAAAAAGAGACAATTCAGAGGAACAGTTCGGTAAGTTTCTTAAACTTCTAAAGAAATTAAATATTAACTTACCTCTTCTCGAAGCTCTTTTTCAGATGCCAGACTCGAGGAAATTTTTAAAACAACTCTTGACAAACAAACGCAAAATAGACGAAGAGCACCACGTGGAGTTGAACGCAACATGCTCGGCAATGTTACAAAATAGACTACCACAGAAGCTAAAAGATCCACGGAGTTTTACAATTCCATGTTTAATTGGTAGTTTAACTATTGATAATGCGTTAGTTGATTTAGGGGCAAGCATAAATGTCATGCCTTACACATTGTTTAAACGACTAGGTCTAGGGAAGCCCAAACAAACTAAGATGAGTATTCAATTAGCTGATAAAACTGTTAGAATCCCTAGGGCCATTATTGAAGATCTTGTAAAAATCGATAAATTTGTTTTCCCAGTAGACTTTGTTGTCTTAGACATGGATGAGGATAATTCAATCCCCCTAATTTTAGGAAGACCCTTCTTAGCAACTGCCAAGACTAAAATTGATGTTGCCACAGGAGAACTTATACTTTGTGTAGGCGATGAATCAATCAATCTTCAAGCTCTTGACTCGGCCAGGACAACAGACGATGAAGGTAAGAAAGTAAATTCAAACGATAATCAAACTGTTCAACTTTCATCGCAGGAAACATCACAAGAACACAACCCTGAGCCGACCAATAAACCCAAAATCGACAAAGAGGAATTACACGAGGAATAAAGCCTTAGGGTGGACAAATTAGAAGAGCAGAAGACACACGTCAAAGAAAAACCAGAACCCCATGAAGTTAACCCTAAGGAGCCCCCTGAAGAGCTCGTAGGGACATCAAATCACTTCAAAATAGGAAATTAGGTGCTGTTAGACAAAGCCGATCCTCGCATCACCACATCAGACCTGAACGTAAACGAGGAGATTCCTCTAAAAGTACACGATATCTTCCCCCACGGAAAAGTCAAGAGGAGCAATCCAACATTCAAAAATTTTCAGGTAAATGCTTCTCGACTTAAACTTTATCAAAATAACAGAACTGTAAGCATGAGGGAAGATATCCAAACCTTTAAACCTCCCTGATTTTTACAAAGGAAAAGTCTAGCTTAAGACTATAAACAAGCGCTTCTCGGTAGGCAACCCGAGCACTAACATTAATTTCTTTCAATTTAATTTTCAGTTTCTTTATTTCCCTTCTCCCTTTTCTTTTAAAACTAACCAAAAGTGCAGAATTTCAAGGTCAGACGGTCTTACACATGGCCGTGTCTGTGACAGTGTGGACCACCGAAAACTTCGTACTGACATAGCAGAAGCTGTGTGAATCAATCCCAACCACTCTTCGATGTCACGATCCAACCACTACCCCACGGGTTCTATAAAAGTGGCACGCCCGTGCCTTGAAGGCGTGTGAAACTACTGACTTGTACACCATGGGAAGAACACGCCCGTGCCCTTAGACCGTGTGAAGCTACTAACTTGCACACCATGAGCGTGGTAAGCTAAAGAACGGGCATGGTGTCTCAACATGCACAGACACACGACCGTGCGAGACGACCGTGTAAATCGACACGCCCTAGTTCCACAGGTGTGGGAACATGCCAGAGCTGAATTTCTATGTAAACCCCACATCCCTTTCCATTCTCCCCATCCAATTGCTTTCTTTTCTTCTTTTCCACCTTCTCCCTCTCAGGCTTTTCACTCCATATAGCAAAACTCTAGATCCTTGAGCCATCCCACATCATGACAAAGAAGCGAAAAAGGCCAACAATAGTCTTCTCAAAGAAGAACGATCAACATGAATTCATGCCGGCAGCTTCGTCTCAACATCAAGCCAAGGATCTTTGAGACCAATTAGTTTTTATTTTTCTTTTCTCTTTTGCTTCAATTTCCTTCTCTTTGACACTTTTATGTTTAGTTTAGTTTAACTTATTTTAGTTTCTTAGTGTCAGGTTCACCAGGCTGCTAGGGAATCACGCCGACCACCACAATAACCACACCACTTCCGCCACCGCAAGCACCTCCGCAGCCCTAGAAGTCACACCCACCTCGCGAACCATCCGTCAATAAGGACTTATCAGTCCATTAGTATTTTCTTTTCATTTCAGTTTTCTTCTTAGTATCCTTTCCTTTTTTTCTTTCTTGTTTTTAATTATGATTTTAGGATATTTTAAATGTGTCTTAATAATCCCTAGCTAATCCTCTACGAGCTCCCCAATTTCTTCATCTAGCACAGGTTCGTCATTCAGACCGACCTCTTCAAGGACACCATCCAAAATTTAGGGAGTATTCGTTCCCCTTCTCTTTTGATTTATCCCATAAATGTTGTAACTATCTTTGTATATTGAGGGCAATGTACATCTTAAGTGTGGGGGTGAATATTTATCTAAAGAAGGGCCTAACTTTCTGCATTATTTTCAAATCCCTGAATTTAGTCTTGTTTTCAAATAAATTTTTCATATTACTAATTAGGATGAAATTTCTGATGATTTATGATTCTTATCGATATGTTTTAGATTAATTCATTGATAATTGTGCATTGATGATTAAATTTTAAAGATACTAGAAAATCAAGCATGATAAGTCCATTTTTCAAAAATTAAAATTTTTGCTAGGTTGTTAACCTAAATTTGAATATTGCTTTGAAATTTGAAATTTATGAGATTGATGTCAAAACACCCGTAATTGTTGTGAGATTTTGAGCCTTATAGAGCATATATTCTTTTTCGTGCTCACCTTTTGATTATGTGTGTGTCAACTTTGAACTGTTATTCTAGAACTTGCCTCGTTTATACATGTTGAGACCACATTTATGATTTGATATACAGAGATGATAAAGGCACCTAGGACTTAACCCACTCACTCTACTAAAAAGCCTACCTTCATAAATTAACCCCTAGTGAACCCCGTTGATCCTAACAACCCTTTTTATTGACACACCCATTAATAACCCAAAACCCCCTTTGTATTTGTTATCACCATTCCTTTTTAACTACCCTTTAATTGAGATATGATCTGATTAGTTACCGAATCATATTATGCTATGAGTTGAAGTCATCCTTTATTATTAGTTTGTTCAAAAATATATATATATTTCGAAGTATATTCAGTACTAGTGGTGAGCTTATACAGTTAAAATTTATATTCCGAAAGAAAAGCTCGTATTATTAGGATTATTATTATTATCAGTCGATGTAAATATTAGTTCAGTATTCATTAAGTAGGTACTTGTCAAGTCAATCTCGATTCTAACCTTCTAATTTCAGCCTTTATCCACACCTTAACCCTAGCCCCGTTACAACCCTAACAAAGACCTTTTGATCTGTTTATCATCTCATTTTACAGTTGTGGAGATTTGATTTTCAGGCAAGCCTATGGGATTAACTTTTCAGGTTCGACGTATGAGTGCTTCTTTTTATAAACCTTAAACACTTTGAGTGATTTGAGTGAATCTATAGTGAGGATGTCAACTCTTGTCAATTTCGAATTAAAGGTAATTATTCAGAAAAGGGGAAACACCTATGTTTTCAATTACAAATAAATGACTTATCATTGTTTGAATCTTTAGGACTCTTTGAATTGAATTATTCATGTATAAATTATCTATGAATTATGACGAGGCATTGTTGATAGGAATTATGAATTATGGAAAGTTCGTTTTAATTGTATGTTGAGAATTTTGCTTCAGGACAAGCAAAAGCTTAAGTGTGGGGGTATTTGATAAACCGTAATTATAACATATTTTAATCCCACATTTAGCTTACTTTTGGATGATTTATCCCTCAATTTATGTAAAAAGGTGCTTTTAATCCTTTCTTTTTATGTCTTATACCCAAGAAAGCACCTGAGGATGAAAAAAACATAAAATGGGCCCAAAACAGAGTAAATGGGCCATATCACGAAATCCACACGACCTGGCCCAAATAGCACACGCCCGTGCCTTGACGAGCATCTAAAACAAGGCCTCTGCCCCGATTTACACTGTCGTGCTTCAAGTTAGAAATCTGAACACTGCTTGAAGTCGAGCCACACGAGCGTGGGACATAGCCGTGCCTCTGTCGCTGGAAAGAGAAATTTCAGTCGGAAAAGGATACTTAGGGAGAAAAAATCACATTCCAAGAGCCTATATATATCCCCAAGTCCCAACGTTGAAGAGGCGTCAAAGCTAGGCCAAGGAGCCAAGCCGAGAAGGTCAGAGTTGAGGGAATCACTCGAAGATAGCCAGTTGATCCATCCCAAGAAGCCGGAGTTATACTCAAGACGGCGAATTTCTCCTTCAATTCCTTCAGGGAGTTTTAGGGATTTCTTATGTTTTGTTTTATCTTTTCTCTTGAGATGTTTTCTTTATTTGTCATGAACTAAACCCTTCAGATACCTGAAGGGGATGAAACCTAGATGAATCTTGTTATTTTATTTCTGAATTATATGATAATTACTTAGTTTGTTCTTAATTATGTTGCTTAATCCAAAACTGATGTGCTTAGGTGGAGGAGGAATAGACCCTGCCTAAGAGTAGATCTAGCATAATTAAGCGGAGTTGATCGAACGTGAATTAATGGGTCTACGCGTTTAGTGTGAGGATATGTTTAAAATGTTAATTTAAGTAAAAGGGGTCTAAATTTGGGATTAGAATTAGGCAAAGGCCCAGATTAAATTATTTTAAGATGGCATCATTAATAATTAAAAAGGAACAAGTTTTGGGTCGTAAGGAGCCCATGTTTTTTTTAGGCCAATTTTCGGCACTTAAAATGGAGCAAGGGGTGACGCCACACACAAGGAGTAAGGGGCCCAAATTTAAGTTTCATGAAGCCCAATTCTTTTAATTTAAGTTAGCTAAATTTTGGGCATTAGGATTAGGTGGAGTGGATGGCAACAAGGTTAAAATTTAGGGGTTTTAATGTTTAAAATATGTGAATAATAAGCAGATAAAGGCTATTATTTAGGAATTTATTTTATGTGGATAATAAGCAGATAAAGGCTAAGATTTAGGGATTTTAATGTTTAAAATATGTGGATAATAAGCAGATAAAGGCTATTATTTAGGAATTTATTTTATGTGGATAATAAGCAGATAAAGGCTATTATGTAGGAATTTATTTTATGTGGATAATAAGCAGATAAAGGCTAAGATTTAGGGATTTTAATGTTTAAAATATGTGGATAATAAGCAGATAAAGGCTATTATTTAGGAATTTATTTTATGTGGATAATAAGCAGATAAAGGCTAAGATTTAGGGATTTTAATGTTTAAAATATGTGGATAATAAGCAGATAAAGGCTATTATTTAGGAACTTATTTTATGTGGATAATAAGCAGATAAAGGCTAAGATTTAGGGATTTTAATGATTAAAATATGTGGATAATATGCTGATAAAGGAAGGAGGAGTTAGAGATAATTAAGTCTCTTTTAGATGAGCTAGTAGATTAAGATAAATGAGGAAAGTTAGGAATTTATCTACAAAGAGAGTGATGGCCAAGAATCCATCACTGAGAGGAGTAAAGAAACCAACTACTACATGGCAAAAGGTTGCCGAATTTCCTATAAATAGAGGGGGCTAGCTCCTTGTTTCTAACATTAAATCCTCTCCCTTTTGTGCCAAAATTCCCTAGCTTCTTTTCTCCAAATTTCTTTCTCTAATTTTTTTAAAAGCCGAAAATCTTCCCCACTTTCTTTTCCCTTGTGCCGATTTCTCTAAAAAGCTGAAGCATCCATCGCTTTTTCTTTTATTCATCCTATTTGAGAAATTGTTCTACACTTTCGGCATTTAAATCTTCCATTGGCATTGCCGAATCCTCTCTCTAGTGCTAGCCGAATCTCCTAAGCTAAGGAAGCTTGGTCGACTAGATCTAAAAGCTGAAAAATCGTTAGTCTTCAACTTCAGGATTTTAAGGTAAGAAGAGTTGTTTATTCAAATACATAAAAATTGGGTAGAACACTAACCATGGCCGAATATAGGAGAGGCCCTAGTTTCACATCCTTCCGGCTTTTTGAGCAAAGTTGTAGATCGGTTTAGCAAGGATATCAACATTAATCAGGTGTGTAGACCTCTAACACACTACTAATAAACCTATATGTATATCTATTCATGTATGTTATGGGCTAAAAAGCCGAAATAAGGCTATATAGACAGTTGAATGGAACCCTAAAAGGGTTAAGCAAGGATGCCAGGTACGTAAACATAGAACTCCCTATGTGTATCGAAAAATATATATATGACTGCATGATATTTCCTTTATGTGTGTATGCATGGGATGGGATATTGATATGATGAAGGGGAAGTGCATGATAGGTCACGCAGTGATCGGTGGTAGAAAACCCACAAATATAAATGCTAGGTCACATTGTGATCGGTGGCTATGCCACGTTGAATGATTCCTACTTAATAGGAATAGGTAGTACGACTGTTGTTTTGGTGTGTAGCAGATGGAGGGTTGATTGTAGAAATCCCCCAAGGTGTGATGGTTGGTACGGGTTGGTGTGTAGAGGATGGAAACCTAGGATGGGTTGGGTTATTCATTCTTTATTGTTTATTATGTGATTATGATTGATGCCTTCCTGTATGGGCCAGGGCCCATAATGTGTTTGTGGGTTCAGGTCGGTGTGTGTTTTGAGATTTATACACTGAGTCTTTGTGACTCACGCTTTCCTTTTCTCTACTCTTCCAGATGAACAGTAGATCGTGGACATGGGAGCCGAGACGGACTCGAGGGGCCATCAAGTCCTATTTCTACAAGTTATTTTCTTTTGAGATTTCTTTAAGTTTAATTTATTTCAATGTTATTTCGAGGATATTCATGTAATAAGGCCCCTAGTTTTCATTTAACTAAGTCGTTTTCAATGTTAAACAACTTATGAATTTTATGATAAGGTTTATTTATAATTAATAATACTTAATACAAGGTTATTTTTTTAAAATGCCGCTTATTTACTTAAATATTGTCTAATTAACTCACGAATTTCAAATACCATCAAAGTAAAGGTTTTCAAAGTACAAGCCGTGACACGCCAGATCCGGTCGAAACGCATGGGCCAGGTTTGGGATGTTACATAGGGTTACGAGATTTTGCTGGGTTAGGGTGAAACCTAATATGGGAGTCCATTGATCGATTGACTGCTATTCTAGGGGGTTATTATAAGCGAACAAGAGTTCCATTAATTAACCTAGGGTTAGACGTTATTCGCCTCGAGAGAGGGTTTAATATAGGTTAGGGAATCCTACGGATCAAGCTAAGTAAAGAAATCATATGGTTCAGTGATAGGTAACAAGAGAAGTCTAGGTGGATTCTTCCTGAGGGTATCATGGTAATCAACTGAGTTTTCCTTCAAGTTATTTTCCAATTCGTTCTTTTTGTCTTTGCGTCTTTAGCTTAGTAGTTGTTAATTTAGATTTAAAGCAACTTCACTTTATTTTTAAGGCTAAATAATAAAAAGAAAGTTAGTATTAGTACTTTTAGTTTCTTTGGGTTCGACAATTCGGTCTTGCCTAAACTATACTACTGTTCGATAGGTACACTTGCCTTTAATCGTTGTCAGAGTTAGTTTCCAGGTTTGATCATTCGTTTTATAAATTTTAAAGCTCTGATTTCAACGATCACCTCCTTGTCGTGATGTTGCAAAAAAAATTATCACGACATGAAGTTAGGTCACTCGACATCGCGACGTCACATACTGTTGGACAATGTTGCGATGAGGAAGATTACTCGTCGAGACATGAACTCTGTTTTTGGAAAAAAATTAGGCCACTTGGTACCTATTTTATGTATACCTTACAAACTTCACATTCGGTAAATACTTGCACAACTTTACCCACACAAGAATCATCTCAAACACATGCCAAAACATGTGTAAACATCCAAAATCATCTTTACATCAACTATACTACAAATTTAACCATTAAACATAACATTACATTATGATGGCATTCAAACCAATCCATTTGGAAATTACCAAGCATTTACTTATATCAAAGCTTCTCAAAACATGCCAATTAACATTCAAAAGGGCCATTTCAAATGCTTCATGCTCATACTAAACCATTTACCAAATCATACCATTTTCAACTAAACATTTACATTTCTAAAATCAAGCACTGGAAGGGTTTGAAACTAAACTATCATCCAAGATCCAAGAAATACGTAACACTTATATACATGCCACAAAAACGAGGTTTAAAACAATTGAAAGAATATCGAATCAATAATGGGATAGTGTGAGCTTTTCGTCGATCCGCTAGACACGTTTTGGAAGTTGGTAATCTACAATGAAAAAGGGGAGACAACAGAATAAGCATATTGAATGCTTAGTAAGTCCATAAAAAAATTACTTAACTTACCTTGATATTACAATAAATTAAGCAATTAAAACACATTGGTATATAACATGGAATCCTTTGGCATTCTTATACTTTCATATGAAATTCAACTCATACAACTAATAGGTTAGTTCAATTGCATAACAAGAACTTATAACTCAAATTATATACAAATACGACAAATTCCATCTTATATCATATTCTATCCAATTCATATTCAATTTAAAATCATAAGTAATTCAATTCATGTTCAACCATTTCATTTCCATTTAGTTATCATTTTTTGGCTCGAGAGAACCTTAGAAACCGAAATCGGATAGACGAGACTATAGTGCTTACACAAGCTAGCAGTGATCACGGTTGCTCACACAAGTTGACAATTATGAATTTGCACACACAAATTGAAGTCGTATTGAGGTTACTAGCCCAGGCTAAACCAACTATACATATAAACTAAGAATCCGCAACAAATGTTGGATCTCATATAACCATGTGAATCCCTGATCGTTTCCATATTTGACCCTAATGGCATGTCATATGTATCTTAATCCTTTACTAAGTTCACACGGGCTTTATTACTATAATCATATCAATTAAATCCTTGTAACAACATATACATATCATGCCAATATTATAAACATTTCATATACATTTTGGTACCTCGTACCTATTCACAATTGCCATATATTTCAAACTTTACAATTTAGTCCAATTGATGCAAAAAATCATTAATATCACATTTATATAAACTAATAAGAAAAATAAACAATTCAAATATAACATGAAACAAAATCGTAAGTTCCATATGAACTTACCTAGAAAAAAACAAATAAACAATTCTTTAAGGTCAAATAAACAACTTTCCCTTTTCCTCGATTATCTTTGATTTAGTTTAATTCTTGATCTATACAATAATTTATCTCAATTTATCAATTAAAAACATCTTATGACATCCTATTATATGCATGAATCGGTTTAATTTCAATTTTTGAATGCCCCTACGCACTTTATTCGTTTTAGTCCCTAAAACTAAAATAGCATCATCTTTCAAATTTGAGCTTCAATTTCTAAACCAATCTCAATTACATCCTTTTAGGACCCTATATTATCTAAAATTATAGAAATTTCACATCAATTTCAAAATCTATACACTTTAGTCCTTATGTTAAAAAAACTAGCAATTTACAGTTTGCAATCTAGTCCTTTTTCACTTCTAAACTTAAAATATATCAATTTAACACCAATTTATTTAAGAAATAAACCATGAAAACTTTTATAAACTTTATAAGTTTTTTAATTGGTACATGGGCTAGCTAAATCCCATGACTTCAAAAATATAAAAAATTACAGGAAAATAACTAAATTGAACTCACATATTAAGGACCAAAAGTTGAAATGCTTAAACCCTATTTTCTCCTCTTTGCTTCGAGAAAAAGTAGAAGATGAGAAAATGTTTTGTTTTCATTTTATTTTTTCTTTTATACTTATAACTAAATTAATTAATCTTAATTAATTAAAAAACTTAATTAATCAATATTTAAGGATAATTAACAAATTTGGTGGATGCTAATTTTCATCCACCACCGTTTGGCCATATAAAAATGGTCCACTTGCTCATTTGGTCCTTCAGCTAATTAAAAATCCGTAGTGATAAACATTTACAAGTTTTACAATTTAGTCAGTATACCTTAATTAACTATCATTTTGACAAAATTAAGGGACCAAAATTTAATAAAATCTAATACCAACCTCATAAATTTAAATATTAATATTTATGAACTCAAACATTGAAAATGGGGTTTTGAAACAGTCGTTTATGACACCACTGGAAAATAGGCTATTACAAGAGTATTTCTAGAGTCAAAGGCTCGTTTGTATAGTTTCTAGGCAAACCAGATAACTCTTCCCTCTTGAAATCTTTCATCTCTATCCTCAATTGTTGCATTTTCTTTTCAAAAATATCTTCATCATACTACTGGCTTTGGCTTCTGTTATGGTTTACAAGGTCATCATCGTTTCAGGCACTATGTTGTTGCCTATGTGTAGAATGGGTCGTCTTATCTTCTTGTTTTTAGGGATCCAACCTTTGAGCCTCCCTAGTTTCTTTTAAATCATCGATAGTCTTTTTGTTTCTTTCATTCCTCAAGTCCATCTGCCTTTATTTTTCTAGTTGCTCTTAAAGAAACTTATGTTGTTCTTAGTACATTCTTTGTTAGGAAGACAGTTGTTCTTCAAGTGCTTTCATATTTTATTACATATCTTTAAACAACTGAGACCTCAATAAAGGATTTTGAGAACTCTGATCGAGTAAAGGGCCACTAGCATAGCTCTAAAGATTATAGTTATAGTACCATTGTTGGCAAGGGTTGAACTGTGCATGTTGACATTCTTGAATGGCTTATGTAGTGTTTGCTTGGGGCTAGCCACGACTAGTATTTCTCGAAGACGCCTGGTGACGCACAGGGGCTACGCTCAGTGGTTGGTGGAACATTGGTATCTAGGTTTGTCATTGTGATCCATGCTCACAACACCAATTGTTGATAGTAGGAATCAACAAGGGGAAGTAAAGAGTGACATTGATGGCAATTCACATTGGTAGGGAGCTAGTCTTCGTATCTGTTGAGTAGGAGTGGTGGAAAAATGGTTGAAAGGAAGGGAGAAAGTAAAGTGGGAGAGAGAATGTGTAACACCCTTAACCCCTCTCCGTCATCGGATTAGGGTCATGGGCATTAGTAACCAATCAAAACAAATAATCAATCATAATTATTCAGGGACAAGCCACGACAATCTAATACTTTCATACTAGAGTCTAAAACATTTGAATAACGAATCATGCTATTCAATGCTAAATTTGGTCTTCCACTATCTACACTCTTATCACTATTTATTCCCTCTTGAAAGCTAGAAATTGGATACATAACAAGATTATTCCCATTATTAGCATCAGAGTATTGGTTCATACTTCGACTATTACTACCTTCGATGATGTTAGTAGAATTTAATTAATTCAAGTTTCCTAATTCATTCCAATTTGGAGTAAAAGTAACTCTTACAGCCTCTATTTTGAGTCTACAAGACCCTAAAAATAGTTTAAAAATAGGCAGGGACTAATTTGGAACAAATTTTAAAGTTTAAGGTTATTTTTGAAATTTCATAAAATAAGGGACACACGGCCATGTGGAATGCCCCAGGCTGTGTGACTTTCAAAGTTCGGACACACAGCCGCGTCCCAGCTCGTGTCATTACCCGTGTAACTCACTGACTTGAGACACACGGCCGTGTGTCTGCTCGTATAACTCACTGACTTGGGTCACATGCTTGTGTGTGTTGCCCGTCTGTGACACACGGTCGTATGCACTTAAAAATACCTTAAAACTCAAGTTTACCACTTTCTAGTTGCTTGGACACTAAGCAACTCAATTATCAATCATTTAACCTACTCAAAACACGATTAAATATGCTTAAAACAAGCCAAAACATTTTGAGTGCCTAACCAATGTACCCTCTTTGGTACCACCAGGGATTTAAATTGTGGTCGCGGTCACATTTTCGGTCGCATTGCATTTATCACGGTTGCGGACATAACGGATACTATTGCGGTCACTGGGGTATCGCGGTCGTGAATTTTTTTTAAAATTCACACAACTTATTGTAAAACATAATAATTATAATTATAATTATAAAAAGTCACTTTTAATGATTTTTAGAGTGTTTTCTAACACTTATGAACTTTTATTAATATGATATGAGAATACAACTTTTATAATCATTAATTATTCTTACATTTATTTACGAATTTTCTAAGAATGTTATATTAACTAATAACAAAGTAAAAAAAAAAAAGAAATATTATACATTTATCATATTTAATAAGTTTGACAGTTTTATAGATAAAATATTTAAAAATTCATACCTGAGAGATGTCTACAATATTTCTTGAGTCTTGACAGCTTTGAAGATGGTGAAGATATAAACATTCTATGCTGCAAAAGGAAAAAAGGAATAGATAAATGTATAGATTCTCATTAATTATTTCTATTTCCTACCACTTATTCTCACTCTCATTCTACTTTCATATATAGTTTAACATGCTTCGATTCTTAATTATCTTTTTGTAAAATATACTCCATTTATTTATCTAAAGATATATTTTAAATGTTTTAATATCATCAAAATTAAGAACATTAACAAAAGCTTTCTTTAAAAAAACATACCTTACAAATAATTGTAATGGTACGATTTAGTTTTCACCAATTAGTGGAATGACGAGGAAGATCAGATCCTACACCTTCACTTTGAGAGCGTTCTTGACTTGTTTCTCTTGGCCTTTGTCCAAAAATATATCCAAAAGAAGTAAAATTTTCACCTTGGTTTTCATATAATTGATATGGAGGATATATTTGTAGAAGAGGATGCATGAGAGGTGGAGGTGGGTGATACATTGGTGGTGGAGGATGCATTTGAGGTTGGTATGGTTGTGGATAACCATGTGAAGGTTGAAAATATAAAGGTTGTTCTGGTGGATAAAAACCTTGAGTGCTAGTAGATGAATCACTATACTCAAGGTTACTAGAACTCAATATCCTATTAGATGAAGAGCCTATAGAAGTATACTTTTTGCCTTTTCCTTTTGATGGAGCTCTAGATTCACTTCTATTTCTCCTAGGTTCAGGAAACATATTTCCATCAAACTCTGATCTATCACGAAAATGTCGACTAGTGGTACCAACCCCATATTCTCCTCCATACTGACTAGAAGACCTAATTTCACCTCTATCACCACTATATCCATCATCCTCATCAATTGAACTTAAACCACCACCATCGGGTCCATTGCCACTCTGACTTGGCATTGAACTAGAACTTAATGAGACAACTTTTGTTGTTGAGATTGATTAACTTCCATTTCATCATCAGAGGTATCCACATGCAACACACCGACATTTTCACCATCTAATAATGGATTCTCTTTCTCATGAAGCCATTTTGATAGTGGATCAACATCTTCAAAGATATGATCAAGGCTGATAGGATTAAAACTAGCGTTTATATCATCAATGTTCATTCTTTTTTGATGCCTTATCTGAAGCCTCATATTATAATAGGTAAACACTAGTTTCTCAAGTTTTTTATACTTTAACCTATTTCTTTCCTTGGTGTGAATATAACTAAATGTGCTCCAATTTCGTTCGCAATTTGATGCTGAAGTTGTTTGACTAAGCACTTTAATTGCTAATTTTTGTAATTCGGGAACACATGTGCCGTATATTATACACCACTCAACTGCATAATATTATTTAAATTTCAAAATAACTTCAAAATGTATAATATAATTAAATAATATAAATTAAATTAAATTAAATAATTTAATTAACTGTTTACCCGAATTCATTTGCTTCCAAGCTCTTTGTGCTTGTGGAGTACCGAATGTCTCATGTTTATCTCTAAATAGTAACAACTGCATAAACAAAAGATAGAGTAAAAATAAAAAAAATAATTCTATTTCAAATTATGTAACTAAGTTACAAATAATAGTACTTGAATCTAACCTGATTAACCATTCTGACTTGAGTATCAAGAGAAGGTTCTAATCTTTCAATTACTGATCGTGTACCTTCTAATGTTTCTATTAGTACATTCTCAGAATGCTCCACCCGAAATTGAAATTGAGGATTAAGAAAATAACCTAAGTATAATTTATAAGAATATCATCAAATAATAATAATCTAAAGCTTAAAAGAATAAAATATAAAAATATTTCTTAATTATATGAAACATTTTATCTTACCAGCTGAATGCAAGTCAAAATGCATAAAATTCCATCTATTGTCAATAATCTTTTCGTATTCGATGAAATATCGACAATCTTGTTGAATTGCTCGTTTAGCTCTATCAACAACCTCATAAATAAAGCCCATTGTTGGTTTTTCATCACTATCCACAAGTCTCAATACTTTTACTAGGGGCTCGTAAACTTTTATGAGGTCATTGGCTTTTTTTCCAAAAATCTTTTCCCAAAACAATTTTTTTTGGCTTTATAAGCAGGCCCTGACTTTTGCTGTCCCCATTTTGATTCTTTAAATTCCTATATATTCATAAGAAAAAATTTAAAATAATATAATTTAAATTATTTGGAACTAATAAAATCATTAAAGGTTGCTATATTTAAGTAATTATATTAACTAATTATAAAATACTAACCTTTGAATTAAACATTTCTCTCAGACCTTGCTTTTGTCTTGTTATCTCTTCAAGTTGAATGAAATGAGTTGCAAATCGAGTAAGAGCGGGTCGAAGTATTTGTTTCCCTTGTGTATACTTCTTCATCAAATCAACAGTCCAAATGTGATTGTATATAAAGCAAGTCACTTTCTTTGCCTCATCTAACACTTTTGCTATAGCGGGAATCGAACCCGCGTCTTCTCCTTGGCAAAGAGAAATTTTACCAGTCGACTATATCCGCATTTTCGTTCTTGATTCTTGATACGAAAGAATATTTGGTCAGAGCTAGGACAGATACTTTCTTCAGTTCAGGGCGATTTTATCAAATTCCACTACTAAACCAATTAACAATCGAAATTATATAACAATTCAAATGCTTATCAATTAATCAAATTACAAGTTATTAGCAGTTAATATTAATTAATATTATTTGTTATTAATATTAAGTAATTAATAATATTTATATTAATATATTTCGATTTAGAAATCTATATTTCTATATTTTTTATTTTATTATTCTATCAATTATTATTATTATATATATTATTATTTCTATTTAGTTATTATTTCTATTTAGTATATTTAGAATTTATTATTATTTAAGATAAGAGGATAAAAGATTCATTATAGTTGACTATAAATAGTTGACTGGAATTGGAATATAATACACCCCCTAAAAGAAAAAAATGACTAGTTAATAGGATCAAGTCTAATTTTTTTTGTCAAAAAAATGTAATGTTGCGGGAACGGCATTTGAACCCATGACCTCAAGGTTATGAGCCTTGCGAGCTACCAAACTGCTCTATCCCGTGATGAAAAGAAACCAAACTAATGAATAAACAAAGATTGAATGTGCCCCTCTTCGATATATGTACAAATAGAATAGCCTATTTATACAGAATGGTAAAGGGGCCCCTCTATGATCATCGATCATAGAAATAAATAGAAAAAGGAAGGGATATTTTAATCCTTACCAACTTGATCTTGTTGCCCCCGGAAACAAACATGCCTGAACCATTTCACAAAGTATGTGTCCGGATAGTCCAAAGTCTCGATAGTTAACTCTCGGTCTTCCGGTCGAAAAGCAACGTCAGGAGGCGGCCCGCAAATTTTCACTTATTCTATTTCTATGGTTTTATCTGAGAATTTCATGTCTTTTTTTTTATTACAATTTTTTCTAATTTCGTGTTTTGATTGCCTAGTGCAATTTAATTTTTTAATTTCGATTGTATCTACATATTATAATTTTTTCGGGTTGCTAACTCAACGGTAGAGTACTCGGCTTTTAAGTGCGACTCGCATCTTTTACACATTAAATTTTCTAGCATTTGACTCCGTACCACTGAAGGATTTAATTGCACACTTGAAAGGTAGCCCAGAAAGTTGAGAGAATATTTAGATAATTGATTTATACGGACTCTTCCTGATTGAGACCACAGGTAAAAATAATATTGCCATAAATCGACAAAGTAATATTTCCACTTATTGATCAGAAGAGACGTATCCTTTGAGGCCAGAATTGACTTTCCTTGATAAGCATGAAATTCGTTCAAGAAAATCCAAGCGCGTTATGATTTTTACTAGTAACCAGGCAAACGCCGATACTTATACTAATACGAAGATGCTAATGATACTGATCAAACAGACGAAGTGGCTTTGATACGCTATTCGCAACAATCGGATTTTCGGCGCAAGTCACTTTCTTTACCTCATCTAACACTTTTGCTACACTGGGCTTTTTCCCAATATCTTCAAGGCATAAATCTAAACAGTGAGCTGCACATGAGGTCCAATATAGGTGTTTTCTTTTCAACATTAATTTTTTTCTAGCAGCTTTCATTGCTGCCTCATTATTAGTCACTATTTGGACAATATAATTTTCTCCAATTTCTTCTACAACTGAATCTAACAAACTGTAGTAGAATTCAACATCTACTACGAACACTTGAGACATCTACCGATTTCCAAAAAATGGTTCCTTTACTGCAATAAACAAGGAAATTAATGATGTGCATTTGATTCAAACTATTGGTCCAACCATCACACAAGTTGCACTCAATTCTTTCCAATGAGTCTTTAGTCCATTTACCCAATCACGAACTTATTGATACTCTGACTCCAAATATACATCTGAAACCTCATAAGGTGTTGGGAGCTTTACACCTTATCCAACTTCTGTTGACACTTGAATTAAGTTATACAACCATGGAGAGCTTGCCAATTGAAAAGGAAGTCTTTCATATATTAAAATAGATACCGCTTCACCTATCTTCCTTCGAAAACTCTTTAAAAAAGAGTCATTGACCTTTGGTTGCTTTGAACTTTTGCTTCTAACCAGTTCAGGTATAACTCCCCTTAAGGTAAACTCAGACTCACTTGGGATGGATTTACTTGTTCTTTCTTTATGATATTCTCTAGCTGATCCATGAGAAGATCGCCCTTCTTCATAAATGTTATCCCAACCACCAGTTCTTCGTCTGAATTCTTCCCTTCTATGCCACTCGTGTTGTGATTGGATACTTTCTCGAGTTGCTTGCCTTATAGCAGAAACCTCATCAATGAATTCCTCGTGTTCATCCTCCTCTTCTATTAATTTAGATAAGAATTCATCTTTTCTCCTCTTTTTGTCTATTTTCTTTGTGTTGCTTTCCTTCAGTATATTCATCATACTTTCTCTAATGACACCTGTTAATAAAATAAAAATAATTCACACTTTATATTATTATCAATTATATATAATCTTTATTGATAAATTTATAATAACATTTAAAAATAATAATAAAGTATCACATACCAGTAACATTAGGGCATGGTGCAATATTGCCGGTTTTATGAGCAATGTACTCTTTAAATCATGTTATTCCTCCTTTCACAACTTTACCACAAAGATTACATACGATACTTCCTTTTGCATTTGGCACTGGAGTTCCAAAGTGCCAACCTATATAATTACTTGGTGCATACTCCAATCCTTTCGTCGGGAACTCTTCACGTGGTGGCATGCTTTATTTTTATTTATATATAAGAAACATAAAATTATATTTAGAAATATAAGCAACTCATTACTTATATTATCAACAATATAATACAAAAAAAGTAAGCATCATTAACATGGAAAATTTAAATTTATTGCATAATCCATACATAATTTATTTATTTTTGAAAAAAACAACAATACACCATAACCCATTATTACTTGGTTCCAAAGTTTTTGGTATATATAGTTTGTTTTATTCCATCTTAATAAAATTTAAATTCAAATTGGATCAAATTTAAAAATTCAAGTTTTTCATATTATGCAAACTAAAATCAATAGAAATTTATCTAATGTTGAATTGAAGTATCTATTGGATTTGATAAAGAAAAACACAATGAATTAATTTGTCTTGATTTTTTACCTTTTATAATACAAGTCATAAAAGATGGAGGCTATAATTTTTTCATTAATTTTGTGTGTAACCTTAAGCAAACCCCAAGCAACAGAGGTTTTTCAATAAAAACAAACCCTGAGTAATGAAAGTTATGACATTTTAAAATAATAATAAATAATTATCATTATAAATTATAATTACAATATTAATTAAAAAATAACATATAAAGTAAAATTATAAATCTGATAAGATTGAAGTTTTCATATTAAAAAAATATAATAATATGATTGTAGTCAAAGGAAATTTTATTTTCAGTAAAATCTCTCCAAACAATTCTAACTTATTAATCTATAATTTTTTAGTGATTTTGTTTTTGAAATAAAAATTTGAATGCATTAAAAGAGGATATTTTTCTTCCCAAAATGTTGTCTCTTCTCAATTAATAGATTGTCTCTTCCTAAAATCTGAATTATACAGTAAAAGAGGATATTTTTCTTTCCAAAATGCTGTCTCTTCTCAATTAATAGATTGTCTCTTCCCAAAATCTGAATTATACAATAAAAGAGGATATTTTTCTTCCCAAAACGCATTAAAATCTGAATGTATAATTGTGATAGAATTTTATCAATATATGGCATTGTCTCTTCCCAAAATGCTATTTTTTCTCATTTAATCCGTATCCATACCCAAGCCCAAATAAATACCCAATATTCGTAAAATTAAACCCAACTGAACGACCCAGTTATCTATCAACAAATTGATCCCTAAGAGTATATGAAACGATTTTGCTTATGAGTAAATGAAAATAAAAATGAAAAAATAAAAGAAAAAGGAAAAGAAACGGCAGAAATGTTCTGCCTCTGTTCTAAAATCCCTAAACACACAAAATTTAGAAAGAAGAAAAACGGAAAAGAAACTCTATCATCCTCTCCTCTGAAAACTCATATCCTCTATTTTGCATATCAAATTCTTGGAATATGCTGGTTGTGCCTTCTCCTTTCATCCCTAAAGTCTAAAGAACATATTTGCACTGCTGCAGATGCAATACATGCAAGCAAGAATCAAGACAAAATTTCAGGTACTTACATGAAAATTATCAATCTCTGAATGTGCAAGTGGTCAGGGTAGGGTTTGCTTTTCAGATCCAAGTCCTCGCTTTCATCTGCTGCTGTGTTGTTTGCCGAAATATGAGAAATAGAATTTCATATTTTCTATTGCTTTTGAGTTTTGATTGCTTTTTTCTGTTTATTTGGACTTCTTTTTACTTTTTTTGATTGAAAACTCTCTGATTTTATAGGTAGGGGAATATATTCCCTTTTGTTTTATTGTGTTTCTGTTGATTTTTGTTTAGAGGATATGTATTTTTTTAATTTACTGTAACGGAAAATAATGGAAATGCAGCCCGTTATTGCTGCAATTGGTCGTTACCCATTAAATTGCAACCGCAGTCCACCATTATCGGTGTGACTCCACTTCACACTATTATTTTTAGCACTAGCGGTTTCGGACGGTGCCACTACCGCTATATAGTGGCCGGTATTTCGATATCGGACCGCTATTTAAATCCCTGAGTACCACATCATATATCATTAACACACTAGCAAAGTAATCAACCAGTAAAGCTTAACTTCATGCCAAATTTCACCATAATTGGACTAACACTTAGCTACTTAAGCTACTAAACTTTAAACTAACACATACCAAAATATTGAACTAAGCTATTATACCAACATAGCCTCATTCACTACCACATTTACATATGATCATCATAAACATATCAACAAGGACTCCCTAGGTACATGCCATTACAAAATAATATATCACCACACTTGAGCTCGGGATTTGTTGTTTGATGTTAAGTTGGTGATAAGTCGAAAAATACCTAGCATGCGCACGGAAAACAAAACCACACTGTAATATCCTAAATATAGGCCTGTGCATTTATATGTGGTGCTTGATTAAATTGTAATTAAGAATTTGAGGTTGAACTGAGGCCTTGATTAAATATTTGGATTAGGGTTTAAATTAATGTTTTGGGTAATTTAAGTGATATTTTGGGCTTTAAAATTTGGGTTAGGTGGATAATAAATGGTGTTAGCTCATAATTTAAGTAGATAGTTAATTAAGTGACAAGCTGGGCTTGTGGCCCAAAGATTTGAGGAGCTTTAAGTGGGCATAAGGTGGTGTCATAAGGGGGGAGGAGTTTGGGCCAAGTGAGGGCTACTTAGAGCCCAAGTTTTGCGTAAAAAATTCGGCACCTAGAAGCCTTAGGAGTGGACGGCACACTAGCTACAAAATAGGGATTTTAATTCTTTTATTTTCTTGATAAATAGGAGGATAATGAAGAGAAAGATGAGGGTTATTTTCGACGAGATAGGATTAAGATAACAAGAAAGATAAAAGCTATCAGATGATAGCAGAGTTGGCCGAAAATCCAACTCTGGGAGAGGGTGCATTGCCGAATTCTATTTAAGCCGAGTGATCATCCATGCTTTTATTCTTTTTCTTCCTCACCTAGCCGAATTTCTCTTCTTCTTTTCTCTCAAAACCTTTTCTTTGCCGCAACTCTCCAAATACAGTTTACTTTCCCCTCTTTTCTTCTCAAAGCCGAATCTACAAGTGAAATCTCTGTTTCCCGAAGGTGCACCGTAAGCCGTATACTCCTCTTTAATCCGGTGAGTTTCGAGATTTCTCCTTTTTCTGTGATTCCTTTATTTTTTATCAAGCTCCTAATCCAAATCATTATTTCCAAGGCCCTGTCGATTATACTCTTTATCCATAGAAGCCGAATCTGTTCCATTAAAGCCGATTTGGTGGAAAAGCCGAAGGTAGGTGGTGGTAGGTTTGGCCGAATGGCCCTCCATGATTCTTTTTGCTTTGGCCGAATATTATTTGGGTTAGGTTGGTTGTGTGTATCGGTTGGTTTGATATTTGTTTTGATGGTGGCCGAATATAGGTAGGGAGGTGACGTTTCTTAAGGATTTTCGGGATTCGTCAAATAAGGCTCTACGTTAAGGATAATACATTTTCGTGATAACAGGTGTGTAATACTTCCCCACCATCTAGATCTAATCATAAAATGCATGATCATAAGATTTATATGTTTTGATAATTGCCAACATCTCGGTTTATTGATGAAAGCCCAAGAAGGGCAAAAGTGGATCACCAGGTTAGTAAGTGATCTGTTTAAATGTTATAAGTAAAATGCTTGTATGTGATTGCATGGGTTGGGTTGATGAAAGGAGGAAGTTATACGTTATATATGTAGCGGTTTTACCGTGAACTGATGTAGCGGCTAATGCCGTGAACTGTTATACGGGCTTCGGCCATTAAATGTTATACGGGCTTCGGCCATTATATGTTATAAGGGCTTCGGCCATCATATGTTGATGAGCAGCATGACTGCCATCTTGGCGTGTAGCGGTGTGAGTCGATTGTAGAAATCCCCAATGGTGTGAACGGTTGGTACGGGGGCGTGTAGCGGATGGAAACCTAGGCAAACGGGTTGGGCCTTGCATATTATTCGTTATTAATTTCTATTATGTGTATTAAACTGTTTATTTTGTCTAATGGGCCTAAGGCCCAAAATCTAGTGGTGCATGAGGGTTACACACTGAGTCTCGCGACTCACCCTTTTAATTAACATTTCAGGTGATACCTAGTGCTTCGGACCGGGTTGGAGAGGAATGCAAGGTGGCCATGCAGAAGAATATGTAGAATTGGAAAAAAGAGACTCAAGTTATTATTTTATATTTTTAATTAATGGATTCTAAATCTCGTTGTAATAAGGCCATGGGCCACTAGTTTATGTTTTGTTTTATTTTGGGCTTTAATTACTTTTAGTTATTTAAATTCTTATGGAACCAATGCATGTATTTAAAATTTGGGTTTTTAATTCATAAAGGCATATTTTATGTAAACTATCAACTATTAAATTTTTTTTCGAATAAAAGGATAAACTTTAGAAATATATTTGGGCTTTTCTGAAAGTACGACATGTGTGACAAAGTTTTTCTTAGTGACATATCAGATCCGGTTGTAGTGTTTGGGCCGGGTTTGGGGTGTTACACACACACTAAATATAACTCAGTGGTATTTCTATAATCCGAAAAATATAAACTTGATATAAATAATTAAAATATAAAATGCGACAAGTAAAGCTATGTACATGTGTTTCAAATCAATAATATAATTTTGCTCATCCCTTATTCACATCTACTAAAATTTCTACATGTTCAAGCACATATTAATGACATTTCATATAGCATTTGCATATTAAAACTCTTGCAATGGCATGATTCATCTCTTTGATCAATACTTGAATTCATTTCAAGTTTCACATCTCATCTCATCATTTCATATTTCATTTCTCATCTCATATTCATTTATCATATTTGTCATTTCAGTATTTTCTCATCTCATATTCATTTCTCATCTTTTCCATTTCAATATCAATCACATAAATTGTTATTGTATTTTTCCCTATTAAAATGACTCGGACTCGGACGGATACACGGATCCAACCAACACACTAGTTTGGCACCTAGTGCCTCATCGGATAGATCTGAAATAATAATTGCGCCCAGCGCTATATAAATTGACACTTAGTGTCTCATCAGTTAAACTGAAGCAAATTGACACCCATTGCCTCATCGACCCGAGGTCAAAGTAATCCCTGAACTCTTCCTATCCTATGGCATGCAATCTACCTGATATAGTTAATAGGGTTTCATTTCACTTTTCAATACAACCAATGTCTCAAATTCACATATATACACATTATCACATATAAACATATATTCAATTCAATAAATTCATAATTTACCAAACCAATCCATTTCAATCGACTATGAATTCAATTCAACTTCAAAGTACAAAAGGACTAAATTGCACTAACCAATTTGAACAGGAACCCCAAAACTTTCTAGCCGTGCGTCCTTTTCTTTCTTTTAATTTGCATGCACTCATCTCTTTCCTTCCACTTTCTTTCTATTTCTTTATTATGTTTTCATTTTATTATTATCATTATTATAACACCCTAAACTCGGCCTAGACGTCCAGTCCAAGTTTAGGAAGTCACATCATCGATACTTAAATACCACACATATAACACAATAACATTAAACCATACGTCGCATAATATTCATCACAAAGATTAGTTAAGGATATAATCTTCCAGAGTCCTACTATCATAGTTTATCGAAGTTCTTAACGTAGTATTTAAAAGAAAGATAAAAGCTTGACCGAGCTTCCACGATGCCGGCCCGTTCAAGACTGAGAACCACCTGAAATCCAACCAACAATAAAGTGAGATGGGAACTCCGTGCATAAAGAAGTTTACTCACATAAACACATTTACCATATAGTGTTCGTATTCAAATATTTGATCTGATGACAAAAGCATTTCTAGTTCAGATCTAAGATAGATTAATTTCAGATGCAGAAACAATTTCAGTTTCATATGCAGAACAAATCAGAGTCAAATATAGATATTCTTAACCCCTGTCTGCTACACACCATCTTCGGCCATCCCAACACACCGTTAAGGGCGTTCAAGGCCCAACCAACTCTGTACACCATAGAGTATCTGTCTAACACGTTTACAGAAACACAACTTAGCTGCTAAATCATAATGCGATGAAACTCCAGGATCAGAGTTATATATGTGGTAGCTTAGCCACTAATTTAGAACAGATCACTTCCTTCTTCATAATATCCCAACCCATGCATATGCAAAAAACCAATATCCACAATATGTATTCAATTATTCTACATTGTTCCACAAGTAGATAGCATAGTTCAATATCAGACTAAGTATCATAGTGCACATACAGGTATAGAGTTCATGCATATATCACAGAGTATCAGAGAATTCTCATTCAGTCAAATTCAGACCATTCATACTATTGAGACGTCAATATCAGTATTAAGTAACATTTACGGCCTCAAAAATGATTTTCGAGCCCTTTTATATACGCCACACGGCCTGGACACACGCCTGTGTCCTTTCCGTGTGGTTCACACGGCCTAGACACATCCCCATGTCCTTGCCCGTGTGGTTTTAAAGCATAAATCAAAGAGTTACACGGCCTAGACACACAGCCGTGTCCTTATCCGTGTGCCTCACACGACCTGGGCACACGCCCATGTGCTCGTTTGTGTTGTTCTAAGTAACAAACAATGAGTTACATGGCCTAGACAAATGCTCGTGTCCCTTGCCCGTGTACATCCCTGTGCTAATATTGTCACACATAGCCTGGATACATGCCCGTGTAGCTCCAAATTGATGAATAGCGAGTTACACGGCCACCTTCACGGTCTGCCACATGGCCGTGTGGTGTTAACAACCACCATTATAGGTGACCGAAACTTACAAAAATTAAGGTTTCCGGTATGCACTTGGTCTCGCTTTGACGAAAAACAATGCGGAGACCACTTGGAACCTAATTAACCATTCGATAATTAATCATTTGACTAAACGACTAAATGACGCAATGTTAATACTTGATTAATTATGTCGAATAAATCGACAAGAGGAAACTTTCAACAATGAACACTTACCGATGATTCAACTGTGCTAATTCGACATAACATGCGAAGGATCACTTCCTTACGTAATCATGCCTAAGGGAACAAAATGACTAGTTACTAGAGAGTTTAAGTGAAACAATCAAAGAATTCCCAAATTAACAACGCAATAGAAATCTAACAAAACTTCACAGAAGTTGTAGGATTCCAACAGAACTTACACCAAAGTCTTCCAATAACTTAAGGGTTTCACTAATTTCCGATATTCACTTGTTGAACACAATAAAAAAGGAGAAATCAAAGAAGTAAAAAGGAAAAAAGAAAGGAAAAAGAAAAAAAATTATAGAATGTTAACAAAATTTTAATGATGGTTTTGTCTTAACCACCCACGTACTTCCGACAACAAGTAAAAAATTATCCTAACGCATACGGCGGGATTCAAACTCGGGACCAGACAGAAAATAGACAGATGCTTAATTAGTGAACCAGTAGGTTCATTCTTGACATAAATTCATACAAAATTACACTTAACCATATACCGCATGGATAGGGGTTGTTCGAAAAGGATAAAACTTTTAACGATACAACTCAAACTCAAGACCTTAAACACAAAAGTAGAACAGAGGACCACAAATACGAAAATTTAATTACTGCAGATTCTTACAATTAAATTCATAAAATTTTGCGGCATTACAACGCTCTCTCTGTAACACCCCTAACCCGTATCCGTCGCCGAATTAGGGTTACGAGGCATTACGGTACATAGCACAACTCATGATTGACATTTATTACAATGCACAACTTTCAACAATTTCAAATACTTATTACATCAAATTGAACCATTCTATCATAAGTCTAAATACACTACTTCATATTTGAATCCTATCAATTCATATTAATAAAATTATACATATCATTTCACATTATCCAACTCCAATTCATAAACTAATTTATAGCACAAAACTTTCTTCTCACACAAGTCTAAATCATGATCGAAAAATACACATATTCTTCCTTATCTCAATACCGAACTTAACGACCATTTCATCTATTATATACTTAGTAATTTACCTAATAATTCAGCTTCATTTCATATTCTTAATAGCAAGCATAACCCGAAAATGTATATATCACATACATATGAAGTGCACATTACTTTTTATACAAACATAATCCATAATTAAGTTCAGACAGATTATTAGCAAAACAAACCCAACCAAGATCACTTAATAAACCATGATCAGATTAAAATAATTCAAGCATCTAATATATTCATTACATCAAAAGCATAGAAACTAGGATTAACCAAAAGAGATAAGCCATTTTCGCATGACTCATAATTACATATTCAAAGTTGAACAAAAAAACATTTTAGCAGTAGCAACGATTAACGATAGTGTTGATGACTTCAATAAAGATCCTTGAGCCTGTAGCTGAAGTCCAAAATCTATAAACAATATAAACATATAACACAGAGTAAGCTAACATAGCTTAGTAAGCCTTAAGCAAATAAAACAATTTAAATAAACATTCAAACATATTAAATATTCAATTTGTATTATTAACATGATACTATAACACAAATAAGCCATCTTGGCCGAATGCTAACATTACATTTAACATTACATTATTCAATTTCATTTCCAAAATATCAATATCTCACTTAAGTTTACAAACACACCTATTCGGCAGAATGATTAAGATCCAAAATATCATCTCATAATTACCTACTTATCTGGTTAAATACACAAGGTTCTTTAGATTTCCACATATGACCGAATATGCAAATACTATATATATATATATATATATATATATATACATAACCGAACATACAAGTACCACATACATATATTTCATAGATGACTGAATATACAAGTTCATTAGAACATCACGTGTACCCAAAGATTCAAATTTAATAAAACATCATATGTGGTCAAGTATATAATTTCGATACATTATCATTATATACACATTCTTAAGAGGCCGAATATACAAGATCAATTAAACATCACATATGCACATACCTATTTGGCCGAATATACAAGCTCAATAAAACATCACATAAGCACATACCTATTTGGCCTAATATACAAGCTCAATTTATCAACTTACTTGCTCAATGACCACATAATTATGAGGTCTTATGAATATAAATTTAAAAATAGATCACCGGTATAAAACCTGCTAGGCATAAGCCTAAATCACACACCGGCACTAGGCCTGCTAGACCTGAGGTCTGATATTAAATCACCGGCAATAAACCTGCTAGGCACAAAGCCCAATTAAATTCACCAGCACAAGGCTTGCTAGGCTCACAGCCTGAATAATGATACTTTTAAGCTGTCTCACACACATATTTCATATATCAAACCTTTTATACACTTTATAATCTTTGTACTAACATTCAAATATCACATCTCAATCGAACAAACTTAAACATACTAAATTCTAGGTTTATTCGCATTCGGCTATTCACTATTAATTCTACAATTTCCAAATCGGCATATTACTAAGTTACATACATAATTTAGAATGTTTTATTGCTTAAAGACATACCTCGGATATCGTCAAACGACAAAAATAGGCTATTCAACTATTTTCGCTTTTCCCAGATCCAAGTCCGATTTCTTTGGTACTTGATCTAAACATATTCAAATTAAGCTCATTCAAACATATTTTCATTCAATTTAATCCAAAACACGTAAAAGGGCAAATTACCATTTTGCCCCTAACATTTCACACTTTTTACAATTTAGTCCTATTTGCACAAAACACAAAATACACAAAATTTGACTATACACCTTGTCGCCACCAATCTTTTTTTAGTGTGATTGGGTCACCTTATAAAACATTTTGGTCTACGAATTTTAAGAAAACAGGTCCGGGAGTCGGTTATGGACGAGGAAGGATTAGCACCCTCGTAACGCCCAAAAATTGGTACCTTGTTGATTGATTAATGTCCTAATGTCGAAAATTGGAAAAGATTTTAAAATACGAATCCTTTAGAAAATGTTTAGATAATTCGAATCCGATACCGAAATTCTCTTGTTTCGAAAAGATGAAATACCACATCCAACACGTTAGGACATGATGTTTCAAACCTCGATACCAAGATCATTTCATGATTTCGAAAATTCATGCATTGCAATTTTAAAAGGGTATTCCACTATTTGGCTAAACCAAAAAATCGAAACCCAGCACGATTGGACACGATTCCTCGAATTTCCAAACATGAAATATTGCCTTATTTAAGAAAACACGGTCAAAACCTTAAAAGGATATTTAGTCATTTGGACGAACGAAAAATCGAAACCCATCACGATTGGGCACGATTTCTCGAACTTCCAAACACGAAACATTGCCTGGTTTAAAAAATCCTTTTTATGAGTTTGGGTAAAAAAAAGTGGAAAAAAAAAGATGTAACCTTTAAAATAGAAAATTGGTTAAAACGTAAAAATGGTTCTACTTAATGACTAGTAGTAATGTAAACACGATAATAATAAAGAATGATAATAATAAATATAATAGGAAGGGAAAAAATTAAAATAAACGATAGTATTAATAATGAAAAATGATAGTAATAGTAATAATAAATAGTAATAATAATAATGGGAAAACCAGTTTAAAAAAAATAATATTAATAAAAATAGTAATAATAGTACTAGTAAAAATAAAAATAGTAATAATAATAAAATAATAGTGATAATATTAAAATTAATAGTAATAATAATAAAAATTAGTAGTAATTATAAAAAAAATAAGAAATATAAGAAATAATAATGGTAGGTAATAATAATATACAGTACTGAAAGTGAAAGTAATATAAATAATAATGAAAAAAATTAAAATAAAAAAATATTAATAATAGTAAAAAATAATAATAGTACTAGTAAAAATAAAAGTAATAGTAGTACTAATAATAATAAATATAATGCAAACAATAAATATAATTATAATAATGATAAAAAATAATGGTAATAATAATAATAATAAAGTCAAACTAAAAAAAATAAAAAAAAAGAGTAGTAACAGTACCAAATTCATAATAATAGTAGTATTAATAATAGTAAGAATTAAAATTAATAATAAGAATGATAAAATTAATAATAAAAATCACAAAAAGAAAAAAAGATGAAATTGCACTTAAATAAAATTTTGGGGCTAAAATTAAAAAAATAAATAAAAATAAGGGCCTATTTGAGTGCGCGAATAACATGGAGGGACTAAAGGGGAAAATATTCCCTCCCTCCAAGACGCTCAGCAGCAAAAGGGGACCCAATTGAAAACCAAAATGAATTATCAGACGAAATTAAAAATAAAATAAACTTAATTGTAATAGACTGAAAAAGTGGAGGGACTAACTGAATAAATAGCTCTTCCTTCAAAAAAACGCGTAAATACTCCCTTTGGAGCGGGTCGGGTCACGGGTCAGAGGCATGAAACGACGCCGTTTTGGGGTTTAAAGACCCTAGCCAAAACGACGCCGTTTTGAGTGGGTATTTATGGCCAAAAATCTACAAAAAAATCATTTGAAACCTATTTTTTTTTAAAAAAAAAGAAAGAAAGAGAGACCTCTCTTTTCTCTCTACCGAGGCTCAAGATCCGGCCAGGGCCTCCGGCCGATCGCTGTCGTGACTCTGCCGTCGGCCACCGTACACGGTGATCGAAATTATGAAAAAAGGTATTTTTTTCTTTTTTTTATTTTAATATATATATGTATATAGTTTTTTAAAAAATCTTTATAATAAAGAAATGCCAAAAAGAAAATAAAGAAAATAAAAAAAACAACATTTTTTCCTCAGATCTGCTTTTTCTTTTTGTATTGATTCTGTATTTTTCTCTCGTATATCCGTAAAAACGTCCCCCCTTTTACAAGTTTTGTTTCGGCCTTTTATAGCAGAGGAAAAAAATCGAAAGTAAAAAATAACATAAAAAATCAATGCAATCTGTTTGTGCTATTTTTGTTGCTTTTTCCTTCTTTTTCGCAGGTAAAACGTCGTGGAGGAGTGGGGTGGAGGCGCACGATGCGGAGGGCATGAGCGTGGGGCTGATGGCGGCGACTAGGTTTCTGTTTAGGGTTTTGGCTGGCTAAATTTTCCTTAAGTTATTGGGCTTTTAGGGTTTGGGTTAGTTTGTTGGGCCATGGACTATTTTTTTAATCTTTGGGACTTTGTTTTATTTATTTTAGGGCCCGGGCAAATTTTGCCCATTACAGCTGCCCCTCTTTGCTCATTATCGTGTAACGAGAATAGAGCAAAGGCTTTAAAGTGGCCAATTTTGCCCGGTCTTGATGAGTCTCAGCGCTTCTCCTCCTCAGGTATCCTCGCTCTAATCCACTGCATCTTCAGGGGTACAAGAGTTTTCATTTCAACAGTCTTTGATTTGCTCCACTCCTGCTCAGTGGAGTCAACTTCGATCTGCTCCACTGCTATCTTGAGGAGACAAGATCTATGTTCTTCAGTCTGCTCCATTGTCAATACATGGAGATAAGACTTGTAACTTCAGCCCACTCTCTTACTATCCTAGGAAGATAAGGTTAGTGACTTAAATCTGCTCCATTGCCGATAAATGGAGATGAGATTCGCCATCCTCGATCTGCCCCATTGCTATCTCGAGGAGACAAGATCTATAATCTTCAGTCTGCTCCATTGCCGATACATGGAGATAAGACTTGTAATTTCCAGCCTGTTACCTACTGCTTAGGGGGTTAAGGCTCATCGTCTTCAATCTGCTCCACTACTGCTTAGGGAGATAAGATCTGTAATTTTCAGCCTGTTACCCTACTGCTTAGGGGATTAAGGTTCATCGTTTTCGATCTGCTCCACTACTGGTTAGGGAGATAAGATATGTAATTTTCAGCCTATTACCCTACTACTTAGGGGATTAAGACTCATCGTCATCGATCTGCTCCACTACTGCTTAGGAAAATAAGATCTGTAATTTTCAGCCTATTACCCTACTGCTTAGGGGATTAAGGCTCATCGTCTTTGATCTGCTCCTCTACTGCTTAGGGAGATAAGATCTGTAATTTTCAGCCTGTTACCCTACTGCTTACAGGATTAAGGCTCATCGTCTTCGATCTGCTCCACTACTGCTGTAACATCCTGAATTTTTGGGCCTATGCGTTTAATGGGTGAATATGTGTAATGAGTTAATTTGAGGATTAGGGGTCCAAATTGGGCTCAGGTTTGGGCCGAGGCTGTAGTTAAAATTCTTGTTTGAACACTTTAGTGGAAAGCTTGCTAAGTTAGGGCATAACATATATTAGTTATGTTTTAAAACACAAATGGGCTTGTGGCCCAGTGGCAAAATGGCTCCACTAATAGGGAAGGGAGTTGGCGTCAATTGAAGGTCCAAGGTTCAAGTCGCCTGGTACCTTTTATTTTAAATATTTTCTGTATTTATAAGAGCAGTAGTGGAGTTCGGCAATGATGCTTAAATTTAGGAATTTATTTAATGTGATAATAAGGTGGATAATGTGCTGATAAAGGAAGGAAGAGGTGGAGTTATCCATGACACTGTGGATGAGTAGTCAGATGAGGATAAGGAGAAAAGATAGGATTTATCTGCAAGGCTAGGTGGTGGCCGAAATTTTGACTCTGAAAGGGAGGAGAAATCGGTTTCTAATTGGCAAAGGGGTGCCGAAATTTCCCCTACTATTGGCTTAACTATTAGATATCAGGAAGGGCACTTTCGGGTTTTTAAGTAAGTGCCAAAATTCTCTATAAATAGGGGTGAGATCTCATCAATTCCGGCAATTGAACCCTACTCTTTTCTTCATTCTTTGTGCCAAAATTCTCAGTCTTCCTCTGCAATTTCTTTTCTTTTGTTTTCTTCAAAAGCCGAAATCCTCTCCATTCTTTTTCTTCCTAGCCGAAATCTCCAAGTCTCTTTCTTGTTTTCTTTTCTTCTTCTCTTTTTCTGTCAGAAACCGAAACTCTTCACTCAGCTTTTTCTAAAAGCCGAAAACGCATCAGCCTTCTCTTGTTCATACTTTTTTGGGATTTTCTTAAAAGCCGAAATTCCTAAATCTCTTCTCTGGTGTTTGCCGAATTTTCCTGCAAGAGGTAGCCGAAATCTTCTGAAGAGGTAAGTGTCGAATATGTTATTCTTTCAATCTATTCTAACTTTTAGAAACCATAGCCGAATGGCTACATGGTGGATTAATCTCGTGTTTTCTTTCATTTGCGGCATTCCAGGATTTGAAGAGGATTCAATCATTTAGATTTTTAAGCCAGAGTTCAGTAGCACTCGGATCGTATTACTTTCGGGATTTCAAGGTAAGGAGATCTGTTAATTTAAACGTATAATTCGGGTAAAACACTAACCCTTGGCCGAATATAGGAAAGGCCATATCTTCGCGTTCTTCCAGCTTTTGAGCAAAGTTGTAGACAAAGGGCAGTAGATCTGATTAGTGAGGATATCGACATAGAGAGTAGTCCTACGCATTAATCAGGTGTGTAACTTCTCACACCATTTACATTATCTGCTAATATGTGTTATTAAATCTGCTTATACTCTGTTAAATGCCGAAATCCCGGCATAATGGTTGAAAACCCAATGAGGGTAAAAGCGAGTCACCAGGTTAGTGATCTCTGTCATTCATAAGTGAATGTTTCTGCTGATGATATGCTTGTATGTATGCCGATTTCTATGTATGCACGGGGTTGGGAGATTGATAAGAGGGGAAGTGTTCTGTTGTAGTGGCTTTTGCCATGATCTGTTGTAGTGGCTTTTGCCATGATCTGTTGTAGTGGCTATTGCCATGATCTGACGATGAGCAGCTAACTGCAGCATGACTGCCATCGATGGTGTGTAGCAGTGTGGGTTGATTGTAGAAATCCCCAATGGTGTGAATGGCAGGTAAGGGTGGTGTGTAACGGATGGAAACCTAGGATTGGGTTGGGCTTTGCATAATTTCTGTTATTTCATGTTTTGATATCTGTTCTGTGGGGCTAAGGCCCAATCTGATGGTGCACGAGAGTTGCACACTGAGTCTCGTGACTCACCCTATTATTTAACATCTTTCAGGTAGCACCTAGTGCATCAGTCCGGGCTGGAGAGGAGCGCAAGATGGCCATACGAGAGATTATTTTGATTCAGCAAAAGACTTTACTTAGTTTATTTACTTTTAACATTTTTAGTTAGTGGGTTATAAATTTCATTGTAATAAGGCCATGGGCCACTAGCTTTATATTATATTTCCGGATTTTGGGCTTTTATTATTATTAGACATTCAGATTTTACGTTTTAATTAAGCTAAGTCATGTATCAAATTTCGGTTTCTAATTCACTAGGGCATTAATAGAAAATGTGTATCTTTTACAAATTATTCACCTATTTAGTTTTCCCAAATAAAAGGTTAAACTCAAGAAAAATATTTCCCAAAATTGCGACATCCTTTAAAATCTCCTTAGTGACATGTCAGATCCGGTCATAGTGTTTGGGCCGGGTTTGGGGTGTTACAACTGCTTACGGAGATAAGATCTGTAATTTCCAGCCTGTTACCCTACTGCTTAGGGGATTAAGGCTCATCATCTTCGATCTTCTCCACTATTGCTTAGAGGAGATAATATCCGCAATTTCTAGCCTGTTTCCCTATTGCTTAGGGGATTAAGGCTCATCGTCTTCTATCTGCTCCACTATTGCTTAGGGAGATAAGATTTGTAATTTTCAGTTTGATACCCTACTGCTTAAGGGATTAAGGCTCATCATCTTCGATCTGCTCCACTACTGCTTAGGGAGATAAGATCTGTAATTTCTAGCCTGTTACCCTACTGCTTAGGGGGTTAAGGCTCATCGTCTTCGATCTTCTCCACTACTGCTTAGGGGAGATAATCAATTTTCAGCCTGTTACCCTACTGCTTAGAGGATTAAGGCCCATCATTTTCGATCTTCTCCACTACTGCTTAGAGCAGATATTATCTGCTATCTTCAATCTGCTCCATTGCCGATACATGGAGATAAGACTTGCTGTCTTCGATCTGCTCTACTCCTGCTCAGTGGAGATAAGATCTGCTATCTTCAGTCTGTTCCATTGTCGATACATGGAGATAAGACTCGCTGTCTTCGATCTGCTCCACTCCTGCTCAATGGAGATAAGGTCTGCTATCTTCAGTCTACTACATTGCCGATACATGGAGATAAGACTTGCCATTTTCGATCTGCCCCGCTGCTATCTCGAGGAGACAAGATCTACAATCTTCAGTCTGTTCCATTACCGATATATGGAGATAAAACTTGCTGTCTTTGATCTGCTCCACTCTTACTCAGTGCAGATAAGATCTGCTATCATTAACCTACTCCGCCCCTGCTCAGGGAGATAAGGCTATTGGCCTAAATATGCTCCGTTGTCGATACATGGAAATAAGATTCACCAACTTCTGTAATTCTAATCAATTTTGTTACATCGCCCTCTGGGGAACCTACCTGTAGAATTGATTTCATGGGGTCTTTGCTTGTGCCAAATAATTAGAATGTCATGAAAAATGCTCCTAACCATATGTATTATGAATGTTACATGAATGAATGCAAAATGTCATTAGAATGATCCATTTTTAACATTTGGGTTGTCATCGCTCGTTGTTTGTTAAGGTGATATCCCTGACGTATGTCTTCTTGTTCAGTCGATACTTCCAACAGAGAATCTGAAGATGTCGTCACTGCTTAGACCCTTATTTCAAGTGTTCCGAGGCTTTTAAGGCTGGTGAGTTCTAAATAATTGTCCTGTTTCAGATTCTTGTATTATTTAGAGACTTTCAGGGTAATATGCAAAACTTCTTTTGTGAAGGTATTATGAGTTCACTAATCATTATTTCCATGCAAAATGCTTGAAAGAGATCTTAACAATGGACAAGAAAGAAATTACTTAGGAGCATAGCTCGAAACAAATAAATTAAACAAAGATAGCAAATGCAATCAAGAAGGAAATTTATTGGTAGTGTATGTAAGATGGAAACTAAGTGCCCCAGATATCACAGCCTAAGCTTCTCTGTTCAACCTTGTTAAGGACCATTTTAAGCTCAACATGTGTTTAGGGGATCCGGAGTACTTTGTCGATGCCTCAAGACGTAACATACTTCCTCATTGTTAATTCAAGCGTAGCAAGACTACTGTATGCCCCGTCACAATTTGATCAAAATTTGAGCCGCCCTTTTCGGGTTTTCGACTCAAAGCCCATTTGGTCTCGAAGCGCCCTTTGCAGGTTTTCACCTTGGCCTCTCCGAGGTTTTTTTTTTTTGTGGAAAACCTCAAAGTGCCCTTTGCGGGTTTTCACTTTGGCCTCTTTTTCTCTTCAAGAATAATACTTTTTGACTGAATCCAAATTTACAGGATTGAGAAAGTTTTCCCATCCATTTCGACCAAGGTCAGTGCTCCTCCGGAGAAAGCCTTTTTAACCACATAAGGTCCCTCATAATTAGGCATCCACTTTCCTCTGAAGTCCTTTTGCATAGGGAAGGATCTTTTTTACCATCATGAAATTCTCTTGGGCGAACCTTTTTTCGTAATCTTGTATCATCCGTTTTTGGTGCTCAACCATGATAAATACTTTCGATCAAGCTTACTGGAGACATTCTGCTTCATCTAATTCTTAATTCAATCAAAGCTCAGAGAAAAGGAATCCCAACTTCAAAAATTGCTTCCCTTCCATAAACTAATGAGAAAGGTGCTAGTCCGATGAAGGTCCTGGCCAACATTCAATAGGCAAAGAGGGTAAATGGCAACTTCTCTATGCCAATCTTTACAGGTCTCAATTATCTTTCAAAATCTTTTTGGATGGTTTCTTTCTTTCTTTCTTTCTTTTTGAATTCGAATTTGAAATTGAAATTGAATTTGAATTTGATGACAGTTGACTTTGTAACTTTGATATAAGAACCAACCTTCACCCTCTTAGTGAAATAATTGACAACCACGAAGATGAATAGGGGTCAACTAGATGCTTTTGACGAGATCGTCCCCATAACATCTATGCCCCATGTATAGGGAAAAAATAGAGGAAGCACATAATTTGTCATTTACGGCACAAATGATGTAATCTCCCTTTCATGGTAGACAAGTAGTACCCAAACCTTATAATCAACCTGGCTATCGAAAAACTCTTAGCATGTGCCTTTTCAAACACTCCATAGCCTCCTCGCGCCTAGGCATATCTTGATGCGATCATGCAAAGACATCTTTGAATTCTTGGAATAACTCAATGACGTCTCGCTTTGTTTCTGTGGTGGGCAAAGCTTCGATCTTCACTCATTTCCTAGATTCACAATTTCCACTGAACCTTTGTACGGTAGAGTCTATTTTCATCTTATTTTACCATCCTTAACAAATCAAAAGATAAGTTACAATCTCTGTCATCTTAAAAATCCTCAGATCCTTTTAGACCCATGTCTCACTCAAAAGGGAGTCAGTAACAGCGTTGCTCATGTCTTGATATCTGGGTACCTATTGTAGGTACGAAGGGAAATTTCAAAGAATAAATGATTCTAAGGATAATTATCTATGATCATGAATGAAGAATGAAAGAACATTCCAAAGAACAAAAGAATGTATAGTATGACATGAAAAAAATGAAAAAAATATTTGCTCGGCATGAAACACAAAGATGCATTTTTTATTAAAAATAAAGATGTTTGAACAGAAGCCCATTTCACAAAAGATTCTTATTGTTTCTAGGCTTAAAACAACAAGTGTGTTTTGAACACTACTCTATGTTAGCTCTAAAAACTACAGGAATTTCCTTCGCAGTCCAGTTGTTCAGAACACTTTTAGGCTTATAGAGGCGAATGCCCCCTAGGTTTCCTTCATTCAATCCCTCTTCGAATACGGCGTTGATGCTCATTATATCTTCAGCCATCCCTTCTCTTGCCATCCCTGGTTCAGGAGGGATAATTCCTTCCGATATGAATGCCTTGGATATATGGGGAAAAGTCATTGATCCCCATTTGACCTCAGCGCCCTTCTCTACTGACTCTCCTCCTATGGTGCGCACGTCCTCCTCTTTAGTGAACTCAAATAACTCTAGCTCTTTACTGTTTATTAGACCCTGCACCAGGGCCGTGAATTCAGTGCACCTCTGAATCTCATGGTCCTCCTCCTTGTGGAACTCACAGTAGTTCCTCGCTTCTCGAGATTTGACCCCTACATCTTGTATGATTAAACCTCTTTCCACCATTCTTCTCCAGACCTCTCTCAACGGGGTTCTTATTTCTGCAACATCCAACTTGATTCTTTTTCCCACACTCTCGATTATCGCGTTTACCCCATTATCAATGTGATTGGGTAACGGATTTCCTACGACAGACGCATCATCGAACTTCACAATGCCCATTTTGATGAGCCTTTCGACTAGCTTTTTGAAAGGGAAGCAATTCTCTATTGGGTTCCCCATTATCCCCGCATGGTATTCACATTGAGTGCTTGTGTCATATCATTTAGGATATGGGGGTTGCAACGGTTTTGAGTAGACAGGGGCTACAAGGTGTGCATCGAACAAATTTTTGTACAACTCCCTATACGTCATTGGTATGGGAGTACACTAGAATTTCTCGGTATTCTGCCTTGTGTTGGGCTCCTGCCTTAGTGAGGCCTGCTGGCCCGTGGCTACCGCTCTTGGTTGACTGACAGTATCAGGCTTCGAATAACCCGAGCTCACATTATTTACTTCATTTTTCCGTTTCTTCGGGGCTGATCTTCTCGTACTTTCCTCAGTCTCTATCTTTCCACACCTTATGGCATTTTCTATCATTTTACCCGACATCACTATGTCTTTGAAGCTCTTAGTAGTGCTCCCCAACATCTGATTGATAAAATGTGCTTTCAGGGTATTAATGAAGAGCATGGTTGTTTCTTTCTCTAGTAGTGGCGGTTGGACTTGTGTAGCGACTTCCCTCCACCTCTGGGCATATTTCCTGAAACTTTCACCCGACTTTTTCTCCATATTTTGTAATGTGATCCTGTCAGGCGCTATATCAGTCACATGGTCATAATGCTTCATGAAGACCTGTGCTAAATCCTTCCACGATTTGATTTGAGTACGACTTAACTGATTGTACCATTTAGTTGCGGCTCCAGTCAAACTATTCTAGAAGCAGTGGATCAACAACTGGTCATTACTGACATATCCCGTCATTCTTCGACAAAACATTGTAATATGGGTCTCAGGACAGCTGGTCTCGTTGTATTTTTCGAATTCTGGCATCTTAAACTTTGGTGGGAGTACCAGATCTGGGACCAGACTCAACTTCTTAGCATCCACCTCGCATTGGTAATCAGCGCTTTCCAATGCTTTAAACTTCTCCTCTAACCATTTGCATCAATCTTCAAACTCCTTTGAGAGCTCCGCCTTTGCTTTTTCCTCTTCTGCTGCATCATCAAAGTTGGGGACCATTGGTTTTGCCAAATTGTCTCCGGGGTTAGAGCTCGGGCCTGTCGGGAAGTTTACCGGTGCTGAGGTACCGGATTGATACTGGGGTCTGATATTTACGGACATTCTTGGTGGTTGCACTTGGGAATTTACCGGTGCCAAGCCTGGAGGATAAGCAAAATCTTCATTATCATCTCTGAAATTGACCATAAGGCTCTTTCCTTTACCAGGCCCTCTAGTCAATAGCAGTGTTAACTGGCTCATCATACTTCTCTAGGATTCCAGCACTTGATCCCTCATATCTTGTTGGATTTTAGCCAACTGTTCTTGCATCTGCGTTTGCAATTGGTCCTACCTCTCTTTCTGCATCTGCTCTAACCTCTCTAACCTTTGATCCATGACTTTCATTTTTCTTCGAGTGTAGTAGTGATGTTCTAGGATAACTATAATATGATCTCTAGTTAATAGGGTTCTTTTATAACATTTAATGCATATGATGCGATGTAATGCAAATGGATGAAATGTAATGCAAAGGCATGGATGCAAAAAGAAAGAGAGGTGCTGATTCCGAACTCAATTCCATTAGAAGAACTTTTTTAGAAAATGAATCTCTTTATATAAAATGGATTACATATGCGGTTTCGTCCTCATAATCCAGGTGAAGACACTAATCTTTTTCTTTGTATCCAGATGTTATGGTCGTGTCCCCATGAACTTTCTCAATAGATGCCTCTTCTAGCTCCTTATTGCTTGACCCAGACCGTGACTCTTCACTCACTTGTCCTCCACGATGCTCATAAGCTTCTTTAAGAAAATTGAGATGTGATGACTCTCGAATAATCCTTGCTGGCTTGAATCTTCGGGCAACGGGGCAAAGTCATATACTATCATCTTTTCTCGTTGTGTTCACTTGGACTGTATTCGGATGACCGTATTATAACCCACTTTATCAAAAAATCCATTTTCCTATGACCAACTCTTCTATTTAGCAATCGAATATGAATCAACACCTCCTTTCTATAATGATGAAATGCAATGTAGTCATAAACAAAAGAAACATGTTAGTATCATATATAGATGGTAAAAATCAAACACCTATCCAGGTGACTGCTAGGGTTCAACATAGTTCTACCTAAAGTGGGGTCCCAGGGTTCACTATATGTGGTTTGGTTCTAAGGGACAAAGGGTACCTGAACCAGCAGATTCCTCAATCCTCGCCTATTATAGGCTCATACGAACTGAGTTCAGTTCAGGGGAATACATTTTCCTATGGCTGCACGGAGATGAAAATCTCACGAAGACATAGGTACGGATGTATCCCGAAAGTGATTCACTATCCTGTACGAAGGTGAAAACCTCACGAAGGAGTAGCTTCTCATTCTCACTTAAAAGGTGTGACCACTACGGTCATACAATATGATGCGAATGTATCCTAGAAATTTAAATCACAACAAACATATGACGTGACCCAAACTCATGCGATGGAAAAATCAAAATCAAATTTTAATTTTCGATAAAAGGACAAAAACTAATAATTCTACGGCTTGACTCTCTTATTGGTCCCCAGTGGAGTCGCTAAGCTGTCGAAACTATTTTTTTGTTTGGAAAACGGGCCAACTTTAAAAAGGAAAATGGAGTCGTGTAACATCCTAAATTTATGGGCCTATGCATTTAGTGTAGGGATAAGTTTAATAGGCTAATTTAAGTGATAGGGGTCCAAATTGGGCTCAGGATTAGGCAAAGGCCTTGATTAAATTATTAGATTGGGCATTAAAGAGTTAAAAGGTGGTAATTATGTTTAAAATGCCAACATGGGCTTGTGGCCCAAAAATAAGTGGCACTGTAAGGGAATTAGAAGTGATGCCACACATAAGGGATTTAGGGGCCCAAAATTTAAGTTTAATGAAGCCCAAATCTTTTAATTTAAGTGAGTTAAATTTCGGCAATTAGGTTTAATGAGGTGGACGGCTACAAGGCTTAAAAATAGGAGATTTATATGGATTTAATAATTGATAATTTAGAAGATAAAAAGGAGAAAAGTTAGGAGCTTATCTTCAAGGGAAGTGATGGCTGAAAATCCACCACCTAGAGGAGTGTAAAATTCGGCTACTGCATGGCGGGTGCCAAATTTTTCCTCTCTTTTAGCTTGAATTTTAAGGGCATTTTCGGTTTTTAGCAGTAGGTGCCGAAATATCTATAAATAGGGGGGCTAACTCCTTGATTCTGACATTTAAAAACCCTAATTCTCTTTTTCCTTGTGCCGAAAATCCCTAGCCTCTTTCTCTCCAATTTCTGTTCTCCAATTTCTTCAAAAGCCGAAACTCTTCTCCACTTTTTCCTCCTTGTGCCGATTTTTCTAAAAAGCCGAAGCATCCATGGTCTTTTCTTTTATTCATCCTATTTGAGAATTAGTTTTATACTTCCAGCATTTAAATCTTCCATTGGCATTGCCGAATCCTCTCTCTAGTGCTAGCCGAATCTCCTATGCTAAGGTAAGAGTCGATTTTTGATTAGTTCTCATAATCTATTCCCGGTTTTTGAAAGGCAAAATCCGAAAGCTAATAGTTTAATGGTTTTATGATGGGCGGTAATCCGAGATTTGAAGGAAGCTTGGTCAATTAGATCTAAAAGCCGAAAATAGCTAGTCTCCACTTTTGGGATTTTTAAGGTAAGAAGATTTCCCTAGATTTCTATTAGATTAGATCATTATATGCAAGATCTTAAGGTTATAATGAGAATTAACGATTAAATATTGTGATAGTAGTTCTGATAAGGACTTGTGATGGAATTAAATATGGATCAGGCAAAGGAGAAAATCCCTAAGTTTAAGAAAAGACCGTCTTCTGAACAACACCTTAGGTAGATAGCAGTAGTGTCGACTAAGGATAGCGTCGACATAGAAAGCATCGTTTTATCGGTAACCAGGTGTGTAGATCTCTACCACACTACTAATAAATCTGTATGTATATCTATTTATGTATGTTATGGGCTAAAAAGCCGGAATAAGGCTGTATAGACAGTCGAATGGAACCCTAAAAGGGTTAGGCAAGGATGCCAGGTACGTAAACATAGAACTCCCTATGTGTATTGAAAAATATATAAGTCTGCATGATGTTTTCTTTATGTATGTATGCATGGGGTGGGATATTGATATGATGAAGGGGAAGTGCATGATAGGTCACGCAGTGATCGGTGGTAGAAATCCCACAAATATAAATGATAGGTCACATTGTGATCGGTGGCTATGCCACGTTTAATGATTCCTGAATAACAGGAATAGGCAGTTCGGCTGTCGTTATGGTGTGTAGCGGATGGAGGGTTGATTGTAGAAATCCCCACGGTGTGATGGTTGGTACGGGTTGGTGTGTATGGAACCCTAGGATGGGATGGGTTATTAATCATTTATTATTTTGATGTATGATTATGATTGTCGCCTTATGGGCCAGGGCCCATAATGTGTTTGTGGGCTCAGGTCATTATGTGCTTTGAGATTTATACACTGAGTCTTGGTGACTCACGCTTTCCTTTTCTCTACTCTCCAGATGAGCAGTAGATCGTGGACATGGGAGCCGAGACGGACTCGAGGGGCCATCAAGTTCTATTTCTACAAATTATTTTCTTTTGGAATTTTATAAGTTTATTTTATTGTTACTTAGGAACAATTATGTAATAAGGCCCCTAGTTTTTTTCAACTAAGTAGTTCAATGTTATGCAACTTATGAATTTATGTCAAAGGCTTTTACATTTATTAATAAAAATACAGAGAGGTTATTTTTTCCAAAAAGTCTCTCCTTTATTCAAATTTAAATAATTTAACTTGTGTTTACAAAAATGCGACAAAGTGTTATGTGTTCGATAACATGCCAGATCTGGTCGAAACGCATGGGCCGGGTTTGGGGTGTTACAAGTCGCCACCAATCTTTTTTTAGTCAGATTGGGTCACCTTATAAAACATTTTGGTCTACGAATTTTAAGAAAACAGGTCCGGGAGTCGGTTACGCACGAGGAAGGATTAGCACCCTCGTAACGCCCAAAAATTGGTACCTTGTTGATTGATTAATGTCCTAATGTCGAAAATTGGAAAAGATTTTAAAATACGAATCCTTTAGAAAATGTTTAGATAATTCGAATTCGATACCAAAATTCTCTTGTTCCGAAAAGATGAAATACCACATCCAACACGTTAGAACACATGTTTCAAACCTCGATACCAAGATCATTTCATGATTTCCAAAATTCATGCATTGCAATTTTAAAAGGGTATTCCACTATTTGGCCAAACCAAAAAACCGAAACCCAGCACAATTGGGCATGATTCCTCAAATTTCCAAACATGAAATATTGCCTTATTTAAGAAAACAGGGTCAAAACCTTAAAAGGATATTTAGTCATTTGGGCAAACGGAAAATTGAAACCCAGCACGATTGGGCACGATTTCTCGAACTTCCAAACACGAAACATTGCCTTGTTTAAAAAATCCTTTTTATGAGTTTGGGTAAAAAAAAGTAAAAAAAAAAGATGTAACCTTTAAAATGGAAAATTGGTTAAAACGTAAAAATGGTTCTACTTAACGACTAGTAGTAATGTAAACTCGATAATAATAAAGAATGATAATAATAAATATAATAGGAAGGGAAAAAAATTAAAATAAATGATAGTATTAATAATGAAAAATGATAGTAATAGCAATAATAAATAGTAATAATAATAATGGGAAAACCAGTTTAAAATAAAAATAATATTAATAAAAATAGTAATAATAGTACTTGTAAAATAAAAATAGTATTAATAATAAAATAATAGTGATAATATTAAAATTAATAGTAATAATAATAATAATTAGTAGTAATTATAAAAATAACATTAATAAATATAAGAAATAATAATGGTAGGTAATAATAATATACAATAATGAAAGTAAAAGTAATATAAATAATAATGAAAAAAATTAAAATAAAAAAATATTAATAATAGTAAAAAATAATAATGGTGCTAGAAAATAAAAGTAATAGTAGTATTAATAATAATAAATATAATGCTAATAATAAATATGATTATAATAATGATAAAAAATAACGGTAATAATAATAATAAAGTGAAACTAAAAAAAATAAAAAAAGAGTAGTAACAGTACCAAATTCATAATAATAGTAGTATTAATAATAGTAAGAATTAAAATTAATAATAAGAATGATAAAATTAATAATAAAAATCACAAAAAAAAGATGAAATTGCACTTAAAATAAAAATTTGGGGCTAAAATTAAAAAATAAATAAAAATAAGGGTCTATTTTAGTGCGCGAATAACATGGAGGGACTAAAGGGGAAAATATTCTCTCCCCCCAAGACGCTCAGCAGCAAAAGGGGACCCAATTGAAAACCGAAATGAATTATCGGGCAAAATTAAAAATAAAATAAACTTAATTGTAATAGACTGAAAAAGCGAATGGACTAACTGAATAAATAGCCCCTCCTTCAAAAAACGCGTGGATCCTCCCCTTGGAGCGGGTCGGGTCACGGGTCAGAGGCATCAAACGATGCCATTTTGGGGTTTAAAGACCCTAGCCAAAACGACATCGTTTTGAGTGGGTATTTAAGGCCAAACATCTACAAAAAAATCATTTGAAACCTGTTTTTTAAAAAAAAAAAGAGAAAGAAAGAGAGAGCTCTCTTTTCTCTCTGCCGAGGCTCAAGATCCGGCCAGGGCCTCCGACCGATCGCCGCTGGCCAACGTACACGATGGCCGAAATTCTAAAAAAAGGTTTTTTTTCTTTTTTTTATTTTAATATATATATATATGTATATAGTTTTAAAAAAATCTTTATAATAAAGAAATGCCGAAAAGAAAATAAAGAAAATAAAAAAAAAAACAACCTTTTTTCCTCAGATTTGCTTTTTCTTTTTGTATTGATTCTGTATTTTTCTCTCGTATATCCGTAAAAACGTCCCCCCTTTTACAATTTTTGTTTCGGCCTTTTATAGCCGAGGAAAAAAATCGAAAGTAAAAAATAACATAAAAACTCAATGCAATCTGTTTGTGTTGTTTCTGTTGCTTTTTCCTTCTTTCTCACAGGTAAAACGTCGTGGAGGAGTGGGGTGGAGGCGCACGATGCGAAGGGAGCGAGCGTGGGGCTGATGGCGGCGTCTAGGTTTCTGTTTAGGGTTTTGGCTGGCTAAATTTTCCTTAAGTTATTAGGCTAGGGTTAGGGTTAGTTTTTTGGGCCATGTACTATTTTTTTAATCTTTGGGACTTTGTTTTATTTATTTTAGGGCCCGGGCAAATTTTTCCCATTACACACCTTAAGGGCCGAATGTTCCTAGTCCTCATACAAGTCCATACATTTCATTTATTTCAGATTTTATTCCCTCAAAAATTTATTTTTACAATTTAGTCCAACATACTTAATTTCATCAAAAATTCAAAGACAAAACTTGTTAATCTAACACATATATATCATATTTCACCACCAAACAACAATAACAACAAGCTATCATCAATGGCTCAACTCAATATTCATCAAAATTAAAAATTAAAGCATGGGTCTTGAAGATTTCTAAGCAACGATCTAAAAAACGTAGAAATTATCAAAAACCGAGCTAGTTATATACCTTAACCAACCTTGACAATGGCCGAATACCTAGCTTATGTTTCCTTCTTTTTCTTTTCTTAGTTTCGGTCACAACAAGATGAAAGAATGGTTTTTCTCTTTCATTTTATGTTTTATTATAAGGTAATATAATATGTTATTATTATTATAACCTTTATAATATATAAATATACATATATTAAAGTCATTTATCATTCAACATGCGGTCCACTATTTATAAAAGGGGCTAATTATCACACAAATCCTCCATATTAAAAAGACATCAACAATTAAGCACTTTTACAACTAGCCATCAAATTTTCATTTTACGCGATTAAGTCCTTTTATTTAATCGGACACTCAAAAAACAAAATTAAAACACAAAAATTTAACACAAGCAAATTCACACATAATAAACAAACAAAATAATTTTTAAAAATTTTTCTAACTCGGATTCGTGGTCCCGAAATCACCGTTCCGATTAGGGCCTAAATCGAACTGTTACAACTCTCCCCCCATAGGGATTTTCGTCCCCGAAAATCTTACCGGTGAATAGATTTGGATAACGTTCTTTCATTGTATCCTCTGACTCCCAAGTTGCCTCTTCAACTCCGTGCTTTTGCCACAGTACTTTAACTAACGGAATTTTCTTATTTCTCAATTCTTTTATCTCACGAGCCAGAATACAAATCGGTTCCTCTTCATATGTCATATCAGGCTGAATCTCAACCTCTGTCGGGCAAATTACATGTGAAGGGTCGGATCGGTATCTACGGAGCATCGACACATGGAATACATTATGGATCTTTTCTAGCTCAGATGGCAATTGCAATCTATAGGCGACCGGTCCATGATCTATGATCTCATATGGCCCGATGAATCTCGGACTCAACTTGCCTTTGCGACCGAATCTAAGTATTTTTTTTCCACGGTGTAACTTTCAAAAACACTTGATCTCCGATCGAAAACTCAATATCTTTACGCTTCAAATTCGCATATGACTTTTGACGGTCTGATGCAGCTTTCAAACTATTACAGATTACTGCCACTTTCTGTTTAGTTTCTCTAATCAACTCAACCCCGTGTATCTTATTTTCACTCAGCTCGGTCCAATACAATGGTGTACGGCATTTACGACCGTATAAAGCCTTGTAGGGTGTCATCTTAATACTAGATTGAAAGCTATTTGTAATACCCAAATTTCGTCTGGGCCCAAAACCCACAACACCCAAGACATAAAAAAACCAAACAAAGAAAAGAGGTCCAAAATTTCCATCATACAATCGGCCCATTTACAAGCCTATTGACCCAATAACAAATAGGCCCAAAAGGCCCACATCTTTTAGGGATTTCAGGAAACCCTAACACCTAAACCTGGGAGGCGCCGCGCGCGTGCCTCCACACGCGTAACCCAAGCGCCGCATCCCACCAGCCACGGTCGGCCACCAGCGCCGATTCACACACCATTACGCCTTGTCTGCCACCACCCCACGACCTGCAAAAAGGACAAAAAAACGACAGCAACACCACGAGCAAACAATTGTATTTTGTTGGGCTATAAAGCCGTTCGAAAGATTGTAAACGGGGGGCCTCTCTTTTTTGGAGATCAGATAGAAGTAGTATTTTTCAAGTAAAAACAAAAAAATATCAACAATATTCGAAGAAAAAGATCAATATCGTGTTAAGGTTTTATTTTCACTTTCATTGTTCTGAATCCATCTTTATTTTTTCTTTATCTTTTATTCTTTACTTCTATTTATATATACATACATAGATTTAAATATATTAAAAATAGAGAGAGGGAGAGAGAGAGAGAGAGATTTTACCTCTTCCGGCCACCGTGTACGGTGGCCGGAGATAACGTCGACAGCAGGCCCCTTCGCCGGAGGATCTGCCCCTGCAGAGAGAAAATGGAAAAGAGGAAAAGGTTTTTTTTTGAAAGCAGACAAAAATAAAATTTTTGGAAATTTTTTGGCTTAAATAGCCCCAATTAAACGACGTCGTTTTGAGCAGGGGGTCCGCGCGTCGACCCGGATCCGACTCAGGATCCGCGCGCCTCCCATCGATGGGGATAATTGCGCCCCAGGTCCTTCCGCTCTTCCTCACCTTTCCAATCTGTTCTTTTTATTTTTTTGAATTTGGCCCAACATGTTTCATTCTATTCCAATTTAGCCCTGCGCAAAACGCAGCGCATAGGGCGCGGGGATAATTTCCCGAATGGTCCCCCATTTGTTGCGCGCATCTCAAATAGACCCTTTCCCCTTTATTTTATTTTGAATTTACCCCATACATTTTGATTTTATTCGATTTTAGCCATTTTTAATTGTTTTTAGTTAAATTCATTGCTTTCATTATATGTAATATCAATATGTATGTCATTAGTATTATTGTTATTATTATTATTATTATTAGTTACTATTAGTAATATTATTAGCTGTATATATATATTTACTATTATTATTATTACTAACTTTATTATTATTGTCATTATTATTTTTATTATTTGTTTACTTTATTTTTCTTTTATGTTATTACTTCTATTATTATTATTATTATACTATTATTTGTATATATACTTACTATATTATTTATTTATTATATTTATATTATTATGTTGTATATTTTATATCACTATTACCTTTTATTATTGTTACTATACTACTATTATTTTATTATTATTATTACTATACTACTATTATTATTATTATTATCGTTATCATTATTATTATTATTGTTATATTTATTAGTATTATTAGTATTAGTATTATTATTATTTATTTACATTATTGTATTGTACATATTTCGTATCATTATTATTACTATTTTTTTTATATTTACTATTATTATGTATATTATTATTATTATTATTAATATTTACTATTATCTTTATTGTTACTAACATCTTTTAGTTTTTATTTATTGTTGTTATCTTAATGTTATATCCCATGTAAATCACCATTTTTTGAATCGCATTTCAATATCTTCTTATTTTTTTTATAAAAAAGAGGCTTCACAAAGGTAACATTCATGAATTCGGGGATTCAAAAATTTGTGCCCAATCGTGCTGGGTGCGACCTTTCGTTTGACCGAACAAGTGGGTAGCCTTTCAAATTTTGTTTCTATTTTCAAATAAGGTGATATTTGTCCGTTTGGAAGTTCGAAAAGATCGTGCCCAATCGTGCTGGGTGTGTTTTTTTGTACGACCGAATGAGCAAATACCCCTTCCAAAATTTCAAAAATGTGTGCTTGGAGAATTTTGGAGATGATCTTGAGCTCAAGGATTTAGATTCTCGTGTCCAATCGTGCTGGATGTGAGACTCTATTCCTTCGAAACAAGGGAAACTCGATATTCGATCAAGTTGTTTAAAATCATAAAAAATAGAATAAAATTTCAAAATCTTTTCAAGCTTTGCGACATTAGGACATTGATTAATCAATTTGGTACCGATTTTGGGCGTTGCAAGGGTGCTAATCCTTCCTTGCACGTAACTGACTCCTGAACCTATTTTCTCAAATGTTCGTAGACCAAAAACCCCGTTTTAGTAAATCGAAATGTTTTATTAAAACAAAGGTGATCCGATCACACCTAATAAAGGTCGGTGGCGACTCCCGTTTTTTCATTCATTTTCAAAACCCAAGTTCGATTTCTGTTTTGTCAAAAAATGGTTTCGACAGCTTGGCGACTCCGCTGGGGACATTGAGAGTCAGGCCGTAAGATTGATTATTCTTTGTCCTTTTGTCAAAAACTTGGAAAATCATTTTGAAAAAAAAAACCATGTTTCTTTTGATGCATTTGCTGGTACTATGATTGCAATAACGTCGAGTCTCATAGGATGTCTCTGCATTCATATTTGCATGACCGTTGTGGTCACACCCTTAAGTGGGAGCGAGAAGCTACGCCTTCGTGAGGTTTTCACCTCCGCATAAGCTAGGGGACTGCTTCCAGAATACATCCGTACCTATGGTTTCGTGAGGTTTTCACCTCCGCATGGCCATAGGGAAATGTGTTCCCCTGAACCGAACTCGGTCCGTATGAGCCTATAATGGGTGAGGATCGAGGAATCTGCTGGTTCGGGTACCCTTCTTCAGAACCGAACCCCATATAGAAACCTAGAAGCCTACCCTAGGTAGAATTGTACTAAACCCTAGTGGCCACCCAGATAGGTTTTCTATTTCATCGATTATTTCTCCTGTACTAACGCGTTTTCTTCAGTTTTGATCGCATTACATTACATCATCATAGAAAGGAGGTGTTGATTAATATTCGATTTCTAAATAGAGGAGTTTTTCATAAGGAAATGAATTTCTTGATAAAGTGGATTGTAATATGGTTGCCCAAATGTAGTCCAAGTAAACAACGAGAGAAGGCGCGTAGTCCACGGGAGAATACAAGACTTTGCTCGATGATTCAAGCTAATAATGATTATTCAAGAGTCGTCACATCTTGATCTTTTGGGTTAAGAAGCTTATGAACAATCACAGAGGATGAACAAGTAAAAAGGTACGGCCCGAACCAAGCTACAAGGAGCTAGAAGAGGCATCAACGAAGAAAGTTCACAAGACATGGCCATGATATCCGGTCACGAAGGAAAAGATTGGTGTTTCGCTTGGGCTATGAGGAAAAACCGTATATGCGATCCGTTTTATGTAAAGAGCTTTATTTTCTAGAAAAGTTCTTCTAATGGAATTGAATTCATAATCGGCACCTTTCTTTTTGCATTCATTCCATGCATTGGCATTGCATTGCATCATCCTGAAAGAGGGCGTTGATTCGCATTTGATTGTTAAATAGAAGAATTCGTCATAAGAAAATGTGTTACTTGATAAAGAGGATCATAATGCGGCCGTCCGAACATAGTCTAGGTGAGCAACAAGACAAGACATTGCCCGAAGATTCAAGCTAACAAGGAGCAGAAGAGGCGTCCACTAAGAAAGCTTACGGGACATAACCATAACCTTCGGATACGAAGAAGAGGATTTGTCTGAAGTTTTAAGCTGACAAGGATAGTTTTGAAAGTCATCAGAGGATTATGAGCTTCAAAGAGGATAAGCGAGTGATGGGGAACAACCTAGATGAAGCAACAAAGAGCTAGAAGAGGCGTCTATTAAGAAAGTTCATCCAGATACGAAGAAGAGGATTTGTCTGAAGATTCGAGACGACAAGGATTGTTTGGGGAGTCATCAGAGGATTATGAGCTTCAAAGAGGATAAGCGAGTGATGAAGAACAACCTAGATCAAGCAACAAAGAGCTAGAAGAGGCGGGACACGACCATAATATCAGGATGCGAAGAAGAGGATTGGTGTTTTCATCTAGATTGTGAGGAGGAGGCCGTATATGTGGGCCATTTTATGTAAAGAAACGTATTTTCTAGACAAGTTCTGCTAATAGGAATGGAATTCATAATCAACGCCTCTCTTTCTTGTTGCATTCATTCCATGCATTTGCATTGCATTTCATGCATTTGCATTACATCATATCACATGCATTAAAATTTGTGGCAAGACTCTAATTAGGTGAAATTATCTCAGTTAACCCAGAAGACATGGACCGAAGGTTGGAGAGATTAGAGCAAAGGCAAATGTTGATGCAAGAACAGTTGGCCAAAATTCAACAGGATATGCAAGATCAAATGAATATGATGCACCAGTTAACCCAATTACTAGTTGAAAGACTTGGGAAAAGGGGTGGTCCAGTGGTCAGCAGTACAGATGATGATGAAGAAATTATTTATTCCCCGATGAATATTCCGACTCAACCAGATACACAGTCGCATAGGAGACCCGTCATTATCAAGCCCCAATGTCATATTAATACCCCAGCACTGTTGAATCTCCCAATGGGCTCATGTTTTAACCCTAATGATGATCAAGCCAAACCGGTTGTTCAAGCGGAGACAAAAGGAAGGAGAGAGCGGACATTAAGGGCCCTGAAGAAGAAGGAAATGGAAGTGGGCAGTACAAGTAAGCATGACAGGGGCTGCTCGGAGCGAATTTCAGTAAGCCAGCTAAGGATGGTGACTGCCAACCCTCAAGGCCCTCATAAGCAGGATTCCAACCCAAAGCCTAACACTAGAAGGCTCCACTTCACACCCATCTCGATGACATACAAGGAGCTCTATCAAAATTTATTTGATGCACATGTGGTGTCTCCTTACTATTTGAAGCCACTACAGTCCCCATATCCTAAATGGTATGATCCGAACGTCCAATGCGACTACCATGTGGGAATAACGGGTCACTCAATCGATAACTGCACTGCATTTAAGAAGTTGGTTGAAAAGTTCATTAAGATAGGAATCGTGGAGTTTGATGATTTTTCAGGTCCTAATCATTCTGATAAAGCCATAACAGAAACCGGGACGAGGCAGAGGAATGCATTTCCTTGAAGAAAGTCCTCGGAATCGGGAAACAAGAACACTAATGATGTATCTGTAAAGTGAACTGAAGAATCAAAATTTCCAAGACCTCGCATGTTTGGGAGTGTTTTGAACAATGGGACTGTGGAAGAGATCCCTGTATTTTTAGAGCTAACTTGGAGTAATGTCCAAAACGCGCTTATTGCTCTAAAGCCTAGGAGCAGTAAGAATCTTTTTGTGAAATAGGCTTGTGTCCGGAATTGTTATTTCAATAAAATGCATCTTTCTAAGCAAATGTTTTACACTTTTTTTTTCATTTTTCATTCATATCCATATCATACATATAATCATCCTTAGAATCAGTTGTTCTTTGAATTTTCTACCCCACACCCACAATGGGTCCCCAGATATCAATAACATGAGCGACACCGTTACTGACTCAGAGTCTGCTTCTGAGTAAGATATGCGTCTAGGGGAATCTCAAGGCTTTGGAGACGATAGAGATTGCAACCTATATCCTGATTTGTTAAGGATGGTAGAGCAAGATTGAAAACAGATACTACCTTATAAAGCGTCGTTGTGAGCCTAGAAGAAGAGAGAAAGGTGAATATTAAAGCCTAGCTCACCGCAAAGACAAAGCGAGACATCATCAACTTATTCCCAATTCAAGGATGTTTTCACGTGACACGCATGGGCTATTGAAATGTGGGTATGCTGTTAAGACCAAGGAAGTCCTAGAAGAGGTTCATCAGGGTATTTAAAGATCACATGCTAATGATTATACGATAGCCAAGCTAATTATGAGATTCAAATTTTGCTGGTCCATCATAGAAAGATATTGCGTCAGTTATGTCACAAATGCCAAATTTGTGAAAACAAGATTCATACGTCTCATCCATTTCTTCATAGACCGTATCTGTGTGGGGTATAAAGTTTATTAGGACGACCTCGTCGGAAGCTTTTAGCAAACATTAATTCGCTAAGAGGGTGGAAGTAGCTTCTTAGGCCAATATTACAAAATCAGTGGTCGTTAGAGCAAAAAACAAAAAAAAAAGAGGCCAAAGGCGAAAACCCGCAAAGGGCCGAGTCGAAATTGAATGAGGCGAAAAAGACCTAATCCCGATGTGATCAAATGAATTTGAAGAGAAAATGTTGAGAGATATCTGTCACGATCAGATGATGCGAGTTTACAATAAAAAGGAGCACCTTAGAAAATTTCATGATAGGACTTTGAAAGAAATTTCTCCCATGCAAAAAGGACTTCAGAAGTGAATGCCAAACTAGGAAGGACCTTATGCAGTGAAGAAGGCCTGTTCTATAGAAGCATGGATATGGATGGAGATGGATAGCAAAGACTTGTCCAATTCAGTGAATTCAGATTCGGCCTAAAAAAGGGTTGATCCAAAGGCAAAAACCCGCAAAGGGGCACTTTAAGACCAACGGTAGGTTCGAGTTGAAAACCCGAAAAGGGCAGCTCAAATATTGATCGAAAATGGGGCGTACAGCAGTCTGGCCACGCTTGAAGTAACAATGAAAGGGTATGGAGCATCGACAAAGTACTTCGGATCCCCTAAACACATGTTGAGCTTAAAACGATCCTCAAGGAGTTTGAACAGAGAAGCTCAGGCTGCGATATCTGGGGCACCTAGTTTCCATTTTACTCATTTTGAGTTTACTATCTGTGCTTTTTCAAAAAAAAAAAAAACTCTAAGTACACTTTCTTTTTCATTGCATTTCCTAGCTTTAATTAACTTGTTTGTTTCGAGCGGCGCTCTCAATAAATTTTTGTTCCAAGCATATTGCATTGAAATAACAATTATTGGACTAATAATACTTTCATGAAGGGAGTTTCGCATATTACTCTGAAAACCTCTAAACAATACAGGAGTCTGAAACAGGATTATTGTTTAAGATTCACCAAGCTTAAGGGGTGGAAACATCTGAGTCCAAATTAAGGTTATCTCTTCGAATTTTTGTCAAAAATGGTAATTGAACAAAATGACAAGATATCGCATCAGTGATACAAGCCTAACGAAAATGGGCATTGTTAACCCAAGTACAAAGCTCGGATAAAAAAAACGATATTCTGTATTCATGCAAACATTGTGCATAAACATCTGGTTGGGTCATCAATAGATGGAAGCTGATACAGATCCTATACCTTTGAACGACAATGGGATGGATTGAAGAAGAAACAAATCTCACATTCTGAAATCACGGCGGGATGGTTGGGAGAAGATCCAGATCCTATACCCCCAAGTCGCAATGAGATGAACCTTAAAGTTACAGTGGGGCAAATCTGTTGAGCAAAATATGTGTTTCTCGGGTTCTCAGTCAAAGAATACCAGCCGAGCAAAAGGGTAGCATATTACCCTAATGAACTATGAACGATGACACCTTAAGCAGGGATCATTCTCACGAAATTTTACATTCATGCAAAACACATTTAGTTAGAAGCATTTAAATGTCGACCATAACACATGTAGTTAAGAGGCTTTGAGTTATTCCGATCATAACATCCTCATCGTTTGCATAAGCATAAGCACATTCTACAGGACAGGTTTCTCAAAGAACAGTGTAGCAATAGCGAAGTTCAGATGTTGTTCCCTAGAGGATAGTGGAACATACTGAAAATTGAAGTTTTCCTGAAGATAGTAAGGAAGCAAATTGAAATGTTCAGATGTTGTTCCCTAGAGGATAGTGGAACAGACTGAAAATTGAAGTTTTCCTGAAGATAGTAAGGAAGCAAATTGAAGTGTGCAGATGTTGTTCCCTAGAGGATAGTGGAGCGGAATGAAGATCGAAGTTTTCCTGAAGATAGTAAGGAAGCAAAGAAGATATCAAGTCTGGCATCCTGATGTTTCAGGAGCAGATTGAAGAAAGCAAGTCTGGCATCTTGATGTTTCAGGAGCAGATTGAAGAAAGCGAGTCTGGCATCCTGATGTTTTAGGAGCAGATTGGAGACAGCAAATCTGGCATTCCTGAGCTTTGCAGGAAGCAGATTGAAGACGGAAGATCTGACATTCCTGAGCTTTGCAGGAAGCAGATTGAAGACAGCAAATCTGGCATTCCTGAGCTTTGCAGGGAGCAGATTGAAGACAGAAGATCTGGCATTCCTGAGCTTTGCAGGAAGCAGATTGAAGACGGAAGATCTGGCATTCCTGAGCTTTGCAGGAAGTAGATTGAAGGCAACAAACCTGGCAATCCCGGGGATTCAGGAGCAGATTGAAGACTTTCTAAATAAGGAATATTACCTTTATACAAATACAAAAAGCTTATTCTCAAGAATTCGAAATGTCGCGTCCTAAAGTATTGGATGTGATGTTTTGTTATTTCGAGATAAAATTTTCTAAATCAAGGCCATGTTCTGTATTTAGAAATTCGAGAGATCGTGCCCTAAAGTATTGGGTTGCAATTTTCTTCATTTGATCTAAATAACCGAATATTGTTTAAAACAAATATATTTTTAAACAAAAAGCTTACTCTCGGGGATTTAAATTATCGTGTCCTGAAGTATTGGATGTGATATTTTATTTCTTTGGAACGAGAAAGTCTCGGTATTCAATTCGAGAAAATTACGAGATGATCTCGGATTCGCGGATTTAAATTATCGTGTCCTAAAGTAGTGGATGTGATATTTTATTCCTTTGGAACGAGAGAAGTCTTGATTTTCAATTAGAGAAAACTAGGAGATGATCTTGGATTCGAGGATTTAAATCATCGTGTCCTAAAGTATTGGATGTGATATTTTTTCCTCCGAAATGAGAAAATCTTGATTCCCAAAAAAAAAACAACAAATCTGGCATTCCTGAGCTTTGCAAGAAGCAGATTGAAGACGGAAAATCTGGCATTCCTGAGCTTTGCAGGAGGCAGATTGAAGACAACAAATCTGGCATTCCTGAGCTTTGCAGGAAGCAGATTGAAGACGGAAAATCTGGCATTCCTGAGCTTTGCAGGAGGCAGATTGAAGACAGCAAATCTGGCATTCCTGAGCTTTGCAGGAGACAGATTGAAGACAGCAAATCTGGCATTCTTGAGCTTTGCAGGAGGCAGATTGAAGACAGCAAATCTGGCATTCCTAAGCTTTGCAGGAAGCAGATTGAAGACAGCAAATCTGGCATTCTTGAGCTTTGCAGGAAGCAGATTGAAGACAGAAGATCTGGCATTCCTGAGCTTTGCAGGAAGCAGATTAAAGACAGCAAATCTGGCATTCCTGAGCTTTGCAGGAAGCAGATTGAAGACAGCAAATCTGGCATTTCTAAACTTTGCAAGAACCAGATTGAAGACAGAAGACCAAGGGTTCCTGAGTTTACAGGAAAGCAGATTGAAGTCAGTAGTTGTTTTTCAAGGTTGCGGTGAAGAGAATTAAAGAAACCATGGACCCAAAATGAGGCTACTAGAGAAAAAAGAGTGACTCAGTGGGTTCCGACAAATTTGGGCCTTCTTTATGTCTTTGCTCTATTCTCGTTACACGACAATGAGCAAAGAGGGGCAGCTGTAATACCCAAATTTCATCTGGGCCCAAAACCCACAACACCCAAGACATAAAAAAACCAAACAAAGAAAAGAGGTCCAAAATGTCCATCATACAATCGGCCCATTTACAAGCCTATTGACCCAATAACAAATAGGCCCAAAAGGCCCACATCTTTTAGGGATTTTAGGAAACCCTAACACCTAAACCTGGGAGGCGCCGCGCGCGTGCCTCCACGCGCGTAACCCAAGCGCCGCATCCCACCAGCCACGGTCGGCCACCAGCGCCGATTCACACACCATTACGCCTTGTCTGCCACCACCCCACGACCTGCAAAAAGGACAAAAAAATGACAGCAACACCACGAGCAAACAATTGTATTTTATTCGGCTATAAAGCCGTTCGAAAGATTGTAAACGGGGGGCCTCTCTTTTTTGGAGATCAGATAGAAGTAGTATTTTTCAAGTAAAAACAAAAAAATATCAACAATATTCGAAGAAAAAGATCAATATCGTGTTAAGGTTTTATTTTCACTTTCATTGTTCCGAATCCATCTTTATTTTTTCTTTATCTTTTATTCTTTACTTCTATTTATATATACATACATAGATTTAAATATATTAAAAATAGAGAGAGGGAGAGAGAGAGAGAGAGATTTTACCTCTTCCGGCCACCGTGTACGGTGGCTGGAGATAACGTCGACGGCAGGCCCCTTCGCCGGAGGATCTGCCCCTGCAGAGAGAAAATGGAAAAGAGGAAAAGGTTTTTTTTTTGAAAGCAGACAAAAATGAAATTTTTGGAAATTTTTGGGCTTAAATAGCCCCAATTAAACGACGTCGTTTTGAGCAGGGGGTCCGCGCGTCGACCCGGATCCGACTCAGGATCCGCGCGCCTCCCATCGATGGGGATAATTGCGCCCCAGGTCCTTCCGCTCTTCCTCACCTTTCCAATCTGTTCTTTTTATTTTTTTGAATTTGGCCCAACATGTTTCATTCTATTCCAATTTAGCCCTGCGCAAAACGCAGCGCATAGGGCGCGGGGATAATTTCCCGAATGGTCCCCCATTTGTTGCGCGCATCTCAAATAGACCCTTTCCCCTTTATTTTATTTCGAATTTACCCCATACATTTTGATTTTATTCGATTTTAGCCATTTTTAATTGTTTTTAGTTAAATTCATTGCTTTCATTATATGTAATATCAATATGTATGTCATTAGTATTATTGTTATTATTATTATTATTATTAGTTACTATTATTATTATTAGTTACTATTAGTAATATTATTAGCTGTATATATATATTTACTATTATTATTATTACTAACTATTATTATTATCATTATTATTTTTATTATTTGTTTACTTTATTTTCTTTTATGTTATTACTTCTATTATTATTATTATACTATTATTTGTATATATACTTACTATATTATTATATTTATTATATTTATATTATTATGTTGTATATATTTTGTATCACTATTACCTTTTATTATTGTTACTATACTACTATTATTTTATTATTATTATTACTATACTACTATTATTATTATTATTATCGTTATCATTATTATTATTATTGTTATATTTATTAGTATTATTAGTATTAGTATTATTATTATTATTATTACCATATTTACATTATTGTATTGTACATATTTCGTATCATTATTATTACTATTTTATTATTATATTTACTATTATTATGTATATTATTATTATTATAATAATATTTACTATTATCTTTATTGTTACTAACATCTTTTAGTTTTTATTTATTGTTGTTATCTTAATGTTATATCCCATGTAAATCACCATTTTTTGAATCGCATTTCAATATCTTCTTATTTTTTATATAAAAAGAGGCTTCACAAAGGTAACATTCATGAATTCGGGGATTCAAAAATTTGTGCCCAATCGTGCTGGGTGCGACCTTTCGTTTGACCGAACAAGTGGGTAGCCTTTCAAATTTTGTTTCTATTTTCAAATAAGGTGATATTTGTCCGTTTGGAAGTTCGAAAAGATCGTGCCCAATCGTGCTGGGTGTGTTTTTTTGTACGACCGAATGAGCAAATACCCCTTCCAAAATTTCAAAAATGTGTGCTTGGAGAATTTTGGAGATGATCTTGAGCTCAAGGATTTAGATTCTCGTGTCCAATCGTGCTGGATGTGAGACTCTATTCCTTCGAAACAAGGGAAACTCGATATTCGATCAAGTTGTTTAAAATCATAAAAAATAGAATAAAATTTCAAAATCTTTTCAAGCTTTGCGACATTAGGACATTGATTAATCAATTTGGTACCGATTTTGGGCGTTGCGAGGGTGCTAATCCTTCCTTGCACGTAACCGACTCCCGAACCTATTTTCTCAAATGTTCGTAGACCAAAAACCCCGTTTTAGTAAACCGAAATGTTTTATTAAAACAAAGGTGATCCGATCTGTAACATCCTGGAAAGGGCCTATGCATTTTCGGTTTAATTGTACGAAATGACAAGTTTTAAGTATTATGAATAAATTTTTAACATTTTTGGAAACCTGGAAATGTAAGGAAATGATTCAAAAATGGAAAGTGAACATTTTTGGAAACTTGGAAATGTAAGAAAATGGCAAGTTTACAGAGCCGATCGAAAATTTTAGGAAACTTAGAAATGACCTAGAAATGTCAAATTTTAAAGTTTTAAATAGGAAATTAGGGCAATGAGGCCTTAAAAGAAAAAGTTGGTAAAATTTGGCACACAAACAGGCTTGGAAAAGTGGCCTGAAGATGCCACTTAGGGTCTATGGAAATGGCGCCATGTGCAAGAGGAATGGGCCTGGGTTCGAGTCACTTGGGAAGCAAATAAATGAGGTTTTATTTTGGCTTCCAGAAGGCTGAGGTGGACGGCACATGCTTCTAGAAAAGGAGGTGTTTTATTTTCATAAATATGTGATTAATAAGATGATAAATAGAAGTTTTTTTATTTGGATTATTTCGAAAAGATAATAAAGGATTTTTATTTGGATTATTTCGAAGAAATAATAAAGGATTTTTATTTGGATTATTTCGAAGAGATAATAAAGAATTTTTATTTGGATTATTTCGAAGAGATAATAAAGGATTTTTAATTGGATTATTTTCAAGGGATAATAAAGGATTTAAATTGGATTAAACTCTTTTATTAAAAAGATAAAGTTATCAGATAGAGGAGTGGTGGCCAAGTAAGGGACTCCTTAGCTGATAATTTTGCCTATAAAAGGAAGGAAGGAGGGCTACTCATCAGTTTGTTTCTTTCTCTGCTCTGCCGAAAATTCCCTAGCTCTCTCCCTCTCTGTCGAATTTTCTTCTTCTCTCTTCTTCTTCTTTTCTCTTCTACTGTCAAGCCGAAACCTTTTTGATTCCTGTTTAAGTCTCCATAGCCGAATCTCTGTGGCTTTAAGGGTGCCGTCAATTGTGGTGATAAGGTAAGAATAATGGATTTTTGTTGTTTATTCTCTCTCAACCAAGATTTGGGAACTGATTCTTTTGGTTATCTTTTGGCCGAATAATAAGGGAGGAATTCCGGGATTTCAGATCTAAGGATTTAAGGGATTTCAACATCTCCATAGCCAAGGGTTACTTTTCGGGATTTGAAATCACAAGGTATGTGTTTAAGATATTCGGTCAAGGCTATTTTAAATATTTAGATCTATTATCAGAAGCCGAAAACTAACCTACGGAGTAATATAGTGTTTAGCCGAATTCACAAGGGAGGAATACAAAGATCCGGCACTTGATTTTTAAAATCAATTCAGTTACAAGGTAAGTAATACAAATCCTAGTTGTATTTGAAAAAAAAAATGGCCGAATGGTCTTTTAAATAGTAAGTGATTAACTTATGTAGGATTTGAGATCTAAATCTGTAATCGTTCTCTTCGGGATTTTCGAGGACTTCATTAAGCGAATCAGGTGTGTACTCCACACTACTTTGTAATATGAATTATGGTTGCATGTATTAAAATATATGTTAATGAAAATATGAGCATGGCTAAGGTACCATGTTAAGGTACTAAGTACTCAGGTACGTTTCCTACTTCTACTAGGAATATGAAATATGTTATTCATAACATGAGAATATGATAAGAATGTGAACTATGGTATATTATGCATATTAATGTTTATGGGGCATATGGTTGTATATTGAAAGGGGAAGTGAAAAGTGGTGATTTAAGACCACAGTAATCTGAAAAGTGGTGACTTACGACCACAGTAATCTGAAAAGTGGTGATCTAAGACCACAATAATCTGAAAAGTGGTTTCCTAAAACCACAGATGCGGAGCCTTAAGCCCGCAAATTGGTGTGTAGCGGAAGGAGGGTCGACTTAGTAGTCCCCACGGTGTGTTTGGCAGGTACGGGGGTGTGTAGCGGATGGACAATTAGGTTTGGGTTTGGGAATGCATCATAACTTGTATTTTATGATTGAATGTATTGTATGCCTGATTCTATTATGATTTAGTGCCACGTACACATTGAGTCTGGTTGACTCACCCCGTTGGGGAAATATTTATTTCAGGTGATGAGCAATAATGGACCGGGTCGGCAGGAGCTAAAGGTGGCCATGCATCGCAAGGAAAAATTTTATTAGTTGGGACTTTTATTTTTATTAAGTACTTTAAATTTTTAGTTTGGGAATTATTTGATGTAATAAGGCCATAAGGCCCAAGTTGGTTTCTTTATTTCTGTTTACTTTGAATTATTATGTTACAATTTATTTTTGATTAAAGTTATAGAAAATTTATTTCTTTTAAAATAAAACCTAAATTGTTTTGCCACCTTAATTAAATTGGATTTCCAAATAAAATAAATGGGTTTCCAATCTAAGCCCAACCCAAAACAATATTTTTTTTTAAAACCCCACAAGTTTTTCCTAAGTAACAAAGAACTTTGAAATCGGTTTACTTTAGGAACATACCAGATCCGGTTCAGGCTCGTGGGCCGGGTTTGGGGTGTTTCACAATCACACCTAATAAAGGTCGGTGGCGACTCCCGGTTTTTCATTCATTTTCAAAACCCAAGTTCGATTTCTGTTTTGTCAAAAAATGGTTACGACACTATTATTGTAGGAAAATTTGATCATAGGTAAGTATCTTTCCCACGTACCTTCAAACTCAAGGATGCAACATCTCAACATATCCTCAAGTATCTGAATGATCCGTTCGGATTGGCCATCTGTCTGCGGATGAAAAGCTGTGCTAAAGTGCAGTTTTGTACCTAAAGCATCTTGCAATTTCTTCCAAAACCTCGATGTGAATCTCGGGCCTCTATCTGAAACAATAGAAATAGGCACACCATGTAATCTCACAATTTGTGATACATATAACTCAGCAAGCTTATCGAGCGAATAATCCGCACGAATTGGAACAAAGTGAGCTGATTTGGTCAATCTATCCACTATAACCCAAATTGCATCTTTCTTGCTCGGTGTCATAGGTAAACCGAATACAAAATCCATAATGACCCTGTCCCATTTCCACTCAGGTATATAAATCGGCTGAAGTAACCCAGAAGGTACTTGATGCTCGGCTTTTACTTGTTGACAGACTAAACATTTCGAAACAAAGTTAAATATGTCTCGTTTCATACCAGGCCACCAATAGAACTATTTTAGATCGTTATACATTTTTGTGCTACCCGGATGAATAGACAATCGGCTGCTATGAGCTTCATTTAAAATCATCAAAATCAACTCTGAATTCGCCGGAACGCATATTCGATCTTTGAACTTCAAACAGTCATTCTCATCAATTCGAAACTCTGATTCAACATTACTTTCACACTGAGCTCGTTTTGCCAGCAAATCTTTATCAACTTTTTGGGCATCACCAATTTGTTGAACAAACAACAGTCTTGCTTTTAATTCGGCTACTATCGAGCCATCATTAGACATAACTATATGCACGTTTATTGCACGTATAGCAAATAATGACTTGCGACTTAAAGCATCAGCAACAACATTAGCTTTTCCCAGATAGTAGTCAATCACTAGCTCATAATCTTTCAACAGCTTTAACCATCGGCGTTGTCTCAAATTCAAATCTTTCTGAGTCATCAAGCACTTCAGGCTTTTGTGATCTGAATAAACATGACATTTCTCGCTGAACAAATAATGACGCCAAATCTTCAACGCAAACACAATGGCTGCTAGTTCCAAATCATGTGTCGGATAGTTTCTTTCGTGTGGCTTCAACTGTCTCGAGGCATAAGCTATGACTTTCCCTTCCTGCATCAAAACACAACCCAAACCATTCAAAGATGCATCACTATAAATAACAAATTCTTTACCCGATTCAGGCTGGACTAGCACTGGAGCTTTGGTAAAATGAGCTTTCAACTGATCGAAACTTTTCTGACACTTTTCCGACCATTCAAACTTAACATTTTTATGTAATAGCTTTGTCAATGATGTAGCAATCATAGAAAAACCTTTCACAAACCTTCTGTAGTAACCAGCGAGCCCCAGAATGCTTCGAACTTCAGAATCATTTTTCGGTGGTTTCCAATCAAGTATAGCCGAGATTTTATTCGGATCAACCTGAATACCTAATGCTGAAACAACATGGCCCAGAAAACTGACTTCACGTAACCAGAACTCACACTTACTAAACTTGGCATACAACTGTTTATCTCGCAAAATTTGTAGCACAAGTTTCAGATGTTCGGCATGCTCGGTTTCATCTCTGGAGTAGATCGGGATATCATCTATAAACGCTACCACAAACCGATCCAAATACTGTCTGAAAATTCGATTCATCAAATCCATGAAAACAGGAGGTGTATTAGTAAGTTCGAAAGGCATAACCAAAAACTCATAGTGTTCGTACCTCGTTCGGAAAGCAGTCTTTGGCACATCAAAGTCTCTAACGCACAACTGATAATAACCCGATCTCAAATCTATTTTTGAAAACACTGCAGCCCCTTTCAGCTGATCAAACAAGTCGTCAATCCGTGGCAATGGGTATTTATTCTTTATAGTCACCTTATTTAGCTATCGGTAATTAATACACATTCGCATAGTTCCATCTTTCTTTTTCACAAATAGAACTGGCGCACCCCAGGGAGAGAAGCTCGGTCGTGCAAAACCCCTATCTGTTAACTCTTGTAACTGTGATTTCAACTCTTTTAATTCAGTAGGTGCCATCCGATACGGAGCTATAGAAATCGGAGTCGTTCAAGGAACTAGCTCAATACCAAATTCTACTTCTCGAGTAGATGGCAAACCTGGTAATTCTTCAGGAAATACATCCGGATACTCGCACACAACTGGTACAGATTCAATCTTCTTTTCAGTCACTTTACTATCAAGCACATAAGCAAAGTAAGCTTCATAACCTTTTCTAACATACTTCCGAGCTAACATTAAAGATATTACTGCTGGTAACCTATTCAGATCATTAGATTCAATCCGAATAATTTCACTGTTCTGACATCTCAAATCAATGGTCTTTCTTTTGCAATTAACAACGGCATCGTGCAAAGTCAACCAATCCATACCCAAAATTATATCAAATTCGTCAAAAGGAAACAACGTCAAACCGACTGGAAAACATGAATCTCGAATCATCAACGGACAATTTTTACACTTTGTCAACCAATACACACCGGCCCAGGTGGTTTGATACTCGAATTACAAACTCAGTAGACTCAACAGGCAGAGTTTTACTGGATACTAATGTTTCACACACATAAGAATGAGTCGAACCAGGATCAATCAACGCAATAATACTAGTATCATAAAGAGTGAAAGTACCGGTAATAACATCTAGGGAAGAAGCATCCTCACGAGCGCGTATAGCATATGCTCTAGCAGGTGCACGAGCCTCAGATCGAACCGCTGTATCTTTTGTTCCTCTCTAACTACCACCAACATTACCCGAATGCCTGGATGGTCTTCCTCGTGCTGACATGTTGCTCGGTCTCGCATTCTGAACAGTGTTTTGCTCAGCTAACATTGGGCACTCCCGGATAAAATGATCCATCGATCCACATTTAAAACATGACCGATCATGTAATCTACAACTTCCAGAATGCCATTTACCATAATGCTTGCACTCAACTCCATTTTGCTGAACATTGCCAAAACTGGCAATCGAAGTGGCTCGTGAACTCACAGGAGGTCGGCCTCGGTCTCGTCTAGAAAAGTCCGAGGTAGCTTTATGTCGACTAGAATCATCTCTGAACTTCTTTGATACTGAGTGAAAAGTCTTACTCGATGATGTTTTACGGAAATCTCTGGCTTCAAAATCAGCTTTTCTTTTTTCTTTCTCAAGCTCTTCGGCTTTACAGGCTCGCTCAACAAGTACCACGAACTCTTTAATCTCAAGTATGCCAACCAGCAATTTGATGTCTTTGTTCAAGCCATATTCGAATCTTTTACACATGATAGCTTCGATTGAAACACATTCACGAGCATATCGACTCAGTCTCACAAATTTTCGTTCATACTCAGTTACAGTCATACGAACCTGCTTCAATTCCAGAAATTCTTTACGTTTTTGATCGATAAATCTCTGGCTGATGTATTTCTTACGAAACTCAGTCTGGAAAAATTCCCAGGTCACTTTCTCTTTCGGAACCACCGATACTAGTGCATTCCACCAGTGATATGCGGTGTCTCCTAATAAAGATATGGCACATTTTAAACATTCATCCGAAGTACAAGATAGCTTGTCAAATACACGGATATTATTATCAAGCCACAGCTCAGCTCGTTCAGCATCATCATCATCATTAGCTTTAAACTCCTCGGGCCCGTGCTTTCTGATTTTATCTATAGGGGGCATGTTAAATCTCATCGAATCTATCATCGAAGGTACCATAGGTATCGGAGATGGATTATTCGGGGGTGGAGGTTGTTGCGCAATTGGATTAGTCTGAATATATTGAGTAAACCAGTCGTTCATCATTTGATAGAAGGCTTGTTTAGTCTCCCTCTCATGACTACTCGAAATAGGTCGAGATTCAACTGGCGCTGTCCCATGCGCGAGATTAGGCGCTACGCTCTCGACATCATCAGCTACAGCTCTATCAGGATCTATTTACTATATAAAAACACATTTTCAAATGTCAGAAGTCATCACACTATCGCATTATAAATTATGGCATGTATAGCTAGACTCACACGGGCTACGGTAGTCTTAGAATCGACTAAACTGTAGCTCTGATACCAATCAAATGTAACACCCCTAACCCGGATCCATCGTCGAATTAAGGTTACGAGGCATTACGGTACATAACACAACTCATGACTGACATTTATTACAATGCACAACTTTCAACAATTTCAAATACGTACTTATTACATCAAATTGAACCATTCTATCATAAGTCTAAATACACTACTTCATATTCAAATCCCATCAATTCATATTATTAAAATTATACATATCATTTCACATTATCCAACTCCAATTCATAAACTAATTTATAGCACAAAACATGCTTCTCACGCAAGTCTAAATCATGATCGAAAAATACACATATTCTTCCTTATCTCAATATCGAACTTAACTACCATTTCATCTATTATATACTTAGTAATTTACCTAATAATTCAGTCTCATTTCATATTCTTAATAGCAAGCATAACCCGAAAATATATATATCACATACATATGAAGTGCACATTACTTTCTATACAAACATAATCCATAATTAAGTTCAGACATATTATTAGCAAAACAAACCCAACCAAGATCACTTAATAAACCATGATCAGATTAAAATAATTCAAACATCTAATATATTCATTATATCAAAAGCATAGAAACTAGGATTAACCAAAAGAGATAAGCCATTTTCGCATGGCTCATAATTACATATTCAAAGTTGAACAAAAATACATATTAGCCTATACATGCCATAAGTTCAAAAATAAACTTTTTAGCAGTACCAACGATTGACGATAGTGTTGATGACTTCAATAACGATCCCCGAGCCTGTAGCTGAAGTCCAAAATCTATAAACAATATAAACATATAACACAGAGTAAGCTAACATAGCTTAGAAAGCCTTAAGCAAATAAAACAATTTAAATAAACATTCAAACATATTAAATATTCAATTTGTATTATTAACATGATACTATAACACAAATAAGCCATCTTGGCCGAATGCTAACATTACATTTAACTTTACATTATTCAATTTCATTTCCAAAATATCAATATCTCACTTAAGTTTACAAACACACCTATTCGGCAGAATGATTAAGATCCAAAATATCATCTCATAATTACCTACTTATCTGGTTAAATACACATGGTTCTTTAGATTTCCGCGTATGATCGAATATGCAAATACTATATATATATATATATATATACATAACTGAACATACAAGTACCACATACATATATTTCATAGATGACTGAATATACAAGTTCATTATAACATCACTTGTACCCAAAGATTCAAATTTAATAAAACATCATATGTGGTCAAGTATATAATTTTGATACATTATCATTATATGCACATTCTTAAGAAGCCGAATATATAAGATCAATTAAACATCACATATGCACATACCTGTTTGGCCGAATATACAAGCTCAATAAAACATCACATATGCGCATACCTATTTGGCCGAATGTACAAGCTCAATAAAACATCACATAAGCACATACCTATTTGGCCGAATATACAAGCTCAATTTATCAACTTACTTGCTCAATAACCACATAATTATGAGGTCTTATGAATATAAATTTAAAAATAGATCACCGGTATAAAACCTACTAGGCATAAGCCTGAATCACACACCGGCACAAGGCCTGCTAGACCTGAGGTCTGATATTAAATCACCGACAATAAGCCTGCTAGGCACAAAGCCTGATTAAATTCACCAGCACAAGGCTTGCTAGGCTCACAGCCTAAATAATGATACTTTTAAGCTGTCTTACACACATATTTCATATATCGAACCTTTTATACACTTCATAATCTTTGTACTAACATTCAAATATCACACCTCAATCGAACAAACTTAAACATACTAAATTCTAGGTTTATTCACATTCGGCTATTCACTATTAATTCTACAATTTCCAAATCGGCATATTACTAAGTTACATACATAATTTACAATGTTTTATTGCTTAAAGACTTTCCTCGGATAATGTTTTATTGCTTAAAGACTTACCTCGGATATCGTCAAACGACAAAAACAGGCAATTCAACTATTTTCGCTTTTCCCCGATCCAAGTCTGATTTCTTTGGTTCTTGATCTAAAAATATTCAAATTAAGCTCATTCAAACATATTTTCATTCAATTTAACCCAAAACACATAAAAGGGCAAATTACCATTTTGCCCCTAACATTTCACACTTTTTACAATTTAGTCCTATTTGCACAAAACACAAAATACACAAAATTTCACTATACACCTTAAGGGCCAAATGTTCCTAGTCCTCATACAAGTCCATACATTTCATCTATTTCACATTTTAGTCCCTCAAAAATTTATTTTTGCAATTTAGTCCAACATACTCAATTTCATCAAAAATTCAAAGACAGAACTTGTTAATCTAACACATATATATCATATTTCACCACCAAACAACAATAACAACAAGCTATCATCAATGGCTCAACTCAAAATATTCATCAAAATTAAAAATTAAAGCATGAGTCTTGAAGATTTCTAAGTAACGATCTCAAAAACGTAGAAATTATCAAAAATCGAGCTAGTTACATACCTTAATCAACCTTGACAATGGTCGAATACCTAGCTTATGTTTCCTTCTTTTTCTTTTCTTAGTTTTGGTCACAAAAAGATGAAAGAATGGTTTTTCTCTTTCATTTTATGTTTTATTATAAGTTAATATAATATGTTATTATTATAACCTTTATAATATATAAATATACATATATTAAAGTCATTTATCATTCAACATGCCGTCCACTATTTATAAAAGGGACTAATTATCACACAAATCCTCCATATTAAAAAGACATCAACAATTAAGCACTTTTACAACTAGCCATCAAATTTTCATTTTACGCGATTAAGTCCTTTTATTTAATCGGACACTCAAAAAACGAAAATTTAACACAAGCAAATTCACACATAATAAACACACAAAATAATTTTTAAAAATTTTTCTAACTCGGATTCATGGTCCCGAAACTACCGTTCCGATTAGGGCCTAAATTGGACTGTTACACTCTCCCTAAAAGAAATTTTGGCCTTGAAATTTACCTAACTCAAACAGATATGGATACTACCGTTGGATTGATTCTTCATGTCAGAGTAACTCTATCAACTCGAATTGACTAACCCAAAGGACTAATCACAAAAAACTCTCTTATAGTATTTTCAGTTGTGAAACCCAGATTTGTAGAAACAACACTAGCTATGTACGAGTGAGTAGAGTCAATATCAATAAGAGCATAGTACGAAAAAATGAATAAAGAAGGTACCTATAATGACATCAGCATGACCGCTCTCCTCGCAGCGGCATGGTGTATAAACCAGTACCGGTTGACGAGCCTTAGTTTGATGTGCACCTCTACCCGCTGTCCTCTGTCCTCTCCTTGAACTATTACCACCTTTACCAGTACTGCGACCTCTAAGTGGTTGCTGAGCCACTCTCGATAGCTGAACTGAATCCAGAGTCGAAGTATGTGTCGCAGCTAGCATTTGATCTTTGCTTCACTTCTTCCACTATCTTTGCTTTGTCAACTAGGATCGCAAAAACCCGCTCCCTCTGAGGAGCTATCAGAACCCACAGATCATATCTCAATCCTTCCTCAAACCTCACGCACTTGTTAATGTCAGAAGCTGCCAAAGTCTGGGCATACCTACTTAGTCACAGAAACTCGACTTCATATTCCGCCACCGACTGGTCACCCTGAACTAAGCTTATAAACTCGTGTCGGCGAGCCTCAACATAACTCACCTCCATGTACTTATTCTAAAAGGCGTTCTTAAAATAATCCTAGTTAACCTGTCTTGGCTGAGGACCTTGCTCAATTATCAGCCACCACCCAGAGTCCAAATCGATGAACAGTAAGTTACACGGCCACCTTCACAGCCTGCCACATAGTCATGTGGCTCACACGGCCTAGATACACGCCCGTGTACCTGGCTGTGCGACTTCGATAGCCACCATTTTCGGCTATCGAAACTTGAAAAATTAAGGTTTTCGATATGTACCTGGTCTCGCTTTGACGAAAAATAATGCGGAGACTACCCGGAACCTAATTAACCATTAGGTAATCAATCATTTGACCAAATGACTAAATGACACAACGTTAATACTCAATCAATTATGTCGAATAAATCGGCACGAGGAAACTTTCAACAACGAATGCTTACCAACGATTCAACCGTGCTAATTCAGCACAACACGCGAAGGAAAACTTCCATACGTACTCATGCCTAAGGGAACAAAACGACTAGTTATCAGAGAGTTTAAGTGAAACAATCAGAGAATTCCCAGTTTAACAACGTAACAGAAGTCTAACAAAACTTCACAGAAGTTGAAGGATTCCAACAAAACTTACACCGAAATCTTCCAATAACTTAAGGGTCTCACTAATTTCTGATATTCACTTGTTGAACACAATAAAAAAAAAAAAGAGAAATCAAAGAAGTAAAAAGGAAGAAAGAAAGGCAAAAGAAAAAGAAAAAAATATTTACAAAATGTTAACAAAATTTTAATGATGGTTTTGTCTTAACCACCCATGTACTTTCGACAACAAGCAAAAATTCTCCTAACGCATACGACATGATTCAAACTCGGGACCAGACATAATACAGACAGATGCTTAACCAGTGAATCAGCAGGCTCATTCTTGACATAGATTCATACAAAATTACACTTAACCATATACCGCATGGATAGGGGTTGTTCGAAAAGGATAAAACTTTTAACGATACAACTCAAACTTCAGACCTTAAACACAAAAGCAGAACAGAAGACCACAGATACGGAAATTTAATTACTACAGATTCTCACAATTAAATTCATAAAATTTTGGGGCGTTACTATTATTATTATTACTTAATACATATAATATATATAATACAGACATGTATAACATTTAGCCCATGATAGGCCATCTATTCACAACCATTTATTAAATAGTTTAATTGCTACTTTAACCCCTTTAGTTCATTTTAATCTATAATTCAACTTTTAACTTTAACACGATTTAGTTCTTGTACCTTAATAACTCACAATTCATAAAAAATTACCTATCCAAAATTTATTTCATCTCTAAATATGGACTCCCTTTATTAGTGTGATGAAAAGGGTTAAATATGGAATAAAGGGTTCACCACATGTTAGAGTCCCACTAGCAACAAAGCCACATCTTATCTCCTTGCAAGGGCATCAATGTGACTCTCTAGATCAATGACGTGACATCTTAGGATGGTTAAACAATCAATAGGCATAAGGTTTCATGTGACAAAGATAGTCTATGGCAGAGGTTCATTAGTTAAGCGATCTACTATGGAGCAACCTGACATTAGAGGTCCACCCAATATGATGTTTGCATAAAAAGAGACACATATAAGTGCCTGCGAAGGTTGTATAACAATATTACTATTCAAAACCAACTTAAACAAAGGCTATTATATAATTTCACTGACCAAATTGGTATAAAGTCGTGACACCAATTCAAACAGTCACCTAATAACATAAATTATTAAAAGCATTGACTATGTGTAACAAATTAATCAAACTTCAACTAAATTGAAAAAATATATAATTCAAATGCAATAGTTATGTATTTTATTTTTTAATAAAATATATTTTATTTCAAAAAAATCAACACCAAATAAATTTACCGGAATCTTTTGAAAATTAACATAGTGTGTCATATATAAATAAATGATTAGGAGACAAGATGAATCTAAAAGAAAAAAAAAATCTAGGAAACACATGATTTGATTCTTAAGGTGCATTTGAAGCAATTTGCAGCGAATATTGGCTTTTAAATCTTTTTGTGTAAAATTATTAAACTTTGTACATCAAACTCTTTTCTATCCATTTTACGAACCAAAAGAAAAGTTCCCCTTTGCTTTTTACAAAAGTTTAAAAGCCTTCATCATTTCTGTTTCTCAGTTTATATTTACTAAAACGATTCTTATTTTTAATCTATTTTTTTATTTTTTATTTATTTTTACTTTGCTTCGATAATTTTAGACACGATACAATTTTCGACATTATAAATAAATTAATATAAAAAGGATTTTTAATCAAGCGTGGACAAAGTTTTCTTTTAAAACTTCCATCCTTCAACTCGTTAATTTTAAACAGTAAAATAGATCATTTAAACCAATCAAATCGGATTAAAACTTGAATTTAAAAATTATTTTAAAATCGAACCACAGTTCTACCTTGACTAACTTATAAACACCTCTATTTCAACTTCATTTTCTTTGAATTATAAAAGAAAAATTAAAAAAATCTCACCTTGATTCTTTTATAAATTTTTTTTATAGATGTTGCAAAAGAAAATCGAATAGGTACACAACTTTTAAGTCAAATAGGAGATATTTTAAAAGAAAAAATAATTTTGTCTGCCAAAGAAATGGAAAATGAATATTTTCTATTTTTATTGATTAGGCTTTTTTTTAGTTATAAAAGCTACAAAGCTTTCAGAGTTTTTTTTTTTTAAAAAAAAGTGCATAAAAATTGATCGAGTATGATCCAATTCAAAATTTTAAAGTATTTTTATAATTAAATTTAAATATATAATTTATATATTAAATAATAATTCAAACACCAGATTTTCCCATAAAATTCGACTCATTAAATAATCAAATTCTATTTAAGCTAGGGACAATCAAGGGCCTTGATCAATAGATTAAATGTGATAATTGCAATTTTAGCCCTCTTAAAATCTAATTATTTAATTTAAGTTTTTTCAACTCTTTAACTAATGAAAGTAAATTTGTATTTTTGGTTTCCCCAAAAATTAACCCTTTTAATAATTTTTCAAACTTTAATCCCTCTAAAACTTTTATAATTTTAGTTTATCCTACAAAAAAAAAATCCCATACTACGATCCTACTCACATATATCATGCACAATGCCCAACAAACCTAATAGAAAAAAAAGATAAATGTGATTTACAAATAGATATCAGTGATTAAATTTCTGAGGGACTTAAAGAAAATGAATTTTCCTACGCTCACTTGAAAAAATAAAAAAGAAAGCACCCAATAATTCTCCAATCCTTTTCCAAGCTTCCAAACTAATAATGAAGTTGGCCAATGGAATATAAAGCTTCTAGCCTTGAGAAAAATACTTAATTCATGTGGGGGAAGAAAGGGAAAATGATCACAAGTGGGCATTTATAATTTTTTTTAGTTCAATGTGGTACCTGTATTTAGTAAATGTTTTGTATTTTAATACTTAAAAATAATGATGTTAACTTTTTAGTACTTAATTCGAGTTTTAGGATTGATTTAATAAAAGTTAATTGCTAATATTATTATGTTTGAAATTTCGTACTTTTGTTAATAGAATAAATTTAGTTTTGATTATGAACTTGTTTAGTTTTGTGTTTAATTGGTTGAATACAATCTGATGGTTGTGAGACTTCTTTGGGGGTTTCAGGATTGATGTGAAGAAAGTTAATTGCTAACATTATTAATCAATTATGAATTTTCATTAAATCAACTATAAAACCCGAACTGAACACTAAAATTGTAATATTGTTACTTTTGAGGATAAAAATGTGTAATATTTACCAAATACATATATCAAATTAGATTAAAAAAAAGTGTCAAACTCGATACCAATTAATATATTATAACTTATAAATTTTATTAAAAAATCAACTTTCCTTTTGTATTAAAAATGATTACAAGTAATCTAATAAAATGAATTAAATGATAAGTTCATGAAAAAAAAACAAGTTTTTTTTTTTTAATTTTAACTTTCCTTTTTCATTAAAAATGATTACAATTAGTACCATAAATAAATTAAATTATCAAGTTCTTAAAAATCAAACTTTCTTTTCTTAAGAAAAGTCCAACTTTCCTTTCTTTTTTCTTTTCTCTTAAGTGCAATTTTGATTAGAAGTGTTGATTGATTATGGGTTACTTTGGGTTAAGATAAAAAGTAATAATTTTTTTATTAAAGTTTGATTTCGTTATAAAGTTCATTTTATTTGTTGAAATTAAATTTTAATGAAGATTCTATAATAATAATAATAATAATAAAAGAATTAGTGGTAGTGCCTAATGTTGAAAATAAAATACATAAATGAAGATATATTGAAAATTTATTTGATTTGACATTAAAATTAAAATAAATAAAGTATTAACGTGGAAAACATGTAGAATACTGCACTTTCTCACCTTAATTATCTTAAATTAATTATAGGGAAAAAATGCATGTTACCCTAATTATGGATAGTTAGAAATTTGAATTATATATATTAATTACATGATTTTTTTGTTAAATTTAGACTAAATTAACATAAAAAATAAAACAAGAATCAAAAGTAAAGAAAATAAAAAAAATCTAATCTAATAATTTATTTTTTATGAAGAACCAAATTTACCTTTTATTATATATATATATATATATGACCGTTAGATTTTCAACATCACTTGGGAATAATCATTTGGAATTTGATGATTAATCCAGTTGTGAGCTAATGATGGATGGTAAAAGATAAAATAAAAAAAAGGGTAAATTGCATTGTAGGTCATCCAACTATATTTAAAAGAAACTTTGATCACTCAATTATAAAGAGTTAAAAAATGGTCAATCAACTAATCATGTTTATACTTTTTAATTTAATTCCATTAATTTTTTGATGGAGAGCTGATATGGCAATTCAAAATTTGACATAATGAATTTAGTCTTCAATATTTATACATTATGTTACTACGAATCCCCAACAACTAACAACCAGATAATGTTTATCTTTTTAATGACTCCTGTTGATACATTGGATTAACGGGTGTAGAGGTCAAAGGGAGATCATTCTGGTTCAAAAGTAGGGAAGCAGGGGCGAAGGCAGGGAGGCTGGCATGGGCCCCGGCCCCCCAAAATATAAAATTACTATTTAGGCCATTAGAATTTTTTAAAAATTTTAAATTAGTAAAGGTGAAATTACATTTTGACCCCCTAAAATTATAAAAATTCAATTTAATCCTTTACAAATTATAAAGATATAAACTATAAAAAATTAAAATTTTTGTCCGGTCCCCCCTAAAAAATTGTTCAGGCTTCGCCCCTGTAGGAAAGGAGAAGATCCCGTTCAAAATGGAGTTTCCCCTCTCTAGAGGGTTTTTACAATTGTCTTTTTAGGGGGGTTTTTGGGTCGGTTGTAGGTTAGATCCCGAGTCATATTATTTTTTCTATCATTGTATAACAACTCCAAAAAAAAATTAAAAATTAAAAATTATTATTTTCTTCATTAGAGAATTAATTAAAATGTTTTTTCAAATAGAAAATATATTTTATTTGTTTTTTCAAAGTTTGAAATTGCTGCAAACACAATTCACTTTGGTTCCCTTGGTTGAAAACAAATTGTAGACCATGATTTGCCCCACTTGAAAAGTATAGTTTAAAGTAAACGATAAGTACTTTTAATTTTTTTTTTAGTTGACTTTAGATTCAAGAAAGAATATTAAGTTGGGAAAAAAAATTAAAGTGTAAATTAAAGATTAATTAATGATGATAATTGTTGTTTCATTTTAACAAAATTGTGGAATTTTCTCCCTTAATTTTAGGATTTCTATATTTTATTGCTTTAAGTGTTGAGAATTTAAGATCCTAAAAAAATGTTTTTTTTTTATAAAAAAAACTCATTTGTGAAATTAAAATAAAAACTCAAGGAATTATCTCAATAATAGGATTAATAAGATAACATGTACCCTTATGATACAATTAAAATAAATTAAAAATAAATTAAATTCTTTTAATATCATTAAAAAAATGTAAGGTTTTTCCAGCTAATTGAATTAAAGTGAGTCATGATTTTGCCTTTATCTAGAAGAAACTTCTTTGGTTTTGCATGGTAATGATAATTTATGATGACATCATTAAAAAATTAATAATAAAGAAAAAAAAAAGGAAAATCCAAAACATGAAGCATAAGAAAGAGAGTGAAAGGAAAAAAGAAAAATTCCCTATATTATAAAATGATTAGACTCATCAAGTGGATTGAGTCTTAGCAACTTGATTGAGTCTTAGCTTGATTAGTATGGACATTATTGCTAATGTAGGAGAACGTGAGTTTCAGTGCGTTAAAATGTATTATTCTCTTATTTATGGGTTGGGAATGAGCTATGGATAGTTCTAAGTTTTGTGTAAAAAAATAGATATGATTAGAATTTATAATAAGATTGTTAAAAATATATATAAACTTAAAAGTGAAAAACTCAAATTTGACTTATTTGTCATTAAAATATAATTTATTAAAATTTTAAAGCATTATTATTTTATTACATAGTCCAATAAATGTTTTTTTACTTAAATAATTCAAAAAAAAAATTAATAACTTAAATGGTATGCCCTTAAGATTATTTACCAAAATGGTATAGTTTTACTGGTGCCGCCTGTCAAATTGGCGGCACTGTACTGAAATATAATTATCTAAAATATTTAGGGACCTGTTATGTAATTTTTTTTCATTTAGAGTAACTGCTGGAGAAAAAGGGAAAGGGTGCCGCCTGACATTGTGGCGGCACCAAACTTTAAATATGACTAATTGCCTTGTAAGCCCTCCGTATTTATTATTTTCTTTTTATTCCCCTTCAACTCACTATATTATTTTTAAACAAGTCCTTAACCTATTTTTATAGTTAAATAAGCCATTTATTTTAATATTAAAGTAAATATATTTTACCCAAAGTAAAGCTATTTAAAAAAATATAAACTAATTCATATTTTATGTTGATGTGAATAGTTTATTAAATAAAAAAATTTAAAATTTCTTGAGAGTGCTTATGTACATGATATTCTTAACTACTCTTTTGAAAGTTTTTATTACTTTTTTAGATTTTATGTTGATGTTAAAGTGTTATAAGTTAAGGGCTTATTTAAGTATAAAAATAGGTTAAGGGCTTGTTTAAAAACAATATAATGAGTTGAAGGAGAATAAAAAGAAAATAATAAATAAGGAGGGCTTGCAAGGAAATTAGCCATATTTAAAGTTTGGTGCCGCCATGCCCTTTCCCTTTTTCTCCAGTAGTCACTCTAAATGGAAAAATTACATAATAGGTCCCTAAATATTTTAGATAATTATATTTCAATCAGGTGCCACCAATTTGACAGGCGGCACCAGTAAAACTATACCATTTTGGTAAATAATCTTAAGGGCATACCATTTCAGTTATTAATTTTATTTTTTGTATTATTTAGGTGAAAAACCCTCTAATAAAGAAATTTAGGAAATGTTTGATTTAACAAATGTAAGATTACGAGTTGAATGTCTCGCTATGTTATATTATTTTGTTTAGTTCATTTGGTTAGAATATAAGATTAGTTAAAAGTATTTTTTACTAAATTGGCTATGTTATAGAATTTGTTTTTTTTTTTAACAAGTTTAGTTCCTTTAATATTTTTGTCTCATTTTTAATGAAATTATGATAAATTAAGATAAATATTATTTCTATTACAATTTCTATATTAATAAACAAATTTATGATGTTAAAATAAATTTATAAACTATAATTATAATAATTCATGAAAAGTGATCGCATCACTAACCATAAATTTGAAATCATAATTATAATAATAATTTATATACATATAAATAAAACTCTAGAGTAAATATAATAATTTTAATTTTAAAATATGGCATTTACTGCTTCACTATAAAAAAGGAGATTTATTTAATTAGATTTCAATTTTATTTTAAAAAAGGACGTGATTAAAATAATAAAAACAAAATAATAAATTGATTCAAAATTTAAAATTACACATGTAATCTAAAATAACCTAAAAAATTGATGGTACTAAGATTACATTTTATATTTTGGCATATTAACACTATTTAAAAATTTAAAATTATATAACGATAAAAATATGGAGAATTGAAATAACCTAATATTATTTCGGAATGTGAGATAGCATGGTGTAATGTTATATTTGGTGAACCAAATTCACCCTTAAGAGAAGAAATTAGGAATGAAAATATTTCTTTAACATTTAAACTAAATTAATTTTTGGGGTCAAAATATAATTTTACTATTATATTATATTATGAATTTATGATTTTTTTAAATGACTTAAAAGTAGAATATTACCACTTTTTGGGAATGCCCCTGTTCACTCTCTAGTGCTATCCTTACTCCTTAAAAAAATAGGGGTGAGCGTTTCAATCGAATCAAGTGAAAAAATTTCAAGTTAATCGAGTTGGCGAGTTGTATTTTATCATCTTAACTCGATTTGAAATTTTTTCAAATCGAGTGGAATTAAAAAATTAAACATGTTAAATTAAAATCTTGTTACAGTGTAGCTAATTCCATATTAAAGCACATAAATTTGAAACCATATATATTTGAAAACTTTTTCAAAACAAAATAATAAAAAAATATTTTAGTATTAAAAAATATTTTAGATCTCAAATTTATTATTTTAGAAAATTTAAAATTTTTTTAACTTTCTTTATATATTTTTTAGAATTTTATAATTTTTATAAATATTTTGAATTTTAAAAATTATTTTGATTTTTTCTATAATTTTTGTTGTGAGTGAAACCAATTTGCTTATTTTCAAAATTGTCAGGGATCAAAAGGGTATTTACGTCAATTTGTTATTCAAATTATTCGAGTTATTGGAATTGTAAAATTCAACTCGATTCAAACGAAACTCGAATTGCTAATTCGAGTTGACTCAAATAATTGGAATAACTTGATTCGGTTAACTCAAAATTCAAATTCTTTTTAATTTTTTAAATCGAATCAAGTTTTACTCACCACTAAAAAAATTATTTTAAAAAATTATCAAAATATGGTTTGAATAATATTGATCCGGTCGGTAATAACTTTATATAATCGATGAACAAACTAGCGGATTTTTTTTTTAAAAAAAAAAGACTTATAAAATGGTCTTATTAAAAATAAAAAAATGAAAATTTAAGATACAAAATTATAACCTCTAAGAAACTAATTAAAAGACACAATTAAGAATAACCTTTAAAGTGCAATAAATAAATTAAATTAATAGTAGTAAAAAAGCCCTAGTTTTAGTAATTTTATTAAAAAAACCTTAAATTACCCTACTCTTGATGGGTTGAAAAAAAATATATAAACAGAAATAAATGAATTTATTTAGCCATTAAATATAAATTAATCACAAACAATTAAAATAGATCAATAAAATTTAAAAAATTATTAAAAAATAAATTTGAACATTAAGTAGCAGTAAAATCACAAACAATTTAAATGTAAAAAACAAAATTTAAAAGTTATAAAAAATTATTTCTTTTCCAAAATACCTAATTTTTTTTAATTAAATTTTAATACTTGAATTACCCTTACTAAATTTTTATACTACCTAAACTATCCCTCTTTAGCTCTTAAACAACCTAGTTTTATTATATATATAGGGGGCGCGAAAATTTGTCATTTAAGTTCTTTAAAATTTAAATTAATAAAAATAAAATTGCACTTTGCCCCTTAAAAATGATAAAAATTTGATTTAATCCTTTTAAAATTATAAAGATATAAACTATTCAAAGGATGAAACTATTGTAATAATTAAAATTTAATTTTGTCACCTAAAATAATTTCCACTTTCACCCCCTATATATATAGATTCTCAATTAATTGATTTAATGCATGAACTTAAATGAAATTGGTTATTTTAAAGCTTTTTCTTAAATGAAATTGGATTTTAGTTATTTTTTACAAGAAAATAGCATAAATCCATAAAAATACATCATCATGTTTGGTAATGCAAGCATGCGTAACATGGATGAAGAAGTCATTCACATCTTATTGTTGTTTGAACATCACAATGGCTGTTATTCGGACTATTATTTTGAACGCTTTTGAGACATCCTTTCATTGTCCTAAAAACGTTTTCTGAACAGGTTGGTATATTATTTGGTGTTTGAGGGGCTTTTCCTGTCTCAAGTACTTGAGTTTAGTTTTAATGTTCATTTTGGTACATGAATTTTTTCAATTTGGTACTTGAGGTTTTTTTTATTCCAATTTAGTAGTTGAATTTTGTTTCAACATTCAATTTGATACTTAAGTTTTTATCGTTATCTCGATTAAATACCTATATTTTAAAAAAAATATATAACACACTTGTCAAGTATTCATTGATCAATATGATGTCATCTGGTTTCGGTACAGAATTAACATTAAAACCAAACTTAAGTATCAAACACAAGGGCAATGGCAAAAAAAATTTTTAGGGGGACAAAATTAAATTATAATTTTTACGAAAGTAAAAATGTAATTTCATCATTTTAATAGCCTATATCTTTATATTTTTTAAAGGATTAAATTAATTTTTTATTATATTTAGAAGAGTCAAAGTGTAATTTTATATTTACTAATTTAAAAATAATTTTAAAAACTTCATGATACAAAGAATATGTAAAGATGTACAAACTAGATTGATTGATCGAATAAATTAGACAAAAAATCAATTAACTCGTGATTCAATATAAATCAATTGTATTAATCTTTTTAATATTTTTATTTTTATAAATTTTTAATCAAACACATCAATTTAACTACCGACTTAATTCCAACAATCGTTTGTTACAACATTTATAGGAAAATAATAATAATAATATTCTTTATTAGTATGTGGATAAGGAATTTTGATAAAATTCATAAATAAATAAAAAAACAAAGAATTTAAGTGACATGTTTGGTAACACGGATAATATGGACATTAATCTATGGCTCCCTTCTATTCATATTAATTCGAAAAATTAATCTATTTTATGGTGTATATTTGAAGTTTATAATTATTTTTTAATAATATTATATTTAAAGTTTGTAATTTTTTTTAAATTAAAAATATAATATTTTATAATTACATTCAATTATTATTATTAAAAAATTTATTTATTAATTTAAAAATATGTTAAATTCATAATGATATTTTTTATAAAAGAAAAAAAAAAACCAATGACCAAAACCTAATAAAATGTGAAACTATTAACTGAGCCAACGAATAAGAGCCAATATTACACATTTAGAAACAGATCCCTTTGAACAAAAAATGTCTTTGTTTTTCCCTATTTTGAGGCTTTTTTCTGGTTAGACCTGAAAATTTCCCTTACCAAAATTGCCTAATTTCCCCCCAATTTTTATACTACATCACACTTTCTTTATACTCAAATAATATTTCTCATCTTTTTTAGTAAATAAAATAACATTAAGCAACTACAAAAACAATCAGAAAATCAAAAACTTATAATATCCTTCTAAACTAGCTCCCGCACAGAATACGGGGTTCTATAAACACTTGGATACCTATGAAATTTATAGTAGCATGTTTGGATATGAAATCTACAATTGTGTTATGAGCTCTAGGAATATGACGGATACGGTTTCTCTAATTCTTTTGTATCAACTTATAAATAGCTCGTAGTTTCTAATTATCAATAGCTTCTCCAGCTAAAATTATTTCCACTAAAAGAACATTATCACATTTAAGTTCAACCCTTTTATCTCATAATAACCCTTCTAAGATTGATGTTGAACACTTCGTGCTTCCGTAAAACCATCAAATAGTCACGTAAGCAATTTTCCATCCATGTAAATTATAATATACTTTAATTATTTATATTATGTTTAAATTCAACATGACTGGTTGGTCAACCTTTCTCATGTTACTTCGAAATCCTTCTTTTTACCTTGTTTTTCCACTTAGGTGGTCATACATAGGTACAAACATGGAAAACGTGGCCAAGCGGTGCAATTTGGTCATACATAAGCAATTTATTTCCCCAAAAATTAATGCATTAAAATAAATCTTCACTTGTAATTCATATGCTATCATAATTTTTTCACGTGTCGTAATCATATTTAATGTATTATATATTTTTTAATAAAATTTGATAAACCATTAATTAATATTCTATGCAGTTTAATATATTTTGTATATTTATATTTGATTCATATTATCTTCCTCTCTATAATTTGCTAATTACTACAATCATGCAACTTGCGTTGAACTTAATTCCATCATTTGGCACACCCAATTAAACATTATTTTGGACACAAAATTATGACAAACATAGCCATATGCCTCCTTTTCACATTCAAAATCATAAAAAAAAAAATTTATACTTAATTGTAGATTTAGTGACTTGGAAATGATATTATTACATGATACAAATACCATAAAACAAAATTTAAAAATATTATACATATATCGATTAAATATTAACTCGATTAGTATGGACATTGTTACCAATGCAGGAGGATGTGGGTTCGAATGTGCTAAAGCGCATTGTCTTCCTAATTATAAATTGAGGAAGGACCATGAAACATTGTATCAAAAAATATATATGATATATATATATATATATATATGAATATGCCAAAGTTGAAACTCTAGTAACTCATTTCCTTTTCTCAAACTTATATTTTTATAATTATTTTTTAAAAAATATTATTAAAATTATTTCATGCTTAGTCTTATACACTACCAATGAATTACAAAAAAATATTTTATTAATGAATAAAATAATATGAAAGGATTAGAAATAAGTATTGAATAATATATTTAAACATAATTAAAAAATTATAATTTATTTATAAGTCCATCAATATCTTTTTATATTGCTTGTTGATCGAAGTGTTTTATTGCGATTGACTAGTGGTCCATGAGATTCAATGCATTAAATATTATTTCATACATAACAAGAAATACAACATGTAAGGTTAAATTGTGTTATAAATTCTTGTATTTTTCAAAAAATTGAAATTTAGTCCATATATTTTTATTTTCAAGAATTTAGTCTTTAACATTTTAGATTTCAAAATTTAAGTGTAACAGTATTTTTTTTTTTTCAAAATACCATACTAACGAATTTAGCAATGTTGATAGTTAAACTCGAATTTTGAAATTTTTAGAGAGATTAAATTCTTGAAAATAAAAATATAAAGACTAAATTCTACAAATTTAAAAAGTAAAGGGTCTAATGACAGACTTTAACACAAATATAAACACACAACTTTTTTTTTTTTAAACCCTCTTCAATATATATTTTTAAAACTTTCTTTGCTTTCTATCCTCTATTTATATAGCCTTTGTTTTCCCGACTTTCAACTAAAGCAACTTTCTCTGTATATTTCGCTCTCTGCTTTTTAACAATGGAACACAACGAAAAATGCGCCCAATCTCAATCCTGTTCTTCTTCACCACGTTTTCCATCCCCTAACTCTCAATCTCCTCCTCCACCACCACCACCACCACCACCGGCACCAGCTTCTCCTTCTCTTCCTCCTCCGCCGACGCCTACGGTTGTTCTCAGCCCTTGCGCTGCCTGCAAAATCCTTCGCCGCCGCTGCGTCGAAAAGTGTGTTTTAGCTCCTTATTTCCCTCCAACCGAACCTTACAAATTCACCATTGCTCATCGAGTTTTTGGAGCTAGTAATATCATCAAGTCTTTACAGGTAATTTTCCTATTTTAATTTCCTCCCCCCTCCTCCCTCAAACCGCCATTACTGAACCAGTTTTTTTTTTATCAAAAGCATGATTATATGTTAAATGCAATAAATAATAACTTATCTATTTTATTAATTTTGAATTTTGATAATTCTTATTATTATCCAATAATATCACGTACAATCTTGTTACCTTTTTTCATTTCGCTTTTGCATATAAAGATTTAAATATATTAATGAGATCGTTTCCAGTTTACGTAAACATTTCAAATAATTAATTACTCGATTTAACTTATTATTATTGAATTAATGTTTTAATTGGGCTGATCTGATGGCGCCAATGATTGCTAAAATTAAAATATAAAAAGAATGAAAATTTATTTAATTTTTAAAATTACTTGTAAAATAAAAAATTACGCATTAAATACTCACCAAAAAAATTTATATTAAGATTTTATACCTTTATAATTCAATTAAAACATTATTACCAAATTGAAAAAAATATATATTTTTCAATTATTTCGTCGCAATCTTGTTTGTACCAATCCGATAACTTGCTAAATTTTAAAATATTTAAAAATGATATTAATTATTAAATATTATTAAAAAAATCAAAATCTTTTTCCAAGATTTATCTGTATAAGTTTAATTATATTCCAAACCCTAAATTTTTAAAATTGGATTGGTTTTAATTAAAAAAATTATAAAAAAAATTAAAATAAAAAATAATTATAAAATTCGGTTCAATCTATTCCAACTAGTTTGCACCAGTTATTTCAATTGTTCTAACTTAAGGGCAGCACAGAGGGGTTAGCCAAGATCCCCTAAAATGAGAAAATATCACTTTTGACCCTTTAAATTTTATAAATTTATATGATAATAAATGGTAAAATTGTATTTTTCTTACAAAATAATAAAATTTTAATTTAATCTTTCAAAAATTATAAAGACATAAATCGATGAAACTGTATTTTAACTCTCTGTCCAATCCAATCTGGTTTCAATAACCTTAAACACTACTTATTTCCAACATTTACATTTTTTTTCTAGGAACTACCGGAGTCACAAAGAGCCGACGCTGTAAGCAGCATGGTATACGAGGCGAGCGCTCGGATCCGCGATCCCGTGTACGGCTGCGCCGGGGCGATTTGCCAACTTCAAAAACAAGTGAGCGAGCTCCAAGCCCAACTAGCCAAAGCCCAGGCGGAGATCGTGACAATGCAATGCCAACAAGCCAATTTGCTGGCCATAATATTGGAAATGAGCCAATCAAAAGAAGCCAATATTTCTCAGCATCAACCTTATAATATGGACACCACTTGTTTTCTGGATGACAACAATCTTGGTTCGGCTTGGGAGCCTCTTTGGACGTGAAGAAAAAAAAAAAGGTTGAAGATGATGATGGAATTTAGTTATAAAAATATTTATAGATATATTTAAGGGGGATAAAGAATTAAACTAAATTAAATTAAATATTGTTTTTTTTTATTTTTATATTTATAGTTTAGAGAATTTTCAATGAAGTAATTCGTTTTTTTAGTAGAAATGTGTCCCAAATGCTTTTCTTTTTTCAAATTTTTATATTAAAAAAAAATCCTAGTTTGAAAATGAAGGAAAATGTTCTGATTTAAATTTTAGGTATGTCAGATATATAATTTTATGAATTAATTAAACTAAATTCTGGTACATTTTGTCAAGTCTTTTGACCAAAGGAACTCTTGGAGATTTAGAATTTAGACCTACAATTTTGTTTTTTGTAAATATATATTTATATAATTTTCAATAAATTGATTGGTTTTAGGGTTAATATAACTTTTAATCCATGAACTTGACCATTAATTTCACTTTGGTATTTATACTTTTTTTTTGTTAACTTTGGTATCTGAACTCGGCAGTTAAATTCATTTTGGTCTCTAAACTCGACAATTGTAAAGATTTGATGATAGTGTCACATCATTAAAATTTGATAAAATCCAAGTTTAAAGACCAAAATAGACCTAATCGTCAAGTTCCGGTATCAAAAGTAAACCCTTGATTTTATTATAGAAAAGTGCCCCTATGTTTAAATAAAAAAGATAGAGAGATATTGTAGATTTAAATTCCATTATATTACATACCATTTTTTTAAAAAAGATTCCATGAGCTAATTAAACTACTTTTAATCAATCATTTTTTTCCCAAATTGAAACCTTTACAAAATTAGAGTTTAGGGTTTTTTAAGGTATACTCTTTCAACTTTTAAAATTTAGGCTTTATTTTTAATTACAAGAATTTAACCTCTCTACTTGTTTGATTTAAAAACTAAACTTCAATTGAAAAAAAAATTGTTAATTGTCTTTTGTTAAACTTGAATATGTATTTTTAATTAAATTTTAATTTATAAACCATAATTTGAATATTAATAAGTCACATCATTAATAGTATCATCAATTAGACTTCAATTTTTAAACAAATCATGTAGAAAGATTAAATTTAAATTATCTGAAGAGTACAGGGACCTTGAATAAATTAAAATATTTTTCTCAACAAATATAATATATAACTTAGAATATCATGAAAAAGGGAAAAATATAGGAGAATAGTGATAGAGATGAAATGTCATTATCACCAAGTCCTCCCATTTTTGAATTAAAAAGCAATATTGGTTTACCTAATTACTATTATCATTTTGTTATCTTCTAAAATAGTTTCATTCATTAGTTACTTGTCAAACTTGCTTGTTATTCTTTTTGCTTATACATTTTTTTGACTAATTTTTGACTTTATTATCCTCCCTTGAATTCATCGTGATTGTGATTTTTTATGTTACTCGATTTAAAATCAGGTTATCAATTTGATTTTTACGAACCAATCTTTAAAAAGAAATTATAAATTTATATTACCCACTCGATGTAGATATTTAATTTTCATATAATATAAAAGTATATTTTTATTATATTTTTAATTATTAATTTCGTATAATATTCATATTATGTAATCATACGAGTATCAATTGCTATAAAAGGTGTAACATGTCTATGGTTGTTGACTACACAGTGCATACCATATGATAAGTAGGACTGAACATTGAACAACCAAATTGGACTAAAACAAATATTATTTATTAAAGAAGTTTTCTTAACTCGAATTAATCTATTTTACTTTAAATATTATTTATTAAATAAAAATTTTTACTAAAAATCGTTTGATTCATTTATTAAAGCAAGACAAAATATAAAAGAGAGAATTGTTACAAGCTTAGAGAAGGGCGAAATATAAAGCAAAATTAAAGAAGAGGAAAACAAATAATCTAAAAGAAAAGGAAAGGCGAACTCATCCTCTGAGAAATTTGAGTCCTTCGATCTCTCTCGAGCCAGAAATTGAACCACAACCGATAACCTTTCTTTGACCTGACCATAATCGTGTCTTGAGAAAACAAAAATCAATGAAAGTAAACTGGGGAAGCACTGTTACTGGTAGCGAATATCCCCAAATCAACATCGAAATCAGTATTAAATAAAAAGTTAACTATTATTTAATTTTAATATTGTAAATTTGTGGGTTTTTTTACGTAAATAAATTTTAAAAAATTATATACTGAAATAAGTTGTCAGCTGAATTATTTATGAGAATAGTATGTTTTTCTTAGTCACGCCTATCTGATATGCGCAACTTTTTTATATTAAAATATTTTTAATAAAATATTAATTTTATTTTTATTAAAAATATTTAAATTTATATATAAGTAAAAATATGGCCAATGGGTCAAAATACGGGTAAAAAAAATACCCGAAACAAGCCGCACATGTCAGATAGGCGCGACTAATTGCACCTGACAGGTAGGCGCGAATGCTCCCCGCACAGTCCCCCCCATCTCTTCCTGCATGCTACTGCCACTCAGCTACACACTGCTGTGTAGTCCCTTTAATGGGAAAAATATTGCAAATGTGGGACCTTATAAGCATGGTCCCCCAAACCAAACACACACCCACAGGAAGAGAGAAACGAGTTTTTTTACCTAAAAATATTTAAAAAAATTAAATACCTAAATAGGTTGTCAGCTGGATTATATATCAAAATAGTATTTTTTTGAGTCGCAACTATCTACCAGGCGCAACTTCTTTTTTTAATATTAAAATATTTTTTTCGTTTAATAAATATTATTAATTTTTTCCCAGATCAGTATATGACCCTGGTATAAATACGAAAATGATATATAGGTTACGCTTATCCGACAGGCGCGACTAGTTGAGCCTATCTGACAAGCGCGAATGGTGGGGCCCACAAGCGCGTCTGGTGCTTAATTTTTCCCCTATATATACCCCCAAAAATCAAATGAGCAACAAACACAAAATTTAGCAGAGCAATAGACACAAAATTTAGCAGAACGAAAGTAAGAAGATAGGGAGAAGAAAGAAAGAAAGAAAGAAAAACAAGAAGAAGGATAAGATATTTTAATTTTTTTTTAAAATAGAATGTAGAGTTTTCTTAATTTGAAAGTTATTTTGTTAGGTTATTAATTTTGTTAGCTTCTAAATGAAAAATTTTGCATTAAAAATTTTATGTAACTTTTTTGCTATTCGAAACTGTTTTGAGAATGTTGAAAATTTTTTAACAGATCTAGTATTGAAGATGGAGAATCAGTTTTTCGTATACGTTTATTTCGATGGAGAAATTTTGACAACAATCGTGGGATGTATATTTGAATATCGCAAACAAGTAGCAATGAGATTTAATAGAAAGATCTCTTTGATGATATGAAAGAAAAAATTAGTGAAAAATTTTATAGATGTTGTGGGAGAAGGATATCGAAACTTTTCTACAAGTTTCTAGTTTCGACGGATCCCATAAAATTCATCGAAATGTAACTTGTAGACGATGAAGACGTGGAGACAATGGTCGCTCTTTATTGTGGGACTCGAGCAACCAAAATGCACCGATTCAGTTATTTGCTGAGTTAGCTAGTATGGAGGCAACTGAAGATCCCACTCCATTAGGTGAAGAAGATGGAGCTCAATAGCCGTGTATGGTGGTTCCGATACCGTACATTGGTCAATAAACTATACACATGATCGAAATTGATCTTAATGTTGCACCCGAGACTGATGTGGTTGGTGATGATTTATACCACAATGATCCTATAAAATTATATAACAACAAATTTAATCAATATTTTAATAAATCAATAAAAATTGTCAAATAAATAAAAAATCAAATAAAGTTATATTAAAAAAAATCACAAAACACTAAACTAAACACTAACAATTTATACAACCTAATCATAAATTACTAACAAAATAACTATAAAATTATTATTTTTTAAATATATTACTAAAAAATCACAAAACACATAACTAAATACTAACAATTTTTATAGATTGAAAAAAATGTTTGAAGACTTCCTTGTCATAAAAGACAATGACACAAACATATGATTCATTTCATTATTGTATAATTAATTTCTTTAATCATGGTAATTCAAAAATAAATGGTGTCTTTAAAAAGTATAGTTTAATTCAATGACAATGATATATTCATGCATTAATTTTAAAATAATTTCAAACACAAAAATTTATAACATACTCCTAAATTATTAACAAAAATATTTAACAAAATAATTTTACATTACTAAAAACTCACCAAATATCAAACTAAACACAACAATTTATAACTTAATCCTAAATTACTAATAAATTAATTTTAAAATAATTACAAACACAAAAATTTATAACATAATCCTAAATTACTAATTTTTAAATAATTATAAAAAACAAAAAAAATTACATTCATACAAAATATTAACCCAAAACTATAAACACTAAACATAAATAATTTATAATTAATAATTAATAACAAAAAAATTTCACAACATCTTAATTAAACTCTTTAAATTATAAACAAGATTATTTACTCAAATAAGTCATTACCTTTTTTTTTATTCTTTCTTCTTCTTCTTCTTTTTTCTTCTCCTTTCCCTCTTCCGGTGGGTGGGTGTTTGGTTTGGAGGACCATGCTTATAAGGTCCCCCATTTGCAATATTTTTCCTGTTGAAGGGACTACACAGCAGCGTAGCTGAATGGCAGTAGTAGGAGATGGGGGGACTGTGCAGGGAGCATTCGTACCTACCTGTCAGGCGCAATTAGTCGCGCCTATCAGATAGGCGCGACTTGTTTCGGGTATTTTTTTACCCATATTTTGACCTGTTGACCGTATTTTTACTTATATATAAATTTAAATATTTTTAACAAAAATAAAAGTAATATTTTATTTAAAAAAATATTTAATATAAAAAAAGAGTTGCGCCTGTCAGATAGGCACAACTAAAAAAAAAACATATCATCCTCGTAAATAAATTTAGCTGAAAACCTATTTCAGTATAGAATTTTTTTAAAAATTTATTTACGTAAAAAACCCTAAATTTCTAATATGAAAATTTTAAATTATAAAATAATTTTTTAATCAAGTTGGATTTTGACAAGCAAAAGTAAATTAAAAAAATGATTATGTGAGTTTAGGTCAACTTGAAATAGGGATCATTTTACCAATAAAGGTCCATTTCTAACTTTATTTATGGAAATTGGCCATTTTTTACACTATTTATCGAAAATGGCCGAAATATGTAAAACGCGTCCACGTAGGAGTGTTTTCGGGGGAAATTTTAGCAAATCGCTTATTTGGGGGAGCGATTTTGCCATGTCAGTGCAAAACGCGCTAACGTGGAAGCGTTATGTTGACGTGGCAAAACCGCTCCCCTAGGGATGCAATTTGCTTCGTGTTTTTTTCCCAACGACCATTTAAAGTTTTGACCATTGGAGGGTCCAACTGTAAAAAAAAAAAAAAAACTATAAAACCCCCTCCTATTTTTTTCTCACAATATTTATTCCAAATTTGGCAAAAAAGATCTCAAATTTCTCCCTAAATTTCTCAAAGCTCTCTTTAATTAATTATTTCCTTTAAATTTTTTTCTCTAAAGTAGTATTTTTTTTAATAATTTCAAAATTATTTGATTATGTTAGCAATGACCAGGGAATTAATTCGTCTCGATCATAAACATATCCTCGTCAAACAAATGAAAATGGTAAGGGTTAATTTTAATTTTTGAATATTATTTAATATTTTTTCATTTATGTAATTTTAATAAATTTTTATTTTATAATTTTTTATAACAGTCTGTAGATCGGGTTATATTTGTAATACATCTAGTCCTCCATCACTGTTGATAGAAAATTACTTAAGGGAAGCGAGTTTTTGGCATGTGGCCACTATAGGCCGAGGGTGCAAGTTGGATCCGAATCTCATCAGCGCATTAATAGAGAGGAGGAGACCCGAGACGCACACATTCCATCTTCCATGCAGAGAGTGTACCATTACTTTGGAGGACATGCAATTACTGTAACAGCCCAAATTTGGGTCTAGTCGGAACAGAAGTTTCGAGACCACAAATTCGACAAGTAAAATTCTATTTTTATTATATTTTTATGGTCTACAATTTTACGGAAAGATTTCGTAAAAATTTCGTTCAAAAATTTTGACGTTTGAGCACTCAATTTAGTCAAAAGGACTAAATTGTAAAAAGTGCAAAAGTTGAGTTCTATATATTAGAGGTGTCAAATTGCTATGAATTTTAAATTGGATGCCCTTAAAAGGTAATTAGACCATTGAATAACTTGATGGACAAAAATGAGCATGAATAGGACAAAAGTGAAAGAAAAGGCTTAAGGGTATTTTAGTCATTTAGTGTTTTAAATGAATAAAAAGACAAAATTCAAGAAAAAAATCTGCTCATCTTCTCCAAGTTGCTGCCGAAAATTTCTAGACTCCATGGCTAAGGGTTTCAAGCTTTTCAAGCTTCATAGTAAGTGTTTTTGAGCCCCGTTTTTAATGTTCATCGTATTTTTGAAATCCCGGTAACTTAGTCTAGCTATTTCTACCATTATTTTGAGCTAGATTTTAACTTTAAAAATTGACCCATGTTGAATAATTGTGAATTTTGATGAATTATGGTAGATTATGCATGTCTATGATTAGAGAAACAAGTTTTATTAGATGATTTTCGATGAAATCGTATAAAAGGGGTTAAATTATAAAAGTTATAAATTGGTCATAAGTGTGTGAACTAGTGAGAATTTGATGTTGCCATAGAAGAGAAAAATGATCAGCATGTTATAAAACATAAGAATAAGGGCTGAAGTTTAATTTTCGAGTATTGGGGCAAAAGTGCAAATATGTAAAAGTTTAGGGGCAAAATTGTAATTTTGAAAAAGTTGAGTTAAGGATTGTTTTGAACAGTAAATTAATTAAATAAGTGAAATGTGATGTTTTAGACTCCGAAAAATGAGATTTGGACCTAGAACGGGAGGAAAATTGAAAATCGGGAAAGTTGGTAAAATGGTCGTTTTGGTATCGAGGTAAGTTCATGTGTTTAATAAGCATTTAATGATGCAAGTTTGAATGTTAGATTGAAATTTTAGTTATTAATACTTTAGTATTGGTTTTCCAATATAATTATAATGTTCGATATTGACTCGACATTTTAATGAAAATTGGTATAAATTGCATGTAAAATCAAATTAGAAAGATGGCTTTGTGTAATATCAAGAAAGTATTGAATAGAATAATTTGGGGAGGATAAGTTAAATTGATGATGTGATGAGATTGAGAATGTAATTATGTAAGTTATGTGTAAATAATAGTGATATATTTTTATATAAATGGTGAATTAATATTGAATGTGGAAGAAAAATTGTTCATGAATTATTCAAGTGCTAAAGTGTTTAAAATAAGTGTTAAGAGTAAATTCCCGGTTGAACATAGGAATAGAAGTGGATACTGGAGACGAGTGTTACAGTATTACAGTGAGTCCCGGGTGCTGGGTGATCTAGCATGTGTTGCAGACACCTGACAGCTTGTGTGAGCAGGCCCGTGGACATTTCCAATGTTATCGATCAGTGAAAAGTGGTAGCTCTAGCTACCTGATCAGTGAAAAGTGGTAGCTCTGGCTACCTGATCAGTGAAAAGTGGTAGCTTCGACTACCTGATCAGTGAAAAGTGGTAGCTTCGACTACCTGATCAGTGAATAGTGGTAGCTTCGGCTATATTACAGTGGTAGCTTCGGCTACATATCAGTGTGGCACTTATGTGCTAATTCTCTACGTATCCGTGTATATTCCGAGTGTTCAACGGGAAAATCGATTAAGTGAAATTATGTGTGACTTTGTAGTGATAAGTGTAGTTATATACCTATGTAACGTATGAGCAATATGCCCGATGTGTAATCGGAAATTAGAAAGATTGTTATAAGTAAGTAATGAATACAACTAAAGGGAGAAAGACAGAGAGAGCAAAAATTTACAATAAAACTGTTTTGGACAGCAGCAGTGATGTGAATTTGAAAAATCACCAAAAATAGTAGAAATTGAATTATAAGTTGGATGAGATATTGATTTAAAGATTATTGAGTCTATTTTCATATAAAAGAAACAGAGCAAACAAATTATTTTTATATTTTGAGATACTTAAATTCTTGTGAGATTAGTTCAGAATGATTACGTGATCCCCTGTTCTACCTTGAAAAAATTATCAAAAATTGTACAAAAATAATTATGGGATATAAGTTATATGCTTGAAATCCTTAATGAGTCTAGTTTCAAATGAAACAAATTATAACATCATTTGAATTCTGTACAAGGAGAAAATTGATTCGTATTGAAAAGTGGTCAGAATAGTCAAATAGTGAAATAGGGGAAATTTTAATGAATAAAGTGTACTAATTGGCTAAGCCAAAAATTTTGGAAATTTTATGGTATGAATATATGTGAGTCTAGTTTTAGGGAAAATTAACGGATCTTAATTTTGAGTTTTGTAGCTCGAGACATAAATAATTTAGTGACTATGACTCAAGTAGACAGCTTAAGATGAACATGAGAAAATGGTGGAACTATGTATAATTATGATTACATTATCTTGAGAACTTGTTGTGAGGATTTGTCATGTTGAGGCTTTGATAAGGCTACAAATAAGTTGGGAAAGTAAGAACTTAGCATTATTTATGCGAGTTATGACAGCTTAGTAGTAAGCTAAATTCATTGCTAATGCTTATTATTATTACATGTGAACTTACTAAGCTTTATAAGCTTACCCCCTTTTCTTTCCCATGTTACAGAGTCCTACTAAACAAGCTCAGGTTTGAGGTCGTCGGAGATCGCTTCACACTATCAAGCTATCTATGGGTATCTTTATTTATAAATTATTTAAGTTATGGCATGTATAGGGGCTTGACTAAGTCATTTTATATATGTGTTAATTAATTTGACCAAATGTATTGTTAAGTCTGGTAATGCCTCGTACTTGGTTCCGGCATACGATACGGGTAAGGGGTGTTACAATTACAATTGGGATTATCGGTGGATGGGTCCGCACTTACCGGGTCCGTTCAATTTGCTGATTAGGGAGTCGTATGCTATGATCTTTTGGATGCGATTCTGGATAATATTTACGGAGGTCGGATCGAGATGGGTTGGTTATGAGACACATTCCTGGAGCCGGTGAATGATTCGACTGAAGTAGAAAGAATACAATATGCTCGGGCATACGAAACCTTGTATATCTACCATACATAAAGGTACCGTCAATTTGTACCAATGGCTTGCAGTACACAAATGCGTCCTGGCATTGCTTAAAGCTCCAGAGCAGATGCTTGAACACTTGGCATCCACGGAGCAATCGATCGTTGTAGTATGCAGGGCCCGTTTTAAGGTTTGTTATGCAACTTGGGATGTACCTCTTCAGCACCTGACACCACTGCCACACATCATTATATGAAGCGTCTCACCCATTATGCATCTTTTCCAACGCCTTCTGGTTAGCTATCCAAGCCTTGCAGTAAGAGGGCGTGTACCTCAATTGGCTATGAATATTGGCAATTAAGACCGACACAGAAGTCCTGGGATTCGCCTTCACCGTCGGTAATATTAAGCTAGCTATTATATCTAAATCCATTTTGGGATAATCTTGTGAAACACCTGTCAACAAAATACGTTAAATAATGCAACATTAAGTAATAACAGTATTATTCAAAAACCCTAAACACCTAGTGATACTGTACTGATAACACATGTATGTGGACCTTTGTACTTTTTTTATTTCCTACAAGTCTGTCTTTTTCCTAACTGAAGCCATGATTTTCCATGAACATGTACCGTCTTACACTGCACACTTGGCCTCGAGCTTCTCGGATTTGGATTTAACCACGTTGTAGTTAACCCCGTTCATGATGCTATGTTGTTTCAATGCACCAAGAAAACTATCCTTACTGGAAAACTCCTTACCAACTTCCAATTCACCCGAATCTAATGACGAACTTGTACGGTCACGCCTTCTGTGTGGTAGGTCTGGAAACTCCAACGCATCATCTGCCGATAGATCGACATTATGCATGTGGGCTGGATGTGAATACGCCCTGAATCGTAGATCTTCTTCTTCATCATCTGAACCCCCTTCAACATCTTTAGGTTCGGTTGGAACAGGCTCTGGTTCAGAAAATAATGCAACATCTGTACCATCGGGCCCGGGCTCTCAAGGTGGATCCACATCAGACTTATCATCCAACCCACCATCATTTGCAACGTACGAGGTCCCCTCACCTGTGGATGTCGTAGGGAGTACATCATCCCTTCTTGTGGATGTTTCATAACGTTCCCAATCAGATGTGAATTGCCAACCATTAGAAGTTGATGTCATTCCCCAAGACATATTTCCAACATCAAACATCGACCCACTGATGTGCATGTCCCATCCACTAATCGAGTATCGTGCAGGAGTTATGTATTTCATACTTCCACCAAACATGAGCGCTTCCGTGTTCTGCCTCCCACTAACGGAGTATCGGGTAGGGGTCGTGTATTCCTCTCGAAAAGCAGTAGATGTTGAAGTTGCAAATGCTTCATTTGGCGATGAAAATTGTACATATAACTTAAAATAGGATAATCCACTAACGAGATGAGTTTGCACCATCGCCTCCAAGCTACGACCACCTTTGATATGAAATGAGTCATATGTCACGGGATCAACCAAAGCACAAAATCGATATTTAATAGACGAAACCCTCATTGGTGTCGTTTTGAAGATTTTACATCTAATTCTTTTACGAAGTTCTGTCAAATCTATGTTCTGATTAAAAACCAGTCACGTTGTGTTCCCCGATAAAAAAAACGCCATTCTCGGTCTCACGGACCTCACCATCATAGTAAATAACAACACTAATACGTTCACTTATCTTCAATTTCTATCCTGCTTAGCTTCTCTAATTTTTCTTGTTGTAACTTATGCAACCTGAGAATGAAATGTGGCTTATTTATAGCCTAAAGCCAAACAGGAACTACTGTAGAAAAAAAGCGTTCACGTAGGAGCTTTTTTCATCAATTTTGTTAACAGTGCATCCTGCTTGAAGCGTTTTTGAGGCCATTTGTTCAGAATCGTATTCTCAAAATTATTTTTTCAAGAACTACTGTAGAAAAAGAGCGTCCACGTGAGAGCTTTCTTCAGTATTTTTGCTGACAGTGCATACTACTTGAAGCATTTTTGACACTATTTGTTTAGAAACGTCTTCTTAAAATTATTTTTTAGGAACTACTATAGAAAAAAATGCCGTTCTCGATCTCACAGACCTCACCATCATAGTAAATAACAACACTAATACGTTCACTTATCTTCAATTTCTATTCTGCTTAGCTTCTCTAATTTTTCTTGCTGTAACTAATGCAACCTGAGAATGAAATGTGGCTCATTTATAGCCTAAAGCCAAACAGGAACTACTGTAGAAAAAAAACGTTCACGTGGGAGCTTTTTTCATCAATTTTGTTAACAGTGCATCCTGCTTGAAGCATTTTTGAGACCATTTGTTCAGAACTGTATTCTCAAAATTATTTTTTTAAGAACTACTGTAGAAAAAGAGCGTCCACGTGAGAGCTTTCTTCAATATTTTTGCTGAAGTGCATCATACTTGAAGTGTTTTTAACACTATTTATTTAGAAACGTCTTCTTAAAATTATTTTTTAGGAACTACTATAGAAAAAGAGCGTCCATGTGGGAGCTTTTTTTCAGTAATTTTACTGACAGTGCATCCTACTTGAAGCGCTTTTGATATTATCTTTTCAGAATTGTCTTCTCAAAATTAATTTTTCTGAAACTACTGTAGAAAAAAAAATCCTTATTATCAATATAATTTTCCCTAAACCCTAAACCTAAACACAAAATTATTTTTTTTAAAAAACTAAACCTTAATTTAAATAATTTATTTAAAACCCCTAAACCCTAATTTAATTAAATTTTTTAAAAAAACTCTAAACCCTGATTTATTTTTTAAAATTCTTAAACCCTACCCCCTAAACCTAAATTATTTTAACAAAATCCTAAACTCTAAACCTAAATTATTTTAACAAAACCATAACTCTAACCCTAAATTATTTTAACAAAACCCTAACCCTAAACCCAAAAAACACTAGGGACTAAACATGTAAAAGGCCTTAACCCTAGAAAAATAAGGAGTAAATCGCGTCCCTGGAGGAGCGATTTTGTCACATCAGCAAAACGCTTCCACGTTAGCGCGTTTTGTGCTGACATGGCAAAATAGCTCCCTCAAGGACGCTATTTGTTGAAATTTCACTCAAAAATGCTCCTACATGGACGCGTTTTGTATATTTCGACTCTTTCTAGTAAATAATAAAAAAATTGATGTATTTCCGTAAATAAAGTTGGAAATGAGCCTTTATTAATAAAATGGTCTGAAGTAGGGTTTACTCCTAATTTTATTTTTGTTTAGTCTTATTATTAAACTTGGATCATTTCAATTTGAGTATTATACTTCCATCTTCGGTTTACAAATTAAAAAAAAAATCATAATTATTATATTTATATTTTTAATTCTTTATAATGTAAAATTAATTTTTTATATTTAATTACTGAAAATAAATTTAATATATATGAAATTAAATACTACATTTAATCATATTTTATTTTATTTTTCTGAATTTTTTCTTTTTTCAAAATCTACGAGCGTGATTTAAAAATCAATTAGAAGAAATTTTATGAAATTAAATTCTTTAATGTATATAACTGAAATAAATAATTTACACACAAAATGAAGAGAAAAAAGGGGATTCAAGATAGAATATTTAACCCAACTACATCTTGTTCAAGATTTTAAAAATAGATTAAATGTTATAAAAATTCTGCTATTAATGTAAGTCTATATATTTTAATGTGATAAAATTTAATTCTTATGCTTTTTAAATTGTTACTATTTTAGTCCTTAAACGGTAACAGTTAAATCTAATTGATAAAATTCTACCATTAATATTATACTAAGCATAAAATTGTAAATTTAGTAACATGTTCTTTAATACTTTTCAAATTATAAAATTTCAATATTAATGGAAATGACGACAGTAAAATCCATTAATTGACTTTTTTTGTGAATAAGAAATAGCAAGCTGTCACAATATAGCATATGTAGTAATATGTTTACCGTATCAAATTTTAAAAATAATAAAACTTAATGAATTTAACGTTTATAATTTAGTAAAAACTGCAATTTTAAAAATTGAAAATTACAAACTAAACAATAACCAAATTAAAGTATGAGTATTAAATGCATAACTTCCGCGTACTACAACAACTAATAACAGAATTTAACCTTAACAAAAGCAGAGGCCATTTGAAGATAATGGTTCATATTTTAGCTGATTTCTTTTTCGGAGACTTGATCCATAGAAATATCTTTGTTTCCGGAGACTTGATCCGTTGCAATGTCTTTGTTTCCGTCCATGGCCTTCCTCAACAACTCGTAGCCGGCAAAGTTCATGGCGCCAAAGGGAGCAATCCAAAAAAACCTTGGTATGAGTCCTTTGAACAGGGCAAGAGGCCCTTCGTGACGGAGTATAGAAATGGCTACCGCTGACATCGATACGTTTTGGCCCCCAGATGCAGTCATCATTCTAGTTTTAATGACATCGAATGGTGTACTAATAACAGAAACTAACCCTCCGGAAATAGCTCCGACAACAACTGCTTCCCACGGTTCCAGTTCCCGTCTTATAAGTCGTTGGGTAAACTAAAACAAAAATGCAGAAGCAAAACGATAATTCGGATAAAAATAATGACAATTATGATTTAAGTCCGATAATTCAAAGGAATCCACATATGATTCAGCGGGAGATGAAATCAAGTATATGAGCGAGTATACTGGTATTCTATTAAGGTGTGTATCGGTTCTTCCACGGAATCTTACAACTACAAGGAACTTGCATTATTAAGGCAAGTGCACTGTTAGGGAGGACTGCCTATGTAAGTCCCTTCAGCATGCTACCATGGCAGTTTGACTACACTGGCAAATAAATTGGTGGAAAGAAAAATCTCGATGCAAATACAAAAATAGATACCTTTTTGGATTCAGTGTAAAGGCCCATCCCTGCAACATAGAACGGCAACTCACGACAAAGTGTGGCCCCAGCACCACGGAAAAAGGCCTGCGGGCCATCCTGCTTCCAAGTACCAATAAGAGCTTCTCCGACATTGTCATAAAGATCAGCCTGCAAACGCTGCTTCAGTACCTCACTAGGTAAACGTGCCATTGTTCCTAGAACTGTACCGAGGAATGATGCCATGGATTTAACCTACAGAGCAAAGAAATGAGATTTTAACTCGGTGTTGCAAATGAAAATTAAGTGTGCAAGACAACTTTCCACATGCACAGAAAGAGAAACAAACCCACAAAAGCCATGCTACTTGGACTCGAGTATGAGTGTCGGACACAGGTATTTTTAATAATTTTCAGAATTGTAATGCGTTTGGTGAATCCTTGGAGGATCACACCCCAGTTCCCCATGTCCAGAGATGCATCAAACACGAGTAATTCAAGAAAACGAAAAATAGTAGCAACATGGCACAAAAGCACATTGGATTCACTTTGGTACGAGACTTCACGAGCACGTAAAAACACTACTGACTAACAAGAGGATCCGGCACAAATGTAAGAATTACACAACCAATGACTTAATGTTTGGATCTTTGTCTTCGTAATTATACTGAAGAATCAAAATTTCCTAAAACAATTTGTTTAATTTTTGTTATTGTTTACATTCATGTATTGCTTTGAATGTGAACTACTATGATACTAACTCTTCATTTTTCTTTAAGTACGTGTGTCTATCCAAATATCAATGTCTCCAAATACCTAGAAAAAACTGAATATAACCATATCCAATACTCGCACCCGAATCCCAGCAACAAAGGTGCACTGTGCACTATTTCAGGAACGCCAGTCAAATATATCATAGCTTGTTTAACATCATTTACAAAAGAAGAATAAGAAATTTCCTTTAACATGTAAATTTTTGTTTTTCTTAGTAAACCGGGCCCATACAAAAAGTAGCTTTGTGAATGGCCCTTGGAAGAAAACTTACAAGATATCGGACGTTCTTTCAAAATGGAAAATTAGGGAAGCCAATTACAAAGAAACAAGGGAGAAATTAAATAACAAATTCACAAAAAAAGTAATAGTGCAACAATAATTACCTGGATGTCAGGGAGGTTCGGAGCAACATTGATCAATACAAGCTTGCTTACTTCAGATATTCCTGTCCGCAACCCATTGCTGCAATGTTGAAAGAAAACCGATCGCACAAATAAATGACAGAAAGCAAAACGAACTACAGACAACAACAAAAAAAAAAATTATAAAACCTTGAAAACTGTCCAAGAATTGCAGGGATGGAACCCTTATAAAGCCCCCGTAATCCGATTTGTGGAATGTTTGACATAAGTTCCAGGAATGTCAGGGTGGTTGATGCTTGCAACTGAGTCTGATAAAGTACAAAAATGGAAAAGAAAAAAAAAAAAAAAATCATGAAAAGGCCTGATGACATAATAGCCAGAGATGAGCCGAAAGGATAACAAAAACGAAGTATTTCTTTATTTTTTTTAAATGTGACAGATGGTTGGTTTCCCTCAATTTACCAGATCACGGACCAGTCAAGCATGGAGCTTGTGTTGTGTATCAATTGCGGATATAGCTCGCACCAGTAAATTTACACCAGATGAGCTCTCCATACTCCAGATAATATCCTCAAGAAAGATATGATGACTATGGATTTTACTAGATGTTCACAAATGGATATTATTACATAAAAAATGGCACTAGGTTGAAGAATTTACCTTCACAGTATCGATTGGATACATTAGAGCTGAAGATAATCCACATGAAAGACCCCCAGCAATTGCGGATTTAAGAACACTTATAGCTGGTACTTCTGCAGGCGGTGTAACAGCAACAACAGACGCAGCTTTAAACCAGATATTCCTGTATTTAATAAAAAAAGAAGCTCAATTAGGCTTAGAATACTTGAATTCAGCTCGCTTGATAATTAAAACTGTTCAAGCTCGAGTCGGCAATGACCAAGCCATTTTCAATTTTTTCCAAGTTAAACCTATATAGCTTATGAAGAGAGATGTCTTGTTTACACCCATAGTTCAACGAAGAAAAAAAGGGAGGACCTAAACATTATACTAAATATATACAATGAGTAACCGAGATGTAAATCTAAAATTTAAACTTCTAAAACTGCAGCCCAAACCAACGAAAATTCGACAGTAAATTAAATTCGACCTTGTGCTTCCACTACAGTTTCAGAATAAGACCCTTCAAATGGAAAATTCACCTTACCGAGGATCATCTTGACGTAGTCGGTCAGGAGGGAACAGAAGCATAAAATTGCGGAAGTGTCCATATGAAACAGATTCTTCAGTGCCTGCATTCAAAAACCGCATCATGGCGACAGCATTGTCTTCGGTTGCTGGAAGCCCGACATTTTTAAGTGATGCCAATATTTCACTCTTTTGGAGAGTCCCAGACTCGCTTAAACAAAGAGAAGTATAAGCTTCAAGAATGGTTGGCTCCTTCCGTTCCATCAAGGACAAAAACTGCTTCCAGCCAAAGGATTTTGAAAATGGATTTCTTCTGGTCTGGCGCATGAATTCCCGAGAATATTTCACTGGCAATTTTCTTTTTTTCATAGCAACTTCAAGATCTTCTAAAGTTACTTGGCCATCGCCATCTCTATCCAGTTCTTCAAAGAACCTCCTCCCTGAAAGAATAAAAAAACTGAGTAAAAGTTGGTGCATAACTATGTAACTAGGATTTGGATGTAAGTTAGTAGTAGACTGTAGTATCGCTAAGCTGTCTGATAAACCATACCTTCAGACTTGGTATATCTGAAGAACTCCTGGACAGAGAATAACTTCTTCTTGTCTGGATGGTCTAGCAAAGACTGGCCCAAGGGCAGTGGAAGCTCAGTCAATTCCGTAGGCGAGATCATCGATAAGGTCAATCTCAAATGCTTATCATCTGACAGAGGAATGTTACGTATCAGACCGGCCAGTTTTTGTGATGAATTACCACCAGTTTCTTCCCTACCACCCGTACCAACACCAACAAGACCGGACGGAACACCTCCCACTCTAGCAAACTTCAAATTTCCCAAAAATCCATTTACATCAACTTTTCGACCATCCCAAATACTTGCAACTGCTTTTAAACAATCAAGCTTTTGAAGATTTTGGGTCAACTGATCAAATGCAAATCCTATAAAGTATTCAAACAGTACATTCTCTCGATCATGATTATGTTCCAAACCCTCATTCCTCGTGATAACCCGGGCCCTTGACTCTCCAGGCTTAAACTCAAACAGTGCCTTTGATTCCACGTCACGAGTACACGAACTTAGACACCCTTTATTTTTGTCCATTTTCTGAATCCGTTTCTTCCCAGACTTGAATGAGCTCGGTATAGCCTCAACAAATCTGTTAACCAGCACCGACCAATTCGCTGCAAACAGCAACCGATTCATACAAGTCCCTTCAACTGTATCAACATATTTTCCTTTCAATCCTTTCCTAACTGCCTCGACCTTTTTATCGTTCACACCGAAGATTTGAACCTTACTATTCCAATCACTATCACTACCACTCAATGGGGCAATCAATTCGAATTTTTTTCTTTTATCATTAGACACTCCCCAACAACTTTCAATATCTTTTGCAGCTTTCTTAATGCCTAATTCAAGAGGTAAAAATACTTCTTTTATGAACCGAATCCGAATTGGATTTGATTCAAGCGGATCACTTTTCGACATCATTTTCTCTATAAACACAAAAAAAAAACAAAAAAAAAAATGAAGAGCCAAAATGACAAGTTATGTACCAAAAAGACAATTGACAAAAACCAAATCTTCAGTCACTTCAAAGGGTAAAGATAGCTTCTTTTACCACTCGAATCGAATCGAAAATCTATTTCATCTCACACAAACTCAAAAGTTGCACATTTCTTAAGATTCAACAAGTCAATAAACGCCAAAAAAACATAAAAGATAATGAGCCAAATTGAAAAACCAAATTTTTAGCCAATTCAAAGGGTGAAGATAGATTATTTTATTACTTGAATAGAATAAAAAATCAATCCCATCCCCTAATGAGCCTAAAAATTTGTAAATTTGCTATTATACAAACTCAAAATTTGCATTTTTCTTGAGATTCAGCAACTACCATATTTGTACAACACAAAAACCGAAAAACTAGAAATAAGAAACATGAGCCTGATTGAATTGGAAAAAGAAATCAGCCAATTCAAAGGGCAAAAAGCTTCTTTTCCTACTTCAATCGAATTGGAAATCGATTCCATTCCCCTAAATAGCCTAAAAATCGTCAATTTTCTGTTACGTAAACTCAAAATATAAACTTACCTTGAGATTCAACAAGTTCTTTGCACCAAGTAAAAAAGAATCCACCGAGCTAGAGCCAAAATTTCAACACACACACACACAAAAAAAAACAAATAATAATAAACGATTACAAAAGAAGATCAATAAGAATCCCGCAGCTAAACCTTTTGTACGCTAGAAGTACAGGAAATGAACTAAAAGAAGAATTCACCTTGGGGAATGATTTGTTGAAGAAATTGATTTAAAGCATTGTACTGACAAAAATAGCCAAATGGTATTAGTTTTCAGTCTACTTTAAGGTGAAGGATTCCAATTTTTATAAAGGATTCATCTGAGTTCTAATTGGATAGTCTCATTTAAAGTTTCAAATGTTGTTTTTTCGTAAATTTGGTTTATTGGAACTCTTGAACAATCCAATTATCACACATTTGGAAAATATTTTCATAATGTTCTTATTCACAGTGTTATTGGAAATTTAATCAGATTATATATAATATATATATATATATATATATATACATGAAATTACACAAAGGAAGTAAAGCCTAAAATTTGTACCATTTTTTTGTATGATACAAAACCATACAAATCAACAGAGAACAGCTAGGGCCAAGTATGACGTATACTATATACCAAGCAGCTTCTATTGCCATGTGATAAATCTGTCGTTGTCATGGGTCCATCAAAGCTTGGTGCTGTACATTCGTTGGCACTTATTCCAAGAGGACGTTATATCATTTCCCAAGAAGTCACATCGTGATCCCCTAGTTGCAGCAGCAGTAACCGCAGAAATAACAATCTACACTGGAGTTTTGAGTTACACTATTAAAGTGTGCCAGAGTATCAAGCCAATGCTGCAATTGTTGACGTAGTGAAAAATGGCAACCAAACCAGATCGCCATGGCGAAATTTCAGTCCTTGAACAAGTGTTCAACTGTTTCGTTATATTGTTTGTAAAGCGACCATTCTGGAGATACACTAACTGAACGGGCTTTCATTGAAAAGGATTTAAAATAAAAACCCTAATTGATTCCGGAATCGCAAAAACGGGGAAATCACTTCAATTTTGGGTTTTAAATCCCTATTAGGGTTCATAAACATTTTGGGCTTTTGATTTTACGTAGAAGTTAAATTAAAAGTGCAATTTTTCTTTTCTTGTTTCTTGTTTTTCTCCCACGTGTCAAATTTACGGGAAAAAAATTGAAATATGTATAATATTAAATGGATAAAAAAAATAGATTAAATGATGAATAAAACGGCTTATTTACCAAAATATACTAAAAAAATTACGACAATAGGTCGAAATCTAAAATATTTACGAAAAAGGGTCATTTCCTCCCAAAACATGTCCACGTCAGCGCGTTTTGAGGGATGCAGTAAGAAAGCACGCCTCTGAGGGCGCGCTTTGTGCCACATCAGCACAAAACCTATAAAACCCCCCACCCTTTCATTTTTTCACAACAAAGTTCTTATTCATTTTTTTCTCAACTTTTTCTCAAATTCTTCTAAAATTTCTCTTAAATTCCTTGAAACTTCCTCTCAAATTTCACAATAGTCCTTTAATATTTACAAAAAAACCCTTTTTAAAATTTTTTGAAATATATATTTTTGATAAATTTTAAGATATTCGATCGTATTACCAATGGCCGGGCAATTAATTCGTCTCGACGATAAACACATATCAGTCGATCAAATGCAAATGGTAAGTTTTAATTTTAATTTTTCAATACTATTTAATATATTTTTGGTTTATGGAATTTTAATTAAATTTTATTTTATAATATTTTAAACAGTCTGTAGATTGGGTGCTGCAATGCTATATTCGCAATATTCCTGGTCCGCCATCGCCGTTGATCGAGAATTACTTGCGGGAAGCGGGTTTTTGGCACGTGGCCACGATAGGCCGGAGGTGCAAGTTGGAGCCGAAGTTAATCAGTGCCTTGATAGAGAGGTGGAGACCCAAGACGCACACTTTCCATCTTCCATGCGGAGAGTGTACTATCACTCTGGAAGACGTGCATTTGCAATTGGGATTGCCGGTGGATGGGTTCGTAGTCAAAGGGTCCGCAACTTTTGGTGATTGGGGAGCCGTATGCTACGAGCTTCTGGGTGCTATTCCGGATAAATTATCAGAGGTCTGATCGAGATGGGCTGGTTACGAGACACCTTCTCGGAGCTGGATAATAATTCGACCGAAATAGAAAGAATACGGTATGCTCGGGTGTACATTCTTGAGATTATTAGAGGTTATCTGATGCCGGACCTGTCACGAAACATCGTACACCTGAGATAGCTGCTGAAACTCATTGATTTTAGAGCAGCCGATGAATTGAATTGGGGGTCTGCCGTGCTATAAAAATTGTATCGGGAGATGTGCGGTTTCGATTTCCATTTTTACGTCCTCGAGTCGACCACCCATATACATTCCCACTCATAATGAGGTAAATTTAATATTATATTTTACAATCATTACGTAGATTTAAAGTATAATTGTATGCTAAAAATTTATTTAATTAGGTGGAACCATTCGGCGAGTTATGTTGGAATACCTACCGAGCTTGAAGATATATGGCTTCTATTAGAGCAACGGTTCGAATCACAAGTAAGTATTAAATAAAATATATTTTCGTAATAAAATAGTTGTTTCGTATTTCATATTTAGTATTCAGTATTATATATATAACTAATATTTTTATCATGTTAGTATAGTTTCAATGGACACCATACGAGGATCCGACAATCGGGCAGTAATTCAGGAGGAGTTCTTTCAAAATCCAAACATTTGGCATGTGAAGGTCCAATTGATCAACTATGCCACCGTGGAGATGCACCAGTCAGATCGGGTTCTGCAACAATTTGGATTCCGACAACCGATTCCCATGCCACCTGAGGCGCTCGATGATGAGCACAAAGTCGACTTACGACAGTTGCACACGGATTGGCCAAGATGTTGGTCAGCATATATCGAAATGTGGGAGAATCGGTATGATTATATACCTATTCGGGAACCGATCGTCGTTCCTGAGTTAGCGTGCGTGCCGAAATACATGCCATGGTTTAGGATCCATGGCAAGCCGTATTTATTGTTGGAAGAGGAGAGGCGACGACAACTTCGTCAACAAAGGGAACGACGGGGCCCTTTAAATCCAAGGAGAAGGGGTGATGAGACGAGACCATCAACAGCGCCGACACAGTCACCGAGCCCATCAACAGCGCCCACACAGTCACTGGGCCCAACACTTCAGCCGATGACACCGACATCACAGCCTTTGGCCTCTATGCCAGGTGCGTACCCTAGCCCTTATATGTATCCTAACCCATATATGTTTCCTTTTCCCAATCCCACTACAGGTTGGAATGCATGGCCCGGTTCGAGTCCGTTCCCGACTACTCTGACTGGCCAGCCGATCTTGAGGCCGCCGTCGCTGAGGGATCACACGAGGCGCAGTAGGGGAGCTCTTCTTTTTACCAGTCTCCTTCGCCTTATAGGATTCAGACACCCCCGCCATGGTTTATGCAAACACCTCCGCAGTCGTTATTTTATCAAGGTGGGTCATCCTCCCAACACCCACAACCAGGCCCACTTCCGGAAGAACCAGAATCCTCGCCTGAGGTTCCACGACCCCCGTCGGAAGCTAGAAGAAGGAGGAATCCAGCGCGTAACCGTTGACCACCCCATGTGGCACTAATTCCGACTGGCACCAACATTGATTCCGACCGCCTTTTTTATTTTTTAATTGTAATATAATTTTTTTATTTTTTAATAAAATAAAAGTTGTTTTTTGTTTTTGTTTGTAATTTAATTTTAATATCTTAAATAGAATAGAAGTTGTTTATTTTTTTTGTAATTTAATTTTAATATCTTTAATAGAATACAAGTTTTTTTTATTTTTTATTGTAATTTAATTTTAATATCTTTAATAAAATAAAAGTTGTTTATTTTTTTGTAATTTAATTTTAATATTTAATAAAATACAAGTTGTTTTTTATTTTTTTATTGTAATTTAATTTTAATATCTTTAATAAAATAAAAAGTTGTTATTTTATGTAATTTAATTTTAATATCTTTAATAAAATAAAAGTTGTTTATTTTCTTGTAATTTAATTTTAATATCTTAAATAAAATACAAGTTGTTTTTTATTTTTTTTATTGTAATTTAATTTTAATATATGCACCTTCTGCACCATCGGACTCGGGCTCTTGAGGTGGATTCACATTGAAATTATCATCCGACCCACCATAATCTGCAACGAACGAGGGCCCCTAGCCGGTGGATGTCGTGGGGAGTACATTATCCCTCTTTAAACATCTTTCGTAGCGTTCCCAATCATATATGGATTGCCAACCATGAGAAGTTGATGACGTTCCCCAATACGTATTTCTATCATCGGACGTCGAAGGACGGATATGCATGTTCCATCCACCAACCGAGTGTCGTGCAGGGGTTGTGTTTTCCATATTACCACAAAACACGGGCACTTCCGTAGTCTGCCTCCCACTAACAGAGTGTCGGCTTGGGGTCGTGTATTCCCCTCGAACAGCAGTAGATGTTGAGGTGGAAGGAACATCACTTGGCGATGAAAATTGTACATATACCTCAAGATATAGTGATCCACTGGCAAGATGAGTCTCCACCATTACCTCAAAGCTCCGAGGACCTTTGATGTCGAATGAGTCATATCTCACCGGATCAACCGAAGCGCAAAATCTATACTTAATAGACTGAACTTTCATTGGCGTTGTTCCGAAGATTTTACGCCTAATTCTTTTGCGAAGTTCTATCACATCTATGTTCTGATTAAAATCCAGTCGCGCTGTGTTCTTTGATAAAAAACAACACCATTTTCGGTGTCACAAACCTCACCATTGTAGTAAATAATAGCATTAATACGTTCACTCATTTTCAGTTTATATTTTTCTTTTGCCTCAATTTCTGTTATGCAACCTGAGAATGAAATTTGACTGATTTATAGTCTAAGGATTGTCAGAGACTACTGTAGCAAAAGAGCGTCCACGTGGGAGCTCTTTTCAGTACTCTTGCTGACAGTGCATCCTACTTGAAGCGTTTTGGGCACTATTTGTTTAGAAATGTCTTCTCAAAATTATTTTACCGGAGACTACTATAGCAAAAGAGCGTCCACGTGGGAGCTCTTTTCAGTACTCTTGCTGACAGTGCATCCTGCTTAAAGCGTTTTGGGCACTATTTGTTCAGAAACATCTTCTCAAAATTATTTTACTGGACACTACTGTAGCAAAAGAGCGTCCACGTGGGAGCTCTTTTCAGTACTCTTGCTGACAGCGTATCTTGCTTGAAGCGTTTTCGGCACTATTTGTTCAGAAACGTCTTCTTAAAATTATTTTTCCAGATACATCTGTCAAAAAAATTCAAATAATTTTTATTTTGCTAATATATTTTCCCCAAAACCCTAAACATATTTTTACTAAATCCTAATTAACCTTATAATCTAGACCATTAATTTTCTCCTAAAAACCCTAAACCCAACGACCATAAAAAACCCTAAACCCTAGCCCTAAAACCCTAAAACCTCATACCCTAACACTAAAAATAGCTGGAAAGGCAGGTGGGGGGAAGGAGGGCAAAAGCGCGCCCCTGAGGGAGCGCTTTGTGCCACATCAGCAAAGCGGTCCTCGTCAGCGCATTTTGTGCTGATGTGGCACAAAGTGCGCCCTCAGGGGTGCGCTTTCCTGCTGCATCCCCCCAAAACGCGCTGACGTGGACGCGTTTTGGGGGGAAATAGCCCTTTTCCGTAAATATTCCAGATTTCGGCCCATTTCTGTAATTTTTTTTTGGTATATTTTGATAAATAACCCAAATAAAACGAAATTTAATATGTTGGTTCAATAATTACAAAATAAAAAAATTCATAAAAAATTAAAATTAAAAAAATAATAGCAAACAGTTAATAAGTACAAATAAATAATAATAGAAACATAAGCATTGATTTAATAAATTATAACAATAATATTAAATATTTAAATTAGCTTAAATCTTATTCAAATATTTTTTTTTTAACCAATGCAATTGGTTTTTACTGGTTTAATAGTTTTTTTTGTTCAACTTGTTGGAGAAATTATGGTTCTAGTTACATGTCGTTGCAACTTGTGGTGCAATTGAACTAAACCCATAACTTGTGAAAATGTAATCAGTTTGCTTCTTGTTCAAATTGACGTACGGACATGAGTTTAGACAAGACAATGAAAAAGGCAATAAACAAAGAGAGTAAAGAGAGAGAAAAATACATTCAAAAAAATAATTCTACTTTACGATGCCTCTCTCCTTAAATGATTTATTCAATAATCGATTCAGTAACCTATTGACTAAATCTCAATCTATTCTCAAACAAGAAATAATTGAAGCTTTAATAGATAATCCACAGATAACCCCAACTTACTACAACCACTTACGCAAATATTTCACTTGCAACAAATTCAAATCTCTCCAATAATGCTTATGAAATGAGTGCAGAGTAAAGCAGTATCAATGATACAAACAAAATTAACACACACTTTCCAAAAGATGCATCCATCCACACGAATAGGATGCCTATTTATCGGCAAAATGAGGCATTTATCTTAGTAGATTTTGTGAAGATAAATATATCAATTTAGTGCATAATAATCTTGGATTAAAACCTCCAATATTTACCCTACATTAAAGCCTTATAAGCCAAGTAAAATTAGTATATAAATCTTCAATATAAAGGCTTAAAGGTAGAAGATAAATGTTATAGGACAAAGCATGTGATCTCCAAACCCTTTATTAATCAAATTCCATCATCATTATTTAGGACAAGATAAAACATGATACATGGATAATTTACTCGTACATAAAATAACTGTAGAGGCCAAAATAAAGAACTCTCTGCTTTTGCTATCCTGAAGTCATGTCCTGTCATCCAAAAATCTGTCTAAAGATTTCACTGTAAAACAACTCAGCAAAAGTAGGTCATAATTTTTTTTAATTAAATAAATAAAGCAATATTTGGTAATCTTTTCGTAATTAAATAAATAAAGCAAGTTTTTGGGTACCCACTTTCTCATGTTTTTTGATACACCCTCCTAATTTTTATACTCTCTCATAGTTTTTTGATACTTCCTTGGAATATTTGATACTCTCATGATTTTTGTTATCACTGATTTTTTTTTTACTAATAAAATTTGTAATATATACTAATAAATTTAAAAATATTAAAATTAAATAAAATATAACAATTTATTATAGATCTTTAAAAAATTTTAATGAGATCTTGTTAAAGGGTAAAAGTTCATTATATATATACATATATATTGAGCTAACAGCAGAATTATTTGGGACATGAATCAACTGTGACTTTCCAGATTCTTGCCCAAATTGGGCAAATAAGCCAAAAAAATTGGTCTGAAATTCAGGAGGCCACATTGATTCATTAGACTTTGGAACTTTAATAAGGCCAAGACAAGAGTTGGTATATGGGTTTCCTTTTTTAATTTGTCTTTTTCAATGATTAAATCTTTACCAACTTGTCATAAATCATAAATTTTGCCAGCTAGCTAGGACTGTCTGGTTAATAATGGGAGTTTTATGGGCAAATAATAAAGGTGATTATGGCTACTAAGTACTAACTAAAATATTTTCGTGGTAGCGGATTGAGTCTTAACTCGATTGGTATTGGCATTGTTGTTAATGCAGGAGAACGTGAGTTTGAGTGCGCTGAAGCGCACTATCCTCTTAGTTATGGGTTGGAAGGGGCTATGAGTAGTTCTAGGCATTGTGTCAAAAAGAACAGATATAATCAAAACACATAATGAGATTATTCAAAAAATAATAATATGTATAGGCTAAGGATGGTTTAAATCAAGGTAGCCAATACAATATTGGTATTGATCGTATCAGTCAGTATGTATCACTTTGATCTTGAATTGGTATCAAGTAGTCCATGTTTCATTTCAGTTAAAATTTTGGTGTGTTTTAAGTGTTTTGGTCCATTTTAATCGATACCAGCTTATACCAATGTGTTCCGACTCGTACAAGTTGATACAAAGTTTTGATATTTTAAATTATTTTATCTTAACCATTTTAAATTTTTTATAATTACATTTAAAATTAATAATTATTAAATTAAATTATTGATTCTAATTAATATATTTAAACATATATTTACATGAATAAAATTGAGATATAATATATAACTTATTTACATATAAATATATAATATATAACTTATTAAGAAACTAAAAATTAGACTATAAATATGTGTGTAAAAAAGAATTAAAAACATTGATAAACTTGAAATGGTACATCGAAACATGTCGGCATCGATACATATTAGTACCAAGACAAAAAATGATACATCCACCGCTGTAGTACTAGCTACCTTGATTTGGATTCAAATAATTTGAATCATATAAAAAGTTATTAAATGATAAAATGTTTTTATGTTTTTTATTATTTTTATTTTATATAATTTTAATAATTTTATATAATTACTAATATTTTTATATATTTTTAATTTTGATTTTTTTTATGATTTTTAAATGCATCCTTATTATTATTATCTAGTTTAAGTTTGAGTTTAAATTTTTTATTTTTGTTGATGTGGTAGGTGTTAATTGTCAGATCAACGTAACCATTAGTTATGAACAGTCAAAAGGTCTATTTAGTCAATTTTGTTAGTTTAGGAGTTTAATTGGGTGCAAAAAGTTTAAATCGTATATGATACCATTAACTCTTTATTTTATAGTTATGAAATTATTAAAAGACCCTTTCATGTGCAAATTAACTTATATTTTTATGAAGGTGTTTCCGCCTTTTTATATGATAAATTAATAAAAATTTAATCATAATGTGTTTTAAACCCAAAACATCATGCATAATAAATAATTAATATTGTCGAAACCAATTTTTTCTATTTTGAAAAAAAACAGGGATTGATTGGAAAATAAAAAATGGAGTCGCCACCGACCTTATTTTGAGGTGTGATTGGATCACCTTGAAATTGATCATTTTAACAAAACTTTGATTTATTAAAACATATTTTGGTCTACAAAAACTCGAGAAAACGGGTTCGGGAGCCGGTTACGTACGAGGAAGGGTTAGCACCCTTGTAGCACCCAAAATTGGTACCTAATCGATTATTTAATATCTTAATGCCTAAAATTTGGAAAGATTCTAGATTATGATCCGTTTGCTTAAAACATTTGAACGGAATTACATTGGATGCCAAAAATCCTCTTATTTCGAAGAAATAAAATGTCATACTCAGTGAGTTAGGGTACAACAACTTATATTCTCGAAATTAAATTTATCTTTTGATTTTTAAAACCCGTGTAATAAAGTTTGAAAAGGGTATTCGGTTATTTGGGCTTTATGAAAAATTGGAACCCAGTAAATTAGGGCACAATTTCTCAAAATTCCCGAATACCGAATATTGCCTTTGTTTTTTTGAAATTCTTATCCCGAGATGATAAAACGTCACATCCAGTGAGTTAGGACGCAACATCTCAGATTCTCGAGGATAAGTTTTTATTCAAAATGTTTTGATTTAAAAATGGAAAGGGGACTCGGTTGCTAGGATTTAATGAGAAAAATCGGAACCCAGTGAGTTAGGGCACGATTTTCTTGAAACTTCCAAACACAAGCAATATTTTATTTTAAAAACCTTTGAATGGAATGATTTTAAAACTTGAACGACATTAAACTCGATTTTTTATTTAACAAATAAATCGCAATGGAATGATAATATTCAAAACAAATTAACAATGCATACACAAAATATTACAATGATGAATCACAAATAATTAATGGTTACAAATTAAGAAATATAATCCATACAATAACAAACAAATAAACACCTAATACATAGAAAATAGTATGCGTCGATCTAAATAATACACATGTGATAAAACTCATATTACGAGAGGAGAGTTGAGCCTCGGGTCACACGCTAAGGTATTTTCAATTTCTATTTTTCAAAAAAAATCAACTCATATTGCGAGAGGTGAGTTGAGCCTCAGGTCACACGCTGAGGTATTTTCAATTTCTTGTTTTTCAAAGATCAACTCATAATCCGAGAGGTGAGTTGAGCTTCGTGTCGCATGCCGAGCTATTTTCGATTTCTATTTTTCAATAAAAAATAAAGAATAAAGATTGAACAATCGAACAAAATTTAGTGCTTTTAAGTCTTTGCACTATCCTTGTTTCACAGTGATGAGCAAAGGGAGACAGTTGTAAGCACTAAATTTTATCCAGCTCAATCTCGTGTTTAATTTCAAAATTAAGAAAAAATATTAAAAATTAAAAAAATTGAAAAATACAAAAATAAAAATTACATTTCGACCCCTAAACTTTTCCAAAATTACATTCTAACCTCTCAACTCTTCCAAAATTACACTTTGACCCTGCTAGTTTTACTGCATTTGCGATTTCATCCTTCTGCCAGATTACATGATTTTGGGCACCTACCCTCCGTGATTTCCAGCCACCAGCCTAGGGCATGGCTTCCCTTCCCCCTAGCCACCTAACACCTGCAAAAAAACAACCATAAAAGGGGTTCTTACCCCCCAAAAATCGGAAGGAGAAAACCCCCCAAAAGCAAAAAAAAGGATAGCTTTTCGAAAGAAAAAAGAGAGAGAAGAGAGAAGAGGAGGAGAGACTACCCATCGTCACACCACCGGACGAAAATGACGGCAGCAGCACAAGTGACAGCGTGAAAGAGGTGGCGGCGCAAGCTAGGAGAAGAAGGAAGAAGAAGAAAAAGAAAAAAGAAGAAGAAAGAAGAAAGAAGAAAGAAGAAGAAAGAAGAAAGAAGAAAGAAGGAAAAAAAATTAAAAACAGTCGGGCCGACCCGACCCGCGGCCAGTCAACAGGCCAGGTAGCAAGCCTGACCCAGCAGGCCCAAGCAAAAAGAAAGCAGGCTAGCAGCAGGCCCACTTTGACCCATTTTCAGCAGCCCAACCCACGGCCCAACAGCAAGAAAAGAAGAAGAAAAAGAAAGAAAGAAAAAAAGAAGAAAAGAAAAAGGAAAAAAAGGGAAAGAAAAAAAAATCGAAACGCGTAAACCATTCGATCAGGCCCGTATTTTGGACTTTTCGGTAAATTTTTTTACCCACTTTTAATTTAATTCGTATATTTTGATGATATTTCGTTTTTAATATTATTGATATTTTTTAAGCATATTTTTATTTTGTATTTATATTTTTAATTTAATTTAATTTAATTTTATTATTATTCGAATAAATTTAATAAATAAGGCAACGAATCGATTTGACACTAAATCGTTGATCTCATCGCTATGTTGGGTGAATATCATCGGTTTGTGTTAAATATGATACGCCCTTTTGAAAAATCGAAAAATTCAAAAATTTTCGAGCTTTTAAAATAAAATGTTTATTTTTGTGGTTATTTATAAATTATCAAAATTTCATTTTTAAATTGCATAATACATTAATATGTAATTTATCAAAATTCTAGTGTTTCAAAATTTCCGTGTTTTAAAAAATTCTCGGGTTTCAAAAAAATTTCTCGAGTTTCAAAAATTTTCGTGATTTCAAAAATTCTCGTGTTTCAAAATTTTCGTGTTTTCAAAAGAATTTTTGTGTTTCAAATATTTTCGTGTTTTCAAAAATTTTAGTGTTTCAAAGATTTTTGTGTTTTCAAAAATTCTCGTGTTTCAATCAGATCACGATTAAATATTAAATTGGACTCGTATTTTTGAAAATTAAGACAACGAGCGTTTAATGAGATACCAATTTTGGGCGTCACGAGGGTGCTAATACCTTCCTCGTGCGTAACCGACTCCCGAACCCTATTTTTCTCTAAATTTTGAAGTAGACATAAACTCAGCCTTTTTTTAAAAGGAAATTCAAAAAAAAAAATATCTTCTCTTTTAAAAAGAGGATTTATTAGGTGTCCGATCACACCTAGGAAAAAGGATCGGTGGCGGCTCCCTTTTTTAAATAAAATCGAAACTCTGTTTTCAAAATTTCAATAATCGCCTCAATTAGTGCCCATACTAAATTTTAGGTCGCTACAGCTGGCGACTCCACTGGGGATATTTTTTGAGAGTCAAGTCTGGAATTAAACGCGTGTTGTCAAAATTTTCGGAACTCCTTGTTCAAATTAATATGTAGTCGTGATCCTCAAATTTTGTTTTCTGAAAAGTCATGCATTTGCATCATTTTGTAAATATTTTTCTAACTTGTTTTATCTTTCAGCTCTAAGTTTTTACGGTTTTAGTTTTTTTAGTTTTAAAATAAAAACGAAAAGGTTTGTGATTTTCTCCCCACACACCGTGCACTTGCATTTTTGCATAACATGAGCTCTCTACCCGGGCTCCATCCGCTTAAGTGGAAGTAAACGCTATGCCTTCGTGAGTTAACTCGTCCCTCCGCATAGGCTAGTGAATACTTTCGGGTTACATATGACTTATGCTTTCGTGAGTTAACTTGTCCCTCCGCATAGGCATAAGTAAATGTAATCCATCGAATTGAGCTCGTGAGCCTATGATGGGCGAAAATCGAGGCTCCATACTAGCCTTAGTAGGCGACAATACAGACAATTCGAGTACCTTTTTAGAACCAAAATCGCATATAGTGAACCGTATGAGCCACCCGATTAGAGCCATGTCAAAACTTCGTCCGTCGAATAGTCACCAAAATAAGTACTTGGGAGAAACACCTCTTACTTTTTATTTCTTTTACATTTATATCTGTTTTTGCAAGAGAATTAGGTCTGTTTAATAGAATTGGATTGGGTAGATTATCTGATGAGCATGTGGGGTAAGTTTATTTTGTAAAGTATGATGGGGCAAAAAAATAAATAAAAGCTTAGGTCAGTTTCACCAAAATGCACGATTGAATAACTTAATTTGTTAGATTTTCCATAGTTTGTCTCCGTTTATATTTGTTGTGATTACTAACCAAGGTTATTTGTCTTCATTTTTATTTTTATCCTGCATCATAGGCATCTTGTTAGGAAGGTGTTGATTAGAGATTGGTTGCCAAAAACGGGTTTCTGATGGAGGAGTCAATTACGCAAGTAACCGAGAAAAATGTCGTGGTTCGAGACTAATCTTTGAAAACCTAAAAAGCAAAATGGGATAGTTTAAAGGAAGGATGTATCTCCAATCTTCCCAAGCATGTGACTTCGAATGCTCGTCAGAATAACCTCGAAAACTTGACTAGGATCTAGAAACAGTGGGACTCAGACACTAGGGGCATATTCACTGAAAAGTACGGGGATATAGCTCACTTGATCGTCGTCAACGTAGACGAACAGTTGATTCAAGCCATGGTTCGATTTTGGGACCCAACTTACCAATGTTTCACTTTCAATCAGGAAGATATGACTCCGACCATAGAAGAGTATGTCGCCTTGCTTCGCGTTGACAATGCACAATTCAACAAGATATATGTGAAAGAGCCCAAACCAATGACCTTCAAGAAAAAGCTAATGAAGTTGACAGGAATGACTGATACATGGGCTGAAAAACAGATATAGAAAAAGAACGAAGTTAGTTGCGTTCCGTGGTTTTCTCTGCGAGACTTAGTTCAAACCCATCCAGATATTGTGAAGAGAGTGGATCTGTTTGCTTTGGCCATTTACAGATTAATCGTCTTCCCAAAGGTTTTTGGGCATATAGAAGTTGCGGTAGTGGATTTCTTCGAAAAGTTGAGGCAAGGAATCAACCCCGTCCCAACTATCTTGGCTGAGACTTTTAGATCTCTAAGTAGTTGTAGGAGGAAAGAGGAAGGACGTTTTATCGGATGCGCACAGTTACTTAATGTTTGGATTCTGATCCACTTCTGGAAAGTGGAGCGCATACCTTTCCACATGTTTTCAAAAACATTCTCTCCATTGGAAGCTTACTTTGGGAAAGATTGGCCAAAGGATGTCACTGAACAGCACTAGGTTTCAGTTTTTCAGAACCTCCACGCTGAAGATATAACTTGGAGAGCACCATGGATCCATCCTTCAGTTCTGTTATACAAGTGTGGAAGCCAAGATTGGGTGCCTTTACTCGGATTAGGGGGAGGAGTTGGATATGCTCCGTTAATGGTCCAAAGGCAGTTTGCTTCACGACAGTTCATGCCAGCTATTGGGGGATTGGTATAGTCTGAGTTTGCCTTTACAGGTGAGGGTTACATGACAACAGTCTGAGATATTACAAAGTCTTGGAAGGAAATTTACCTAATAGATTTAGCTCTCTATACTGATACTATCACTTAAGATTATGACATATGGAGACAACGACAAGTGAATAGTCAACAAACCTTACCGACAGATTACACTTTCCAGAATCCTTTCTCAGAAGAAATGCCGTCCAAAATGGAAATGGCTAGACATGAATTTGAACGTGAAAAGGCCAACTTGTTATGGGATATTAGTTCTCTTCAAGAGGAAAACTACTAACTGAAGATTGATGTTCAAATTGAAAAATCTAGAACGAGAAAGTCCAGAAAGAAGCTGAGATCATGAGAAATGACTTAAGGGATCTTCATTTGGAAAATAAGAAATTAAGAGGCACTATAAGGAATAGTGGGTTGGGCAAATCATCGGTAGAATGGAAGGAAGAACTAAGCAACATCAAAGGTGGGATGGAATTCTGGAGAGGGAAAATGAAGAAGGAAGAGGAAAAAGCTGCGCATGCTATGATAGAGTTAAGGAAGAAGAATGTTGAATACAAAATCGTGTCTGCAGAATTAATAACTAGTCAGTCTGAGCGTCAAGAGCTAAGAGGAAAAATATGAGATTTAGAAAATATGCTGCATGCTCATCAACAACATTTGGATACTTTCCTAAAAGCCCTAGAAGAAAAGAATGGTTAGCATGACAAAGACACTTGCGCCTATGAAAAAGCTTTCCAAGAAAAAGATATGCATCTTGGCAGTTTGATCAATGAAATTTGTAAGGCGACTATGCAAATTGCGCAATTATCAGATGAAGCAGAAGCTCTCAGTTGCCAATTCCTTCCGAGCCAAATATCAAGCATGTCGGAATTCCTATAACGAGTTAAGAAACAAGGCGATGTGGCTAGGAAATTTGTGTAACTGTTAAATCAGAGATGGCAAAACGTTTTGTAATGGACTCTTTTGATTAATGAAATGCCTAAGTATGGGGCTATCTTGAAATCAACACCAAATTCTTGCATATTTATTCATAACTAACATTCATTTGTCATTTATCCATTCATCCATTCATGGCATGTGCATATCACCCTAATCATTCACTGAGGCTAAAACCGTATAATCCGCAGTTGCAACACCACGAATCTGAAATCACGTCATTCTTATAGGACGCGTCTAAGAGCTAGAGCTATGGATGCTGAACTCAACGAAAGAATTGAAAGGATGGAAAGGATCCAAAGAGAGTTACAAGAGCAGTTGGCCAAGTTACAGCAGGAAGCAAGAGATCTGATGGTAAGATCTCGAGAGGAATCGCTCGAGCAAAAGGATCAAATGGCCAAAATGATGGAGATGATGACAGCTTTGGTCAAAGGAAAAGGACTCATGCAGAGCCCTGATATCATAGAAACCTAGTCAAGAGCTAATCAGGATCCACTCTATCCCCCAGGATTCACTCTACCTCACGTCCATGCAATGCAAAGAGGATATCCTTAAGGGGAACCTGCAGGCCTGGAGCAACGACCTGCACCACCTGCTCATTTAGGGCAAGGTATATTCGTATCGAACCCCGGAGCTAATCCTGCTGATCCAATTGTTCCAGATTTAGATGATCCGGTAGAAATAGCCAGGTTGAAAATGGATTATCATAATGCTCAGGATAAGTATAGGAGCCTGGAAGAAAGGCTCAAGGCGATAGAAGGTACTAAAGTTGTCTCTGCACTGAGTGCTAAAGAGCTCAGTTTGGTACCCGATCTGGTTCTGCCTCCGAAATTTAAAGTGCCAGATTTTGAAAAATATGATGGAACGAGATATCCAAAGGTGCATCTTATCATGTTTTGTCGGAAGATGACTGGTTACATGAATGAGGATAAATTGCTAATACACTATTTCCAAGACAGCTTGGTCGGATCTGCTTTTCGATGGTATAATCAACTCAATAGAAAAAGGATCCGATCATGGAAAGACTTAGCATCAGCATTTTGTGAATAATACAAGCATGTACCCGACATGGTGCCTGATCGACTAACTCTGCAGATGCTGGAAAAGAAGCTGACGGAGACTTTTAGGCAATACGCGCAAAGATGGAAGGATATCTCGGCCCAAGTAGAACCCCCATTAACTAAAATTGAGATAACGATCCTCTTCATCAACGCTTTGAAAGCGCCATTTTATGATAAGTTGGTAAGAAACGCCACGAAAGACTTGGCAGATATTGTAATATCCGGGGAGCTTATAGAAAACGCCATCAAGAGTGGAAGGATGGAAGGTCTTAAGAGCTTAAAAAGGGCAGTACCTATAAGGAAAAAAGAGGCAGAAACCTATATGGTGGGAACCGAGAGCCACTACACTTCTAGTCCGTACCCAACCCAATCATGACCTCGATATCGCCCACCTCTAAACTTCTATTTTCCTCCCCAAAACCCTTACAATCAAGTGCCTCCTCCTTACCCCATCTACACCACAAATAACCAAAGACCATCCACCATGTTCCCCCTAAATACCATGCCCACTCAAAGCCAACCCAAAAATGAAGAAAGACCGGCAATACCCAATCCTGAAAAACCTCAATTCACCCCTATTCCAGTGTCATATAGAGAGTTGTACCCAAAACTATTGGAAAAACAATTAATATCCCCACATTATATGGCACCCCTGAAGCCTCCATACCCAAAATGGTACGATCCTAATGCTAGTTGCATGTACCATGCTGGAAACTAGGGGCATTTTATAGAAAATTGTCTTGCCTTTAAAAGGAGGGTTCAAGGTCTTATTGATGCAGGCATTTTACGAATTGATGGTGCTAGTAATATGGCTAGAAATCCACTCCCTAATCATACTGAAGGGAACGTGAGCGCGGTGACAAAGGAAGACAGGCGGCGAACCAAAAGTTATGTCTCTGAAATAAAGACACATTTGCGGAAGGTTTGGGAGGTAATGGTTGAAAATGGGCCATTCTGTCATCCCAACAGAATTTTCAAAGAAGGAAACACAAAAAGTCAATGTTTTTATGATTTCCATGGTATCGAAGGGCATGACATCCAATCTTGTGAGGGATTCAGAAAATTACTTCAAGACATGATGGACAACAAGGAGGTTGAGATCTTTAACAGAGAGGAAGAAGCTGAGTGCTTCTGATAATCAATCATTAGGTTCCCCTTATAGCGCCAATCGACCTTTGGTGATTTATTACGAGGCAAAAAAAGAAAAAGTGAAACAAAAGATGATAATCGAAGTATCATCTCCTTTCCCTTACAAAGACAACAAGGCGGTACCATGGAAATATGATGTCAATATTATCATACCCAAAGGTGAAAAATCCAAAGTTATGACTGAAAGTGTCAACGAAGTAGGACACTTTACCCGCAGCGGGAGATGTTATTCTCCTGAGGTGGTTGAACCAAGGAAGAATGGTGACTCGAACCAAAAAGGAAATGCACCGATGAATGAGGCTGAGGTCGAGTTTGAAACTCCGTCCGAACAAGAAGTTAAAAGGCCCGTGAATGAGGAGGAAGCACATGAATTCTTGAAGTTCATTAAGCACAGTGAATATAACATTGTAGAACAATTAAACAAGCAACCGACGTGAATCTCGGTATTATCCCTACTGTTGAATTCAGAACCACATCGGAATGCTTTGCTGAAAGTGTTAAATCAAGCTTATGTGGCGAGCAATGTATCTGTTGAAAAGCTTGATAGGTGAGTGAACAACCTGAATACGGATAATTTCATCTCTTTCAGTGATGATAAAATACTGCCAAATGGTAGGAGCTCCGTAAAAGCATTGCACATCACAACCAGTTGCAAGGGTTATATAATACCGAATGTGCTCATTGACAACGGGTCTGCACTCAATGTCATGCCTTTGGCCACACTTTCTAAGATGCCAATTGATATGTCTTATTTGAGGCCTTGTCACTCTACAGTAAGGGCATTTGATGGGACACGACGAGAGGTCATGGGGAAGATCAAAATTCCTCTAGAAGTGGGCCAATGTACATATGATATCGAGTTCCAGGTCATGGACATCACACCTTCGTATAATTGCCTTTTAGGGAGGCCTTGGATCCATTCTGCTGGGGCAGTTCCTTTATCTCTCTATCAAAAAGTAAAGTTTATCATGGATAGTCGCTTGATCATGGTCGCTGATGAAGAAGACATTGTTGCATCTATCTCTGCTGACGCACCTACATCGAAATAAACAAAGATGCAGTAGAATGTTCTTTCCGTTCCTTTGAATTTATCAATGCTACATTTGTTGTTGAAAGAAATAGGATTCCCACACCCAAGCTGTCAAGGAATACCAAGACGGGAATTAAGCTGACTGTGGGGAAAGGATCCCGAGCGAAGAAAGGTTTGGGAAGATATCAGCAAGGGATAGTTAGAGCACTAAAACCAGTACACCATAAGGCTCGATACGGTTTAGGGTTCAAGCCGAATATACGATAAAGAAGAAAACAATTGCAGAAAGATCAAGAAAAGAGGATTGCAAGAGCCTCAGGTCGAAAATTGGAATGGGAGCCCATAACGTATCCTCCTTTGTCAAAAACATTTACATCTGCAGGAATGATGTACTCAGGGTGAGATAATTTACGAAGCACACTGTTATTGATTGAAAGGGGTCTTCAGAACGTCAGTATAAATGTAATTAATAAAGGGGATGATGCAATTAAAGATACTTCAATGATACGCCCTTGTCTTCCCGAATTCATTTTGAACAATTGGACTGCTGTAGATCTTCTTGTAGTTTCTAAGTCCTCTCCAAAGTAATGCTCAATGTTAACTCTCTTTTTTTGTGTGCCCCTAAGTAATAGTGGGATTCTTTTGTAAGAGCTTATGTTTGCTCTTTATCATTTAAATGAACATTAATGGAGATGCATTTTGTCATGGTCTTTTCATTCTCATTAATTTCATAATTATTCCCTCTTCTCATAGCCTGTCCTTACATGTATCTCATATTATGCCATAACATTATGTTTGTTGGTTCCAATACCTTGATGCTCATCTATAGTTTTTCTTTTCCATTCACCTTCCAGGTGCTCAGATATCAATGACATAAGCAATCCCGTCACAAGTCCTGAAGTCGATTTCTAGAAAACTATTTGTTTAGGAGAATTCGAAGCTGAGGAAAATGCTGAAGATTATGTCTCGTCTCTTAACTTACTAAGAATGGTAGAGCAAGAAGATAAACAGATTTCACCCCATCATGAATCGGTTGAGACAGTAAATTTGGGAAATGAAGAAAAAAGGCAAGAAGTGAAGATTGGGACCTCTATTTCAGAGAACACCAAACATGATTTGATCGCCTTGCTTCATGAGTACAAAGATATATTTGCATGGTCGTATCAGGACATGCCAGGGTTGAACGAGGATGTAGTGGTCCATAGACTCCCACTAAAACCAGAATGCAAACCTATTCAACAGAAGCTAAGACGAATGAGACCTGAAATGCTGTTAAAGATAAAAGAAGAAGTCAAGAAACAATTTGATGCTGGCTTCCTACAAGTCTCCAAATACCCAGAATGGGTAGCTAACATAGTCCCAGTATTGAAGAAAGACGGCAAGGTACAAATGTGCGTGGATTATGGCAATCTGAATCGAGCAAGTCCTAAAGATAATTTTCCATTACCACATATCGGTACGTTGGTGGATAACACAGCAAAACATTCATTGTTTTCTTTCATGAATGGATTCTCGGGTTATAATCAGATAAAGATGACTCCCAAAGATATGGAGAAAACTACAGTCGTAACGATGTGGGGGACATTCTGCTATAAGGTGATGCCCTTCGGATTAAAGAATGCTGGGGCAACATATTAGAGGGCCGTGGTGATGTTCCATGACATGATGCACAAAGAGATAGAAGTCTATGTCGATGATATGATTACCAAATCCCGGGGGGAAAGAGAGCATGTTGGGAACCTCAGGAAGTTGTTCGAAAAACTAAGAAAGTTTCAGCTGAAGCTTAATCCAGCCAAATGTACGTTAGGGGCTACCTCGAGAAAATTACTAGGCTTCATTGTCAGTGAGAGGGGTATTGAGGTTGATCCAAATAAGATAAAAGCCATACAAGAACTACCACCTCCGCGCACACAAAAAGAAGTCAGAGGATTTTTAGGGAGGTTAAACTACATCGCTCGATTCATTGCTCAACTTACCAACCAGTGTGACCCAAAATTTTCAACTCCTTCGAAAACATAATCCGGGAGAATGGAACGAAGAGTGCCAAGTGGATTTTGACAAGATAAAACAGTATTTATCTAGCCCTCCAGTGCTAGTGCCGCCCACTCCCAGAAGACTATTAATTTTGTATCTGTCTGTGTTTGAAAACTCAATGGGTTGCGTGCTGGGGCAACATGATGAGTTGGAGAAAAGAGAAAGGGCGATTTACTACCTCAGCAAAAAGTTCACAAAGTGTGAAGCAAAGTACCCATCAATTGAAAAATTCTGTTATGCTTTGATTTAGGTAGTTCGGAGGCTCAGGCAATATATGTTGTATCATACGACATGGTTAATTTCAAAGCTAGACCCAATAAAGTACATGATGGAATCACCTGCACTCTCAGGAAGAATGGCACGATGGCAGATCCTACTATCGGAGTATGACATCGTCTATGTGAGTCAAAAGTCGATAAAGGGGAGCGCAATAGCTGACTTCTTAGCAACTCGAACAATGGAGGAATATGAGCCATTGAGATTTGACTTCCCAGATGAAGACTTGATGTGCATTACAAAAAAAGAATGTGAGTCGTCAAAAGAGAAATCATGGAAGATGAGCTTTGATGGTGCATCGAATGCATTGGGGCATGGGATTGGAGCAGTCTTAGTGTCACCAGAAAGGAACCATTATCCGCTCACTGCCAGATTAAATTTCTTCTGTACCAATAACATAGCGGAATACGAGGCTTGCAACATGGGACTTCATGCAGCTATTGAATGAAACATCAAAATCTTAGAGGTTTACAGGGACTCAACGTTGGCGATTTACCAAATCCGTGGAGATTGGGAAGTGAGAGATTCGAAATTAGTTAAATATCGCGATCTAGTTGCGGAACTGATTAAAGAATTCAAAGAAGTGACTTTTAATTACTTCCCACGAAAAGAAAACCAATTGGTTGGTGCCCTGGCCACTTTGGCTTCAATGTTCAAAGTAAACATAGAAACGGAAATAATGCCTCTCCAAATGAGCATATATGAGGTCCCTGTACATTGTTTTAGCGTTGAAAAAGAGATAGATGGATGGCCATGGTTCCATGATATCTTAGAATATGTCAAGAATCAAAGGTATCCCGAGCAAGCAAATGAGAACGACAAAAGAACAATCAAAAGAATGGTGGTGGAATTTATCCTTGATGGGGATATGCTGTACAAAAGAGGAAAAAATCAAGTGCTTCTGAGATGTGTGGATGCTGTTGAAGCTAGAAAAATACTTGAAGATGTCCATGAAGGAATTTGTGGGACGCATGCCAATGGTTTCACTATGGCTAGGCAAATTATGAGACTCGGTTATTACTTGCTGACGATGGAAAATGACTGCATTAATTATGCACGAAAGTGCCACAAGTGTCAAATTTACGGCGATAAAATTCATGCAGCCCCTTCGCCCCTTCATGTCATGACTTCTCCGTGGCCTTTTCTATGTTGGGCATAGATGTTATAGGGCCAATTTCCCCAAAAGCTTCTAATAGACACCGATTCATTTTTGTGGTTATAGATTACTTCACAAAATGGGTAGAAGCCGCTTCATTTGCTAATGTGACGAAGACTGCAGTTTGCAGGTTCTTAAGAAAAGAAATCATATGTCGATACGGTTTGCTTGAGAAAGAAGTGCACGAGCAATTTCAAATAAAGCATCATAATTCCTCACCCTATCACCCAAAGATGAAAGGAGCAGTAGAAGCGGCTAACAAAAATATTAAGAGAATTATTGGGAAAATGACCGAGATATATAAAGACTGGCACGAGAAGTTACCATTCGCTTTGTATGCATATCGCACATCTGTGCGGACGTCTACGGGAGCAACTCCTTTCTCTCTGGTCTATGGAATGGAAGCTGTGCTGCCCATCGAAGTTGAGATCCCCTCTCTACGAGTCTTAATGGAGTCAAAACTAGAGGAATCAGAATGGGTTTGAGCTCGATATGACCAGCTAAATCTTATCGAAGAAAAACGCTTGAAGGTAATCTGTCATGGACAGATGTACCAGAAGAGAATGATTACGGCCCATAACAAGAAGGTACGGCCAAGAAAATTCCGTGAGAGAGAACTCGTACTGAGAACGATTCTCCCAATACAAAAAGACTTTCAAGGAAAATGGGCACCAAATTGGGAAGGGCCATACGTCGTAAAGAAGGCCTTCTCAGGTGGAGCTTTAATTCTCACTGAGATGGATGGGAAGGAGTTACCTAATCTAATGAACTCAGATGTTGTGAAGAAATATTATGCCTAAAAAAAAGAGAAGAAAAAAAATAAAAAATAAAAAGGGAGATCAAGATGAAAACCCGAAAAGGGCGTCTTGATAAACAAAAAGGATTAGGATGAAAACCTAAAAGGGAGTCCTAATGAAGGGGGTTCGGACTTAAGGAGTAAGACGTTTTGAACGGGGAGTCAAAGGACGAAGTTACAATATTTAAAGCATTCTCAGAAGCTCGAAATCTTCTACACAAGAAGCTGTGCTCGAAAAGATCTAGGATGAAGAAATGTGGAGAAGTTCATGCGTTGGATATCTAGAGCATTTGTGACAATTGAATCTGTTTTCCTTTCTTTATAATGTTTTCTTTATTGAACTATTCCTTGTCAATTTTCTTTGCTCTTTGCTTTTGAAATAAATATGAATATAAGGTATTTCTTTCATATCTACCATGCCATTGTCAAGCATATCATGTTTGGTTCATTTAAATGATAAATAGTGAAATGACATAATCTAAACAAAAGGAATGTTGAGCATTACTCAGATGAGAATTTGATAAGTACAAGCGCCTCAAAGCAAGGATAAAGTTTAACAGGGGGCAAAAGGGTGATATACGAGAAACGTAGATTACTCGAGGACGGATACAAAACCTGAAAGGAAAGTCAAGAATCGAAGCAATGAATGCAGGTCATCATGAAAATCGTAACGAAAAGAGATATATGACAAACAAGCCCAAGCCGCATGACATAATCATGTAGGCATAAAAACATTTAAGACAAACACGTGCATATCATGACAACATCATGCATGACATATACAGGTACTCCAGTAGAGCAAGAGGTTTTGATGATAGCTGTACAGAATCATGGAAAAAGAAGACATCCGAGTTCCACTAGATGATATGTTTTGAAGTTCTGATTTTTTTTTAAAAATTCAATTTCTATTTTTTTTAAAAAAGAAAAAAATCAACTCATATTGTGAGTGGTGAGTTGAGCATCGGGTCACACACTGAGATATTTTTCAATTTCTGTTTTTTTTTTAAATCAACTCATATTGCAAGAGGTGAGTTGAGCCTCGGGTCACACGCTGAGATATTTTCAAAATTTTTGTTTTTTAAAAAAAATCAACTCATACTACGAGAGGTGAGTTGAGCCTCAGGTCACACGCCGAGGTATTTTTTTCAATTTCTGTTTTTTTAAAAATCAACTCATATTGTGAGAGGTGAGTTGAGCCTCAGGTCACACGCTGAGGTATTTTTCAATTTTTGTTTTTCAAAAAAATCAACTCATATTACGAGAGGTAAGTTGAGCCTCGGGTCACACGCCGAGGTATTTTCAATTTTTGTTTTTCAAAAAAAATCAACTCATATTGCGAGAGGTGAGTTGAGCCTCAGGTCACACGCTGAGGTATTTTTCAATTTCTGTTTTTCAAAAAAATCAACTCATATTAAGAGAGGAGAGTTGAGCCTCGGGTCACACGCTAAGATATTTTCAATTTCTGTTTTTCAAAAAAAAAATCAACTTATATTGCGAGAGATGAGTTGAGCCTCAGGTCACACGCTGAGGTATTTTCAATTTCTTGTTTTTCAAAGATCAACTCATAATCCGAGAGGTGAGTTGAGCTTCGTGTCGCATGCTGAGCTATTTTTGATTTCTGTTTTTCAATAAAAAATAAAGAATAAAGATTGGACAATCGAACAAAATTTAGTGCTTTTAAGTCTTTGCACTATTTCTGCTTCACAGCGATGAGCAAAGAGGGGCAGCTGTAAGCACTAAATTTTATCCGGCTCAATCTCGTGTTTAATTTTCAAAATTAAAAAAATTATTAAAATTTAAAAAATTGAAAAAATACAAAAAATAAAAATTATATTTTGACCCTTAAATTTTCCTTAAATTATATTTTAACCCCTAACCTTTTCGAAAATTATATTTCAACCCTTAAGCTTTTCCAAAATTACATTCTGACCTCTTAACTCTTCCAAAATTACACTTTGACCCCGCTAGTTTTACTGCGTTTGCGATTTGGTTCTTCTGGCAGATTACATGATTTTGGGCACCTACCCTCCGTGATTTCCAGCCACCAGCCTAGGGCATGGCTTCCCTTTCCCCTAGCCACCTAACACCTGCAAAAAAACAACCATAAAATGGGTTCTTACTCCCCAAAGATCGAAAGGAAAAAACCCCTCAAAAGTAAAAAAAAAAAAAGGATAGCTTTTCGAAAGAAAAAAGAGAGAGAAGAGACAAGAGGAGGAGAGACTACCCATCGTCACACCACCAGATGGAAACGGCGGCAGCAGCACAAGCGACGGCTTGAAAGAGGTGGCGGCGCAAGCTAGGAGAAGAAGGAAGAAGAAGAAAGAAGAAAGAAGAAAGAAGGAAAAAAGAAAGAAAAAAAATAAAAACAGTCGGGCCGACCCGACCCGCGGCCAGGTAGATAGCCTAACCCAGCAGGCCCAAGCAAAAAGAAAACAGGCCAGCAGCAGGCCTACTTTGAGCACCCAACAGCAGGCCCATTTTCAGCAGCATAACCCATGGCCCAATAGCAAGAAAAGAAGAAGAAAAAAAAAGAAAGAAGAAAAGAGGAAAAGAAAAGGGAAAAAAAAGGAAAGAAAAAAAACCGAGACGCGTAAACCATTCGACCAGGCCCGTATTTTGGACTTTTCAGTAAATTTTTTTACCCACTTTTAATTTAATTCGTGTATTTTGATGACATTTTGTTTTTAATATTATTGATATTTTTAAGCATATTTTTATTTTGTATTTATATTTTTAATTTAATTTAATTTAATTTAATTATTATTCGAATGATTTTAATAAATAAGGCAACGAATTGATTTGACACTAAATCGTTGATCTCATCGCTATGTTGGGTGAATATCACCGGTTCGTGTTAAACACGATACGCCCTTTTGAAAAATCGAAAAATTCAAAAATTTTCGAGCTTTTAAAATAAAATGTTTATTTTCGTGGTTATTTGCAAATTATCAAAATTTCATTTTTAAATTGCATAATACGTTAATATGTAATTTATCAAAATTTTAGTGTTTCAAAATTTTTGTGTTTTCAAAAATTCTCGGGTTTCAAAAAAAATTTCTCGAGTTTCAAAAATTTTCGTGTTTTTAAAAGAATTTTCGTGTTTTAAAAAATTTTCGTGTTTTCAAAAATTATCGTGTTTCAATCAGATCATGATTAAATATTAAATTGCACTCATATTTTCGAAAATTAAGACAACGCGCGTTTAACGAGATACCAATTTTGGGCGTCACGAGGGTGCTAATACCTTCCTCGTACGTAACCGACTCCCGAACCCTATTTTTCTCTGAATTTTGACGTAGACCTAAATTCGGCCTTTTTTTAAAAGGAAATTCAAAAAAAAATAATTTCTCTTTTAAAAAGAGGATTTATTAGGTGTCTAATCACACCGAGGAAAAAGGATCGGTGGCGACTCTTTTTTTTTAAATAAAATCGAAACTCTGTTTTCAAATTTTCAATAATCGCCTCAACTAGCGCCCGTACTAAATTTTTGGTCGCTACAAGTACTAATTATATATATGTATGTATAAATTAATAATAAATAGGAATACTTTAAGCTAAATACCATATAAATCTTTAAAACAAGTAATCTATAAAAAGAGATCTTGAAATTAAACATTTATAAAATAGATTAAAAATATAAATAGAAATGAAAGATAAAACAAATTAGAACATTGTAAAATCAATTTTAAATTAATTTATTAAAATATCTTGAATAATAAATAAATTTAATACTATAAAAAAGTTACAAGAATTATAAAAAAAAATTAAAACTTAATCGAAATAAAAATAAAATTAGAAGGCTATTTCATAAGTAAACAAAATTATTTAAACAAAATCGAGGATCAGATTGAACTTCGTATAAAAAATAAAGTATTAAACTAGTAAATATTCCAATATCCAAAACGCAGCACATGGGCAGGACTAGATTGAAATGACGCACAAATTGTATAGATCAATTAAGAAACAAATGAAATGTATAACAAGTCTAATCGAAAAAACAGTACGACAAAGAGGGACTAAATGCACAAATATTCCATAAACAGTGGGTAGTGGTATACGAAGGTCCGATTTGAACGACCAACGTCTTCGTCTAGTCCCAATTGCGACAGAGAAAACGAGGACAGAATCTTACGATGGTAATCCCTTCTTTTTCTTTTTATTTTTGCATGTGTACTCAAAGTAAAAAAAAAAAATCAATGAAAAAGAAACTCTAAATCGAAGAAAAAGATGAAATCACCTTTTGATTCTTGCTTTTTTTTTTATTTCGCATTCTTTTTGTGTATTAGTCTCTGTGTGCGTAAAAAAAATTACAAGAGTTTGATGGCTTTTTTATAGCCATCGAAATACTACAATTTTATTATTATTTTTTGTATACTTTGCTGTTTCTCTGCTATTGGTGGCCTTGTTTGCAGGTACGAAAGGCGCGGACGTGGCGTACGGAGGCACGTGGGGCGTGCGAAGGCACGAGCAGTGGTGTGCATGGAGGCACGCGTGAGGAAGGCTGCTGCGGTGCTGAAAAATTTTGGAAGCTTCCCTAGGGTTTTTTTATTGCTAAAATTATTGGGCTATTCGGGCCGTGTAATTGGATTGGGCTTATTTAGTTTGGGCTAAAATCGGGTTTGGATGTAATGGGTTATTTAATTGAGATTGGGCTGATGTAGGTTAATGGACTGTGATAAACTTTGAATTTTTGGTGTTTTATTTATTTTATTTATTTTTTGTTTTAATTGGTATGGGCCCGGGCATAAATGGGTTCTTACAGCTGCCCCTCTTTGCTCGTTGTCTGTAACGAGAATGGAGCAAAGACTTCAAAAAGGACCATTTTTGCCTGATCTCCAAATCTTTGACTTCTTTCGGTGCTTTCCTTCCTTGAGTAGCTTCATTCTATCCCACTACATTTTCAGGGGTACAAGAACTAGCGCTTCGATCCGATTCAAGGATATTAGACTTGTAGCTTCAATCTGGTCCGCCGGAACTTCATAAAATGTGGCTCCAATGTGATTTCAGGGAAAAGAGATTTGTAGCTTCAATCTTTTCCACTAAAACTTTAAAGAAATAAGGATTGATTCTCATTGTGAACTCAGGGAGAAGGGATTTGTAGCCTCAACCTACTCCACTAGAACTTTGAGGATATAAGAAATTAGGGAGAAGAGATTCGTAACCTCAATCTTCTCTGCTGAAAGTTCAAAGAAATAAGAATTGATCCCCAATGTAATCTCAGGGAGGAGGGATCTGTAACTTCAACCTACTCCGCTGGAACTTCGAGGAAATAAGAATTCAGGGAGAAGAAATTTGTAGCCTCGATCTTCTTTGCTGAAAGTTCAAAGAAATAAGAATTGATCCTCAATGTAATCTCATGGAGGAGGGATTTGTAACTTCAACCTACTCCACTGGAACTTCGAGCAAATAAGAATTCAGGGAGAAGAGATTTGTAGCCTCGATCTTCTCCGCTAAAACTTCAAGGAAATAAGAATGGTCCCCAATGTAATCACAAGGAAGAGGGATTTGTAACTTCAACCTACTCCGCTGGAACTTCGAGGAAATAAGAATTCAAGGAGAAGAGATTTGTAGCCTCGATCTTCTCTTTTGAAAGTTCAAAGAAATAAGAATTGATCCTTAGTCTGTTTTACTGTTACTCCAGGGAGACAAGATCTGTGAATTTGCTGGTGTCGTCATATCGTCCTCAGCGGACACGACTTGTAGAATCAGTTTTGTGTGCTTATATTTATGCAAGATGATTAGGATGCTATGATTAAAATGAATCAAATGCTCCTAATTGCATGTGTTATGAATGATATATGCAAAACGTCATAAGAATGATCATTTTTAATAATTTAGGGTATCATTGCTCGTATCCCGCCGTCTTTTGCTTGGCTGGTATTTTGGCCAAAAACCCAAAGAAATAATCATATTTTGCTCAACTGGTTTGCCCCCACTGTAACTTCAGGGTCCATTCCATCATACCTCGAGGGCGTAAGGCTTATATCATTATACTGCCGCTCAGGTGTATAGGGTTTCTATTATCTTTAAAATGATTTGTCTACACCATTTTTTAAGTGTCAAGCATGAACACAGAATTTCTTCTTTAAGAATGGTCTCCTTCTTATTGCTGGTTTATTGGAGCCTCATCTCTACCATAGTGTTTTGCTCAAAAATTCGAAGAGATCATCACTATTCAGACGACTCCTTCTCAGATATTTCCAAACCTTAGATCTAGTGAGTTTTAAACAATAGTCCTGTTTCAGGTTCTCGTATTATTTAGAAACCTCTAGAGTAATATGCAGAACTTCTTCTATGAAAGTATTATTAGTCCATCAATCATTATTTCAATGCGACATGCTTGAATAAGGTAATAACAATAGATGAGAATAAAATTGGTGTGAAGTAAAGCTTAAGATAAATAAATTATCCAAAGAGGAAACAAAAGGAATTAATTGAAAATGCACATCTTGAAAAGAACAAAGTATTCAAAGATAGCACATTCAATATGATTAAGAATAAACACTAGGCGCCCTAGATATCGCAGCCTGAGTTTCTCTGCCCGAGCTTCTGGAAGACTGTTTTAAGTTTGACATATGTTTAGGAGATCTTGAGTACTTTGTCGATGCACCAAGACGCAGCATACCCCTTCCTTGTTAATTCAAGTATAGCAGGATCACCGCATGCCATAATTTGAGCTGCCCTTTTCGGGTTTTCAACTCAAATCCCCTTTGGTCTCAAAGCGCCCTTTGCGGGTTTTCACATTGACCTCTCCATTTTTTTAGAGGTCTCAAAGCGCCCCTTGCAGGTTTTCACTTTGGCCTTTTTCTTCTTCACGTGTAGTATTTCTTGACTGAATCTAATTTTATAGGACTGGCCAAGTTTTTCCCATCCATTTCGACCAAAATCAATGCTCCTCAGGAGAAAGCCTTCTTTACCACGTAAGGTCCTTCCCAGTTTGGCATCCATTTTCCTCTGAAATCTTTTTGTATAGGGAGAATATTTTTCAATACCAAGTCCCCCTCATGAAATTCCTTCGGGCGGACCTTTTTATCGTAAGCTCGCATCATTTGTTTTTGATACATCTGACCATGTTGGATAGCCCTTAGCCTCTTTTCCTCAATCAAGTTTAATTGATCATATCGAGACTGGATCCATTCTGCTTCATCTAACTTTAGCTCTGACAAAACTCAGAGGGAAGGTATCTCTACTTCAATGGGTAGAACTGCCTCCATCCCATAGACCAACAAGAAAGGCGTTGCCCTAGTAGAAATTCTAACAGATGTCCGGTAGGCAAAAGGAGCAAAGGGAAACTTCTCATGCCAATCTCTATAAGTTTCTGTCATCTTTCCTACAATCTTCTTAATGTTTTTATTGGCTGCTTGTACTGCACCATTCATTTTTGGGTGATACGGTGACGAGTTGTGGTGTCTGATCTTGAACTGACTATAGACCTCCACTATCGTACTGTTGTTCAGGTTGAGTGCATTGTCTGATATGATCTTCTCAGGCATTCCATATCAATATATGATTTCCTTTTTTAAGAATCTGCTAACTGCCGATTTAGTGGCGTTGGCGTATGAAGCAGCCTCTACCCACTTGGTAAAGTAATCAATGACCACAAGAATAAATCGATGCCCATTCGAAGCTTTCGGTGAAATTGGTCCAATGACATCCATGCCCCACATGGAGAAAGGCCATGGGGAAGTCATAACATGCAGGGGCGAAGAAGGTACAAGAATTTTGTCCCCATAAATCTGGCATTTGTGACATCTCTTGGCATAATTGATACAGTCTCCTTCCATGGTATACCAATAGTATCCGAATCTCATAAATTTTCTGGCCATTGTAAAGCCATTAGCATGTGTCCCGCAGACACCCTCATGGACTTCTTCCAGAATTTTCTTAGCTTCAATAGCATCCACACATCTCAAAAGTACCTGATCCTTTCTTCTTTTGTACAGGATCTCCCATCTAAGACATAATCACAGGCTAGCCTTATCAATATCCTTTTGTCATTCTCAGTTGCCTGATCAGGATACTCACGATTTATCACGTATTGTAATATATCGGGATACCAAGGGTGATTATCTCTTTCCTCTTCATCCATATTATAACAATGGGTTGGGGCCTCATAGATACTCATTTGAATAGGCTTTACATCCTCCTGTTTGCCTACTTTGATCATGGAGGCCAAAGTGGCCAAAGTATCTGCCATCTGGTTTTCTTCTCGTGGGAGATAACTAAAAGTGATATCATCAAACTCCTCAATTAACCTCATAACTATCCTTCGATAATTAATCAATTTGGGGTCTCTTGTCTCCCATTCGCCTTTTAGTTGGTAGATCACTAGTGCAGAATCTCCATATACTTCCAGCACTTTGATTTCGCGTTCCATGGCTGCCCGGAGTCCCATGATACATGCTTCATATTCTGCCATATTATTTGTACAATCAAAATCCAATTTACAAGTGAATGGATAATGATCTCCATTTGGGGATACTAACACTACCCCAATTTCATTACCGACAACATTTGATGCTCCGTCGAAATTTAGTTTCCAAAGATGATCCTTTAGGGTATCTTTCTTCACAGCTGCTACATACATTAGATCCTCGTTGGGGAAATCGAAATTCAATGGATCATAATCCACTAAAGCTCTGCTAGCTAGAAAATCTACTATTGCGCTCCCATTCACAGCTTTTTGACTCACATAGACAATGTCAAATTCAGAAAGCAGGATTTGCCATCTGGCCATCCTTCCATTTAAAGAAGTTGGCTCTATCATATACTTTAGGGGATCCAACTTCGATATCAACCAAGTCGTGTGGTATAACATGTATTATCTCAACCTCCGAGTTGTCCAAATCAAGGCGCAACACAATTTCTCAACTGGTGAGTATCTCATCTTACACTCAGTGAATTTTTTACTGAGGTAATATATTGCTTTTTCTCTTCGTCTTGACTCGTCACGTTGACCCAGCACACATCCCATAGAGTTGTTAAACAATGTCAAATACAGTATTAATGGCCTATCTGGGCATGGAGGTGACAATACTGGATGACTTGACAAATACTGTTTGACCCTATCAAAAGCGTTCTGACATTCATCATCCCACACGCCTGGATTGCGTTTCTTCAGAAGACGAAATATGGGATCACATTTTTCAGTCAATTGCGAAATGAAACGAGCAATGTAATTTAACCTTCCCAAGAAACCTCGGACTTCTTTTTGAGTGTGCGGTGGAGGCAATTCTTGTATAGCTCTAACCTTGTTGGAGTCAATCTCGATTCCCTTCTCGCTGACTATGAAGCCCAGCAATTTTTCAGATCTAGCTCCAAAAGTACATTTCGTTGGATTGAGCTTTAACTAGAATTTTCTCAACCTCTGGAATAGTTTCCTCAAAACTCGAATGTGTTCCTCTTCTGTTCTAGACTTCGCAATCATATCATCAACATAAACTTCAATTTCTTTATGCATCATATCATGGAACAAAGTTACCATGGCCCTTTGGTATGTAGCTCCTACGTTTTTCAACCCAAATGGCATCACTTTATAGCAGAACGTACCCCATAACGTTATGAAGGTAGTTTTTCCCATGTCCTGAGGATGCATCTTTATCTGATTGTACCCCGAGAACCCATCCATGAATGAAAATAACGAATAGACTACTGTATTATCCACTAGAGTATCAATGTGGGGTAACGAAAAATTATCCTTTAGGCTAGCCTTATTTAGGTCTCTATAATCTACACACATTCACACTTTCCCATCTTTCTTAGGGACATGCACGATGTTGGCTACCCATTCCGAATATTTGATCTCTTACAAGAATCCGGCATCAAACTACTTTTTGACTTCCTCCTCTATTTTTAGCACAATATCCTACATAATCCTTCGGAGCTTTTGCTGAACTGGCTTGCAATCCTCTTTTATGGGAAGACGGTGTACTACAATGTTGGTGCTTAAACCGGGCATATCTTGATATGACCATGCGAAGACATCTTTGAATTCCTGTAGCAACTCAACGAGATCCCGCTTCGTTTTTTTAGCTATGCACGTTCCAATACTTACTACCTTCCCTTCCTCCAGCGTCATAGTTTCCACTATCACCTTATGAGGTAGAATTTGTTTTTCTTCCTGTTCTACCATTCTTAACAAGTCCAGAGATAAGTCACAGTCTATGTCATCTTCAAAGTCCTGTGATCCTTCTAAACTCATGTCTTGCTCAAAAGGATATTCTGAATCCCTAGCAGCATCGCTCATATCATTGATATCTGGGGACCTATTGTAAGTTCTAAAGAATTATGGAAAGAACGAATGAATTTATGAATGATTATTTGTATAGTTGTGAAAGAATGATTTGAGGGAAATCACAAAATAAAGAATTTGAAATAATATAAAAAGAATGAAAGAATGCTTGCTTCAAATGATAGCAAAGATGTACTTCATTGGCATAATGATGTTTAAACATGAGCCTATTTCACAAAAGAAATCTTATTGCTACTAGGATTAAAGCAACAAGTGCGTTTTGAACATTACTCTGAGTAAGCTCTAAATACTATAGGAATTTCTTCTGCAGTCTAATTGTCCAAAACGCTTCCCGGTTCGTAAGGTCGGATATCTGATAAGATCCCTTCTTCAATTGCCTCATCGGATATGGCATTAATGTAGACATTGTCCATCATTGCTATGATGTCTTCTCCTTTTGGGCCTTCTGCTCAGCATGAATGACCCCTCCCGACGCAAAAGTTTTGGATCTATGTGGAATTATCATGGGTTCCCACTTGACTTCTTCACCACTCAAACAAGCCCTTATTCTTTCTTTCCTTTTTTTCCAACTCTTTCTTTCTTTGTTTTGCGTCTGGCCTGAATCCTAAGCCAAAGCGATCTTGCTTTTCTTTCAACATCGGAGCCACAACTCTCCCCTGAAGATATTTTCCAAGCCCTTTTCCCAGTAAAGCTCTTTTTTCTATGGTCATCTGCAATCTCATTTTTGTAGTTTTAGAGATTTTTGGTACTGTAATTCTGTTTCCTTCCATAATGAAGGTTGCATTCACAAATTCTAAAGACCGGAATGAACATTCAATTGTCTCGTCGTTTATCTCCAAGTACGGCATATCACTAGTCACAGCTACAATAATATCCTCTTCAGCCTTTATTGTTATTAGCTGACCATCTATTACCAACTTCAGTTTCTGATGCAATGATGAAGGTACCGCCCCCGTTGAGTGGATCCATGGTCTTCCTAATAAGCAGTTGTAGGAAGGTTTGGTATCCATTACCAGAAAGTCCACCTCATATGTTGTCGGACCAATTAGCAGCGGTATTTCAATCCTCCCCATGACTCTTCTTTGCGTGCCATCAAATGTCTTCACTATGTTCTGGCACTCTTTCATGTGTGAACTATCCACAGGTAATCTGTTTAACGTGGATAAGGGTAATATGTTCAACGCCGACCCGTTGTCTATCAAGACCCCTGGCAATGTGTACCCTTTGCATCTAGTGGTAATATGCAAAGCCTTAGTGGATCCCCTGCCGCTTGGCAAAATTTCATCATCGTTAAAATAGATGAAACTGTCAGCACTTATGTTACCAATCAATCTATCCTGTTTATTAACCGAGATATCATCGGCCACATAAGTCTCATTCAAAACCTTCAAAAATGCATTTCGGTGCATGTCAGAACTCAAGAGCAAAGCTAATGCAAATATGTGTGCGAGCTGTTTATGTAACTGTTCCACCACACTGTACTCGCTGTGATTCAAAAATTTCAGGAACTCCTTAGCTTCTTCCTCCCTCACCGGTTCATTGACAAACGACTTAGGCTCGTCTGATTTTTCCTTCTCTTGTTCTACCATTGGGGCTTTCCCTTTTGCTGGTTCTGGTCGAGTGTTTACCAAATCGTAGCGTTTCCCACTACGAGTATGAGAACCTGTACCTTGATCTTCCTTTGAGGCACTAGCTTTTCTTTAGATCGTCACATTACAATCATAGTTCCAAGGGACTCTTATTATCCTTGTACGAAAAAACTACTGGCTTCTGAATGATTATCTTCGGTGCTGTCTGTACCCCCGGTTTATTGCTTTTGGGTCGCAAAATGATAACCATTGGAAAGTTGACTTTTGAGCTCTTTTTTGTTGACTCTGACACGCATATGCTCCTCTCTTCTGTGCCTTCTTCACAAAACTTAATTTCTTTATCATTCATCAAATTTTGCACTAAAGTTCTGAATTTTATACAATTCTAAATCTCGTGCCCCATTTTATTATGGTACTCACAATAATTTATCAACTTTCCATGACTCTCTTCTGTAACAATTAGTCTCTGTTTGACCATTTCTTTTCAGACTAATCTTAAAGGAGTCTTAACTTCTGCGATACTTGCTTTGATTCTTCTCTTCAAACTTTCACTGATTGCATTGACCCCATTATTAGTAAGATTGGGTAATGGATTTTCTGCATTTGGTGTGTCATCTAACTTCATAATACCCATGTTGATGAATTTCTCCACCAATTTCTTGAAAGCAAGGCAATTTTCTATCGAATGCCCTGTGATCCCTGCGTGGTACTCACACTGGGCATTCGAGTCATACCATTTTGGGTATGGAGGTTGCATCGATTTCAGGTAGTGGGGGGACACAACGTGCACATCAAATAGACTTTGATACAACTCTTTATATGTCATTGGGATCGGCGTAAATTGAAGTTTTTCAGTGTTTTGCCTTGTGCCAGATTCTTTCCTTGATGAACCCTGATGCCCAGTAGTCACTGTTTTTGGTTGACTAACGGTAATCGACTTTGAGTACCCCATGCTTGTATTATTCACTTCATTTTCTTTCTTTCTTGTGGCCATTCTCTTGTTACTTTCTCCTGCCTCGATCTTTCCACTTTTTATGGCATTCTCAATCATTTCTCCCGTCATTACAATGTCCGAGAAGCTCTTTGTGGCGCTTTCTAGAATATGAGTGATAAACGAGGCCTTCAGTGTATTAACAAAGAGTATTGTGGTCTCTTTCTCCAGAAGTGGTGGCTGGACTTGGATGGCAACCTCCCTCCACCTTTGTGCATACTGTCTAAAACTTTCATTCACCTTTTTCTCCATGTTTTGAAGAGTAATTCTATCGGGAGTCACGTCTGTCACATGACTGTACTGTTTCATGAATGCTTAGGCCAAATCTCTCCATGAACCAATTTTGGCATGACTCAACTGGTTATACCTTTTGGCTGCTGCTCCGACCAGGCTATCCTGGAAGCAATGGATCAACAGTTGGTCATTATTAATGTACCCTATCATTCTTCTACAAAACATAGTAATATGAGCTTCGGGGCAACTTGTCCCATTATACTTCTCAAATTTAGGCATTTTGAATTTGTATGGGAACACTAAGTCTGGGACCAAGCTTAAATCTTTGGCATCAATTCCATAACAATTATCAGCACTTTCGATCGCTTTAAACTTCTCCTCCAACCATTTACATCTATCTTCTAGCTGCTTTGGTAATTCTACTTTTGTCCTCTCTCCTTCAGCTATTTCATCCAAGTCAGGGGCGTTAGTAATGATTGGATTATCTCCTGTACCTGAGCCAGTTTGGAGGTTCACTGAAGCACCAGCTTAGAATTATTGAGGTCTGATCGTGACAGATGGTCTTTGTGAAGTTAATTCAGGTCGTGTTTGCACATATGGTGGAGTAAAACCAGGGGGACATTGAGGATACTCAGTATTCTCCTCAACATTAACCATAAGGCTCTTTTCTTTATCCATAATCCCATTTAACAGCTGCGTCATCTAAGTCATTTGAGTCATCATATTCCTCGGAGATTCCATCATTTTGTCCATCATATACTGCTAGATCTTAACCAGCTGCTCTTGCATTTGTGCTTATATCTGTTCTTGCATCTCATTCTGCATTTGCTCCAACCTTTCTAGTCTTTTATCCATTGCTTTAGTTTTATTTCGTGTACCGTAAGGATGCGTGTTTGGTTGATATTTGTCGGTTTCCAGATTACTGAAATAATTATTAATTAATTAGAAACTTTTAGTGAACTTTAATGCATATAATGTAATGCAATACAGATGCATGAAATGCAAAAGACGTCGATTCTGATTCAATTCCATTTAGAAAACTTTATTAGAAAACAAAGCTCTTTACATAAAACGGATTACAAATAAGGTTTTGCCCTAATGCTTAGAGTTTTAATTTTCCTAAGCAACAAAGCTAGCTCCTGACCTCTGTCTGATTCCAGCTCGTACTTCACACATAGCGTGTCGGCCTGGACTGCCAAGGTTTGCAGATGGTCAGCTACCTCCCGGATCTGAGCCACAGCTTCGCCCATAATGTAATCTCGGTCCCTAATTTGACTCTGAGAGTGATGAAGCTGTTCCTTCCAACGCTCCTTATTTACTTCAAGAAGCTCTACCCGAAGCTCACAACTTTGCAAAGTAGACTCTAGCTCTTCTATTCTTCCTTTCATTTCTTCAATTTTGCTCAATCTTTCCCTTAGTTCGATTACAAAATTTCGATTTCTATGCTGGTAAAGTGCTTTTTCAAGCTCTGCCACTCTGGCCCTTAATTCCCTTTTTTCATTCTGGGTTTCTGATAGAATCCTTTCTAGAACCTCTCTCTGAGCTTGAGCCTCTTGGAATCCTCTTTTCCACTGATCAGCTTTGGTCTTTTCCGCTTGAATTTCTTGCCGCCATTGCTCTGAAGTTTTCCCTAATTCGGCGGTCCTCATCGATAGATGCAATTTCTTGTAATCCGTCTTCAAACTATCCAAGTCTTCATCGGCCTTATTTTTTCCTTTCTTTTGCTTCTCAGCCTCTAACTTATGGACGTCAGCATCTAAACTTAAATGCATCTTCTCTTCCTCTAATTGCTCTATCCTCTTCGCAAGCTCCCGATTCCTCTTTTCAAAATCTTGTTTTATTATCTCCAATTCTGATGGGACTACCTATAAGTATTCTTCCATCGGTCGAACGCCTTCCAGACTTGGCCCTGGGATGTTGTCATTGTAACAGCTCGATTTTTTACCCTAATCGAAACAGTGGTTTCGGGACCACAAATCTGAGTCAGTAAAATATTTTAATATTATATTCGGTACCTATGATATATGATTGAGCATGTGGTAAAGTTTCGTGAGTTAATTTGTCCGTTTGTGTGTTTAATTTAAGAAAAATGACTAAATCGCATAAGTGGTAAAAGTAGCCTTTTATTTAATTGAGTGATCAAATTGATGTGTTTTTAAAAAGATGAGGCCTTATGTTGTAAATTACCCTTTTTGCAAGTGTAGTGGACGGCAAATTGCATGCATTATGCTTTTATATGTTTATTATATTAGTTAAGTTAATAATAATAAAATAATGTTATAATGTTATAATAAAATAAAACAAAAACAAACATGCATTTGGTTCATCTTTTTTTGACCGAATACTAAAGAAAAGAGAAAGGAAAAACCTAAGCTACTTTCGGCATTTGAAGCTTTGATTTAGGTATGTGTTTTGTTCGGTTTTTGATAATTTTTACGTTTTTGAGATCGTTGCTATGAAATGTACAAAGCCCATGCTTCAATTTTTGATTTTGATGAATATTTTGAGTTAGGACATTGATGATAGCTTGTGATTTTTGTTGTTTGATGAGGAAATATCAAAGATATGTGAAGGATTAATATGTTATGTATTGGAGTTTTTGATGATTTTGAGTTATTAGGATTAAATTACAAAAAATAATTTTTTGAGGGACTAAAATGTGAAATAAATGAAATGTATGGACTTGTATGAGTGTAAGGAACATTCGGCCTAAGCATAATATAGTCAAATTTTGAATATTTTGTGTTTGGTGCAATAGGGACTAAATTGTGAAAATATGGAATATTAGGGGTAAAAATATAATTTACCCATTTACGCATTTTTGGACTAAATTGAATGAAAATATGTTTGAATGAGCTTCATTTGAAATGATTTAGATCAAGAACAAAAAGGATCAGGATTGGATCGGGGAAAAACAAATTTGATCGAATAGTAGGGAAACATAGTCTGTCGATACTCGAGGTAAGTTTTTAAGCAATCATGTTGTATGGAATTTATCTATATTGATGTAGCTAAAATTTAATGGAAGTATGTATACTGATATTTTTTATATAGCCGAGTGTATTATTTATATATGTATAAAGTATAACCGAATGAGAGGTAGGTATATATGTCATTGGTTCACCCGAATGTGATGTGTATATGTATATACACATATATATATATATATATATATCAACGATATAGTCAAATGTGGTGTTGAATTGAGAGATGATGACATTCGAATGTGATGTGTATATATATGTCAATGATATAACCGAATGTGACATTGAATTGAGGAATGAATATAATCGAATGTGATGTATATGTATGGCAATGATATAATTGAATGTGATGTTGATCATAGAAATAAAATAAGCGAATTTGTATATATGCAATTGAGGTTTAAGTTTTATGTATATATAAATAAGGATTAAGTTCGGGAAATGCAATAATGTGCGAAATTGTATACCGAGCACTAAGTGTGCGAAATCGGTCAATGAGCACTAAGTGTGCGAAATTAAATACCAAGCACTAAGTGTGCGAAATCGGTTGTTTAGCACTAAGTGTGCGATACGTTACAAGAATTTGGCACTAAATGCGCAAGGTATTAGTATGACGACTCTAAGCATGTGATACGTGATAAGGTTTTTGCATTGAGTGTGTAGGTTTGCCGATCATTTAATTTAATTAGTTAACGAAGGTGTTTAACAGAATAAAATGAACAGGTATGCGATGATAAATCATCTTTTGAATAATAAGTAAGTTTTAGATGTTGAAATGAAAATTTTATATTATACGTATTTATATGTGAATTATATGGATTAAAAGGTAAGAAAGAAAATTTAGTAGTTAATATGTATATACTTAAACAAATGTATTTGTATTTGTTTTGAGATGAGGGATGGATTATAGATCTAGGTGAATGCTATTAGTGAACGCTGGGACAGTCGGCTTAAGGGTTATGAAATGTGAAAGTTGTTTAGTATAATGTTTTAATACATTGTTATGTAATTGCTTATAACTTACTAAGCTATGATAGCTTACTTTATGTGATTGTTGTACTGTTCATTAGATTTTGGAGTCAAGATTCGAGCTCGGGGATCATTGTCAAGTCTATCACACTATCAACTAATTTTGGCATTTTGTAAGCTGAATTTCTTTTGGAATTGTGGCATGTATAGGCTATGTTACTCTTTTGAGTTCACTATGAATGCAATGTATATAAGTGCCATGCGAAAATGGCTTGATTTCTACTTTTGAGTTCGGTTATGTTTGATCATGATTTAAGTTTGTTTGATAAGTAATATCATGTATTTGTAATATGATTGCTTGGTTATGTGTTTTGGAAATAAGTAAGTGGTGGATGTTATTTGAGCTAAGATATGTTATATGCTAGTTTAGTAATAGGCATGTTACATATATATATGATGTGTAACATCCTGAAAATGGGCCTATGCATTTTTGATTTAAGTATACGAAATAGCATGTCTTATGTGTTATGAATGTATTATGAACATTTCTGGAAACTTGGAAATGATTTAGAAATGTTAAGTTTCAAAAGAGGAAAGTGAACATTTCTGGAAACTGGAAATGTATGGAAATGTTAAGTTTAAAAGAGGAAAGTGAACATTTTTGGAAACTAGGAAATGTAAGGAAATGATCTAGAAATGATTCAAAAGAGAAAAGTAAACATTTCGGGAAACTGGAAATGTAAGGAAATGTTAAGTTTAAAGGAGGCAAACGAAAATTTTTGGAAACTTGGAAATGTAAGGAAATGTCAAGTTTTAAAGTTTTAAAAGAGGAACCTAAGGCAAGGTGGCCTTAAGAAAAGTAATAGGAGGAATTTGACACACAAGCAGGCTTGGAAAAGTGGCCTGAAGATATCACTTAAGGCCCAGGTAGGTGACGCCACAAGCTATGCAAGTGGGCCTGAGTTCGAGTCACATGGAAAGCAAATAAAAGAAATTTTATTTTGCTACAAGGAGTAGAGAGGTGGACGGCAGAAGGCTATATTTTAGGAGTTTTATTCTCTTTAAAATTCGGCTAAATGATGGATAAATAAGGGATTTATTTATCATAGTTTTCAAGAGATAATTGTTGGATTAAATTCTTTTTTTTTTGTGATAATTCAAAGGATAAAGCTATCAAAATAGAAGAGTGGTGGCCAAGTAAAGGACTCTAGCTAGTAATTTTGGCTATAAAAGGAAGAGTAAGGCTATTCTTCATTCATTCTTTTCTCTTCAAGAAAACCTCTGCCGAAATTCTCTAAAGTTTCTCCTCTTCTCTCTGCCGAATTCTCTCTGCCATTATTCTCTTTTTCTCTTTTCTTTTCTTCTTCTATTACAAACACAATCAAAAGCCGAAGATACCAATAGCCCTAGTCGATTTCTCACTAAGCCTCAAGAGCCGAAATTGTTATCCACATAAAAGCCATAGCCGAATACTGCTAAGGGTTCAAGCAAGAGTTCCATCAAATTCTTCAGTAAGGGTAAGATTAGGTTAGATTCTCATTCTATTTCTTTTAAGGCTGTCGAAATTAAGATTCTAATACCCTTAATATCTTGTTGTCGAAACTTTGAAGAGATCTTTCGGGATTTACTAAGTGTTGACTACAAGGAAGGAGAAGTTCTTTTCCCGAAGGTACACCATAGGCCGCGTGTTCCCTAGTTATTCGGTGAGTTTCGGGATTTAAAATCCACAAGGTAAGTGTCTATAGCATTCGGCCAAGGCTTATTTTGATATCTAGATCTATTTCATAATTGTTTAAAAAGCCGAAACTAACCTAGGATGTGATTTAATGTTTGGCCGAATACAAGAAGGAATACAACAAAGTTTCGGGACTTGATTCTTAAGTCAATTGGCAACAAGGTAAGTTTTAGTGTACTAATCCTACTAGGATTTGGATTTATGGCCGAATGGCTCTTTACTAAGTATTAAATGATTGATTAAATGTAGAGATCTAAGATCTAAGGCATTAGATCAAGCTTTTCGGGATTTGGATTGGAAACCTTAAGCGAATCAGGTGTGTACCCCACACTAATTCTTAATAAGTTTATGGCAATATTTAAATATGCATGTATGTTATAAGAATGTGAATATGGCTAAGTACCATGCTATGGTACAAAAGTACTCAGGTACGTTTCCTACTCCTACTAGGATTATGAAATATGTTATGTGTAACATGAGAATAATGATAAGAATGTGAAGGTGCCGATGTGAATGTGACTATGCCTGTGGAAATGTGATTGATTGCCTTAATAACATGTGCATGCATTTATTATTATGCCACTATTACTTGTTGCATATGCATGGGTTGGGATATGAAAGAAGGTACGGGTGTACTTCGAGTACGTGGTTTGATGTTAGCCTTGAGCTACATCGTGGATTGACATTGACTGAGGTCACGTCGTGGATTTATTTGCAATTAAGTCTGCGTGGTTTGATGAGTAGCTCTGTGCCTCATCGTGGTTGATATAGGCTATGTGCCATATCGTGGTTGATGAGTGACTATGTGTCCCATCGTGGTTTTGGTGTTAGCTACGGCTACATCGTGGATTGGCGCTGACTGAGGTCGCGTTGTGGATTATTGTGCTTAATTGCATGTGGACGGCATTGATTTCCTTTGGAGTGAAAAGGAGAGGGTGATTTGTTAATCCCCTGGTGTGTGGTAGGCTGGATACAGAGGTGTGTAGAGGATGGACCCTAGGTTGGGTTGGGTTCACTTTGCATATTATATCTGATATGAATATTTAATGTGGAAATGGGCCAAGCCCAGTTGATATGTGGATTATTAAGAAAAGGGCCAAGCCTAGTATATGAATGTGGATCAGTGTGGAAATGGGCTAAGCCCAGTATGTGGAAATTATGTGGTTAATACCCTATTATAAGAATGTGATATGGTTATGGGCCAAGCCCAATAAGTGAGCACATGTGAATAAGTTGCATTACTATTTGCTATATGGGTTATTATATGGTTTGATATGTATGGTATGCCTAAATCTATTTGGACTTAGTGTTGTGTACACATTGAGTCTGTTAACTCACCCCGTTGTGGGACTATTTTCAGGTGACAAACAGTAATGGACCGGGCTCGGCAGAAGCTTAGGGATGGCCATGCACAGCAAGGAATTTAATTAATTTGGATTTTTATTTTATTAAGTACTTTAATTTTAATTTTGGGATTATTTGATGTAATAAGGCCATAGTTGAATTTCTTTACTTCACTTTGATTTATTATGTTACAAATATTTATTAATTGAAAGTTTAAGTAAATTTATTATCAAAACCAACCCTAAACGTTTGGTCACCTAAAGCTAAAGGATTTTTAATCAAATAAACTCGTTTTCAACTCAAGCCCAACCCAAAACAAATTTTCTTTCAAAACACACAAGTTTTTCCTAAGTCACAAAAGAATTTGAAACGGTTTACACCGAGGAACATACCAGATCCGGTCAGGGCTCGTGGGCCGGGTTTGGGGTGTTTCATGATGTACTTATTATATGTTTGATTTGCATATATATATTTGGTTGTAAAGTAGTCATTTGTGTCATTTTGGAAATGGTAAGCTTATATGGGTATTTGGTTTAAAATTGATGAATATTTGTGTATGAACATATTAGCTATGGCATTGAATTCAAATTGTTGTGTAGCCACGACTTTAGTAAGTTAAACTAGTTATTGGTTAAACAAAGGTTTCATTTTAATATAGTGGTATGCACATAAGGGCGTGGTAGATTAAATCTATAATTGACCATTTTATGAAAATGATAATGCCGCATATGTTAATTGACTATAAGTCAAATTATATGGTTCGTTTAGTTAATATGCAATTTTTGTAAAGAAGTATGAAGCAAAAATGTTTGAGGTTTAGTCTAAGTATCAATAGTATGGATATATATATAATTGGTGTATAAAATGATAAGTCATATGCTTGAATGCCTTAATGTATGCGTATGGTATTTTTTTTAATTATCTTATCACTTTAATTATTTGAATACTTTGAACGAAGTGTATATAATTTCGAATATGTTATAAGTGATTGTGTGAATGAATGAAAGTTGTGTTTTGTCCAGTAATGCCTCTTAACCCTATTCCGGCAACAGTTTCGGGTTAAGGGTGTTACAGCCATTGATCCTTCTACTGAACCATCTGCTATACTCGGGAGTAGTCATTGATCCTACCGTCAACTTTTTCATCCGACGAGTCTGATTCCAAGCAGCGAAAATCTCCTTGACCTTCTTCTTGTAATTATCTCCTTTATACGAGAACTCACATTGCCTAGACCATGCGTTGCCGGTATAAACTGTCTTGATCCGTATTGTCTTAGTACCAGTAAAGGAGCATAACCAATGGCTCCCCAAATTCCGAGCAAAGGGACCCAATCAAAACTCCCACATCGGAATAAGATCTCACTGGGCACCAACCAAAGAGCTCTCCATTCAATACCCTCTTCTTGAAGATTTTGGAGAAGTGCCACCCAATTCTCTTCTGACACGTCGTCTCTTTTTTGGTGTTGCTGCTATTTCTTTCAGTGGGGAATAATTATTAGAGAAGACCCGATAAGAAATCTTATCCACCTTCCAGAAGTGGTTGTGAAACCAAACCAACAACAACTGAGCGCACCCTACGAACCCGCCCTCTCCGGATCTTTTACATGCATTCATAGACCTAAAAGCCTCGGCTAAGATTGCAGGAACTGGCGTGACCTTTTTACTGAGTCGATCGAAGAGATCAGTGACCGCTTCATCTACATGCCCTAAAGCCCTAGGGAATAGTATCAATCCTTAGATGCTCAAAGCAAAGACATCAACTCTCTTCTTCATATCAGGATGAGCTAGAATCAAATCCCTCAAATTCCTCCACGGGATACACTTACATTCGCCCTTTTGCTTAATCCTGGCTGTAATCCACTGCTCACTCATTCCTGTAACGCTCATTAATTTCTTCCAAAAGGCTGGGACGTAAGCAGCTCTCGACTAGACTTTATCAACTTGAACTTTCGGACAATGCAGTAGAGCGGTGTATTCTTCCACGATGGGTACTAAATCCACTCTCCCAAAGCTAAGGCAACTATATACGCGGTTTCAGTACTGAGTGAGGGCTCGGAATAACTGCTCGTCTACCTTGATGTCAAGTAAGTACGGCAAATCCCCATAACTATGGTATAACAACCTCTTGTTCTCATCGTCCCACTGATCCCATATCACTTTTATCTCTTGGAGATTATTTTGTGTAACGCTAACACAAGTGTAGTCCCATAACTCTGACACATGCCCCGCAGCTAGACTATCCCCCTTCTCTAATTGTATTGTTTCTGACCAGGTTCAGACAGTCGTGTTATCTTCCACTTTATCAAGAAATTCATTTTCCATGGCCAGCTCTCTAATTTAGCAACTGAACCTGAATCGACACTTCTTAAATATGGAAATGCATGCAAAATAACAAAGATAAAGTACAAAAATTTAGTACAGAAGCAAAATTTAAAGCATGAAAAAAAGGAAAAGAAAAACAAACAAGCACCTATCTAGGTGACCTGGTAAGGTTTAGCACAACTCTACCTAGGGTGGGCTCTTAGAGTTTTCTATATGCAGTTCGGTTCTAAAGTTGAGGTACCTGAACCAGCAAATTCCTCGATCCTCACTCATTATAGGCTCATACGGATCGAGTTTGGTTTAGGGGGATACATTTCCCTATGGCTGCACGGAGATGAAAATCTCACGAAGACATACGTACGGATGTATCCTGAAAGTGATTCACTATCCTGTACGGAGGTGAAAACCTCACGAAGGAGTAGCTTCTCACTTCCACTTAAAAGGGTGTGACCCGACGATCATGCAATATGATGCAAAAGTATTCTACAAGACTCGAACCACAGCAATCAAATGAGATGATGCAAGCGGATGCAATAAAAGGATTGTAATTTTTCAAATCAAATTTTCAATTTTCCACAAAAGGACAACGAATAATCAATTTTAACAGCTTGACTCTCTTCAAGTCCCTAGTGGAGTCGCCAAGCTGTCGAAACCAATTTTTTCTATTTTGAAAAAAACAGGGATCGATTGGAAAATAAAAAATAGAGTCGCCACCGACCTTATTTTGAGGTGTGATCAGATCACCTTGAAATTGATCATTCTAACAAAACTTTGATTTATTAAAACGTATTTTGGTCTACAAAAACTTGAGAAAACGGATTCGGGAGTCGGTTACGTACGAGGAAGAGTTAGAACCCTCGTAGCGCCCAAAATTAGTATCTAAACGAAATACGATGAACTCAAATTTGATTTATTCGTTGATATTTATAATAATTTTTTTAATTATTAAATGTCAATTCTTGGAAATCATTACAACAAGAATTATTAATATACTAAATTTATATAAATATATGAAAATAATATGAAGTTGGTTTTAAAGTAATTGATTAGCAATGTAGCCAATAATAACATTGTTAAAATATGCTTTAATTTGCTAAATTTTTTCTCTTATTTTTATTTTTCAAGAATTTAATTTTTTTATTTTTTTAAATTTTAAAAATCATGTCCAATTGTTAACTACAGTCAATTTTTCTGTCAAATTCATTAGTATAATATTTTAAAATTAGTATAATATTTTAAAATTAGAAAAAAAATTTACTTAATAGTCATGAAACAAAAAAGATATTATAATCAATTTAAATTTAACAATTTTTTTTAATAATATTCACAATTAAACTTATATTTTTAAATACTAAAACTAAAGGAACTAATTTTTTTAGAATTAAAGTAAATGAATTAAATTCTAATTATATAAAAATAAATAATATATTATAACTTAATATATATTTTTTAATATATATTTTTTATTTTTATGAGTTTTTAATAATTCATTTGATCGAATAAAAAATTTGTAATCTAATCAATTCGATCATCGATTTAATTTTAAAAACATTGATTAGCAATTATCAATTTAGGTGTTCGACAATATATAACAATTTTTTTATAGATTTTTCCAAGAAAATTGAACTGAAATTGATTGAATTACTTAAGATAACTTAATCGACTTTTATTGTTGGTAAAACATGAGAAGAGCAATAGCGAAATTAGTCACTTAAGCACTAGTATCTTGTGGATTTGAACTAGTACGTAGTGACATGAGTGATTCTTCTCTTTAAAAAGTGAACGAATCTTAAACTTGTTAAGATAGGGGTAACTAATGACACACAACTAATCTCAGGTCCAATTGAGTTCTGCGGTAGACCAACAATTTAGCCAATATACCTCAAGATGTTGGTAAGTGTTCTAAAAAAATGGTCCAACATCTTTGATAGAAGATGACTAATCCTTCACACTTACGTAGGTGATTTCATCAAGTCTATCTCAGTATAGACCACCCGAATAATGGCTATGAAATCATTAAGAGCATTTAATAAGCACAACCTCTCAGTTTTAAAATTCAGTGAATTCATCAAGTCTGTCTCAATAAAATCACCCAAACTATGGGATATGAATTCAGTAAGAGTAAGAAACTCAATCTCACATTTCGGAGAATTCATCAAGTCTGTTTCACTAGGACCATCAAAACTCTAGACTATGAACTCATTAAGAGCAATGAGTTTATCCTTATGCATGTACATTGTGTGCCATAGGAAAGGTAAAAATGTACACTATGAATAAAAAATTTGTAATCTGATCAATTCGATCATTGATCTAATTTTAAAAACATTGATTAGCAATTATCAATTTAGGTGTTCGACAATATATAACAATTTTTTTTATAGATTTTTTCAAGAAAATTGAACTGAAATTGATTGAATTACTTAAGGTAACTTAATCGACTTTTATTGTTTTGGATTCATTGATTTTTTTTTTAAATTTTTTTTAATATAATTAAATTTATAGTACCTTCACATATCATGATCTGGGTGAAAAAAACTTATATAACAAATATATTTATTAAAAATTCATATAAAAATTAAATAATTTTTTTATTGAAATGATAAAGTTAAATATTTGATATGCATGTGTAAAGTTCAAACCCTATTATGATATTATTTTATTAAAAACATGAAAAGATAGAAACTTCCTCATAAAAATACTATATAACACTTGGCAACATCAACATGCATGGATGGGATGGAGCAATCTTGTTCTAAAAATTGGTTTCATGATAGTATTTGTAAGAACCCATTTATGCCCAGGCCCATACCAATTAAAACAAAAAAATAAAAAAAATAATAAAACACCAAAAATTCAAAGTTTATCACAGTCCATTAAACTACATCAGTCCAATCTCAATTAAATAGCCCATTACATCCAAACCCGATTTTAGCCCAAACTAAATAAGCCCAATCCAATTACAAGGCCCGAATAGCCCAATAATTTCAGCAATCAGAAAACCCTAGGGAAGCTTCCAGAATTTTCCAGCGACGCAGCAGCCTCCCCTGTGCGTGCCTCCACGCACACCACTGCTTGTGCCTCCACACGCCCCACGCACCTCCGTATGCCACGTCCGCGCCTTCCGTACCTGCAAACAAGGCCACCAATAGCAGAGAAACGTCAAAATATACAAAAAATAATAATAAAAGAATTGTATTTCGATGGCTATAAAAAAGCCATCAAACTCTTGTAATTTTTTTTGCGCACACAAAGACTAATACACAAAAAGAATACGAAATCAAAAAAAGCAAGAATCAAAAGGTGATTTCATCTTTTTCTTCAATTTAGAGTTTCTTTTTCATTGATTATTTTTTTTACTTTAAGTACACATGCAAAAAGAAAAAAAAAAGAAGGGATTACCATCGTAAGATTCTGTCCTCGTTTTCTCCGTCGTAATCGGGGTTAGACGAAGACATTGGTCGTTCAAATCGGACCTTCGTATACCACTACCCACCATTTATGGTGGCGTTTTAGTGGTTAAACGGAGAGGGTTCATGGTGCAGTTGAGGGCAAAGGCAAAAGGGGCTAGGGTTTCGGTTTTAAAAAAAAAGATTGGCTGATAGTCTTAAGGTATGTTTTTTAGGGATTATAATTCATTAAGGAAACAACGCCGTTTGGGCTCAATTCAATAGTCTCAAAACGGCGCTGTGTGAAACGCCCCGATCCAACCTGATCCAACATCCACAGGATTCGCGTGTTTTTGCGGTGATGGAATATTTGTGCATTTAGTCCCTCTTTGTCGTACCGTTTTTTCGATTAGACCTGTTATACATTTCATTTGTTTCTTAATTGATCTATACAATTTGTGCGTCGTTTCAATCTAGTCCTGTCCATGTGCTGCGTTTTGGATATTGGAATATTTACTAGTTTAATCCTTTATTTTTTATACGAAGTTCAATCTGATCCTCGATTTTGTTTAAATAATTTTGTTTACTTATGAAATAGCCTTCTAATTTTATTTTTATTTCGATTAAGTTTTAATTTTTGTTTATAATTCTTGTAACTTTTTTTATAGTATTAAATTTATTTATTATTCAAGCTATTTTAATAAATTAATTTAAAATTGATTTTACAATGTTCTAATTTGTTTTATCTTTCATTTCTATTTATATTTTAATCTATTTTATAAATGTTTAATTTCAAGATCTCTTTTTATGGATTACTTGTTTTAAAGATTTATAAGGTATTTAGCTTAAAGTATTCCTATTTATTATTAATTTATATATACATATATAATTAGTACTAAAATTATTTTATTTTATATACATATGTTGATTTCATAACACTTTTGTATACATTTTCCTTTAAATCTATATATGTATATATTTTATTTTAAATCTATATAAATATAATTGTTCTTTTAAAGACCCTATTTTAAATTATATATTTATTTATTCAAGACGCTATTATATGTCATCATTATTTTTATTTTATATCAAGTTTTATCACATGTGTATTATTTAGATCGACGCATACTATTTTCTATGTATTAGGTGTTTATTTGTTTGTTATTGTATGGATTATATTTCTTAATTTGTAACCATTAATTATTTGTGATTCATCATTGTAATATTTTGTGTATGCATTGTTACTTTGCTTTGAAAATTATCATTCCATTGCGATTTATTTGTTAAAGAAAAAATCGAGTTTAATGTCGTTCAAGTTTTAAAATCATTCCATTCAAAGGTTTTTAAAATAAAACATTGCTCGTGTTTGGAAGTTTCGAGAAAATCATGCCCTAACTCACTGGGTTCCGGTTTTTCTCGTTAAATTCTAGCAACCGGGTCCCCTTTCCATTTTTAAATCAAAACATTTTGAATAAAAACTTATCCTCGAGAATCTGAGATGTTGCGTCGTAACTCACTGGATGTGACGTTTTATCATCTCGGGGTAAGAATTTAAAAAAAAACAAAGGCAATATTTCGCATTCAGGAATTTTGAGAAATTGTGCCCTAACTTACTGGGTTCCAATTTTTCATAAAGCCCAAATAACCAAATACCCTTTTCAAACTTTATTACGTGGGTTTTAAAAATCAAAAGATAAATTTAATTTCGAGAATATAAGTTGTTGTACCCTAACTCACTGAGTATGACATTTTATTTCTTCGAAATAAGAGGGTTTTTGGCATCCGATGTAATTCCGTTCAAATGTTTTAAGCAAACGGATCGTAATCTAGAATCAATCATGTGAAACTTTGTAAAAACAATATAAGACTTAGATAAGTGAATGTTATAAGAATCCGATAGTTAAATTTAATAGAGATTATTCACTAATATAGATTGTCTCTTATATTACAAAACAATATTTATTTCGTAATTTATCATTTGTTTAAAACCATTATTAATCCTATGTTAATCAATGGTTAAGAGTTCAATCTTCGTCCTGGGTATGGAGTAATTTTAAAACTTGTAGCTAGCGTCTACCTTCTTAATGGGCTTACCGAATGCAAAAGGTTAGTCATTGAACTCACTCCAGTAGATACATTGAACAAAAAAAGGATAAAACTATTGATAATCAATAAACCGATATTTACTTTAACATTTATTTTACATGGTGAGAAAATGTGCGCATAGAATAAAAAAATAATAAATGAATATTATTAATTCCAATAAATACAAAATTTTACTACACTAATATAAGAAGCTTTTAATATGTATGAAACATTATCAATAAGTGGTTAGGTACAATTGTAAGATACATTGCACTCCCAAAAAGGAGAATCTAGGTTTGAAACTTGAAAATAGCATTATTAGAAGAGACAATCACGAACCCTGAACATGAACCATAAAACAGACATGAAAAATATAAAATATATATATGTACGAAGCATTGGCAAATATCCAGTAGAAGCAGGTAGTTATATCTACTTTGAAGAAACAATTGATTCATCAACCAAAAAACAAATGCCTTGGCAACCAGTGCTCCATAAGAAATTTGCATATTTTGATGCTTGAAAAGGGTTTTTGTTGCCAGCCTCAGCAGCTTGTATGTACATTTCTTCAGCTCCCCACTCATTGTTTCTCACTTGCCATAAGAAATCAGCATATAGTCCCAATGCATCGGCATCTTGAGGTTCCACCTCAATAGCACGTTTGAAGCACTCTTCTGCCCTGCATATACCATGCCAAAAAATATATGGTATGAATCTGATATGGATGTGAAACATCACCGACTTTTTCTGAAAGTAATGAATCATGTTGCCTTGAGATCGAGAAGACAAATAAAAGCTGCAATTTACCTGTCATAGTCCTTGACAACAAGGTGGAGAAATTGAGCATCATTTGTTAGCAAAAGAGCATTATTAGGCTCCTCAGCAATACGCATTTGGTAAACAAGATCCGTTTTGGAATGAACTTCATAGTTATCTGGTTCAATCCCCACATGCAATGGAGAAACCAATTGTTGTAGTACTAGCTACATTGATTTGGATTCAAATAATTTGAATCATATAAAAAGTTATTAAATGATAAAATGTTTTTATGTCTTTTATTATTTTTTATTTTATATAATTTTAATATTTTTATAATTACTAATATTTTTATATATTTTTAATTTTGATTGTTTTTTTATGATTTTTTTAAATGCATCTTTATTATTATCTAGATTAAGTTTGAGTTTGAATTTTTTTATTTTTGTTGATGTAGTAGGTGTTAATTGTCAAATCAACATAACCATTAGTTATGAAAAATCAAAAGGTCTATTTAGTCAATTTTGTTAGTTTTGGGGTTTAGTTGGGTGCAAAAAGTTTAGAGTGTATATGATACCATTAACTCTTTTTTTTATAGTTATGAAATTATTAAAACACCCTTTCATGTGCAAATTAATTTATATTTTTATAAAAGTGTTTCTACCTTTTTATATTATAAATTAATAAAAATTTAATCGTAATGTGTTCTAAACCCAAAACATCATGCATAATAAATAATTAATATTATCATGAAATCAATTTTTAGAACAAGATTGCTCCATTTAGGTAGAAAGCCCATCCATGCATGTTGATGTTGTCAAGTGTCCATAAAGTATTTTTACGAGGATGTTTCTTTTTTTTCATGTTTTTAATAAAACAATATCATAATAGAATTTGAACTTTACGCATGCATATCAAATATTTAACTTTATCATTTCAATAAAAAAATTATTTAATTTTATATGAATTTTTAATAATATATTTGTTATATAAGTTTTTTTTCACTGTGAAGGTACTATAAATTTAATTATATTAAAAAAATTTAAAAAAAATCAATGAATCCAAAACAATAAAAGTCGATTAAGTTACCTTAAGTAATTCAATCAATTTCAGTTCAACTTTATTAGAAAAATCTATAAAAAAATTGTTATATATTGTCGAACACCTAAATTGATAATTGCTAATCAATGTTTTTAAAATTGGATCGATGATCGAATCGATCAAATTACAATTTTTTTATTCGATCAAATGAATTATTAAAAATTCATAAAAATATAAAATATATATTAAAAAATATTGGTTAAACTACTAGTTCATCATATGATTCATATTCGTATTAAATTATGAGTCAAGCAATTCAAACCCTCCAATCGAATCGATACTCCGACTAATTATCAATCCAATTGACCAAATTTTAAAATCATTGGTGTTAACAAATTTTCAAAGTGCTTGATATAAAAATCAATTAGTACCAAATTTTATAAAAGTAAATTCTTTAATCTATACAAGTATATATATACAATGGACACCTGATCATTTTTTTCTTCTTGTTTTTTACTTGAGAACTTTACGAGTAAATTTCAATTCCAATTTTTTGAGATTTAATCTATATATTTTAATTTTAACATAATTTGATACCTCAACCTTTATAATATCATTAGTTAGTTTAAATATTTTATTCTAATTAAAATGATTATGCGAATTTTTAAAAATTACTAGCATTGTTAAAATTCTTATTAAATTCAAGTTCGTTAAAATATTTTTTTATTATAAATATCAAGTTTATTTTTTATTTTTAAATATCATGCCAACATATAAAAATTCTACCAGTTTTAAATTCCTGAAAATAAAATTACGGACATCAAAATTCTAACTATACCAAAGTATAAAAACACAGAACAGCAACTCACGACAAAGTGTGGCCCCGGTCCCACGGAAAAAGCCCTTCAGACCATCCTGCTGCCAAGTACCGATAAGAGCTTCTCCGACATTGACATAAAGGTCAGCCCGCAAACGCTGCTTCAGTACCTCACAAGGTAAACAAGCCACTGTTCCTAGAACCGTACTGAAGAATGATGGCATGGATTCAACCTACAGAATATACACTTATGTATAGCGAATGCTTTTTATGTACACTTCTATATTACTCTGACTTTTCACTTTTCTTATAGTACCTGTGTTTGACACCAATATCCTATGCATATCCAAATATTGGTACGAGGATATAACCATCTAAGAACTCTCCAAATGATTACACCCCAGTCTAAATAACAAAGGTAGCTTGTTTAACATCATTTATACAAATAAGTAGAAATTTCCTTTAACATGTAACTTCTTGTTTTTCTTAGTTTCCATGACTAGCGGGGCAATGCCCATGAAATCAAGGGAATTTATAAACTGGGCCCAAATGAAAAAGAGCTACATGAATGGCACTCGGAAGAAGACTTATATGACAACAGACATTCAATTGTAATAGTGCAACAAGTACCTGGATGTCGGGGAGGTTCGGAGCGACATTCATCAATACAAGCTTGCTTGCTTCACATATACCTGTCCGCAATCCATGCCTGCAGCATTGAAAGAAAAGCGATCACACGAATAAATAAGAGAAAGCACAATCAAGATCCGAACTAAAAACAAATGATAAAAACAAGATATATGTTTATATATAACCTTGAAAACTGTCCAAGAATTGCAGGGATGGAACCCTTATATAACCCTCGTAATCCAATTTGCGGAATCTTTGACATAATTTCTAGGAATGTCGGGGTGGTTGATGCTTGCACCTGAGTCTCATAAAGTACGAAAACAGAAATGAAAAGAATGAAAAAAAACAAAAAAAATAAAAAATAAAAAATCCCTAATGACATAAACAGAATGTACCTTTACAGTATCAACAGGATGCATTACGGCCGAAGAGAATGCACATGACAGACCCCCAGCAAAAGCAGATTTAAGAAAACTTTCACGCTGTATTTCTGCAGCTGGTGCAGCAGTGTTAGAATCAATGATAAAGAAGCTAAGAAGAAAATATTACTGACTTCATTCATTTCTTGAGAGTAATAGACCGAGTATTTAATACAAGCAGATAATAGCTAACAGCTAACTAATTCTGTTTAACAACTAACTCCTTCTAACTAACTTCAAAAGTAATAGTCACTGATGAAATACTCATAACATGACGTTCTCTCCCTCCTGTAACTTCATGATTGTTGGTAAGAACTCTAAGCTGACTCCTGAACTTATTGAACAATCCTGCTGATAATGGTTTTGTCAAGATGTCTGTAATCTGATCTTGACTTGGCACATGACCCACTTGAAAGGATCCTCTTGCAACTTTCTCTCTCACAAAAAATAAATCCAACTCGACATGTTTGAATTTAGAGTGCATAATAGGATTCCCTGCTACTGTAATAGTAGCTGAACTATCACACACACTAATGCTTTGCTCTTAATTGGAACATATAGTTCGGATAACAAGGATTGAATCCAGACCATTTTCGCAATGACATGAGCAAGACTTCTATATTCCGCTTCAGCTGTAGACCTGGAGACCACTTGTTGTTTTCTGGAACTCTAGGAGGCTGTATTCCCTCCAAGAAACACACAATAGCCTAACGTCGACCGGCGATCATCAATGTCTGATCCCCAACTGGCATCTGAATAGCCTTCGAGCAAAAACTTTGAAGTTCGAATGAACCTTAACCCATGATCCAAAGTCCCCTGCAAATAACGCAAGATTCTTTTGACAGCTTTAAATTGTAGATCCAATGACTTGTGCAAGAATTGATAGACTTTGTTCACAGAGAAGGTAATGTCTGGTCTGGTAATCACAACATATTGTAAAGCACCAACTATGCTTCTGTAAAGATGCTCATCTTCAACAAGATTGCCTACATGAGCTATAAATGACAAGTCCGTTCGACTTGTCCATGGAGGCTCTTTGAAGTAGATCATGTGTGTATTTCTTTTGGCTAAGAAAAATACCATCTTGACTGTAGTTGACTTCAATGCCCAGGAAGTAACTTAGCTTCCCTAAGTGTTTCAAAGAGAATTGAACATCGAGTTCCTTAACAAACTAATCTATAGCACGAGAGTCAGTCCTAGTGACAATAATGTCATCCACTTATACCAGAACATAGAGCAATTGAGACCTCAAACGATGAATAAAAAGAGAGTTATCAGCTTTTGATACTTCAAATTTGGCAGTTAAAAGAAATTCCTTCAGCTTGCGAAACCAAGCCCAAAGTGCTTGCTTAAGGCCATACAAGGCCTTTCTCAACTTGTATACCAATTGTTGGCCATTGTTCCCTTGTTGCTCAAAACCTGGTGGTTGCACCATGTAAATTTCCTCATGCAATCACTATTCAAGAAGGCATTATTAATGTCCACTTGCCTGAGAGACCAGCCTAAGGAAACAGCCAGTGCTAGAATCACTCTAATCATCGTTGGTTTGACCACTGGACTAAATGTCTCGTGAAAATCAATACCTGCCTCTTGGAGGTAACCCTTAACCACCAACCTGCCTTTGTATCTGGCATCGAGCCATCAACATTTCTTTTTACTTTAAAAATTCATTTGCAACCTAAGGCCCTACAACCTGCAGGTAAGGGCATAAGATCCCAAGTGTGATTAGAGAGTAAGGCATTATATTTTGTTTGTGCAGCTGCTTTCCAAGCAGGACTCTGAAACGTTTCTGCAATGGATGTGGGCTTCTTTTCAATCAGGACAGATGAGAACACCTTAGGTTTGAAAATGCCACTCTTTGACTGAGTTTGCATGGAATGTGAATTCACAGAGGAAGTAGACCTTTCATGGTGGTCAGACCGATCACAGAAGGTAGGTACACAAGCTACTGCTGAGGATTCTGCATGTTAACTTGTAAAAGAAGAGCGAGCAAAAGCAGCTGAACTGGAGGAAGAACTTATGTTAGAAGAAGCCTGAAGTGAACCTGCCACCGGAAAAGTCTTGGTTAGCCCTGATGAAGAAGTGGAGGTATCAATCGGAGGAGCAGTAACTATAACCATAGGAATATGTGACTGTTGATGGAGAGACCTGATGGAGCCCAAGTTAGAATGTGAAGAGAAACCATTCTGAGAAGGAAACTGTGATTCATCAAAAATAATATGCCGAGAGACAAAAATTCGACCATCTTCATCAAGGCACTTATAGCCTTTTTAATTGGTACCAACCGTAACAAAGACACATCGTTTGGATCGAAAGTGAAGCTTCTAATGATGGAAAGGCCTCAAACAAGGGAAACAGGGCACAACCAAACACCTTTAGTTAGGAATAAACAAGTTTAGCTTTGTAAAGTTTCTCATAAGGACTACTCTTTTTTAGAACAGAAGTAGGTAATTTGTTGATCAAATGAACAGCATGAGCAAAGGCATATGACCAAAACTCCAAAGGTATAGATGCTTGAGCCAAGAGAGTTAGTCCTATGTCAACTATCTGTCTATGCTTTCTTTCAGCAACACTGTTCTATTCTGATGTATGAGGGCACGTGACCTTATGTTTGATGCCAAGCTGAAAGAGCTCATTGGACAAAGATCGATACTCTCTCCCCCCCCCCCGGTCACTCTGAAGCATTTTTATGGAACAACCAAATTGAACTTAAACCATTTACTGAAAATGAAGAAAACATCGAAAAACCTCAAACTTAGTCTTGAGAAAGTACAACCGGGTATATATGCTATGCATATCAACGAAGGAAACATAGTAGGAGAAACCATTGGATTGTGTGTGTGCTGGTCCACAAACATCAGACACAACTAATTCAAAAGGTAAAGAGTACACTGTTTGAGAAGAACTAAAAGGCAGCTTGTGAGCTTTGCCTAATTGACGAGCTGAACATATATGTGGTAAACTATTATGTTTGAAAGAAACAATACAGGTATGCAAAACATGAACAAGAGTGCTATTACAAGGATGGCCAAGTCCGTTATGCCATAACGCAATAGAAGAGGAAAGTTGAGCATTGCATATAAGTGCTAATCTTGACTTTTGAGCAGCAATAGTTGTGTAGGAAACAACACGAGAAACATCAAACCTGTAGAGTCCATCATGCATGTGGCCCACTAGAAGAGTTTTCCCTATCTGAATATCCTTCACAAAACACAAAAATGGGTGAAACTCAAAATAAATGCCATTATCCCTTGCAAACTAACCTATAGACAGCAAATTCTTACACACAATAGGAACATGCAGAACATTCTTGAGGCGCAAAAGCTTAGAACCAGCCAATAAAATAGAAGATCCTATGTTATCTATAGAGACGAAGTCACCATTTCCCATAGACACCTGACTTGTACTTGTATAGGGAGATGCAGCTGTGAGACTAGCCATGTCAGGAGTAATGTGGTTTGTAGCCCCGAAGTCAGGATAACATGTCTAATCAAGTAGAGCAGAGGAAGAACCTCGAGGAGTTGTCTGATGGGATGATGAATGAGTCTGTGAAGGTGAACCACAACAGTGGGACATAGGAGAGCAAGGAGGTGCAGGAGAAGAGAAACCTTGCCCATTGAGTTGATGATAATTGACTGTCATCGAATGGCTAGGAACAATGCCTGAGAAATTTTCATCAAATCTGTGATAACATGTTTGAACCACATGACCAATTTTGCCACATAATTGGCACTGCGATCTAGAGCGAGACCAACTCTGACCATTACCACGAGCCCTTCCACGAGACCAGCCTCGTCCTTGCCCTCTGTGTCCTTGCTTAAACTCCTGAGGATAGCTGCTGGAGTCTGCAGTATGTTTTGAGCTATCTACGGTATCGTGTTCTTGGTGAGATGCCAAATTAGCTTGCATAGGAACTTCTGTCAACAAAGCCATCTATTGTGCTTCACAATTAAGAAGCATCTCAGTTAGCAAGTCAAGAGACATAGGAGTTGCTGAGGCGATCACACCAATGGACTCTTATTCTATCGAAAGACCAGCCAAGATGATGCTCACTTGTTCTTGTTCAGTAACCAAACTACCAACTGCAATTAGATTATCACTCAGACTCTTTACTTTGGACAAATATTCTTTGATGGTAAGATTTGCTTTCTTGAGCGAGTATAAAGCATGGCGCATACTCGAGATTTTGATGTTGGGCTTGGCACCAAATCTTCTTTCAATGGTTGTCCAGATTTCAAAACTAGTCTTGGTCGTCATGAGATGTACCAAGACATCATCTGTGACCGTAGACAATAGCTAAGAGGCGAGAAACTTGCCCTGCTTCTTATTAACAAGAAAGGCAAGGTTATCAATTGTGCTCACCGAGTTTGATTGTGTCATGTTTGGAAAAATCATGAATTGTCTGTAAAGCAACACTGCCATGACCCTGTGAGTGAACTGCTTCCCTCGTGTTGGAAGAATGACAAGGCGTATCAACCACTGGTACAGCTTCTATAGCCATGAAAACAGAAGGAAAAGAGAGAAGATAAAAAAAAAATTCAATTATACCAAGAAAACCTTAGCTCTTGATACCATGTTAGAATCAATGATAAAGAAGCTAAAAAGAAATGTTACTAACTTCATTCATTTCTTAAGAGTAATAGACTGAGTATTTAATACAAGCAGGTAATAGCTAACAGCTAACTAATTCTGTTTAACAACTAACTAACTCCTTTTAACTGACTTCAACTGTAATAGTCACTGATGAAATACTCATAACAAACAGCAACAACAGTTGCAACTTCGAACCAGATATTCCTGTATTTAACATAAAAAGAAGCTCGATTAATTGTGCTAGAGCTCAAGTCTGAGTAAAAGAGTTTGGTTATGCTTAGAAAATTCAGCTTACTTGATAACTTAAGCTGTTCAAGCTCAAGTTCGACTACTGACCAAGCCAATTTCATTTTAATTTTAGTTAGCTTACGAGCACATATGCCTTGTTTACACTCGTAGTTTAACGAAGGTAAAAGGGTGGACTGGAACTTTATGTTAAATATACATTAAGTAACCAAGATGTAATCTTACGTTGAACTTCGAAAAGTGCAGCCCAAACCAAAGACAATCGAACAGTAAATTAAATTTGACCTTGTGCTTCCACAATAGTTTCGGAATAAGACACTTCAAATGGAAAATTAACCTTACCGAGGATCATCTTGAAGTAGTCGGTCAGAAGGCAACAGAAGCATAAAATTGCGGAAGTGTCCATACGAAACAGATTCTTCAGTGTCCACATTCAAACATTGCATCATAGCAACAGCATTGTGTTCGTTTGCTGGAAGTCCGGCATTTTTAAGTGATACCAATATTTCGCTCTTGTGGAGAGTCCCGGACTCACTTAAAGAGAAGTATAAGCTCGAAGAATGGTTGGCTCTTTCCGTTCCATCAAGGACAAAAACTGCTTCCAACGCCCAAAAGATTTCGAAAATGGATTTCTTCTAGCCCGGCGCATGAATTCCCGAGAATACGTCCGTGGTAATTTTCTTTTTCTCATAGCAACTTCGAGATCTTCTAATGTTACTTGGCCATCACCATCTCATACCAACAGAATAGTTTTTTAAATATTTTTTTCTCTTAAAATTTATATATATTTGAACTAATCTTTTGGTTTCTTGCCTCAATTATTTTTTTTTCTATATTTATATCCCATATATTTTTAAATATATAATAAATTAGAAAATCAAATACACCTCTTAATATATTTATATTTAATACTTGTATTAGCTACATATTTGAATATGTTTATATAAAAATATTTTTTTTCCATTTTAAAAAAAAATATATATATGCCTGAAAGATTCCTTTTACCACTTTAATATAAATATAAAAATATGATTATTTAAATATTAAAAAAAACTAAAAAGTAATTATATTTACTTGACTTGTACATACACGTTATACATTGAACTTAACATATCTATTGAGTGTTACACTAATTTTTTTTATATTTAAAGATTAAAAAAATATATTAGAAATAACCATAGGATAATAAAATAAGATATAAATTACTTGAATAATTCATTGCTTATCACCGAATCAGCCAGGAATCGTTTGATTATTCTCATCCCAAACAGGATTCTTCTCTTGATTTTTTATTTTGGATTTTTTTGTTTGTTTTGGGTTTGAAGTTAAAATTTTAATAGAGTAGTGAAGTTGATTACTCTGCTGCTTGAATTTGCTTGTTTGCATATTTGTTAGAACGTAAATGTTTGACCATTTGCCTCAATGAAAATTGAACCTTGTTTAACTAGATAATTTTAATATTCCTGTTAAACCCAAGTTTTTTGTTTTAATTAATCTTGTTGGGAAGAAACTGAACAACCGAACGGAAGCGAAGCACAACCGGTGTTCTTTCTCTCCCTATAACTCTTGTCAAATATTATGGCAAGCACAATAGCACAAAAATATTTGTTCTCTAGCAACCTATCAACCACAAATCAACCCATGCAACCACAACAAAAATGATAAATAGAGACACCGATATTTTTACGTGGAAAACCCCTCTAAATCAAGGGTAAAAACCGTAACGACCCAAAATCCGTGGGCACTGGAAAAAGTGTATTATCGGGCCTCCGTTTTAGTAAATCAAGTTAGCAAATAATTATTAGGAGTAATTTTGAGTCTAATAGTGTGATTAATTAGATTTTTATTTAGTGAATTTAGCTTAATTTAAAGTAATTAGGAAAATGGATCAAATTGAATAAAGAGTGAAAGTCTAAATATAGATTAAAAGAAAGCAAAAAGGGCTAAAATGACAATTAAGCCATTTGGAATAAGTTGAGGCGGCAAATGATGATAAAAATCTATGATTTTTTATTGTTTTATTATATTAAATTATAATGTATATCATTAGTGTATAGTTTTATATTAGATATATATTATATTATTATAATATAATAAGTAGATAAGAACTAAAAAGAAGTAAAAGCAAAAGCTTAAAAAAAAAGAAAGAAGAAAGTAACAGAAAGCTCTCGACACAGAGAAGAGAAAGAAGAAAAGAAAATAACAAGGGGGAAATAGGGATTTTAAAGCTTGAAGTTTAAATAGGTAAGTCAATCAAGTCCTATTTTCTTAATTTTTGATGTTTTAGAAGCTTTAAAGCAAGATTTTGATGAAACTAAGTAGATATTCTAAGAGTTTTTAGGTTTTTAAGTATAGTTGATGTTGAAGAAAAAGATGAATTAGGGATTAAATTAAATGAAATCTACGTAGAATTAGTAAAAGGATTAAATTGTAAAGTAAATTATAAGTTTTCTACTATAGGGATTAATTTGGAAGAAATTATAAATTAGGGTTTTATTATGAATTAGATAGTCAAGTTGATTATGGAAGGAATTTAAGTAGAATCAAAGCATGAAATAAGTTAAGAAAATAAGTAAACTTAATTAGGATTAAATTGTAAATTGAGTTATTAGAAAACAGTTTTAGGACAGCAGCAGAAGAGTAACTTTGAAAAATCACCAAAAATAATAGAAATGGAAGTAGAAGTTGAATAAGATATTAAATTAAACCTTAATGAGTCTATTTTCATATGAAAGAAACAGAGAAAGCAAAGAAATTCTGTATTTTGAGATATTTATATTTTTGTGAGACTGGTTCAGAGTGATTTCGAGATCCCCTGTTCTGACTTGTAAAAATAATTAAAAATTGTACAAAAATAATTGTGGGACATAATTTATATGGTTAGATTCAGTTTTAGAAGAAACAAACTAGAACATCATTTTAATTCTGTACAAAAAGATAATTAAATTTTAGCAAAGAGTGGTCGGAACTGTCAGACAACAAAATAGGGGTGATTTCAAAGAATAAACTGTACTTATTGGCTAAATCAAAAATTCTGAAAATTTTATGGAAAGTAGATATATGAGTCTAGTTTCATATAAAATTTACGGATCTTAATTCGGAATTCTGTAACTCGAGATATAGATAATTTAGTGACAATGACTCAGGTAGACAGCTTTGAAAGAACTTATAAGTAAATAATAGAATTGTGTATAAAGAATGTAGAATGAAGAGGAAGAGTAAAAATTGAATAAAATTCATTATTTATTGTAGTTTAATGCTGTAATTAATAATGTAAATTATTATTATTTTTGTAGCTAACAAGGAAACCGAGGCATCGGCATCCAAGGGAAAAAAAAAAGATCGTGGAGGAGTAAACTTGTATCTCGGGTTTGTATTACTATAATTCAAACTACTATTTAGTTAATGTTATATCTAAATTCATATGTATGGTAAGTAATTTATAAGGTAAGTATTATTATTGACATGAATGAAACTGAGATGAAGTGTGAATATGTTTGAGTATTTAAATTGTTTAGTAATTAGAAAGTGGAAAATGTATTAAAATGAAAGGTGTGTTTTGAATTGAATTAAAAAAAAATTGAATTGAGAAATGATTTGAATACCCTATTAACTTGTCGAACTAGATTTGATACAAATGGCATGCCATTGGATTTGTGATGTGATGAGGAGATTTGTAGCTCGGCCGAGAAGATGGTTCTGTTATTATATGCTTCGGTTTATCCGAAGAGGCATTTAATGCCTTATTGGTGTGTTTGGGAGGATATGATATATTGGTGTGTTTTGGAGGTTATAATATAATGGTGTGTTATGGAGGATTTATATTATTCCGGGTGTGATTGGGTTGGATATTTTGGTGTGCTTGGGTGGAATCCACGTATCTGTCAGAGTCCGAGCATTGTTAATAGGGTAAATAATTGAAATGGAACTTTGAAAATGAGATGGATTGATTTGGCTCTATTGAAAGGTATGTGAAAGAATGTACGTGTTAAATTATGAATTGAATTAGTATGTGTTAAATGAAATGTGAATTTAAGATTTATGAAGTGATATATATAATTATGTATAATTAGTTTTAATAATTTATAAAGTTTATGGTGATGTTTGTAATTTATTAATGTTAAATAATTTTGATTTATAGTAATACCACTGAGTATGAAATACTCAGCGTACGGTTGTTTCCGTGCGCAGGTCATTAGAGTTTCGGATCCGGTCCAGCATCCAAAACAAACCCGACTCCAACAAGAAGATTTTGGTGATGAATTTCTTCCTTTTTGTTAAGTGGCATGTACTAGATAGTTATATGAATTGTAAGCATACATAAAGTTAAATGATTTTGGTTGTATATAAATAATTATAATGTTTTGGATGAGGAAAATGATATGAAGTTATAAAATGATAAATTTGGTATTGGTTGTTTTGGTTTGAATTTGCAGGGGGAGTTAGGTAAAAATAAGTAGAAATGCTGCCGAAATTTTTATAGGATTTAAAAAAAAATCTAGAAAATTCGAATAAGTCTCATTCTACTTTTAATAAATGTTTTGGGCTTTGAAAGTCTATTATAGGGACTTATTTAATAATTATACTATAAATGTTATTTATTTGTGAATTATTTGTAAATAGTCTGATATGTCTGGTAATGCCTCGTAACCCTATTCCGGCAACGGTTTGGGGTTAAGGGGTGTTACAATTGTTGGTATCAAAGCTTATCAGGTTTAGCCGATTCTCGGGCCAAATTGAGCTCAGAAGCGAGTCTAGTAGTACATGCCACTTTTGAGTTGAAAATTGAGTCGAGAATCTTGGATGCTGACCTATTTATTATTTTTGTTTTATAGATTAGAGATGTCTAATGAACACATTGATGACATAAATGAAGAAATGTTCACTGGGGATGAAGAATCATATGGTTTAGATGAAACCGAGTCAGCTACACCCAGTGCAAATCCAATCAGAAATCAGCCTCCCAGAGTAGAAAGAGAGAACATTAGGGAGAGAGATGAAAAAGGTAGAAATGATTATGATGTAGTGAGTTTTAACTGATGTTCTTCAGCGAATAGCGGAGTCTATACCAACTATGTGGGGAATGCCTCCATACCGGAGATCAAACAACATGCTTCAAACTTTCCTCTTGGTAAAGCCTTCGTCAACATATCAGCACCATTATCATCAGTATGTATCTTCTCAAGCTCTAACAGCTTAGCTTCAAGAACATCTCGTATCCAATGGTACCTTACATCAATATGCTTAGATCTAGCATGAAAAGTTGAGTTCTTACCAAGATGAATAGCACTCTGGCTATCATAATACAGGACATGCTTCTCCTGAGTAAAACCAAGCTCATGCATAAACTTCTTCATCCAAAGCATCTCCTTGCACGCTTCGGTTGCTGCAATGAACTCTGATTCGATGGTGGACAATGCAACACACTTTTGTAATCTCGATTGCCATGCCACAGCTCCCCCTGCATAAGTGATCAAGTAATCTGAAGTAGATCTTCTCGAGTCAATATCTCCGGCCATATCTGAATCTATATACCTAACAAGAACAGGTTTCTCATTGCCGAAACAAAGTTTCATGTTGGAAGTGCCACGAAGATATCTCATAATCCACTTCACTGCATTCCAATGCTCTCTGCCTGGATTAGAAAGAAAACGACTGACTGTACCAACGGCATAAGCCAAGTCTGGTCTCGTGCAAACCATTGCATACATCAGACTCCCCACGGCTGAAGAGTAAGGAATTTTCTGCATCTCTTCCTTCTCCTTTTCTGTGGAAGGACTATGCTTAACACTCAATCTAAAGTGCATAGCAAAGGGAGTGCTCACTGCTTTAGCTTTGTCTATGCTAAACCTTTGAAGTACTTTCTCGATGTACCTCTCTTGTGATAACCATAATTTCTTCGCCTTTCTATCACGTGTCAATTTTATGACAAGAATTTGCTTTGCTGGCCGCAAATCCTTCATTGCAAAGGATTTACTCAACTCTTGCTTCAACTTCTCAATTCTAGAAGCATTCTGACCAACAATAAGCATGTCATCAACATAGAGCAAAAGAATTATAAAATCATCACCAGAGAATCTCTTAACAAACGCACAATGATCCGAAGTAGTCTTCTTGTAGCCTTGCTCCCCCATAACAGACTCAAACTTCTTATACCATTGCCTTGGAGCTTGCTTCAAACCATACAAGCTCTTCTTCAATCTGCACACATAGTCTTCTTTCCCTTGTGCAACAAACCCCTCTGGCTGCTCCATGTAAAGTTCTTCTTCCAAGTCACCACGAAGAAAAGCAATTCTCACATCCATTTGTTCAACCTCTAAGTCATAACAGGCTGCCAAACTCAGTATAGTTCTGATAGAGGACATCTTCACTACTGGAGAAAATATTTCTTCAAAATCAACCCCCTTTTTCTGAGTATAACCCTTGATGACCAATCTAACCTTGTATCGTGGAGATGAAGACTTCTCTTCTTGCTTCAACCTGTAAACCCACCGATTCTTCAAGGCTCTTTTGCCCTTGGGCAGTTTCACCAACTCAAAGGTATGGTTTTCATGCAAGGATTGAAGTTCATCTTTCATCGCTTCAACCCATTGATCTTTGCATTCACTCTCCATAGCCTCTTCATAACATTCAGATTCTCCCCCGTCGGTCAAAAGAACATATTCATCAAAAGAATACCTGACAGAAGATCGCCGATCTCTAGAAGACCTTCGAAGTGGAACTGCTGGTGGAGCTATAGGTGCTTGTTGTTGATCATTCACAACATCATCCATGGGAGCATCAAAGTCACCTATATCCTGATGGTCATCAGTAACATCACCATGCACATCATCCTGGATAGGACCTGGTGAAGAGTTTAGGGGAATCAGATTCACATCGATCAAATCACCACTGTCTTGTGAATTCGCTTTCTCCGTCTTATCAATGTCATCAATGGTCTGATCCTCAATGAAGACAACATCTCTGCTTCTCACGAGTTTCTTCTAAACTGGATCATAGAGTCTATAACCAAACTCACCATCTAGACCATAACCAATGAAAATGCATTGTCGAGTCTTGGCATCCAACTTGGATCTTTCATCCTTTGGAATATGAATAAATGCTTTACAACCGAACACACGTAGGTGATCATATGACACATCTTTGCCAAACCAAACTCTACCTGGCACATCACCTCGCAAAGGAACACTAGGTGACAAATTTATCACATGTGTCACTGTATTCCACGCTTCAGCCCAAAATGATCTTGGCAGCTTTGCTTCTGACAATAAACATCTGACCCTCTCAATCAGTGTTCGGTTCATTCTTTCAGCTAACCCATTTAACTATGGAGTCTTTGGTGGTGTTCCCTGATGTCTGATTCCCTGTCGCAGACAATACTCATGGAATGGCCCTGTGTATTCGCCACCATTATCAGTCCAAATGCACTTCAACTTCTTCCTTGTTTCTCTTTCAACTGATGCTTGAAACTGTTTAAACACCTCAAAGACTTGATTTTTAGACTTCAAAGTGTAAACCCATAGCTTTCTCGAACAGTCATCAATGAAAGTCACAAAATAAAGTGCACCGCCAAGTGACCTTACTTTTATCGAACCACAAATATCTGAATGGACCAACCCTAACAACTCTGATCTTCTATGAGGAGGACGGCTTCTAAAAGAAACTCTTCTCTGCTTTCCTGCTAGACAATGAGCACAATTCTTCAGTGTAGCATTCTTCAAACCCTAAAGTTGATTCTTCTTCGCTAAATAATTAAGCCCCTTTTCACTCATGTGACTAAGTCGTTTATGCCACAACTCAGTTGAGTTGTCATTCACTGTCACATTCACCGTCTCTCGAGAAGTTGAAGCTTGCATCAAATATAAATTTGAGCACTTCTTTTCTCGAGCCACAACCAAGGAGCCTTTAGTCAGCTTCCACTGCCCATCACTGAAGGTGTTACAGAATCCTTCATCATCAAGCTTTCCTGCAGAAATCAAATTCAAACGGATATCCGGTGCGTGTCTGACATCCTTAAGAGTTAACTTTGTTCCATTGTTACTCACCAAGTTAACATCTCCCATACCAACAACCGGAACTAAACCGTCATTACCCATCTTCAATACCCCAAAATCACCAGGAGTATAAGATGTGAAGAAATCCTTCCTCGACGTGACATGAAGTGATGCACCAGTATCAATCACCCAACTAGTCTCGTCACATGCTAAGTTGACCAAATTCTCATCACAAATGACCAACAGATCTTCACGAGTAGCAGTAGCAACACGCTCGAATTTTTTATCATCGTTCCGATCGTGTTTATCACCACCTTTGTTCTCTTTCTTCCACTTGAAGCAGTATTTCTTGATATGGCCTTCCTTACCACAATGATGACACTCAAGATTCTTGTATCTCGATCTTGACTTGCTTCGGCCTTTATCTCTACTCTTTCCATCTTTGTCTCTGTTCCTCCCCCTGTTCTCAGTAACCAACACCTCGAACTGTGATGTAGAACCCTGAGATCTTCTTCTAACCTCTTCATTCAACACACCACTCTTAGCCAAATCCAAAGTGATAATACCCTTTGGGGCAGAATTAATGAGCGAAACCCGGAAAGTCTCCCAAGAGTCTGGTAGAGTAGCAAGCAACCAAAGCCCTAAAATCTCGTCATCAAATTTGACACCCATACCAAGCAACTGATTCATCACGCTCTGAAATTCACTCACATGGTCAGCTATAGACGTTCCTTCTTTGTATTTCAACGCCATCATTTTCTTCAGCAAAAACAACTTGTTATTGCTCGACCTTGAAGCATACAAGCTTTCAAGCTTCTCCCACAATGTTCGAGCATGTGTCTCCTGATCAATGTGGTTGTAAACATTTTCTTCAACAAATTGCCGAATAAAGCCACACACTTGTTGATGCTCAAATTCCCATTCTTCATCACTTTTCGCATCGGGTTTTTGAGTAGCAAATACCGGAAGATGCAGAGCCTTCACAAACAACAAGTCCTTCATTTTATTCCGCCAAAGTTGATAATTTGTGACGTTCAACATAATCATCTTGCTCGTGTTAATTTCCATAATTATTTGACAGAATAACTGAGCTCTGATACCAGTTTGTTGGGAAAAAACCGAACAACCGAACGGAAGCGAAGCACAACTGGTGTTCTTTCTCTCTCTATAACTATTGTCAAATATTATGGCAAGCACAATAGCACAAAAATATTTGTTCTCTAGCAACCTATCAACCACAAATCAACCAATGCAACCACAACAAAAATGATAAATAGAGACACCGATATTTTTACGTGGAAAACCCCTCTAAATCAAAGGTAAAAACCACGGGACTTTAGAGTCCGATCAAAAGCTCCACTATAATCAAATGTTTAGCTACAAGATCACAATATCAAGCCTACAACAAGCATTCAACTCCAACAAGGCTAACAATATGTAATCTTTAGCAAAAGAGAGAAAAATTGGAGAACATCACCAAAATTGTAGCTGTTGTAAAACGGGTATTTTTGACGCTACAGGACTCGGATGAAAAATCCGACCGTACAAAGTCAAGAACACCTTGTCGTCTAGCTGCTGTCCAAAAATCAGCTCAATCGAACCACGGATGGACCTTCGATCGAAGAGTTGATCACATCTGCTCCAAACTTGAAAAACTGATTTTTGGAGCAAATTGAGCTCTCGGTTTCTCTCTGTTTCTCACCTTATTTCTCTCCTTTAAAATCTGATTTTTGCTCTCCATAAATGCTGCCCAAAAGTCACGTAAAAAGACAAAAGAAAAATGGGCTACCACACCCCACGTACAAGACAAAAGAAAATGGAGACAAAAGGAATAATAAAAACCAAAGAAAAAACAAAATAAAATGCCATAAAACATGGCATGTTTTAAGGGTTTCCCACATAGTGGGACCCTCAACCAACAAATCTCAATTTTCTAACTTTTGAATCTTTGGTAATTAGTTTCTAGTTAAGTAAAGCCTTTTCTTTTGAATGAAATATTTAAGATATGTTTTAGTTTCTGTTTGTGGTGTTTATGTTGCTTTGCCTTATGTTATAAATTTTTGTAATAGTTCTAAGTTCGAAGATTTAAAACCATAGTGGCATTGCTTGAAAGGGTTCAGCACTTGAGGCTCTATAAGATGCTTAATTCACATTTCATGCAAGCATTTGCTTTTTTTTTTCTTGTTATGTGCTGATAATGGAATGGATAGGAAATGTGGTCATTGGAATACAATAATTTTATATGCTATTATAGATATTGGGATTCAAATCCTAGATCTGCTGCCCTATGCATGATATGAGATTGCCCTATGTGGTCATTGGAAATCTTGGGTTTTACAGTATGAGATTTAACTGTAGTCGATCACACATCTTTCAACTATATTGTTTGCATAATATGAGTTATATACATACACACTCACAAAAGAGATCATAGTCTAAGATAAGAGATTACAGGTACAGGGATTCAAACTTGCGATCTGCTGAATGTCATCATGTAAAACATGAATCAATTGAGTTAGAACACCGGATTTCACGATAAGATATTTAACTGCAGTTCTTGATTATGCACCTGTCAACTCTTTGCTCTGCATATTATTACTCCTAAGAAACCTTTGCTTGACCTTGTTCCAAAGTTTGGCAGCAAATCCTCTGGTAACTTCCTTTGTTCTCCTGTTTCTCTGCATAAAATTGAACCTTGTTTGCATATTTGGGTTTTCATCTTCGATGTCGCTGTTTCTTCCTTGGATGTTGTTGGTATAGTATAACCTTCCATGATATGGCATAATGTTATTGAAAAAGTGTTTACTCTGCTTACAGAGCTTATTGGGAATCTTACATATAATTCTTGCTTTCTCTTTACTTCGTTGTTCCAACTGCATGGTGAAGATAAATTATTGGAGACAAAGTTAGAAGTTGGGTTTCATTTAATATTTGGCTTGAGAATTTAGGCCGAAGCCCTTGTGTTGTATGACATGACAGCTACTTTATTTGCTATATACATTTGCAACACATTCTCAAGAATTCAGATACATCTCCTCTGCATCAACTCAATTGAAACACCTTTTTTAATCTTTTTCTATTTCGTGAGTGAATGAGGGATAGAAGAATCAAAGAAGGGGAACTTATTCAGCTCCAAGTATGTAAATATACATATTCCGAGTTGACCTTGAGATGTTTAGATGAAGGTTTAGGCCATTCATTTTGTTATGTTCAGCCTTTAGATAGTCGATTCTCCTACCATTACACCATCGAATTATCAGCACCTAGAGTAAAATTGTGCTAGTTCAATCTTCATTTTTAAGTTGCTTTAAGATTATCAATGTCTGAATTCCTAAGCACCATTTACTTATATTTTGCTGTACCAGATATCATTTTTTTCACGTGGGCCAGCTATATTTATGAATGAATGTTGTTCTTCACTTCTTTCGGTTTCATGTAATTGCAGGCTTTGCTGCCTTTTGCATGCTTATTTTGAGGATGATGTAGGTGATTGTGGTTGTTTGTCTTCTTTTTTTCCCCCTTACAGTTACTGTTTGAGCTATTTTGGGTGGTGCTATTAATTGTTTACTTATTCTAGTCATGATGTCAATTATCAATTAATGTACGTGAAATCTGTAATCGTGCATGGTAATGAAGTCATCAATTTGCCTGTTTTTTTCTAAATATTGAGAATGTTTATGGGTTTTTAGTTTATCTTTCTTTTGCTTCCAAAAAATATTCCCTGTATGTTTTGTTTAGCCTCAAGTTTGATTCTATTTGTGTTTAGGCTCTGCAGTTTTGATCTTTTTTATATCTTAGGAAACATTGTTGAACTATGAAATATAAATCATTGCGATCGACTGAACAAGAAAAACCATTCATTGGCTGATATTTTAGAAGAATTTCATGCAAAATTGTAGTCTAGTTGCTTAAAAGGAATATAAGGACACAAGTTTATTGCAGTCCAAACCTTTCGCCCATGCAAATTAACTTTTTCATTTTTTTTTTAAAAAAATTACAACTCAAGTATCAAATATTAAAAAAATTCAACACATAATGCTTGACTATCAACCAACCGCAAACCCGGTTCCCTATCTCACCTAAGCTTGACTATCTTGTCTGCAATTCTATTTTCTTCTCTAAGAGTAAAATTAATATTCCATTGACTTAAGAGTTTCAAAAGTTAAAGTGTTCTCCTGACTAAGGCAGAATTAGAATCATTACTCACTCCTTCATGAATAAGTTTAACAGTTTCAAGATTATCAGTCTGAATGATGACTTTCCAATAGCCACAATCAAGAGCAATTTGTAACCCATCAAAGATACCCCATAACTCTGAATCAATAACTTCACAAACTTTTTCATCTCTTTTAAAATTGAAGTTACTAATCAAATATATTAATAATGTTGTTGATCGAGTTGATATCATAAATTAACTTGGGACACCAACTTAAAATTGATGACACCACCATGACCAATAATTATATTCATTTAATATTCTTAATACGATGTATTTATGTGTTTAAATTTCGTTTTATTCACAATTTAATTTTTTTTATTTTAATATCATACTATATCTCATGTGCTATTATTATTAATTAGTTTCAAACCATATGTTTTATTATTTATGTTATGTTACTTTTAAATACACCTCTATGTTCTAAATACGTGGTTTCTACACATACACGCATGCAATAGAATTTATTTTATATTAAATTCTTTATTGGGTTGGAGTTACGAGTCAACCAGACACCAACTCAGTTGAGATGTTTCTAAAATAACCAGTTATATACAAAATAACAAATATTAAGATGAGATTTTTTTTTTTGTCTTATTATGGTTTTAATAAAATAATATCATAATAGTATTTAAACTTGAGACATACATATCAAATATTTAACTTTACCATTTTAATAAAAAAATCATTTAATTTTTATATGAATTTTTAATAAATATATTGTTATATAATTTTTTTTCACCTACATCATGATCCGTGAATATACTATATAAAAGTCCATTAGGTTCCTTAGGTAATTCAATCAATTTCAGTTCAATTCTTTTTTGGAAAAATCCATATAAAATCATTATATATTTTCGAACACCTAAATTGATAATTGTTAATCAATTTTTTTTTAAAATTGGATTAATGATCGAATCTATCAAATTATAAATTTCTGATTCGATAAATTGAATTATTAAAATTCATAAAAATAAAAATATATATTAAAAAAAATATTGGTTAAACTGTTAATTCATCATATTTGTACTAAATCGTGAGTCAAGCTATTCAAATTCTCCAACTATACCAATACCCGATTAGTTCCCAATTCAATTAGTGAATATGATTCTAAAATAATTGGTGTTAACACATTTTCAAGTACTTGATTTAAAAATCAATTATTAGAAAGTTTTATAAAATTAAATTCTGTAATCTATACAAGTATATATAAAAAGGCCTTCCACAATGGACACCTGTTCATTTTTTTATGCGACAATTTTATGGGTAAATTTTGATTTCAATCCCTTTGAGATTTAATCTATACATTTTAATTCTAACAGTGTTGATAAATGAATTTAAATTTTTAAATTTGCAAAATAGAGTGACTAAATCCCTGAAAATAAAAATATGGTGATTAAATTCTAACTATATCAGAGTATAAAAACTTTGAGCAATTTGTAACATTTAAATTTTTACATTATATTTTAATCAAAAAATAAATAAAAATAAATAACGGGTGGGTGAAAACTATACTAATGTATATAAATGAAACAAAGAATTTACACACAAAAAGAAAAAAAAAAAAAGGAAAAAAATGGAATCAAGATAGAAAGTTTAACCCAAGAAAACTGATCAACATCTAATTCAAGATTAAAACAATGGATTAAATGTTACAAAAATGTGTTGAAACTTCAAGAGAAATTACAATTTTTAGCAAAAAAAGATGTCGACAAATTAAAATTGAAGAACTTGCTGTAATTTTGGTGGTGAAAAGCTCAAAATTTCCAGCAGCATTCAATTGTTTTTGACCACGAAAAAAACCCAGAGGCCATTTGAAGGTCATGGTTCATATTTTAGAGCTTGTATTTACCCGGAACTAACCGATTTCTCTTCGGAGACTTGATCCCTAGCAACATCTTTGTTTCCGTCCATCGCCTTCCTCAACAACTCGTAGCCGGCAAAGTTCATGGCACCTAAGGGAGCAATCCAGAAAAACCTCGGTACGGCTCCTTTGAACAGAGCGAGGGGTCCCTCGTGACGGAGTATAGAAAAGGCTACTGCTGACATCGATACGTTTCGGGCCCCGGATGTAGTCATCATTCTAGTTTTAATGACATCAAATGGTGTAGTAGTAACAGAAGCTAACCCTCCGGATATAGCTCCGACAACAACTGTTTCCCATGGTTCCAGTTCCCGTCTTATAAGTCGTTGGACAAACTAAAACAAAATGCAGAAGCAAGATGTTAATTTGTATAAAAAATAATGATGATTATAATTAAAGTCCAATAATTCAAAGGAATCCACATAGCTGGAGGCGAAATAAAATATATCAGTGAGTATTTTTGTTACCGATTTATTCTATTAGGCATATATTGGTTCTAATACAAAATCTTACAACGAACTTGCATTACTAAGGCAAGTGCACCATAGTGGCTTTGACTACCCCGGAAAATAAATTGGTGAAATGAAAATTCTCAAAGCGAATACAAAAGTAGATACCTTTTTGGATTCAGTGTATAGGCCCATCCCTGCAACATAGAACGGCAACTCACGACAAAGTGTGGCCCCGGTCCCACGGAAAAAGCCCTTCAGACCATCCTGCTGCCAAGTACCGATAAGAGCTTCTCCGACATTGTCATAAAGGCCAGCCTGCAAACGCTGCTTCAGTACCTCACAAGGTAAACGAGCAACTGTTCCTAGAACTGTACTGAAGAATGATGCCATGGATTCAACCTACAGAGCACGTAAATGAGACCTTAACACAATGTTGCAAATCAGTATCGAAGTAAGTTTAATACAATATTATGATTCATTACTTTCCGGAATACGGAAATTAAGTCTGCAAGACTTCTTTCAGCCATGCGCAAAGAGAAGTAAATCCTCAAAAGCTATATTACTTGGACTCGAGTATACTTGGACTCGAGTATGAGTGCTAGGCACAGGTATTTTCAATATTTTTAAAGATCTTCATATATTTGGAGAATCCCTAGAGGATCATACTCCCATTCCTAAGTTTGGATATGCATAAAACAGGGGTGCTTCAAGGAAAACGAAAAATCGGAGCAACATAGCACAAAAGCACATGTGGATGCACTCACATAGGACGACAGAGTTAGTATGCGACTTCACGAGCACATGAAAACACTACTGACAAACAAGGGGATCTGGTACAATCTAAGAAATAGACAACCAATGACTTGGAAGTTCAAATTTTTGTTTTCATAATCATATCAAAGAATTAAAATTTCCTAGAACAACTAGTTCAAATTTGGTAATTGTTTACCTTCATGTATAGCGAATGCTTTGAATGTGCACTACTATGTTACTCCAACTCTTCATTTTTCTTATGGTACCTGTGTCTGACACTAATATCCGATGCATATCCAAGTATTGGTACGAGGATATAACCATCCAAGAACCCTCCAAATACTTACACCCGAGTCTAAGTAACAAAGGTAGCTTGTTTAACATCATTTATACAAATAAGTAGAAATTTCCTTTAACATGTAACTTCTTGTTTTTCTTAGTTTCCATGACTAGTGGGGCAATGCCCATGAAATCAAGGGAATTTATAAACTGGGTCCAAATGAAAAAGAGCTACATGAATGGCACTCGGAAGAAAACTTATATGACAACAGACATTCAATTGTAATAGTGCAACAAGTACCTGAATGTCAGGGAGGTTCGGAGCGACATTGATCAATACAAGCTTGCTTACTTCACATATACCTGTCCGCAATCCATGGCTGCAACATTGAAAGAAAAGCGATTACATGAATAAATTAGAGAAAGCAAAATCAAACTCCGAACTAAAAACAAATGATAAAAAACAAGATATATGTTTATTTATAACCTTGAAAACTGTCCAAGAATTGCAGGGATGGAACCCTTATATAACTCTAGTAATCCAATTTGCGGAATCTTTGACATAATTTCTGGGAACGTCAGGGTGGTTGATGCTTGCACCTGAGTCTGTTAAAGTACGAAAACAGAAATGAAAAGAAGGAAAAAAACATAAAAAATCCCTAATGACATAAACAGAATGTACCTTTACAGTATCAACAGGATGCATTACGGCTGAGGAGAATGCACATGACAGACCCCCAGCAAAAGCAGATTTAAGAACATTTCCACGCTGTATTTCTGCAGCTGGTGCAACAGCAACGACAGTTGCAGCTTTGAACCAGATATTCCTGTATTTAACATAAAAAGAAGCTCGATTAATTGTGCTAGAGTTCAAGTCCGAGTAAAAGAGCTTGGTTATGCTTAGAAATTTCAGCTTACTTGATAACTTAAACTGTTCAAGCTCAAGTTCGACTTGACACTGACCAAGCCAATTTCAATTTAATTTTAGTTAGCTTACGAGCACATATGCCTTGTTTACACCCGTAGTTTAACGAAGGTATAAGGGAGGACTGGAACTTTATTCTAAATATATATATTAAGTAACCGAGATGTAATCTTGCGTTGAACTTCTAAAAGTGCAGCCCAAACCAAAGACAATCGAACAGTAAATTAAATTTGACCTTGTGCTTCCACTATAGTTTCGAAATAAGACGCTTCAAATGGAAAATTAACCTTACCGAGGATCATCTTGAAGTAGTCGGTCAGAAGGCAACAGAAGCATAAAATTGCGGAAGTGTCCATACGAAACAGATTCTTCAGTGTCCATGTTCAAACATTGCATCATAGCAACAGCATTGTGTTCGTTTGCTGGAAGCCCGGCATTTTTAAGTGATACCAATATTTCACTCTTGTGGAGAGTCCCGGACTCACTTAAACAAAGAGAAGTATAAGCTCGAAGAATGGTTGGCTCTTTCCGTTCCATCAAGGACAAAAACTGCTTCCAGCCAAAGGATTTCGAAAATGGATTTCTTGTAGCCCGGCGCATGAATTCCTGAGAATACGTCTGTGGTAATTTTCTTTTTCCCATAGCAACTTCGAGATCTTCTAATGTTACTTGGCCATCACCATCTCTATCCAGTTCTTCAAAGAACCTCCTCCCTGAAAGAGTAATAACGGAGTTAAAGTCAAAGCATAACTATGTAACTCGGACTTGGATGTAAGTGAGTAGTATACTATAGTACAGCTAATCACATTAGACAATATAAATTACCCCAACCTAAAATTAATGCCATGAAAACTCGAATGATAGCATCAACAACAAGTCACAAACGCAAAAACAGCTTATTTATGCAATACCAAATGCTACAATCTCAATTTCCGAGTTTAATATGGATTGTGGAAAGGATCTAACAAGAAGCCAGAACTGAAAACTAACCAATTCCCACATTTTAAGCATGAAGATAAACACAATACAGAATTTGAGAAAGCTATAGTTCGAATTATGCTACTCATAATCTACAACATCATGCATTTCTTTAAGGATTGAGCTATTAAGAAACCAAATAAAAAACGAAATCGATGATGCAAAACTGATCATTTGCTAAGCTGTCTGATAAACCATACCTTCAGACTCTGTATATCTGAAGAACTCCTGGACAGAAAATAACTTCTTCTTGTCTGGATGGTCTAGCGAAGATTGGCTCAATGGTGGTAGTAGCTCAGTCAATTCCGTAAGTGTGACTGCCGGTAAAGTTGTTCTCAAACGCTCCACATTCGATAGAGGAACACTAAGCATCTGATCGGCCAGTTTTTGTGATGACTTACCACCAGTTTCTTCCCTACTGCCTATACTAACACCATCCTCACCCTCTTCATTCACGGAAGAAGCAACACCGGCAATACCAGATGGAACACCTCCCACTCTAGCAAACTTTAAATTTCCTAAAAATCCATTTACATTGACTTTTCGACCATCCAAAATACTTGCAAGAGCTTTTAAATAATCAAGCTTTTGAAGATTTTGGGTCAACTGATCAAATGCAAACCCTATAAAGCATTCAAATGATACATCTTTCTGACCATGATTATGTTCCAAACCCTCATTCCTTGTGATAACCTGAGCCCTTGACTCTTTAGGCTTAAACTCAAATGGTGCCTTTGATTCCATGTCATGAATACATGAGCTTAGACGCCCTTTATTTTCGTCCATTTTCCGAATCCATTCCTTCCCGGATTCGAACGAGCTCGGTATAGCCTGGACAAATCTGTTAACAAGCACTGACCAATTTGCTGCAAACAGCATCCGATTCATACAAGTCCCTTCAACCGTATCAACATCTTTTCCTTTCAATCCTTTCCTAACTGCCTTGACCTTTTTATCGTTCAGCTCATTTTCCAGCAAAAACATGCCGATAAAAACATCCATAGGAACCTTTATAGACAACCCTTTCATTCTCTCTTCACTACCAACACGACTCGACTGATTATTAACACCAATCCTGTTCTTCACACTGAAGAATTGAACCTTACCATTCCAATCACTATCACTACCGTTCAATGGGGCAATCAAGTCAATTTTTTTTCTTTTATCATTAGACACTCCCCAACAACTTTCAAGATCTTTCGCAGCTTTCTTAATACCTAATTCAATAGGTGAAAATGCTTCTTTTACGAACCAAATCCAATTCAGATTCGATTTGATCGGATCACTTTTCGACATAATTTTCTCTATCAAGATTCAACAGGCAATAAACCCAAAAAGCATAAAAAATCAAGAGCCATTGACAAAAACCAGATCTTCAGCAAATTCAAAAGGTGAAGATAGCTTCTTTTACTACTTGAATCGAATCAAAATCAACCCCATTCCCGAAAAAGCCTAAAATTTGTCAATTTACTATTATACAAACTTAAAATTTGCTTTTCTCTTGAGATTCAGCAACAACCATGTTTCTACAACTCAAAAACCCAAAAAAATAAAAATAAGAATCATGAGCCAGATTGAATTGAAAACTTCTTTCCCTAATTAAATCGAATCGAAAATCGATGCACTTCCCTGAGTATCCTAAAAAGCCGTTAATTTACTGTTACATAAACTCAAAATATGCACTTCTCTTAAGATTCAACAAGTTCATTGCACTAGGTAAAAAGAATCCAAGCTAGAACCAAAATTTCAACACAAAATTAAAAAGAAGAATAAGAACCCAGAAGAAAAAACCAAACCTTTTGTACACTAAAATTACAGGAAATATGAAGAATTCACTTTGGGGAATGCTTTGTTGAAGAAATTGATGCTTTTTTAAAGCATTTGTACTTAAAAAATTAGTCAAATACAAAATTAGCTGGGGTTTGGCGCCAACATGTCAGCAGTTAGAATAAAAAAATTAATTTTTTAATAGAGCCATTTAATACCATCTGTATATTTCTAAAAAAATGAGCAACTTTAAAAATAATTTCGATGTCTGACACAATTGTTTGTTTTTTTACTTTGTTTGCTTTTTTTTTAACTTTTGTCCTATTCATTCTTTTTTTTTTCTTTTTTTAAGGTTTATATTTTTCTTTATTTATTTTATTTATTTAAAAATTTTGAAATGTATATTTGAAATGTTTTATAATATATTTTTAAAATTATTTTTTAAAATTTTAAATTATTTTTAAAATTTTAAATATTTTTTTAAATATTAAATATATTTTTTAATAATATAAAATATTTAAATATTTTAAAGATATGACTTTTCAAATTTATTATTAGTTTTATAATATTTTAAATATTTTTTAATTTATTTTATAATATTTAAATTATGTTTTTTCAATTATTTAAATTCTAATTAAAATTTAAAAAATAATATTTTATTTAAAAAAGTGAAATTTGAATTAATTCAACTTAAAAATAAATTCATTTTTTTAACAAATAAATATTTTTAAAAAAATATTTTTGTATTTTTCTAATTAATTCAAAGTTCACTTTTTAAATAAAATATTATTTTTAACTTTTAGTTAGAATTTAAAAAAAGGTTTGAATATCTTTAAAAATAATTTAAAAATCATAATTTAAAATATTATAAAACAAATAATAAATTTAAAAGGCCATATCTTTAAAATATTTAAATGTTTTATTATTAAAAAATATATTTAATATTTAAAAATAATATTTAAAATTTTAAAAAATAATTTCAAAATAAATATTTAAAATTTAAAATATATATTATAAAACATTTCAAATATAAATTTCAAGTTTTTTTAAAATTAATAATAAATAAATAAATAAGGAAAAATATAAAACTTAAAAAAAAGAAAAAAAAAAGAATAAGACAAAAAGTTAAAAAGAAAAGTAAAAAAAAAAAAAACAAACAAGATCTGCTAAGCATCGAAATCATTGGCTCCACCAAAAATAAAAAATTATTTTTAAAGTCCCTTTACTTTTTCAAAAATTATAATATTTTCGCACCATTTTATAGTTTTTAAAGGTAGTTCTTTTTTAAGTGACAAAACAAGAACAAAGGGTTTCTTTCAAAAGAATGTGGAAATTGACAGGCAAAATTGGAATTATAAGATGCCATTTTTAGTAATAAAATTAAGATTTTTTATATTTTTTTAACAAAATTCCTTTTTGAACATAATAATATTTTTTATATATTCAATTAAACATGCTCACACTCTTCCATGCCTGAAAGTTTGTCCCAAAAATAAATTTTGGGTAAAATTTGAAATCTATTTTTTATATGAGTTAAGTCTTGGATAATAATTTTTAACTTGAATCTAACCTAAATATTATGTTTAAAATATATTATATTAATTATATATGTTAAATAATAATTATATCTATATTGTTATTAAATCAATAATCTAATAATAATTAAATTCATTGTCTAAGACCTAAAAAAAAGTATCTAATTAAATAATTCAACCCAAAATATAAAATTTTAATATCTATATTTAATACAATAGAATATTTATTATATTTATTTGTATTTTTAAATATAATAAACCATTTATTATATTTATAATAGTGTTTTAATATAAATACTTTTTAATGTGTTAGAAAACTTTTATTTTAGCTTTTTTTTTAATGCATTTAGTATATTGTAGTTTTAAAAAAAATAATTTTAAATAGAAATTAATCTAAAAAATTAAATATGAGAGGACCGGGTCGAATCCAGATTTACTTTTCTTAAATTAGATCAAATTTGAAAAAAAAATAAGCTCATTTTTTAAGTCGGGTTGAACCTAAATTTAGAAATTTGATATAAATACTGAAACACCCCAAACCCGGCCCACGAGCCTCAACCAGATTTGGTATGTTCCTTAAGAAAAACCGGTTCAAATTCGTTGATTCTTTGAGAATCTTTAAGTGATTTTTTTTTTTTTGAAAACGGTTTGGGTTATGCTCAAGTTAGAAACCAGTTTATTTTTGAATAAGATACTTAAATTATAATTTGATAAAATTTCGTAACGTAATAACATAATTTAACGTGCATACATAAAATAAAGTTCATACTAAGGCCTTATTACATCAAAACAAACCCAAAATAAATTAAAGTGCTTAAATGAAAATAAAATGTCTAAATAAAAATTTCCTTGCTGAGCATGGCCACCACTAAGCTCCTGCCGACCCGGTCCTTTACTGATCATCACCTGAAAAATGTTATTCCCACAACGAGGTGAGTCAACGGACTCAATGTGTACACAAACACTAAGTCCAAATAGATTCAAGCATATCAAGTCATACACATTCATATCAAAATATACAATTAATGATGCATTCCCAAGCCCAAGCCTAGTTACCAACCGCTACACATCACCCGTACCAACCGGCACGCCGTGGGGACTACTAAGTCAACCCTCCATCCGCTACACACCATCGAAGGCAGTAGCTGCAGTCGACGTGCTCATCGCCCTTATAAAATTCGTGGCATAGCCACCAGATTAAATAATTGTGACCGAAGTCACCACATTCAGATATCGTGGTCTTAGATCACCACATTCACTTCCCCTTTTTCATATAACCCGAATGCCCTATTTCACACCTATCATGCATATCATGCCTTAATTCACATTCTTATCACCTTTCACATGTTAAATATAACATATATTCATAATCCTAGTAGGAGTAGGAAACATACCTTAGTACTTTGTACCATAACATGGTACCTTAACCATATTTTTCACATTCTTATAAACACTTATATATTAAAACATAACCTTAAATCGATTAGGATTTTAGTGTGGGGTACACACCTGATTTATTTAAAGCTTTTAATCCAAGTCCCGAAAATCTGATCTAAAACCTTAGATCCTTAGTCCCTACATTCGGCCACACTCAGTATCTTTAGTAAAAGCCTATTCGGCTATAAAACCAACTCCCAGTAGGATTTGTACACTTAAAACCTACCTTGTTGTCGATTGACTTAAGAATCAAGTCCCGAAACTTTGTTGTATCTCTTCTTACATTCGGCCAAACATTAAATTAATAAATAGGTTAGTTTTTTCGGCTTTTGGAAAATAAGAAATAGATCTTAATCAACAAATAGGGCCTTGGCCGAATATTCTTAGTCACTTACCTTACTAATCCAAATCCCGAAATTAATCCCGTGGCTATGAAGATGTCATAAAACCTTGATTGCTTTGAATCTCGAAGACTTCCTCCTTCAAGTTTCGACCAAAGAGCATAAATAAGTTTTGGCTATGGCTTTTTGAGGAGATGGGATATTCGGCTACAAGGGAATTGTGGCTGAGAGAAAGAAAAAAGAAAATTGGAAGAAGACTAGGAGAATTTCAGTAGCCCAATGTCTCAAACAAATTAAAGGAAATTAAAAATTATTTAAAATGTGGCCGTCCATGCTAGGTGTCAACCAAGAAATCAATTTCACATTATTACTCCTTCAGGTTGATGTGCCGTTTTGCTCCACTAAGATAATCATGTTGATTAATCAAGTGCTTGTACCATTTATGCACTACTCACCCAAATACTTATTTATTCAACAAGCATGCCATCCAAGCTTCCACTTCATGCATTATTTAATTCATGCAATGTTTTCCTTGTGTGTGCCGTCCAATTGGTTGACTTCCCAAGCCATTCAAACGTCAACTTTCTTTATTCCAAGCCATATGCCTAGGAGAGAATTCGGCCCATGCTCCTTTGTACCATGCTTTGCATATTTTAATTTCAACCATTTGCTCTATGTGCACATGGCCTAATTTAGGTGTGGCCGTCCACTTTCATGGTGTCTTATTTGCATGTTTTCATCATTTCAATTTAAATAAAATCTCATCCTTCAAGCACTACCCCTTTGCCGTCCACTATGGTCTCCACTACACATGCACATTTCATTTGTTTATAGCTCCCACTAAGTATTTTATTCACCTCAAAAATCATGCTCATTCCAAAGTTATTTGTTTATCACCACATGCCTCCATATTGCCGTCCATGCCTTCATACCCACCCATTTGCACACTTTCAATTTTCACATTTGTTTAATCAACCAACAAACATGTTTTTCCATCTTATGCCTTTCACGCATGCGTCTACCCTATGCACCCACACGCACATTGCTCTTCAATTAAGAATCTTTCAATTGTTTATTTCATTTCCACTAGCCGTCCAATTTGTTCACAAAAAGACAAAGTTCTTGTTTTATGCTCCATTCTTCAATTGTTTAATCATTCCACAAGCATGCCGTCCATCCATCTTATGCACCCACATGTTCATTAATTATTTATTCCATCATTAGCTAAGCCTCCAAGCCGTCCATGCACTAGGCATTTTAAAATGGCTTTGTTTAATCATCAATTAATTATTTAATCATCATTAGCTAAGAATAATAATAAAATAATAATAATAATAATAATTTTGGATGTTACAATTCTACCCCCTTAAAGAAAATTTCGTCCTCGAAATTTCCTGGCTAGAACAAGTGAGGATATTGCTGTCGCATTGTCTCTTCCGGCTCCCACGAAGCCTCTTCCGATCCATGGTTACGCCATAACACTTTGACGAGAGGAACTGACTTCCTCCGTAGCACCTTCACATCCTGTTCCAGAACTGAATCGGTTCCTCTTCGTAGGACAAATTTGGTCTTAATTCCACCTCCTCAACTGGTACTACATGAGATGGATCCGACCGGTAACGACGTAGCATCGAAACATGGAACACATCGTGCATCTGCTTCAACTCCGAAGGCAACTCTAACTGATATGTCACTGGTCCAATCCGCTTCAAAACCCGATAAGGTCCTATAAACCTTGGACTTAACTTCCCTTTGCGACCAAATCTCATTACCTTCTTCCAAGGCGAAACTTTAAGAAACACTTGATCTCCCACATCAAATTCTATTTCCTTCCGCTTAAGGTCTGCGTATGACTTCTGCCTATTAGATGCTTCCTTTAACCGTGCCCTAATTACCTCAATTTTCTCTTCAGATTCCGCCACTAATTCTGGACCCAAAACTCGACGTTCCCCTAATTCTGTCCAACACGTAGGAGTTCGACACTTCCGACCATATAGCGCTTCATACGGTGCCATCCGTATACTGGCCTGATAGCTGTTGTTGTAGGCAAACTCCGCTAAAGGCAAATAGTCTTCCCAACTTCCTCTGAAGTCTATCACACAGCCTCTCAACATATCCTCCAACACTTGAATTACTCGTTCAGATTGCCCGTCGGACTGTGGATGAAATGCCGTAGTGAAATCCAATTTGGTGCCTAAAGCTTGATGTAGAGCTTTCCAAAACCGAGAAGTAAACCTTGGGTCCCTATCTGAGATGATTGACACCGGCACACCATGCAACCTTACAATTTCTGCCACATACAACTTTGCCAACTTTTGCAAGGAATAGTCAACCCGCACTGGAATAAAGTGCGCGGACTTTGTCAAACGATCCACTATTACCCATACCGAGTCCTTTTTAGTAGGCGTAAGAGGAAGCCCACTAACAAAGTCCATGGTAATTCTCTCCCACTTCCACTGCGGAATCATTATCGGTTGAAGTAATCCTGACGGAACTTGGTGTTCAGCCTTAACTTGCTCACACGTCAAACACTTGCCAACAAATTCAGTAACTTCTCTCTTAAGTCCAGGCCACCAAAACTGTTCTCCTAAATCTCTGTACAACTTAGTGCCTCCAGGATGCATAGCATAAGGGCTACTATGCGACTCCTGAAGAATCCTTCGCCTTAACTCCTGATCATTAGGCATACAGACCTTACCCTTGAAGCACAATACTCCCTCGTTATTGATTCCATAATCCTCTATCTCCTCATTCCGTACTGCTGTAGCTTAGCATTTAATTCTTCATCAACCAACTGCCCCTCTTTCACTTCATTCAACCACGTCGGCTTAACTTGCAGCTCTGCTAGTAGACTTCCATCATCATACAAGCTCAGATGTGCGAACATCGCCCTCAGATCCGACACAACCTTCTGACTTAGGGCATCTGCCACTACATTCGCTTTGCCCGGATGATACTCTATCGAACAATCGTAGTCCTTCAGTAGTTCAACCCACCTTCGCTGTCTCAGGTTCAACTCCTTCTGAGTCAACAAATACTTAAGACTCTTGTGGTCTGTATAAATTACTGACTTTTCTCCATAAAGATAGTGCCTCCAAACCTTAAGAGCAAAGACCACTGCCGCCAATTCCAAATCATGAGTTGGGTAGTTAACCTCATGTGGCCTTCATTGCCGAGACGCATAAGCGACTACCTTCCCATCTTGCATCAAAACACATCCTAATCCCGTATGAGAAGCGTCACAATACACCGTGAAATCCTTTCCTGCCTCCGGCTGAATCAAAACCGAAGCTTCAGTCAAAACCCTCTTAAGCTTCTCAAAACTCTCCTGTTGCTTATCCGTCCATACGAAAGGTACTTCCTTTCTCAACAACTTCGTTAGAGGTGCGGCTATTGATGAGAACCCGTCTACGAATCTTCTGTAGTAGCCTGCCAATCCCAAGAAACTGCGGACTCAGCCACCGACCTAGGTGGTTTCCAATTCAACACCGCCTCAATCTTCCTCGGATCCACCCTTATTCCTTCTGCAGACACCACATGTCCTAAAAACGCAACCTCCTTAAGCCAAAATTTACACTTGCTGAATTTGGCATATAGCTTCTTCTCCCTTAACACTTGCAACACCATCCGGAGATGCTCATCATGTTCCTCCTCCGACTTGGAGTACACCAGGATGTCGTCGATGAACACAACGACGAATCGATCTAAGTAGGGTTGGAAAACCCGATTCATCATATCCATGAACGCGGCTAGGGCGTTCGTCAATCCAAACGGCATTACTACAAACTCATAATGGCCGTATCTTGTCCTAAAAGCTGTCTTATGGATGTCCGCCTCCTTCACCTTCAACTGATGATACCCAGACCTTAGATCTATCTTCGAGAATACTGCTGCCCCCTTAAGCTGATCGAACAAGTCATCAATCCTCGGCAAAGGGTACTTGTTCTTGATAGTCAACTTATTCAACTGACGGTAATCTATGCACATACGCATAGTTCCGTCCTTCTTCTTTACAAACCAGACCGGTGCTCCCCGTGGAGACATACTGGGTCGGATAAACCCACGATCAAGTAACTCTTGAATTTGAGCCTTGAGTTCAACCAACTCCTTTGGCGCCATTTTATACGGAGCAATTGACACAGGAGCTGTACCAGGTAGCAAGTCAATTCCAAACTCCACCTCCCTATCTGGGGGTATTCCAGGTAATTCCTCCAGAAAAACATCCACAAAGTCCTTTACTGTTCGTACTCCACTAACACCTTCTTCTTTCGCATCCAATGCACTAACAAAGGCCAAGAACGCCTTACATCCTTTCCGAACCATCTTATCAGCTTTTAATGCTGAAACTACGTTAGACAAGTAGTTTCTTCTTTCCCCTATTATAACTACCGCCTCATCCTCCGGTGTCCTTAACTACATTCTCTTAGCTGCACAATCCAAAATAGCCCGATGGTCTACTAGCCAGTCCATTCCAAGTATGAGATCGAACTCTCCGAAGGGAAGTTCCATCAAGTCGGCAGAAAATACTACGCCTTGGATTTCTAGGGGTACACTTCGGAAGATCTTATTCACCACTACAATTTGACCTAGTGGGCTTACTATAGTCATCTCCCTATCAGAAAGTTCAGAGGCTATGTCTAGAGTCTCAACTACTCTACATGCAACATACAAATGAGTCGAGCCCACATCAATCAAAGCAAAATAGGGCTTGCCAAAAATAAGGAACGTACCGGTTATGACGTCTGGCGCGTCTCCATCTTCCTTCTGGCGAACTACATAAACCAAACCCGATTGCCTTGCCTCAGTATTATTATTAGCACCTCTGCCAAGTGTTCCACGTCCTCTACCAGTGCCATTACCTCGGCCATTCGAACCACGACATTGCTGAGGCTACTGTCCACCTCTACCAGCCTAATTAACATTCTAAGTTACTGGTTGATTCCCATCCGGCCTCTTAGGACAATCCTTAATCATATGGTCCTTGGACCTACACTTAAAGCATCTTCCAGTCTTTTTCCAACACTCTCCTAAGTGTTTCTTCCCACACTGATCACAAGTACGATATTGCCCTCCAGTACCAGCTTGCTGACCTCGCGGCCCATCAACTCTAAACCTTTTCTGAGCATTCCCCGACGATCCTGACGGCCCAAATCCTCTTTTCTGCTTATTCCGGTCCATGTTCTGTCTCGCAGAGTCCTTAATCCCCTCAGTTATCTTAGCTTTCTCTACCAACACAGAAAACTCCCGCTCTTGATGTGGAGCGACTAACAACCTCAGGTCATCCCTTAGTCTGTCCTCAAATCGGACACATCTTTCATGTTCAATAGCTACTACTCATCGAGCATACCGGCTCAATCTCAGAAATTCAGCCTCATATTCTGCCACAGACTTGTTCCCTTGAACCAGCCCCAGAAATACCTTCCTCTGCGCATCAGCGTAACGTGTGCCGACATACTTCTTTTGATATGTCGCCTTAACGTATTCCCAATTAAGATCCTCAGCTGTGGCACCATCCCGAACTGTGAGCCACCATTGATACGCTTCATCGCGTAGCAGTGCCACCATTCCTTTTAGTTTCTCCTCAGGGGTCAAATCTAACTCATCCATAATTCGTTCCGTTGCCTCCAACCAATATTCAGCTGTACTGGGTGCCACACCAGATACACCACGGAATACTTCAGCTCCGTTGGCTCAAAGTCGCTCGGGTACAGATTTCCGAGCCCCCATATTTCCACCTGCGCCAGCCACTATTTCCAAAACTCGCAGCACAGCCTGCGACACAGCATCATCTCCCGTCTGATCTTGCTGCTCAACACCAACAGCTGGTGGTGGTGGTGGCGGTGGTACCTCATTGTCAGACCCATAACCCAATCTAGCGGGTTCCGACACAGTCATTCTTCCTCGACCACGTCCACGACGACCACGTCCTCTAGAACTCATTTCTAACGATTGCGCTTTAATCTGATTAAGAAATTTTTTGAATTAGCTTTTATTCCACTGATTATTCACGAAGAGTTTTATGAAAGAAGCTTAATAGGAATTCTTTCTATCATTCAAAATTTTAAGTTTTTCATCCTGATTCACAGAAAAGCACATCCATTCCATAGTATCTCCCATACACATTCACTCTTCGGACAATTTTGTCCGTTCCTAACACAAGGGTATTTTCGTCATTTGTCCTACAGGGTTATTTTGGTAATAAATTGGGGTCAATTTGAAAATTACAAAAGTCATTTCAACATTTTCCAAACTCATGGGTATTTTTTTTTTTGAAAGAAATATTTTCCAAATCAAAGGTATGGCAAGATTTCGGAAAGTAGGGTCATTTTGGTAATTTGGTAAACCAGGGGTAATTTCGTAAATTTTTAGATCAGGGTATTTTTGAATCTTCACAAAATAGGGTTTTTGGATACTTTTACAAAATAAGAAAATTTTATTGAAATCGGGGTAATATGGTAATTTTTTTTAAATCAAGGGTATTTTCGTAATTTTGTAAATAGGGGTATTTTAGTAATTTTCATAAATCAAGAATATTTCCGAAAAATTTTATGGAATAGATTTTATAAATCAAAAGGGTAACTAGGTTTTTTTTTTTTTTTGAGTTTAGCCTATGAATAAGTCCTCTTGGTTAGGGTGAACCGAAGCTACGCACCAGGTAGGATTCAAGTGGAGAGGAGGTGAGTCATGCGGACTGCTTAAGTACCAAGCTCCCACCGAATACCAATCCTAGACATGCGCACAACGGTTGCCACACCCTAACTCGGCGACTTAGACACAGGTTTGTTTAATTAGACATTTAAAGTCTTATGAAATTTGGGGGTAACCTAGTCCTACGTTCCATTCCATTTCTACCCTTCTATAGTTCACAATATAAATCACACAAAGGATAGGGGTACTTACCTGGTGGACTTCGGGTCGGAGACTTAGGTGCCATGCCAGAAAACCTGCTTAAAAATTTCGCAAATTCTTTTGGGCTTAACCTTTGAAAACGTTTTGGGCCTTATCCCCAAGGCCGAGAGTTTAAAAACCGGGCTCTGATACCAAGCTGAAACACCCCAAACCCGGCCCACGAGCCTCGACCAGATTTGGTATGTTCCTTAAGAAAGACCGGTTCAAATTCGTTGATTCTTTGAGAATCTTTAAGTGATTTTTTTTTTGAAAACGGTTTGGGTTATGCTCAAGTTAGAAACCAGTTTATTTTTGAATAAGATACTTAAATTTTAATTTGATAAAATTTCGTAACATAATAACATAATTTAACGTGCATACGTAAAATAAAGTTCATACTAAGGCCTTATTACATCAAAACAAACCCAAAATAAATTAAAGTGCTTAAATGAAAATAAAATGTCTAAATAAAAATTTCTTTGCTGAGTATGGCCACCACTAAGCTCCTGCCGATCCGGTCCTTTACTGATCATCACCTGAAAAATGTTATTCCCACAACGGGGTGAGTCAACGGACTCAATGTGTACACAAACACTAAGTCCAAATAGATTCAAGCATATCAAGTCATACACATTCATATCAAAATATACAATTAATGATGCATTCCCAAGCCCAAGCCTAGTTACCAACCGCTACACATCACCCGTACCAACCGGCACACCGTGGGGACTACTAAGTCAACCTTCCATCCGCTACACACCATCGAAGGCAGTCACTGCAGTCGACGTGCTCATCGCCCTTATAAAATTCGTGGCATAGCCACCAGATTAAATAATTGTGACCGAAGTCACCACATTCAGATATCGTGGTCTTAGATCACCACATTCACTTCCCCTTTTTCATATAACCCGAATGCCCCATTTCACACCTATCATGCATATCATGCCTTAGTTCACATTCTTATCACATTTCACATGTTAAATATAACATATATTCATAATCCTAGTAGGAGTAGGAAACATACCTTAGTACTTTGTACCATAACATGGTACCTTAACCATATTTTTCACATTATTATAAACACTTATATATTAAAACATAACCTTAAATCGATTAGGATTTTAGTGTGGGGTACACACCTGATTTATTTAAAGCTTTTAATCCAAGTCCCGAAAATCCGATCTAAAACCTTAGATCCTTAGTCCCTACATTCGGCCACACTTAGTATCTTTAGTAAAAGCCTATTCGGCTATAAAACCAACTCCCAGTAGGATTTGTACACTTAAAACCTACCTTGTTGTCGATTGACTTAAGAATCAAGTCCCGAAACTTTGTTGTATCCCTTCTTGCATTCGGCCAAACATTAAATTAATAAATAGGTTAGTTTTTTCGGCTTTTGGAAAATAAGAAATAGATCTTAATCAACAAATAGGGCCTTGGCCGAATATTCTTAGTCACTTACCTTACTAATCCAAATCCCGAAATTAATCCCGTGGCTATGAAGATGTCGCAAAACCTTGATTGCTTTGAATCCCGAAGACTTCCTCCTTCAAGTTTCGGCCAAAGAGCATGAATAAGTTTTGGCTATGGCTTTTTGAGGAGATGGGATATTCGGCTACAAGGGAATTGTGGCTGAGAGAAAGAAAAAAGAAAATTGGAAGAAGACTAGGAGAATTTCGGTAGCCCAATGTCTCAAACAAATTAAAGGAAATTAAAAATTATTTAAAATGTGGCAGTCCATGCTAGGTGGCAACCAAGAAATCAATTTCACATTATTACTCCTTCAGGTTGATGTGCCGTTTTGCTCCACTAAGATAATCATGTTGATTAATCAAGTGCTTGTACCAGTTATGCACTACTCACCCAAATACTTATTTATTCAACAAGCATGCCATCCAAGCTTCCACTTCATGCATTATTTAATTCATGCAATGTTTTCCTTGTGTGTGCCGTCCAATTGGTTGACTTCCCAAGCCATTCAAACGTCAACTTTCTTTATTCCAAGCCATATGCCTAGGAGAGAATTCGGCCCATGCTCCTTTGTACCATGCTTTGCATATTTTAATTTCAACCATTTGCTCTATGTGCACATGGCCTAATTTAGGTGTGGTCGTCCACTTTCATGGTGTCTTATTTGCATGTTTTCATCATTTCAATTTAAATAAAATCTCATCCTTCAAGCACTACCCCTTTGCCGTCCACTATGGTCTCCACTACACATGCACATTTCATTTGTTTATAGCTCCCACTAAGTATTTTATTCACCTCAAAAATCATGCTCATTCCAAAGTTATTTGTTTATCACCACATGCCTCCATATTGCCGTCCATGCCTTCATACCCACCCATTTGCACACTTTCAATTTTCACATTTGTTTAATCAACCAACAAACATGTTTTTCCATCTTATGCCTTTCACGCATGCGTCTACCCTATGCACCCACACGCACATTGCTCTTCAATTAAGAATCTTTCAATTGTTTATTTCATTTCCACTTGCCGTCCAATTTGTTCACAAAAAGACAAAGTTCTTGTTTTATGCTCCATTCTTCAATTGTTTAATCATTCCACAAGCATGCCGTCCATCCATCTTATGCACCCACATGTTCATTAATTATTTATTCCATCATTAGCTAAGCCTCCAAGCCATCCATGCATTAGGCATTTTAAAATGGCTTTGTTTAATCATCAATTAATTATTTAATCATCATTAGCTAAGAATAATAATAAGAATAATAATAATAATAATAATAATAATAATAATAATAATTTTGGATGTTACAAATACCTTGCATAGGTCCAACCCGACCTAAGTACCGTTATATTCAATGCATGATCATGTATAAATTTTTAATAAAAAAAAGCTCATGTATAAATTTAAAAAAAATTATTTTTTATTTTTAAAGTATCTACTGGAGTAAGCTCAGTAACTAATTATCCACACTCTGTAAGTCCATCATGGGGCATACATTATCAATATATTAGATAAAATTCATAAAAATACTAAACACTTGTATTGTTGTATTAATGATACTTACGGTAAAACTTATTTTATTTTTTTGTATTAATGATATTTAAAAAAAATTATTTTGTCATTTGTATTAATCTATAATAAAACAGCTTGATTGATTCTATCTAAAATAATTAAGTTGATGAAGGTTTTTCTTAAAAAAATTTAGAAGATAACAATTAAAAGAAATTTTATTTATTTATTTTAGTTATGAATACAATTATACCTTAAATATGTCGACTGAATCTTAGCTCGATTAGTATGGACATTATTGTTAATATAAAAAAAGTGGATTCGAGTGCGCTAAGCGCGGGGAGGGGTTATTAGTAATTTTAAACATTATCTTAAAAAAATAGATATAATCAAAATTTATAACGAGATTGTTAAAAAAAAAAGAATAGTGTAAAGATGATAAATAAAGTATATAAAAAGATTATTCCAATCAAAAGGATTGATGAAAAGTCAAGAAAGGGCACCTTAGTTAATCTAATTTTAAAATAAAGTTATTTAAGATGGAATCTCAATATAATGAAACAAGATATGGTTTAAAAGAGATTTATAATAATTGTGTAATATAATATTATATCAACTATTGAGTAAACTTGGCTTTTGAAGTGGGAAGAGATCATAAATATTTTATATAAAAGCTTTTAAGTTATAATATATTATATATTTTTATATAATTAGAATTTAATTCATTTACTTTAATTCTAAAAAAATTAGTTCCTTTAGTTTTAGTATTTAAAAATATAAGTTTAATTGCGAATATTATTAAAAATATTGTTAAATTTAAATTGATTATAATGTTTTTTGTTTCATGATTATTAAGTAAAATATTTTTTTCTAATTTTAAAATGTTATACTAATGAATTTGACAGAAAAATTGACTGTAGCTAATAATTGGACATGATTTTAAAGTTAGGAAAATAAAAAAATTAAATTCTTGAAAAATAAAAATAAGAGAAAAAATATAGCAAATTAAAGCATATTTTAACAAAGTTATTATTAGGCTACATTGCTAATCAACTACTTTAAAACCAACTTCATATTATTTTATATTCATCCTTGATTCTCGTATATTTATATAAATTTAGTATATTAATAATTCATGTTGTAATGATTTCCAAGAATTGACATTTAATAATTAAAAAAATTATTGTAAAAATATGTAAATATCAAAGAATAAATTAAATTTAAGCTCATCGTATTTCATTTGGATATGAGTTTTTTTTACTTGATCAATGATGTGAAACGTTGTAAAAACAATATAAGACTTAGATAAGTGAATGCCATAAGAATCGGATCAGTAGTTAAATTTAATAGAGATTATTCACTAATATAGATTGTCTCTTATATTACAAAACAATATTTATTATGCAACTTATATTTGTTTAAAACCATTGTTAATCCTCTGTTAATCAATGGTTAAGAGTTCGATCTTCTTCTTGGGTATAGAGTAGTTTTAAAACTTGTATCTAGCGTATACCTTCTTAATGGGCTTACCGAATGCAAAAGGTTAGTCATTGAACTCACTCTAGTAAACACATTGAACAAAAAAAGGATAAAACTATTGATAATCAATAAACCGATATTTACTTTAACATTTATTTTACACGGTGAGAAAATGTGCGCATAAAATAAAAAAATAATAAATGAATATTTATTAATTCCAATGAATACAAAATTTTACTACACTAATATAAGAAGCTTTTAATATGTATGAAACATTATCAACAAGTGGTTAGGTATAATTGTAAGACATATTGCACTCCCAAAAAGGAGAATCTAGGTTTAAAACTTGAAAACGGCATTATTTGGAGGGACAATCACGAATCAAGAACATGAACCATAAAACAGACATGAAAAATATAAAATATATATGTACGAAGCATTGGCAAATATCCAGTAGAAGCAGGTAGTTATATCTACTTTGAAGAAACAATTGATTCATCAAACAAAAAACAAATGCCTTGGCAACCAGTGCTCCATAAGAAATTTGCATATTTTGATGCTTGAAAAGGGTTTTTGTTGCCAGCCTCAGCAGCTTGTATGTACATTTCTTCAGCTCCCCACTCATTGTTTCTCACTTGCCATAAGAAATCAGCATATAGTCCCAATGCCTCGGCATCTTGAGGTTCCACCTCAATAGCACGTTTGAAGCACTCTTCTGCCCTGCATATACCATACCAAAAAATATATGGTATGAATCTGATATGGATGTGAAACATCACCGACTTTTTCTGAAAGTTATGAATCATGTTGCCTTGAGATCGAGAAGACAAATAAAAGCTGCAATTTACCTGTCATAGTCCTTGACAACAAGGTGGAGAAATTGAGCATAATTTGTTAGCAAGAGAGCATTATTAGGCTCCTCAGCAATACGCATTTGGTAAACAAGATCCGTTTTGGAATGAACTTCATAGTTATCTGGTTCAATCCCCACATGCAATAGAGAAACCAATTGTTGCCTGACCTTAGCACATTGATCTTCTTCTTCTTTTTCACTTTCCTTGTCTGAAACCAACATGGTTTCTATAACAACATTTTGAGTGAATCCTTGTCGTTGGATTGCATCAAAACAAACTTTTCCTGCCATTGATTGAACAGAAAAGTTTGCCAAAAGAAGCATGATGTAAACCATGAGTGTCGGTGTTTCGGAAAACACTTGTTGGAACAGCCATACAAATGTTAACGTCATGTCTTGTTGGATTTTAGACAAGACAACCACTAAATCTTCTGAATAAAGACTATCCCTAATCATCAGCGTGTAGTTTTGGATCTCTCTGATGATCAAAACTAATGAAGAAATGGCGTTTTTAACTGAGGAATGTGCAAATTCACTTGCATTATCAACGAAACTACCCAATTTCCCTTGTTGTTTTCGCTTTATGAACCTTAGTGAATGTGAGATCCCCACGTTGTTTGCTTTTTGTTCGATGGTGAACCTTTGAATCTCGTCTCTTTCAGGCCAATTCGGTGGCTCGGGACAAATTCCAAGTGATGTGGGATCAAGGAACTCGACCTTTGATGGCAAAAGCTGCTTCGAAGGATTCAATTTTATCCTCTTGTGAACAACGTTTTCATGGGGGAAGCCATTGAAGCTTGAGCAACAATCAGCTTTCAACTTTCTTGAGCTAAAATGTGATGAACGATGAAGGCGACCATAGTCCAAACATTGCTTGCACTTAACTTGATTGCCACATCTTATAGATGATATTAAAGAGGGCGACTTTTGTGGGGTTTTGAATATCGACATTTGTAGATTCTTTGTAGGTGTAAACTTTATTTCCATTGCTCAATTTGGTCACAATCTGTTAATAAAGCAATGGAAGAAAAGTCAGTAAAGCTCAAAAAATCTCATTGATAGGACAAAGAAAGGGTACTAAGAGTTGAAACTTTGTTTCTTTCTGATTAAATTTAAACCATAATTTCATGGGGTAAATAAAAGAAAAATGAAAACTTACCCAGAATGTGAATATTTTTGTGGAAGAATCAAAAAATAGTGAAAAATAAAAACATAAAAAAATTGGGTTGAAATTGGATTGAGTATTGGAGAACTTTGAAAATGTTGGAACATTAAAAAGAACACTTTCACATGTTATTTATAGCACTGGTTGTTCCATATCAATGATTTCATGGTCAATATTGAGCCATGTGTCTTAATTAATTGACTGATGACTAATTTTTATAAAAAAAATGATGAACTTTAAAATAAAAGATAAATCAACATTTGAAAAAAGGATGATAATAACTATAAAAAGGGAAAATTTCATAACAAATAACAATAGAATCTGTAAGACATACACTGATATTTGGGTTTTTTTTAGACATTATATTGACCTAAAAAACATTTGTTCTTTGGATATCCCTAAAACTAGATTGAAAATGCGACAACTGAGGCCATGTTTATAGAAAAAATTAGTTGAGATACTATGACAATATTTTTGTTATAATACACCTCCGATAAGAAACTCACTAATTTTGAAAACTGGATGATATAAGAGAAGTTTCGGCTAGATATTGAAAAATCTTATTCTAATCAATGTCAAATAGAAAAAGTATAGTTTTATACGGGAAAAACTACGACCCTCGGCCTCTTGCTCTACAGATCCCCTTGTTTTGCTATTGTAGCTATTTCTTCAACAAGTGACGAGATTTGGATCACACAAACTCCAACAATTTTTTTATCACTTTTATTTATAAAATTATCAGAATATGTGAAGAATACATTCTAGACTCATTTTATCACCTACCATGCCAAAGATCAACTAGCTGGGTTTGAAACTTCTGCCAACTGAGCACAATGCTATGGCTTTTCTCTACACCAAGGAGATGTACTTACACTTCAAGCTGAAAGCCATGAGGAAAGAAAGGCTAACCATGCATGACTGTGTTATTTGAATCAAATAAGTCTTTTAACACCTTGGCGCTTGTGGAAGTCTCAAACACCTTCCAACACCCTTAAATCGATTCAAAATTATTTTAACAAGATTCCAAAAGAGAGATTGGCAATCATCACATGACCAGATTTAGCATAAAACCTCACAAGAGCAGCTTGAACATAAGTATCCAAACCGTACCCACAAATCAAAACATGACAATGAATAGTTTCACCTATACTAAAAGCCTTTAAATTGGAAGAATATTTAATCGCGGTGGAGAATATGTAATTTGAAGATGAAATTTTGGCTAATAACATCCGGCGATGGTAGAGAAGGGATTCTTGAGGGAAACTGAATTTAGAGGTTAGAGTGATTAAAGAATGGAAGAGAAAGGTATCTGGTTTGGGGATGGAAAAGAAGAGGTGGCGAGTGCAGCTAATGGGTGAAGTGGCGGGGTAACCAAAAGAAAGTAATTTGGTGATGACGATCCGTGTATGGACTTGTTGAAGAGGTTTGAGACGGGGTTCTCCTTACAGCAAAATCCGATTCAATTTAAAAAATTCGATAAAAAATATAAATTTTGAATTAAATAGTTTGAATTAATTAAGTTATTCGGATCAACTTGAATAAAAAAATTAAAATCTTCGGTTTAACGCGAATATTAATTACACAATTCGAGTTACTTAAAAATCCGAGTAAGAAAAGATAAAACTACATCATTTTGATAAATGATTATTTTTTCTAAAATTAAAACTTAAAACCATTAAGTTAAAAGATAAAACTATATTGTTTTGATAAATGTGTACCCATCAGTCTTACTTATGTAGTTAAATAATCTTGTACTTCGTTTACTAGTTAAATAACCAGTCCATGTAAACTCACCATTGAGTATAAATTATAGGATTCGTTAACTTGACTTGACTCGAAATTTTTTGACTTGATTCAAATAAATTCTAAATTGAGTTCGGTTGCTAAAATAGGATTTGTTGACTCGATTAACTTAATTTTTTTACTCAATTTGACTCGACTCGATCAAATATTCACCTTTACCTGCTTGGATAATTGAGTGGTAGATTGGTGAATGTGTAAGGGAGGCGGTTGATGAAGTTGTTTGGCCTCCTTGAAAAGTTGCCATGAGAATGAGAGAGAAGGGGAGAAAGGGCGGGAAAATTTTGAGATCAATATCCACAGTCATAAAAGATTTTGGGTGTTTGTAGGGAAAATTTTTGGCGGGTAATTAGCAAAACGATACGACTCTAACATTGGGATATTTATAGAGAAGCCACTAATTTTAGTCAAAAATTAAAAAAAATACCTAATGTGTCACATCATTATTAAACTTCAGACTCTTACTATTAAAGTATCATTATATATCTAAATTATGAAATGCTATATTTGAAAAGTTTTGTCCAATGTCCTATCCATTCGTGCATTACTCTCGTAGAATATCAATGGTGTCTTAAGGTTTTATCTGTTTACCTAATTTGATAACTTTTATCTCAAAATTTCATTGTATCTCCAACAATGAAAATGTTTATCATTTTCCAAAGTAACGAATAAATCATTTGTTTAAAAGAAATGAACCATAGTCATATTCCATTTTTATTAGTTCATCAATGTCTTTAAGAAGATATCATTAACTCTTTATTTGATCTACGATTCTAATATTTATAAGTGAATCTACATAATGTATAAGTAGCATACTCATCATACCAACTTTTTGCTTACTATTTTGAGATGCATTTGTTTTTAATATATTAAAGTATACAAGTCGAGAAGGAATTGTATAAAACTGTGTTTTCATGTCATCCTTATCCTTTTCCAATAGGAGAATGACAAATCAAATTTTTACTCCTGATAAAATTCAAATCCAACAAAAAATGCTAAAAATAAGGAGGAAAAATCTGATTTGTCAATCTCCTATTGGAAAGGAATAAAGATTACGTGGAATCACAGTTTCATACAATACTTTCTCATACAAACCATACATACGTAATCTTTTACACACTCAAGATTAAGGTAAGTATATAATGAACGTCATAAGTTAATTCATTTATAAACATATTTAGGATTGATTCATCTTGGGTCTAGTGCAAAACATTTTCAATCCAAATTATCACGTCTATGTCTCTATCTTCAGAGGCAATCATGCTCTGATAGTCAAAACAAGTTATCTTTTCAATTAGACTTATAGACAATGAAACAGTCCTAACAAATATGAATATTGTACTACTATATTAATATTTTGAAAAACAAATTCAAATTTTTGGACGATTTTTAAAGGATCGTATTTTTATTCTTGTATCCAAATTTTCAAATGGCTCTTTAATTATGTAAATAATTTCGAGCACTCTATTGTTGCATGAGATGAAAAAAAACTTGAAATTATGACATAAAAAGCGACTCAAATACAATACGAGTAGATCTGTCAAAAAGAGTTGGATTAGACTATGGTCCAATTTTTTTTTAATACTGATCGGTTAAATCGAAAATCAGTGATTTAATTGATTCAACTATTATCATAAAATAAAATAAAAAGGGTTGAAAAAAATCGATTGAATCGGTAAATAACTAGTCAAATCGAATATAAAGCTATTAAAAACTATTTGATTTGAATTTAAGTAGTTTGAATATTTATTTTTATTGTTATAATTTATAAAATATGTTCAAATTTCTATTATTACTTATTTGTGTTTGTTATTGAAATTCGAGTTATTCGATAGGAAGTAGGACGTGCATGACACGATACTAAAATGATAATGTAATAGTTTTTCTAGAAAATTAAGACATAGATATAGTAAAAGATGATGATAAAAAATTTATTATATATATACAATAACAATATAAAATTGATATTTTTCAAATAAATAGTAATAGGTAAAGAACTTTTCAAAATTCAAAATTTATTTTTGAATTCAAAAACTTGAATCTTAAAAACAGAACTCATTAAAAAATATAAAAATAATATGTATAATTACATGTTTGAGGTATCCAATCTTTCTTTATATTTTTTCTGATAGTATTTGATTTTTTGGAAAACTATATCGTCATGTAACCAACACACATTTGATTGTGTCAAAGCCATTTCGATATTAAACATGTGGCCGACACTCGTGACAAAAGTGTCTATGCTTCATAAACTACCTGCCTTTGCCATTGTTTGGCATTTCTCACTTAATTGGGAAAAATATCAACTTTCGGAGGACCAGAATGTCTCCTAGTATTAACCGGATTTCTATTAATGCTCGGCGGTCGAGACCGGTCCTTTGATGACGAACGTGCCGATATTTTATTACTAGGTGGTGAGTTTACAAAGACCTCATCGTCTCTCTCCAATGATAAGCCTCCGATGCTATGTCTCTTATAACGATCAGGCAACTGAATCCGTGTCGGACTAGGGCTTTGCAATCCCTTCTTGCTAGAAATAGACTGCGTTTTAGACGGTGGAGTCGAAGAGGACCTACGGTTCGGAGGTCGAATCGGTTTTGCCGGTGTTGGAGATCGTTTATTGTTATCATTGTTAACATCACTTTGAGACTTAGCTTTGGTGATCTCAGCACCAACACTCTTACTTGGGCCATGGTCATTGTTATCCGGTGCATTTTGAATCTCCCATGGTCGAGTTGACATCCATCGCTCTAACCAACTCCAACTCCATTTAGGATTAAATGGATCCATAAATGTGTGATTCATCGATCTACAAGTGACCTTCCACGATCGCTGTGTTAACAAAATAGAATTAAATCTAAGTAAATAAAAAATGAAAAGATCCTATATTTATATATACGAATCGAAAGGAAAAAATCCGAAAAACCTGATGAGTAAATGAATAAGCTAAAGCTCTCTCCCTTCGCATGGCTGCTACTTGTCTATATTGTTGTTTTGCTTGCATTTGCTCTTTAGACTTAGTACTTACATTCCAATCTTCTCCCATCTATGAAAATAATCATTAAATCGAAAACAGAACCCAACCAAAAACATTCAACTACGATTCAAAATCGAAATTCACTTACGTAAGGTTTGGAGTTTTGCAACTGTTTTTCGTATTTAGTTTGAAGATGCTTTTGAAGTGCTCGGTTTTGTTCAGACACTCTGAGTTGCCTTGTCCGAGTTTGGGACTGCACTCGAGCAAGTGTCCGCATGCATCGTAACGTAATAGTGGCTTGTCGTTTCACGGATTGCCCTTGTGTCAATGATTTCAACCTCTCTAACCCTCTCAAATCTCGCAATGCCTTCCTCGCCTAACAACACAAATACAAATAGTCACCAAACATGACATTAAGTTTTCAAGGTCTAATTAATTTTTTTTTTAAAATTTATAAGATATTTTAAAAGTTTTCAAACGTAAATAAGTTTTTCAGTGGTTGATGCTTCTAAGTACATATTATCCATATGCATTAACAATTATGGTTGTGACTCAACTCAAACTTAGCATAGATGAAAGATAAATAAATTTCGAGTCAAGCCTTAACTTAACCTATGAATAAGTCTACTGTCTATCTTATAAATGTCAAAAAGGGTTGAGGGGAAGAAATTTGATACCAAGTATCCTCGAAAAACAGTTTGAATCTTAACAGTAGCTATTTCCTCCATTGATTTTCCCAAGTAGTGTGGCGACAAAGTAAGGCGAACCAACGCGCCAGTCACCATGGTGGTGGCCGGAGCGAACCAGTTGGCACGTTTGCTTCCTTTGATATTTTCAGGTAATTTAACCCCATTTTTCTTGGATTTTTGAATCTTCTGGTGAAATAAAAAAAAAAGTACAAAAAATTAAACAAAAAACAATTAGATTATGAAATGAAAATAATTGAAAATGAAACCTCATCTTTGTTGGGTTCAAGGCTTAAAACTTTCTTCACAGCAGTAAACCAGCTTCCTTTTTTGCCCATTCCTCCTTCAAAACCAAAAACAACCAATGGAATTAACATTTCAAATCATATTTAGAGGTTAAAAAATTTATAACATTAAATAAATAAAACTCTTAAATTGCATTGAAAACCAAATTTTTTTATTTAATTTATAAATTTTTTTAATTTTTTATAAAAATAAAATAAATATTTTTAAAATACTGTATCAAAAGATTTAAAAAAAATTAAATCCCCTCTATATTGAAAACCAAATGTTAGCATAATTTCTTTTATATTAAAAAATCACAAACAAATATTGTAAATAATATTTAAAAAATTAACAAATGAAAAAAAATTGCAAAACTAAAATTGAAATATTATTAAACCAAGAAATGAAGATGTACCCAGATTCCAAAGACAAAAGATCAATGAAAACAAGCAATCAAAATTAATACAAAAATGAATAAATTTGTGCAAAAAAGAAGAACAAAACCTGTGCATGGGAAAATTCGTAGATGTCAATTAAAAGATTGGGACATTCCCTCTCTCTTCCTATTCTATATTGGAACAAATTGCAAAGAGGAAAAAAAAGAAAGGTGGTGGGAGAAAAAAAATCGAATGGCATTTTTAGTATTTTTATTGTGGGACACTGATTTTTCTTTTTTACTTTGTCAAAAAAATATTTTTTTTAAATGTCCCCATTTTTTCATATTTGGATTTTTTTTTTGTCCTTTATAAAATGGTTTTGACTAATTTGATGTTACATAGATTTACAAAAAAAAAAAAATTATAAACTATAAATTCAGATTGGTCTAATTATACCTTTAGTCCTTATACTCTTAAGATTAATATCCAAAGTGAAACTACTATTGTTCCAAAGAGGTCCTATATGTTCTCAGAAATTGCCCTGCTGCTAGAAGCATTTGGGACAAAATCATTCCAGATAGAGCACACTCTAGCTTCTACATTGGATCTCTTCAAGAATGGTTAAAGGGAACTTTCAGATTCATCAGCCTCTTTCTCTGGTTGGGATTGATTGGCTGTGTCTTTTCGGGATCATCTCTTGGTGTATTTGGAAGAACCGTAACTTGTTTACCTTTCAAGGTATTTCATGGAGCACTAATGAAGTTCTTAAAGTTTCTTTTAGCTAGGCAAGACAATATACTTCTGCTTTCAAGTCATCGGCACATAGAATTCAAAGATCGTTGGATAGTTCTCTCATGGACAGAAGTTGGGTGTGCTTAGATACGGATGGTTCAGTGAGGCCGGACAAAGGATTCGCTACAATAGGAGGCTTAGTAAGTGACCAAAATGGTAGATGGATCATTGGGTTTAGCAAATTTTTGGGAATTTGTACAATGACGGAGGCTAAGCTTTGGGGTATCTTAGATAAGTTAAAGCTTATCTTAGATATATAGAGGATTTGAAACGAACTTAATTCAAACAGATAGTCTCGAGGCTACTATTACTATTCAGGAGGGTGCCTTTGGAATCTCAAACTCAACTCTTCTCAAAAGAATCGATCAGATCCTGACAAAGGTAAAGCAGTGGAGGATTCAACACATTCCCCGGGAGGAAAACATTGTTGCGGATAGTTTTGCCAAGATAATTCGTGATAGAAGGTCAGGTTTAAGATTGTTTGAGGATCCTCCTTTGAGGGTCTAGTCTTTTTTGAGTTTATATCTATTATTTTCTCCACCAAAAAAAAAAAAAAGAGGACTCACACAGTAAAATTTAAGTCAGAATAAAATTGGAGATAACCCACACATTATTTACACAATGTGGGAGTCGAACTTGGGTGATCGAGACCTCAACCTTTGCTAACAATGCTAATGTCTCATTGGCAACTGGGTTTTAATTTTTATTTGAAATTACATTTTGAATGTTCAAAGAGTATAGAAACTGGAGGCACAATTAAACCATTTCCCTTCCTCCATTACATTTAACAACAGTTTTTAACTTCACAATTGTATTATTTTAATTTTAAAATTTTATTGTCAATGAGACCTTAACATAGTTGGTAAAAGTTAAAGCTTTGAACCTTTTTCGTTAGGGTTCGAGTCACGGAGCTTTGTTCATATTTATTTTGATATAAATCTTGTCATATGTGAGTCTTAGATTATTTTGCTTTAAGTAGATCATACTCGATTTGTGTTTTGTAATATTTAATTATGCTTGTAATGGTCTAGATTTAATATCTCCACTATTGACAATTGATATGATATTACTTATACCCTTTCTCAAATTTTGAGAATAATTTTTAAAAGAAATATTTTAAAAATTTAAATTTTAAAGGCCTTTGCATGTGTCTAGTTGAAAATAGTTATAATTTTCCATGGTTGGAGACACCCCCCAAAAGTGTGGGAGCTATGAATGATATTCTAATAAAAGGGGAAAAGAGCCTCCTTTGAGAACGAGAGTTCCTCGTTTTCTCCAAGCAAGGGGGTTTATATAGCTAGGTGTGGAACACATAAGACTCACGAGAAGGCGTTTAATAATTACTTCCCTTTTTAAAAAGGAAGGTTATAAAATGACTTGCTCAAGACAAGAAAGTATCGAAGAAGTCACTATGTTGTAGGTAAGGTGTTTGTTTATAAGGTACCATCGCAAGAAATAGCATTTTTAGTGGAAAAAAGTCACTAAAACTATAAAATTTAGTCACTAAAATTGAATCTCTAATTAAACATCTTAAGGTTGTTTATGAGTATTAGCAAGGAGCAGCATCTACTAGTGTTTGACACTAGTCAATTCATAAACATGTCATATATGGAGTTGGCAAATTTTGATAAATAAAATCTTTAGGTTTTAATCTTTGTTGCTAATTTGGACGTGTGCAAGCTCATCTTTGATATCCAAATCGTTTATAATAACATATCGTAAAGATTGGTTTGAATCAAATTAAGGAAATCGACTTCGTCCTATGAAGAGATCGATCAAATCGAGTAAACTTGGAAGCATATCCTGAAGATTCAAGAGTTATCTAGGACTCAAAGATATTATATATGTTGATTATCTTGTTGCTTTATTGGGATGATTGATTGTAATTTGGATGGTATATTAGCAAGTCTCGATTTCTTATAAATTGAGGAGACTGGTATAGATAATATACGAATTTTGAAAGCACTTATATCTTTTCATTAAGTTGTATTTCTTTATAGTGTTTTGAGTGTAAAATCAAGTGTGGTATTTGGTTTTTATCCTAAGTTTTCGAGGAGGAAACTTAGAGGAGGGTGTGAGTGTTAGAGATTGTAGTCACTTGTTGTACGAGTTACTAAGATAGTGGATTATCTCTCTGGGCAAGGTCCTGCAAACATAGAAAAACTAAATTGCGTAGCATATCGTATGTTCATTATTTTTCTTCCTCATTCATTTTCAGTGCTTGAAGCAGTTGACACTTCTCTTAGCACTGCTCGTGGCATTGCTCAATTTTACTTGCAATATTTTATATCTTAAAGAAACTTTTACTTAACATAAAACTCTAAAACTTAACCTAAAGAATAGCAATTGGCGGCTAAAGACTTTCAAAGACTCTAACTCGAAAAAAATTTCATATTGACTTGTATAAAAATTTATATTTCGCAATTTTCACTAAAACAGTTAAAGCTTGGAGCTCTCAAACTTAAATTGATACATTTAAAAATGTATTACAAAGTTAAAAAATATAACTTTGATCCATAAAAAAACAACTCGACCCAAAAATATTGGTATGCCTCGTAAAATTATAATATCTCCTTTAGCAATGTATTATTTGCTAGATGCGATTTTGCACAAGTAGTATGCTTTGGCACCCATTGTCTGTCAGAGTTGACCATTTCCATCTAGACTTGGTGTTGAAGTAGGAGTAGATGCCCAACTTTGGCTTATTTCATTGATGATATATCTCTTTTATGAATATCTACTTTTCGATTGCTAAGAAGACATGTAAAGCACTTAAAAGTATGATTTGGAACAACAATGTGGACTACTTTTTTTTTTGTTCTTTTTCTTCTTCTTTTTGAAATAATTATTTTTATAATAATAGTAGTAGCTTGCATGATGCATGTGGAGAAGCATAACATGCACATGCGACTTCTTTTTACAAGGATTATAGAATTAGAATTTCCGTTATTCAAATTTCGATTAAAATCGAATTAATCAATTAAACTGATTTAATTCGGTTAATTGGTCGGAGGTCAGTTAATAATTTTTTTTAAAAGTTCGATTATAAATTAATTCGATTCAAAACCGGGTAATTAACTGAAATTAATAATTAATAATATGAATTATATGTAGTTTTAATTCTATCAAATAAATATTATCATTTTTTTATATGTTTTACTTATTTTAATAATATATATATTTCGATTAACCGAATTACAAGTACTCAAGAGACTAAAAAGATTGTTTTTCACTTGGGGAATCATGGCCCTTGCCTATCCCTTCTCGCTTCGCCCCGAACTTATAGTATTGAAATAGAGAAATGTTGTAAATAATGAAATTCAAACCCTAAAATCCTTAAATGTCATCTCTTAAAAAAATATTTATTTAAACTAACAAATAATTAAATTAAACATCAGGTTTTAAATGGATTTTGTTTTTTTATAAAAGAAAATTGCAAAAAAAAAATTGTTAATATATTCAAATTCTAAATTTATTAGATCACAAGAATGTTTGCATAAATCAGGTGAGATACATCATTCAACAGTGTTGCGAGCTATTAAAGAAATGATTCAACATCCTTTAAGAATTAGGGTGATACATATATTCAGAGAGGGTAACCAATTTGCTGATGGTATGGCAGTAATGGCATTTACAATACCTCTGGGCATGTATAAATATATGCAACTTCAGATAAAATTCTTTAAAAATTATATGACAATTGCTACGGAATAATTTAATAGTTTTACATGTACCCAAAAAAAAAATAGGTTTCCAACCAACCCTTTCTATTCATATAGAAATAAGAAATTTTTTTAATGACACTTGGCAAAGATTTGTCATACACTTAGAATAAGGACAAAATTTTCATACCAATTTGTCAAAGGGTAATAGCAGCCTGGCAGGGCGCCGGCTCCCCTAATTTCTTTAAACTTTTTCTTGGAAAATGTCTGTTTTAGTCCCCCTACGATCTACATTTTAGTCTTGTTTATAAATACTTGAATTTTTATTTTATTTTATTTTATAAATTTTGTAATTTAATATGACAAATTTAGTTAATCTCAATTACCTTTACATTGGTTATTCATAAAAGGAAAACAAATTAAAAAATGTAAATCATTACAATATGCAATTCAAACTTTACATTTTGCTTTTGTTCATATATGTAATTTTATGCTTTGCTTCTGTAATATGAATTGCAGTGGCGGAATGTAGTGAAGACCAGATTAAAATGATAATTTCTTAGTTTTATAATTTATAAAATTTAAAATTTGTAATAATAAAATTACAATTTAACCCTAAAATGATAAAAAATTTATTTAACCTTTTAAAAAGTATAAAGATATAGGCTATTAAAATGATAAATTTACATTTTTACTATCGTAAAAATATAATTCGACCCCCCCCCAAATTTTAGGCTCCGCCACTGATGAATTGGTTTTATAATTGAAATTAGATAAGATATTTTTAGGTCTTTTGCAATAATTAAATAAGATGTAGTGTAAAACTAGAAATCATATCACACGTATATGCATGTGCAAACTATAGATTTAGAACATGAATATGTGTTTAAAAATAACATACAATAAATAATAAAACGTGTATATATACAATTAAAAGAGGCAATAAAGTGTACATAATAAAATTAAAATGTATAAAAATATTAAAATAAAATTTTGGTTGAGTAGTAAATTAAAAGTTTTGCTAATCCAATTGGCACGTGTTCAAGTCCCTTAATATGCACTTTTTATTGGTTTTTAAAAAATAAAATTATTAAAATATCCTCAAATAATATTTTATTTTAAATATAAATAGACACTAAAATAATTTCCCTAATTGAATTGGAACTTGATTGATAAGTGATACCGACCTACTTAAAAATTTTATAAATAAATGGTGATTCAAAATTTGAAATTTTGTAGGACTGAATTGCATGGAATTGTTACTAACTTTTTTTTCTAATTTAAGAAGTAAAAAAAAATAGTAAATTTAGTAATTTCATATGAATATTTTCCTTTATATATATATTAATCTCAAAGTAAAATTATATTTTATTATATAATCCTCAACTAAATTAATACTAATTTTCTTACACGTGTGACTTTATGTCGAATATAATCAAAGGGAAACCTTATCGGGTTTGTATCATTTACTCTTTCACTAAAAATATTTAAATTACGATCGTGATTGTAAAAGTAATAAATTATCGTAAAAATCAAAAATTAATATAATATTTATTTCCACCCTAAAACCTTAAGCAACCTCCACAAACCCTTGCCGGATCTTCTTTCTGATCGGCGGCCGCAGTCACGGCCGCTGACCGGTGATTGAACCTTCATTGACTTACATTTTCTACTCTGTCTCATCTTCATATCCTTAAGTTCAATCTCCATTGGGAACCTTCCAACTCCAAATGCAAACAAATACCACCTAGATTTAACTGGGGTTGCCAACATTGATTCTTTTTTCCACGAAAAATTGAACTTTTCATCGTTGAATCTCTCATTTTCAACCCCAAATTTGTTCTTCGAAACTGAAGCCGGCATTGAACATGACTTGTTGAAAAAACCCTTCCTGATCCGTGATTCCTTTGTCGATTTTGATGAAGGAAAAGTCCTCGACTTGTTGAATGGACGCCGTGATGAAATTTTCCAGGGAAACAAACAGCCGAAATCCTTCTTTTTCTCGTTGTTTTCTTGCTTGATTTTGCATTTCAGCCTCTGGGATTTGTTGCCAACATTGGGTTGGTCTTCTCTGTACGAAATAACTTTCCCACAAAAGATTACGTTGTTGCTATTTTCCGGGAAAATCGAAGCAGGAGCGGGAAAATCATCAGTGAAGAACTCGAACAAATCACCATTATTATTGCTTTGCTGATTCCTCAAATATTCATCACCGTTCCAGAACTGATTCGAATGATCATCACCGTTCATTGCAAGATCACAAAGAGAAAGTGTTTCTTCTTCATTAGATTCATATCCAAAATCCTGCCATGAATCTTTGATTTGTTGCATGGTTCACCCAACTATTGAAAATCAAAGAATCAAAAAAACTATAATATAATGAAAAAGGAAGATGAAATTGAAAAAACTTTGATTTGATGGAAGAATAAATTTCACGTATATATACACATTATAAAAAATATAGACACTAAGATGGCTTTCTAGAGGAATAAAAATTAAAAAGTTATAAAAAGTTATAATATATTTATATATATATATATATATTATATATATACGACTTCTAGAAGGTGGCTTTTCTAGATGAATTTCTTTTTCTTTTAGTAAAAATAATATATTAAATTCAAATATGATAAGGGTAAATTACAAAAATAGTCTAGTCACTTACGTTACTTTCCTCACAGCAATTTTACTTAGATGTCCAACTGGGATGAGAATAATTTTTTTAGTCAAAATAGAAAAGGAAAAGGAAACGAACGATTTTTCTTTTTCAGTCCAAGGTGTAATTAATTTAAAATTTTTAATTAATTAAAAACATATTCTCGTCCCAATTGGATACCCAATTTGGTATTTAAAACTCATTTGGATTAGCACGTATGATTGCTATTAGGCAGGTAACGAAACTTAACGGTAAAGTGACCATTTCGTAACAAACCGATAACGTAAATGATAAAATATAATATAAAACAAACAAAAGTAAACGGTAAAGTGACCATTTCGTAATAAACGGATAACGTAAATGAATAAAATATAATATAAAACAAACAAAATTGATTATTTTTTAGTTTAGCCATATAATAATAATAAAATCTCTCCAACATTACTATACTCAAATTAATATAATAAATTGTGATTAAGAAGGGTCTAAATAGGTCAGCTATTCTTGAGCATAACATTAAGAATTTGGAAATAATAAAAAAATTTCCTGTGTGAAAATGTGAAATTATTGCGGTGTAAATTAATTAATCATAACTTTTTGAATTGTATAAATTCAACATAAAATTCTCTTAATTGAATAAATTAATTGCAACATTTTAGTAAAAGAAAGTTGAAAATGTGGAAATTGATTATGCCCTAAACCTTATAATCAAGCCAAAATAGGATGTCTTTAAATTTTGGAGTAAAAAACTCAAATTTTATGGCATTAATATTCTCCATTCAAACCAAAAAAGCCCAAAATTACTGGGAGATACTTGGAAAATAAAGGGAAAAAAGCATTTTCATTATCATAATTATGTTGTATTTACAAGGAATTCAAACATTTTTTAACCCTTAAAACAAGAAATTAGCAAAGTCAATTCAAAGTAAATTGTGAATTCCATAAAGATTAACTCATGGAATGAAAGTAATTTAGGGACAACTTATCACGGCACTGATTGAGTCTTAATTTGATTGACATAAATATTATTGTCAATGCAGGAAGGCGTGGGTTCGAGTGCGCTGAAACGCATTATCCTCCTATTTATGAGTTCGGAAGAAGCTATAAGCAGTTTTAAGATTTATGTTAAAAAGAACAGATATGACCAGAACCTGTGTTTTTTAATGTGGGGAAAGTTAGAAATTTATTTAAGAGAAGCCAAAAATGAATAAAAAGTTTTGGAAATTGAAGTACAATTTTATCATTGTATTAATTTGTATTAAATGTATCATCGGAGCCTTCGCGATACGAACCATATAGCACAAGTTGAATCCGTATAAAACTATTCTTCTTCTATTTGACTTTGATTAGAACAGAGTTTTCAACCCTTAAATAGATTTAGCCGAAACTCATTTCGTATCATTCGTTTTTCAACATTAATGAATTTATTTTCCTTTACCCGCATGTTTTTCCGAAAGGGTTTTCATGTAAAATCTATGTATTTTTATTTTTTTCTTATTACTTTGCGATCGTTCTACCGCCATTATTGACGCTTATTATAACATATTGTTTAAAATATTTTTAAAAGCCCATAAATTATTTCACTTCCAAATTAAGTTCATATATATATATATATATATATATTGATTTTTCTTTCGAGTTTGGCTACTTTATTGATTCACTTACCTCTATTATGTCAATATTAATCACTACTGTTGGAATTTTTGTTCTTATTTATAGTGACAATTATATGTCTCATGATGAAGGATATTTGAGATTTTTTGCTTATATGAGTTTGTTCAATACTTCAATGTTGGGATTAGTTACTAGTTCGAATTTGATACAAATTTATATTTTTGGGAATTCGTTGGAATGTTATATATATATATATATATATATATATTTGTATTTTTAAGCAAATAAATTATTCAATTTTAATCTAGTAACCTATAGATGAAAGGAAGACTTTAAGGTCTTCCCGTACAACACGTCAATGTGCCTGTCCCTTTCTCCATATGGAGTTGTTGGATTAGATGTTTAGGATTTTCAATTGTTATTTTTTATTTTAACGTAGACCAAGTTATAATAAACCTACACCTAAACTTACGTTTGTTTTAACGTAGACCAGGTTGTAATAAAAAGTATTTTGGAAAAAATATTTTTGACAACTATTTTTAAAATTTTTTTGTTTAAGATTTAAATGTTTATTGTTGATGTTAAAAAATTAATTTTAAACATAGTGTTATAAAATAATAAATATACATTTAAATAATGTCTAAATTAATTAATAGTATAATATTTTAGTAAGAATATAAAAAATATTTTTTTATAATTTTTTAATATTTTAATATATGAAATATAATTTTAAATTTTTTTAAGTAATTAATATTAATTATTTATAAAATTTAATTCGAATAACTATATTTTAAATATTAAAATATAATAAGTAAAAAATTTAAAATAAATTTTAATAAAAAAGTAATTATGTACTCAATATAAATATTATATAAAATACTTTATAATGATTAAAATTGTCATTTATTCTTCAAAGTGTTTTTGTCAAAACCAGAAGCTAGAAAAAAACTACTTTTGCTTTTGGATTCAAAAGCACTTCTGACTCTGAAAGTTGTTTGTTTAATATGATTTATGGCTCCAAAATCGCTTTTTATCTTAATAGCACTTTTGAGAAACAATGTTAAAGTAAACCTTAATCATAATAAACCAATTCAAATTAACCCATCATACACTATTTAATGAGCTAACAAAATCCATAATCTAACAAATAGACTTTTTATTTTCGATAAAATATTTATTTATGTTAATTTTTTAAGTACAGTACAACCAACTCAATACAAAGCTCAATAAATTGAGAATCAAAATATGTCCGAACAAAGTGCACACACGATAAAACTTAAATTTAAAATAATAATATAATAAAAACCACATAATTCATACTTGATCAGTTAAGGTTTCAAGATCTCAACCTTTATCAACAATTCCGAGACCTTATTAACTAATTTATACGATTTAAGTTTAAAAAAAAGTGTAAATTAAAAATTAAAGATTCATTTGGATTACTAAATTAATCAGTCAAATTTGATGGGTTTTTTAAATAATTATTTTAGCCCCTCTTTTCCCTACAAATGGGTCAATTTGTTTACTAATTTTCGACTAAATTTATTTTGAAGGAAATCTGTTTACTCGTAGAAGAACAAAGAATACATCATTGACTTTGTTAGAAATTTGATGTTCAAATTTGTAACTAAAAATTGCATATTTTGACCGTAATTTTACCGTAAGGTAAGTTTGAGGACTAATTTAAAATTAGGGTCATAGTTTCAGGATATTAAGTGCAAATAATTTAATTTAAGGTTATATTTGTTTTACTAAAATAGCATTCGGAAAATGAATTGGTTTTCTAAAAATAATTTGATATTTTCTTGTGCTTAAATGATTCTACATATAATAATTAATATCTTGCATGGATTTAATAATAAAAATGTTTAATTAAAACTTAATATAAAGTTACATATACGAGAGTTGATGGTATCGTTGGAGCTGGAAGGGATAAATGAAACTAATTAAGGATGATTTAAACAAATATTCATATTATATTATTAAAACGTTTATATTTTATATTATAAAACATTTATTATTAGATATTATAAATTCTATTATATTTATTATTAAAATATTAATGTAAATAGTTTTAATAAAATATAAGAATATTATTTAAATTTTAAAATATAGTATTAAAATAAAATTGTAACATTAAATAATTTGAAATCATAAATTATATTAATAATTTATTATATTATTAAATAGAAATATTTAATAATATTGAAATTTGGGATATTAACAATATTATAAACTATAATATTTGATATAAATATTTTATAAATTTAAAATTTATCAAGTTACTCCTAAAGATTCTTTTTCAGAAAATGATTTACATTTTTTTAAATGATCAAGTCAATTTACAAAAAAGAGTTTATTTTCTGTTAATTTTGTAAGTCATTTTCTGTTATTAAGTGGTTTTTCATAAAACAAACGTAGAAAAATATAAAAAAGAAAAAAAAACATTTTCTATAAGTAATTTTTTATGAAATAAATACACCTTAAGTATAGCCTAGTTTGACTACCTTAAAAAAGTTAAAAATATATATAGATTTTATTAACAAGTGATTTTTTTTTTTTTGGGTTGTTCAAGGTATCTACCAGAACAAACCCAATGACTAACCATTCATGTCCGATAAGTCTAATAACTAACATAATAATTTTAAAATTTATATTTGTATATAAATATATTTATATTTATGTAATTGAGATATATTTGAATATATATATATATAATTCAAAGCAATATAATGAAACATGTGGATAGTGGATAATGTGCTTCAGCACACTCGAACTCATTTCTTGCGTTGACAATAATACGTATGATAATCGAGTTAAGACTCAATAAGTAAGTATTATTTTTATTTTATTTAGAACATTAATTTGATTTGATTTAATTTAATTTAATTTAGGTTTTTATTTTATTTCCCAAATTCCTTTTTTTATTCTTTTCAATTTCTAGAAGCTTTTATCATAGTGACAGTTAAAATAGTAGGCTATTATTATATGTGCTGCTTGCAAGTCAAAATATGGAAAAAGAAAGTTCATAGGATCCACCTTTTGATTTTCTTTTTGCATTCAAAAACATTATATTTATTCAAACATTTCTCCTACCACGTGCTATTATAATATAAAGTCGTTAAGCAAATATTTAGGAACTTTTGGAATTATTCATTTTCATTTTTAAAATTTTATTTTGATCCCATTAGTCAGTTCATAAGGAAAATTATGTGTTTAACATTGGCAGAACATCCTTACAAGTCTAATTTTTTTCTTTTTTATAAATTTTAAGATTTTTTAAAAATTTTAAAAAAATTTAGCATTTTAGGGTTCGAGACCCTTGTCTGCCCCACCTTGACATCATTTTTTTAGACAGAGGTGAAGTTAGAGAGGCTGACAGAGACCCTGGCCTCCCCTAAAATAAAAAAAAAATATTATTTAGGCCCTTTAAAAATTTTAAAGTAGTAAAAGTGAAATTGCATTTTAGCTCCTCTTAAAATTATAAAAATTTAATTTAATCATTTAAAAATTATAAAGATATAGACTATAAAAAATTAAAATTTCATTTGGCCCCCTAAAAACTTGTTCTGGCTTCACCCCGGCTTATAGACATGATATTTATATATGATGAGACTCGAATATAAAATAATAAGATTTAAAGCTTCAACCTTATCATTTCAATTAAAGTATTATTGGTTGAACCACTTTGACGTATGTTTGGCATTACATTTAGGCATAATGCCAAAAATAGCCCCTAACGTTTGATTGTTTGGTCACTTTTGTCATTTATATTTTTTTTTAACACTTTAACCCCTAATGTTTATTTTTTTGTCAAATTGATCTATTTTTAACGGACATGTTGACGTGGCCATTGGTTGACTAATGATCAACATTAACCGCTAACGTGACGATCTAAATGTAATTAAATTCTAACGTAGCACTATTTTATCTAATGTCACGTCAACTAATGATTTTAAAATTATTAAAACTATTATTTTTTTAAATATAAAATTATTAAAATTATTAATTTCCAATTTCCACAATTTATTCTTCCCCATTGTTTCTTTCCATCGTTCACCATCATCATCATTGTCTCTGATCTTCTTCCCCATTGTTTCTTCTTTCCATAGTTTCTTCTTCCCCATTGTTTATTTGAAAGCTTCAAAATCCATCCTTGAGCCTCAACCTTCCTTGTCTCCAATCTTCTTTTATGTTCATTAGATGGGCTCCATTTTTCAACTGAATCTCCAATTCATTTTCACCACTACTATCGCCCCATATTGCCCCCTAACAGTTCATTTTCATTAGATGGCCTCCCACCAAAGCCATTGCCCTCGAAGAAAACCACCATACCCATCTGCCATCACCCCTTATCCCGAATAGAACCCACTTTCCCATCGTTGAGCCACCACATACAACCTCCCCACAATACAATAACTAAACAGAACTAGACAGTAAAACTAGCAGCTAAAAAATTATAAGTCTTAAACCCAACAAATGAACAAGGCTAGATTGTCAGAAGGTGTAATAGGCCTATCTTACCTGGCCCACTAAACCAAAAATCCAAAATAAAAAATATACTAACAGTCCAAGTTTTGGGTTTCAAGCCCAATTACAAAACAACCCAAATTAATAAAAAACTTTAACAGCCCAAGCCCATAACATAAACAAATTTTCAGAAAACCTAAGCCTAACCCCTTTTCCCATGTGCGCCGCTCGTCTCCCTCGGGCGCACAGCCCGCGCCTCGTCCCGAGGCCTGCATGGCGCGCCTTTGCCACTGTTTCACCAAAACAGCAAGGTTCACCCTCCGTTGACTCGCCTAAACCTACAAACAAAAGCAAAAAAGAAGCAGAAACAGAACACGAAAGAACAATAACAAGGACAACGAAACAGTAGAAAAAAATAAAAAGAAAAGCAATGTAAATGGCTATAAAAGCCAGATTCAATGTAATTTTTCGGACACACAATCATTGAATAGAAACAAAAACGCAAGATTAATAAAAAAAAAAGGCAGAAATGTGATATTCTATTACATTTCGGTTTCACTTCGAAATAATAAACAAAAAAAAGGAAGGCTTTTTACCTCTACCATCGCTGTCGGAGACCTCTCCGGCTTGGAGGGTGGTCGAACCCTTAGTGGTTCACCGAAAACCCCGATGGGGTGACTAGAAGCCGAAAAGTTTCCCTAAAATATCTAGGGTTCGGCTTTTCCTGTTCATTTCAAGTCGTTTTTTTAAGAAAAGAGATTAAGGGTTTTAAAAGAAAAAAAGAAGAGTTTTTTTAATAAAAAAAATTCATCTTTTTTCGGCCACTGGAGACGACGGTCGCTGTCGCCGATGACCGGTGGCCACAGTGGGCTCTCGACAGCACCATGGCCGGACTAAGGGTGTGCTATAGAGAAAAACTTAAGGGAAAATGATTTTTTTTTAAACTGAGTAAGAATGATTTTTTTTTAAAAAAAAATTTGCATTAAATAGGGGTTGTGAAACGGTGTCGTCTCACTTAGGCATTTTAACGCCGAAATGAAGTCGTTTTGGCGGGACCCGCGCGTCGACCCGACCAGCTCTTAGGATTCGCGTGTTTTTGGATGAAAGGGTTATTTGCGCACTTATTCCTTCTGCTTTTAGGGTTGTTTTCAATGGGGTCCTATTTTATTTTGTAATTTTGGCCACTTATTTGGTCCCTACTAAAACGTTGCGTTTTGGGAACAGGGAATAATTTTCCAATTGGTCCCTTATTTCGCGCCTGTCTCATTTTGGCCCTTTTATTATTTATTTTATTTAATTTATCCCTTTTATTTTGTTTAAATTTCAATCTAGTCCCTTTTATGTTTACTCATTTATTTATTTTATAATTTAGACTCTAAATTTTATTTCGTATTCAATTTAATCTCGTATTCATTTAAAGATCCTATATGTATTATTTTCACCATTTTATTTATTTGTTTTTATATATATATTCTTTATTTTTATTTTATTATTATTTTAGTTCATATTATTCTTTATTTCTGACGTATATTTTGTTGCTTATTATTATTATTATTATTATTATTATTATTATTATTATTATTATTATTATTATTATTATTATTATTATTATTATTATTATTATTATTATCATCATTATTATTATTATATTTAGGTACTTTATCACAAATTGCACCTCAACTTGCTATATTTTAATTTGGCCTTTTATTTTCAATACTTTATAAATTATTTTTTTCTCAATATTTATTTATGTATATATTTATTTCTTTGTCTTCATAACATTTGAAAATTTGGTATTTTCTTTTTGTGTGCATTGTTTTGTTATTATTGCTGTTGTTATTTATTGTATTATTTATTTTATTTTTCCTTGACTGTTAATGTTGGTATTAAAGTGATACGTATTATGTGATTGTTGTCATTATAGGTACTATAAATTGCTTAGTAGTACATTTATATTGTTGTCATTCATTAACATAATATTTTATTCACATACTATTTTAAATATTATCTTAGTTTTCACCCAAATTCGTAAAAAAGGGGAAAATTTTCAAAAAATAGGGAATGTTCCGTATTTGAAAGATTCGATAAAATCGTGCCCTACTTACGGGGTTTTGATTTTTCTTTATGAATTCGAATAATCGAATATCCTTTTAAAAACTAAAACACGTGAGATTTCAAACAAAAAAACAAAGCCAAATTATTCTCAAAGATTCGAAGTGTCACGTCCTAACTTACGGGACGTGACGTTTAGTTGCCTCGAGATAAGAAGGTCTTCAATATATATTTTTTGACTTATTCAAGCAAATTTTTAAGTAAAAAATAACATAATACAAAGAGGGATCGTAGTTTAAATTCTTTCCGAGTTTTCAACTTTCGACATAAAGACATCAAATAATCAATTAGGTACCAATTTTGGGCGTAACGAGGGTGCTAACCCTTCCTCGTGCGTAACCTTTTTGGATTTTTGTAGACCGAAAACATTGTTTTAATAAATCAAACCTCTTATTAAAACGATGAAATCACGAGGTGATCCGATCACACCTCATAAAAAAAGATTGATGGCGACTCCCATTTTCGTTTTCTAAATAAAGTCGACCTATCAAAAAATGGTTTTGACAGAAGGTTTCCAGGTGTCTATTCGACAACTTGAACGGTGAGAAGAAAGAGCTCAACGAGAGGAAATACATATTAAAAAATGGATGTCGTCTAACGAACGAAAAAGAAGATCAGAGACAAGGAAGGTCGAGGCTCAAGGATGGATTTTGAGGTTTTCAAAGAGTTTTTTTTTTTTTTAGAAAACAAACTGGACATGTAACGCCCCTAACCCGTATCCATCGCTGAATTAGGGTTACGAAGCATTACCGATCAAAACATAACCCGAAACAAGCATTCATAAAGAAATATTTATAGACTTAAAAACATTTTACAAAACAAATCATATTTCTTTAATACTAGTTCAAATCAAATGAACTTCCATCTCATAATTATCAAATGCCTAATTCATTATTAGTCATACTTCTATCATATCACATTTCATCATAGATGAAACAAAATTTTAATAATAATCATATTATACTCACTTGCACATAATTAAGAATCAATCATATATCATTTCATGCATGAAATATTTTAAAGCATTATCAATAAGTCATATATATATATATATATATATATATATATATACACACGAATACAATACTAATTTATACACAATTCACTAAAACCTCATTAATCATTTTCAAACATTAAAACATATTGTAACATCTATCTCACATGTAAGTAACCAACCAAAACATTTACCTAGCCATTTTAATACATCTTATAACCGAATACGTAAGCACATTTTAACCAAATTATTAAGGAAATTAATAAGGCCGAATATGTACAAGATATCACATATCCAATAATCTAATCTAATGAACACTTACATTAATAATATACTTAGCTTCTCACGGCATTTATACAATTATTCATAACTCATTATATCTTAAACATAAATTCGAACAATTAACATTGGCAAATTTCAATACATATGCACATAAATCCAATCGAATCATTTTATAACATAAGTCACATTTAACATATAATTTAATCATGATTAACCTTGTTAAGTGGCTTACCCTTCACCCAAATACAAATCAATTTACAATTTCAAAAATCAAACCAAACCACATTAAATTGAGCCAAGTTCGATCACCCAAATTGAAACATATAATATCAACAAAAATCTCATAGTCAACCCACATTCAACTTCACTCTACCATAATTAAGTATTACTAGCACAAAACACCATCAAAAGGATATAGACTCATTTATCAAATTAGTCATTTTCGCATGGCCTTTATATACATCACATTCATATTGAACTCAAAAGAGTAACATAGCCTATACATGCCATTGTTTCAAAAGGAGTTTAACCTATAAAATACCAAAGTTAGTCGATAGTGTGATAGACTTTGACGATGATCCCCGAGCTCGTAGCTAGACTTCAAAATCTATAAAATAACATAATTAAACACACAAAGTAAGCAATCATAGCTTAGTAAGTTATAAGCAATTTCACAACAACAATGCATTATATCTTTGTATTAAATAAATCAAATTAATATAATCACTACCAAGGTTTCTAACCAATACTATAATTTATAACATATTTCAAAGCTTTTGCTTCTTAATAAACCAAAGGCCGAACATCCAAACTTTCGATAATAGATTTCACATACATTTTACTTACCGAATTTATATTTGCATTTCAAACTCATGTAAATCGCATGTTCAAGATCAAAAATAATAAAATGAACTCCTTATACAAATTCCACTTGGCCGAACCACATTATATAATCATATTAGCAATCAATGAGATTTTACAAGCATTTCTCCATATCGACCTATATCAATCAAACTATATATTTAATAAATACATTCCATCCAAACCAAATTATCACTCATACTTGATTTCAAATAATAACATCTCATAATATCAACTTGCCAAATTCATTCCAAAATATAAAAATTCATCGCACATTTAAGCTATTTTCCCAATTTCACACACTTAGTGCTCGGTATTTTAAAATTCGCACCAAATGATCGATATCGCACACTTAGTGCTCGGTGCTTTAAAATTCGCACACTTAGTGCCAAATGACCGATTTCATACATGTACACATAAACTTATAATCAACCCATATATATATATATATATATATATATATATATATATGTTTCAAATCAACTCATAATTTCTAAACACATTCGGCAATATTCATTATCTATATATATACTTCCATTTAAATTACTTACATCATTATAAATGAAATTTCAATTGTTGTAACTTTTTTTTTTTGAAAACGGGGATTGACTTTGGTTTTGGAAATGAAAACAAAAAATGGGGAGTCGCCACCAATCCTTTTTTGTTGGGGTGTGATCGGGTCACCTCGTAAAACGGTTGTTTTTAATAAACAATTTGATTTGTCAAAACAACGACTTCGGTCTACGAAATTCAAAGAAATAGGTTCGGGAGTCGGTTACGCACGAGGAATGGTTAGCACCCTCGTTACGCCCAAAATTGGTACCTAATTGATTATCTAATGTCTTAATGTCAGAAATTCGAAAAGATTTGAAAATACGATCCTCTTTTATTTTTAAAAAACTTGAACAAATCGAAAACGAATGATAAGACCCTCTTATTTCGAAGAGATAAAATGTCATACTCAGTAAGTTAGGGCACGACATTTTGGACTCCCGAAACTGAGCTTGTCTCTTGACTTTAAAATTCGGATTTAAATTTGAGGAGGATATTCCGTTATTTGTCAGATGAGAAGCCGGAACTCAGTAAGTTAGGGCTCAATTTCTCAAAATTCCAAATACAGGACATTGCCTTTATTTTAAGAAATCTTTTCCCGAGGTAACGAAATGTCACATCCAATACGTTAGGACACAACATCTCGAATTCTCGAGAAATAGCTTTCTTTTTATTCAAAACTTTTTTATTTTAAAAGGATATTTCGCTATTTAGGTTAAACGAGAAAAATCGAAACCCAGTAAGTTAGGGCACGATTCTCCCGAATTTCTAAATACGGAATATTGCTTTTATGAAAGAAATCAATTTTGTATTGGGTAAAAGTTAATAAGCATGAATTTGTGAAAACAAGAAAAACATGAATCACGGTATTTACACGCATCATGGAATAATAATAATTGCATAATGTGAGTGACAATAATAAAAATGAGAATAAAATAAACAAATCGAAGATAAAAAGAAATGATGATAAAAATAAAAGTAAAAATGGAAGTAAAATAATAATAAGTAATAAATACAAAGAGAAAGTATAATTATAGTAGTAAAAAATAATAATAATAGTAAAGAAAGTAACAATAATATTATAATTATAATAAATATAATAATAATGGTAATGAAAAGAATAAAGAAAGTAATGAAAAAAATGATATTAATAAAAATAAATAAGAATAAAATAGAAAAATATGATAATATTGAAATAATAATGATAATAATAATTATAATAATATTAATCGAAAATAAGAATGCTCATAAAAATATAAATAATAAAACATGTTAATAATAATAATAGTAAAAAGGGTAAAAAGAAAATAGTAATAATATTAATAATAAAAATAAGTCTGATAAATATAATAATAGTTATACCGAATAGTAGTAGTAGAAGTAAATAAATAATAGTAATCATAATACTAATAATAATAGTAATAAAATAAGAATAAGGGAAATAATAGTAGTGATTATGGTGTAATAGGATAATAAAATTTTAAGGAAAATAAGTAAATAAATTAAAAAACTCATTAAACAGGTTGAGGATTATATTAAAAAAAGACTGACATTTAAGATACAAATTCGAAATAATGAAAAGCCAATTAAGGGCCAGAGTGAAACGCGCAGAAACTTGCAGGGGCTAGATGGGAAAAATTCCCAACCCTCGCGCGCACCGTTTCGCATGGGACTAAAATGGAACAAGATTGAAAGTCACGAGGTCAAATTAGAAGAAATAAAAATGAAATAAAAGACTAAATTAAATAAACTGAAAACGCAGAAAGGCCAGGGGGAAAAATAGCCTATTTAATGGGCACGCGCGGATCCCCTTTTCGGAGGGGGTCGGGTTCACTCGGGTCGACACAAAACGGTGCCGTTTCGGCGCTAATGGCCCTTACCTGAAATGACGTCGTTTAACAGTCATATAAATACTATTTTAGGCCCCAAAATTTCCTTTATTCTGCTGTTTTAAAAAAATAAAAGTCTTCTCTTTCAATTTTTTTCTCTAAAAGGTTCCTAAGGCCGGTCAGGGGCCTGTGGTCCTCCGTCGTGTCCCCGCCTTGGCATCCGCCGTGTATGACGGTTAAAGATGCCAGAAAATGGGCCTTTCAGTCCCTTTCAAGCCAGATCTGGGTTTTTCGAACCAAAATAATAAAAACAAGAACCCGAATGCCTTTCAGCTCCCCCTGTTATCTCTTTGGACGAAACCCGATCGGAACCCTAAAGGGTTTCCGTGGCTTCGGCGAGCGGAGGTGACCTCCAATAGTGGCGCAACTCCGAGAAACAGGTGATAACCTTTGCTTTCTTTTTATTATTTTTTGTAAAAATTTAAAAGAAAATAAAAGAGTAATAGTATAAGAAAAAAAAAACTAAAACGAAAATCACCTAAAAAATATGTTCTTTTATTTCCCTTGTTCGTATTTTCTCTTTTTATGAATTCGGAAATCCCCCCTTTACATTTGATTTTTGCTTGGCTTTATAGCCATTTTTTACACAATTTTTTGGACTATTCTATGCTGTCTTTTCATTTTTATTGTTCTTGTAGGCAAGTGGTGGTGCTGAGCGCATGGGCTGTGGCCGGTGGAGCAGTGGTCAGAGGTCAGAGCAAGTGGAGTCAGAAGACCTAGGGCGACTAGGGTTAGGGTTAGGAATTTTTGTTTTTTCTGTTAAGGGTATTGGGCTAATTGGGCTAGAATTGGGTTTATATTAGGTTTAATGGGTTGCGGTTTTAATTGGCTGAAATTGGTTTAGTATTGGGTTGGTTCTTTAGTGGTCTAAAGTTTTAGGTGTAACGAAATGGGCCTCGGGTAATTTGGGCCTTCTACATCAATTCAACTCAATTGCTTAAAAACTTACCTCGAGTATCGATGGACTTTGTTTCCCGACTATTCGATTAACTTCGCCTTTCCCCGATCCAATCCCGATCCTTTTTTTTCTTGATCTAATAAGTTTCAAATTTAGCTCATTCAAACATATTTTCATTCAATTTAATCCAAAAACACATAAATGGGCAAATTACTATTTTACCCCTGACATTTACAATTTTTACAATTTAGTCCCTATTGCACAAAACACAAAATACTCAAAATGCTTAGGCTGAATATTCACTAGCTCCATACCAGTCTATATGTTTCATTTTTTTCACATTTTAGTCCCTCAAAAATTTATTTTCACAATTTAGTCCAAATTACTCAAAATTATCAAAAATCCAAAGACAAAACATGTTAATTCAACACATATCTTCCATTTTCTATCATCAAACAACAAAAATCACAAATTATCATCAATGGCATAGCACAAATTCATCATCAATTTCAAAAATTCAAGCATGGGTCTTGTACATTTCGAAGCAACGATTACAAAAACGTAGAAATTATCAAAAACCGAACTCAAATCACTTACCTATGTGAGCTTGCAAAGGCCGAATATCACCAAGCTTCCTTTCTCTCTTTTCTCTCTTATTTTCGTCACTTTGAGAAAGATGAACACTTTCTCTTTCATTCTTTTATTTTTATTCACTTATAATCCATTAAGATATATATATATATATATATATATATATATATGATAATAATTTACTGAACTTTCATTAAATTAGTCCAATTCAGAGTCCAAAAACATAAAGAAAAAACAAACGTCAGCAGTACTTGAAGCAAACTAATAGAAATAAACCCCTAAGCCCAAGCTAAGGCAACATAAGAACCTTATGACTAAACACTCCAAATAATCGGCCCATTCTCCACTAAGTTCAGCAGCAGAAGCGACGAGGGAGCTATTTGGGAATTGCGTCCCAGCTGTTAACCACATAAACCCCATCTAAGAAATCTCAATCAGTGCTAGAGACGTTATCAGGAACTCAATTAATGGTTCCCATCATTTCCAATAAACCATATTTCCTTTTTCGAAATCTCTTTCGATCTTTTCAGTAGAGAAATCTCCAAAAACATCCATCATCCTCTTCTCTCAACCTTTCAGCTTCTTCCTTTATCCGCTTCATCGTCTTTGTTCTTGCGCATTTTTCGTTCGCCTGTGGTCTACCATCATCGCCGATTCAACTCCAGTCGGAACCCTATTCAACAGATATGTATTTTCCCTTTTTTTAAAACCCTCATAAGCAATTCTATGCGCAACCTCGTTTGCTTCTCTGTGTAAAAATTGAAAAACACAGTGTCTGTAACGTAGGGCCATTTCCTTTGAGTCTTTGATATATGCCGCAATTTTCGACCTATCTTCCCCTTTTCCTTGCAGTTTTTAATCACCGTCCTTGCATCTCCTTCAATTTTCACATCCCGTAGATCAAGTTGGTGTCCCAGAACAATGGCTTGGTAGCATGTTAGTGCCTCAGTAGCAAACGCAATTGGTATGTTTTTATTAATTGTAGTCTTTGAACACAGTACCTATGCTCTTTCATTTCTAATTACTAACCCAGAACACGATTCACTGCTTTGTCTATTGAAAGCCACATCAAAGTTAATCCTCCAGAACATCCTTGCAGGGGCTTCTCATCTTTTCGTGTATGCACATCTATCAGGTATTGGCTGCTTTACCCCGTCCAGTTCCCTTAAATAATTTGATACAAACTCTGCAATTTGTGTCCCTGTTTTTGTTTCATTTTCATGAATGAGTTTGTTCCTGAATGACCAAATCCCCCATAAGGCATATACGAACTTTCTGCACTGGTTCATCGAATTATTTTCAAAAAAATTTCCTACCTATTCATTGTACCCCATACTTTCATCTAGAACAGGTTCAGCAATGTCTAATTTTTCCCATGTTTCCTTTGTAACAGAACAGTCTCTAAAGAGATGCTCCCTCGTTTCTGCTTTCATATTGCATCTTCGACAATTAACAGCCCCCATTAGTCTTCTGTAGTATAAATTACTGTAGTTAGGCAAATAGTTACAAAATTTTCTCCAAGTTGTAATCTTAAGTTTTGCTGGTAGATCTAGATTCCACAACCATTTGTAAAAGTTTTTGTAAATGCCTTGTAATTAAGTCTGCCCATTTTGTGAGAGTAATCGGTACCCACTTCGGACTGAAAACTCCCCCGTCGGTTCTCCTTTTCAGATAACAAAATCTTCATGAAGGTTTCTGGATAATGGAATACTCAAGATCTTCTCAGCAATTCTCGCAGTGAAGGTATTGTGAACTAAAACTTCGTCTCATCTCCGCGTATTTGATTCAAACAGATCTGCAACATTTTCAAGATTTGTGTTCATATCTGTGTTCTGACTATTGAGCGTTTCATTCCCAGGGAGCCATTTGTCGTTCTAGATAGAAACTGTTTTTCCATCACCAATCCGCCAGCCCATCCCTTGCAAAATAAGACCTTTTGCCACCCATAAGCTCTTCCAAGTAAAAAAAGGTAGATTCCCCAACTTTGACTTGATGAAATCTGAGTTTTTGTAATATTTAGCTTTCAAAGTACGCGCTAGTAACAAATTAGGATTACGTAATAATCGCCAACCCTATTTAGCTAGCAAAACGATATTAAAATAATTTAAATCACGGAAACCCATCCCCTTGCTTCTTTTGCAACGCTCGACGCTTTCCAAGAACACCAATGCATTCCTTTCTTGCCGTTGTTTTTATCCCACCAGAATGAATTCATAATATTTTCTAAATCCGAACATAACGATTTTGGCAAGAGGAAGCAAGACATTGTATAAGTCGGAATAGCTTGTAACACTGCTTTTATAAAAACTTCCTTACCTCCTTGTGAACGATACTTTATGCTCCAATTGTTGATTCTCTGCTTTAGTCTATCTTTTAAAACCTGAAAATCCCATTTTCTTTTATGTCCCACCATACTCGGAAGGCCTAACTATTTCTCCGGATCGTTTGAGCACCGAACCCCCAGAATCTAAACCGCCAAATTTCTGTCCTGGTCATTAACATTCAAACTAAAGAACACCATTGATTTTTTGAAGTTAACACACTGCCCCGAACACGTTTCATATTCCATTAGAACATCTTTGAATACCTCTACTCCTCTATTTGAAGCTTCCCTGAACAGAATGCAGTCATCCGCAAACATAAGATGAGTAATTGTTGGAGAGCCTTGACACACCTTTACGCCCCTAATCCTATTTTCTTTACAAGCCAATCTCATTAGTGTTGATAATCCCTCACCACAAAATAGAAAAAGATAAGGACTTAACGGATCTCCTTGACGTAATCCTCTTGTGGACCTAAAGCTCGATCCTTCTTCCCCATTAATTAAAATAGTATACCGGACAGAATTAAGGCAACAAACAATGAGATGAATAAAAGTTTCTGTAAAACCCATCTTGGACATAACTCCTTCTATAAATGGCCATTCCACCCTGTCATATGCTTTGCTCATATCAAGCTTTAAAGCCATAAAACCTTTCTACCCCGTTCTTTTATTCTTAAGAGAGTGAAGAACCTCATAGGCAAGCAACACATTGTCAGTGATAAGTCTGCCATGAACAAATGCACTTTGAGAATCATCAATACATTCTTCCAACACCATTTTTAATCGATTAGCGACAGTCTTTGCGATGATTTTATAAATCACTGTACATAGGCATATAGGACAAAAAAATTTCAGATTTATGGGGGTCACAGTTTTCGGGATCAGCAGCACTAGTGTTCTATTTATCTCATCTAGCGGATTCCTATTATTCAGAAGTTCCAAACAAAATTCACTGGTTTTATTGCCCACTATGTTCCAAAATTTTTTATAAAAGATCGCCGAAAACCCATCAAAACCAGCAGCCTTCGTCGGACCCATCCCCTTCAGTGCCTCAATAATCTCCGATTCTGTATAAGAAGCTATCAATTTTTGATTCATGCTTTCTGAGATGCAAGACTTTATTCCTGTAAGAATGTGCGTTACATCACCAACTCCCATTGATTCAAATAAATCAGTAAAGTATCTTCGTCCAATCTCTTCAATCTCTTTCTCGTTTTTCGTAACAGATCCACCAGTTCTTTGAAGGCCCCTAATTTGATTAATTCTCCTTCTTTGTGACGCACTCTTGTGAAAAATGAAGTGTTCTTATCCCCCATTTGTAACCAATTAACTCGCGCGCGTTGTTCCCAATATCTCTCCTCCTTGTCAAGTTCCATATTTAAATGGAGTTTTACCTCCATTAATTCTGCTAGCGACTCCTCTGAGCTATCTTCACCATTCAATTCTTCTATTTAACTGTTGTATCTCACCTTTATGCCTGACTTGCAATTTTTCCCCCAGACTTTCAGGCCATTTGCAAGATAACTCATACGATTAAGATATGATCCCGAGCTTTCTTCCTATAGCTTCCGTATTTCATCCTCACAAGTTTCCTCGAGAACCCACCAAGATTCAAAACGGAATCGTCCACGCCTTCTTTCTCTTCTTTTAATCTCTGTTTCTATGAATAGAGGACAATGGTCTGAGAAGGAATGTGGGAGATGCCTTAGAGAGTAATTTGGAAAATTTTGAAGCCAAGAATTCGTCGCTACTCCTCTATCAATTCTTTCCCTAATATTCCTCTCAATAGTTCGACCTCTCTCCCAAGTAAACCAGGTTCCTGAAAACCCGATATCGCCTAACGAGCAATCTTCTAACGTTTTACGAAACGCCTCCATTCTAGTCTCCTCCCTTGGATTCCCTTCTTTTTTCTCATGTGCATAAAGAATCTCATTAAAGTCCCCTGCAACCATCCAAGGTAACGTGTTGTTCCTCCCTAAGCGTCAGAGTAAATCCCATGTTTCTACTTTATTTCTAACCTCCGGGTTCCCATAGAAACCCGTGAATCGCCATTGAGGATTTTCTTCTTCTTTAATCTCCACATCAATGTGATTTTTTGAAAAGCTTTTCAAATTAACTAACTGTCCCCTATTCCATCCTAAACATAAACCTCCACGAGATCCTTCAGCCGCCACATTAATACCATTGAAAAAACCACATCGTCTCCTAACTTTTTCCATTCTGCTAGTATTTAATTTTGTCTCCATGAAGAAGACAATTTGGGGATGATAAAATTTTAGCATGTGCTGAAGTCTTCAAACTGTTCATGGACTCCCCAATTCGCGAACATTTTAGCATAGGATTTTCATTGCTCCCGGCTAGCTTGCCCCAAGGCAGCCATCGATATTTGATGATTGTGGCCAGAAGAGTCCACACCAACCTCCACTGAATCTTGTCCATTAGAAACTTTGAAGGTTAACGAATCAGAGCGTTGTCTTTTATTTCCTTCCTCATTACTGATTGGGACGTCCTCTGAATCCCATTCCATCATTTGGCCCGACTTATATTCCATCCTTTTTCCCTCTGTATGACAAAATTTCTCCTCTTCTTGATAAACATGTGGTATCCCATTAGGTTTGTAACCTTCCAGATTTATCCCAAGAACATTATTAATGGTTCCCCATTATTCACCATCTTTATCATGGCCTGAATCATATCGACCTTGATACCCTCCCATAGCCCTCCCTAAACGGCCACTGTCCTCCTCATCCCTCAGCCATATACTGTTAGTTATGGATGCCCTCCTCGTCGATGCTCTTAGCGACAGGTCCCATCCAAACTCAACCTCACGTACTCCAATTCTTAATCTCATCGGGCAAAAACTCTCTCCATATCCCAAACATCCACATAAAAAATAGAACAAAGTTAATTTTTCATACCTGAATTATGCGTACAATGATTTTGTTTCGGATATCATTAGCTTTTTCCTTCTCTTTAATGGTTTTTGGACATCTAATTGCACACGGATACGTATAAAGTTCCTGTATCCATTAATAATCTGCTTCATGTCATACTCCAGAAATTTACCAACGAAATTCCCAAACTGAACTGCCATAGTCTCCCTAAAAAAACCTGAAGGCAATTCATGAATTTGGACCCACCAGTCTGCATACACAAGCGGAATAGACATTGGATCCTTATTCTCTTGAACCCGTTTGAAAATTAATAGATGATTATTAAAAGTCTAAGGAGCCCCATTGATAATCCGGGAAATATCTATTTCGTTGAAGAATTTGAACAAAAAACGCCTCTCCCCCAGATCTGAAATTTGTACCCCTTCCAGAGGGTGCCAAATGTTTGCTAGAGTGTTCCTCATGGCTGGAAAGTGGACAACGCTAGCAGTAAGAAAACAGCCCACCAAACATAAATTGTTAGCAGAAACTTGTGCTTCTATTTCTCCTAGCAAAGAAAATGCAGCATCTTCTTCCTCTTCCAGGTGTAATTCTTCAATGCCTTTCTCCATTACTTAGTCTGATACAATCTTTCCCCTTCCCGCAAACAATAATCTAAGATTTGCAAACTAACGACAAGGAAAAGTTTTGAAGATTAGGAAAACCCTAAAACGTGCCAAGAAACGGCAGAGAGAAAACGTGCCAAAGACGGCAGACTTGTGAGCAATCCATTAACATATATTAATTTATTACATTATATTACAAAATAAAGCAAACAAATCACTTCACTATTACATGCAAAAATTTTTGGTCGGCCACTAAGCTCAACTATGGCCAAATTATCATACCAATACTTTAATTTATAAAACCATCTTCAATTCAGTACTTACACATTTAACTACCAAATTTTCTTTTTATGTGATTAAGCTCTTTTCACAATTAAGCACTAAAACGATCAAATTTTAATACGAAATTTTCACACACACCAATTCACACATAATGATCATAGAAAACAATATTAAAATATTTTTCCGACTCAGATTCGTGGTCCCGAAACTACCGTTCCGATTAGGGTCAAAATCGGGCTGTTACAAGACAACTTGAAAGAAGACAGTATTCTAGAGCAAGGCCCCCTAAAAAAATATATAGGCTATTAAAAATTAATTTCAGCCCCCTAAAAAAATTTCTGGCTTCGCCCCTGTGCTCTAGGTTGATTATTTATGTGTATATTTTAAATTATAGAGTAAATTGAATATTGAAGTATACTCTAAGGTTTTTAGAATCAAATCAGTGGCCAATTGGTCAGGCTATTGATTGTATGGTTCAGTTAAATAAATCACTAAAAAATAAAAACTAGTTCAATCTATTTTTAACTTGGTTCAACCGATTGATAGAGTCAGTTATTCTGTTAGAATTGTTAGTATTGTTCAAGCTGTTAGCTCAAGCAGTTAGCACAAGCAGTTAGCTAGCAAGTGCTATAAAAACAATTGTACAAAGAACAGATAAGGCATGGGATTCATTCACAAAATAGATCAATATCATTAGTAGATTTTCTTTTCAAATTCATTAGCAATCTTCACTTGTTCTATTCAACATTTAAAGATCTTAGCAGTAACCTACCTTTCAACATGGTATCAGTTGCTCGGTAGTCCTTAGCCATGACCACCATGCATTCCTCTGATTCTGCTTTTGTCGAGCCTTCTAACTCTTTTTTCACCGGTGACCGCCTTGTCAATTCCTTCCCGTGGCATGATGTGATCAAGCTAGATGGACATACCTTCACTTAAAGGCAGAAACAGGTGCACCTTATAGTAGTCGGTTATGATTTGGCTAGGTTCCTTGATGGATCAATCGTTGCACCACCGCGGATCATTCAAGCTCCGGAGGGAGCTCTTGTGACTAATCTGGCCGCCTTGGCCTTCAGTCAACAGGATAATCTCCTCAAGTCTTGGTTATTGTCAACCATCAGCCTGTCGTTTCTCTCCTCTTTCATCGACGTACAAACAACATCGAATGTGTGGACGATGGCGAGTACTCTCTTTGCAACAGATACCGGTGTAAAAAAATCAAGATTGCAGCACCAGCTTTATTCGTTACGTAAAGGCAACCTCTCAATAACCAAATTTGTTGCGAAGATGAAAGGCTTGTGTTCCCTATTGCATGCGTCGGGATCGCCCGTATCTGAGACTGAGAGGACTGAGATACTTCTCGTCGGTCCTCTCTCTGAGTTTGAGCTCGTCGTTTCCGCGGTGTTGCTCTCTCTATCTCCCCTCCCGTTTCCACGGATCGTAGATGCCCTCCTTAAATATGAACACCGGCAAGAACAGGCGGTTCACGATGTGGTTCTTATGGCCAATCTTGTGGAGAACTCTTCAGCCCAGTTGACGGATCCCTCTGCTCGTGGTGGCCGGACATTTTTGCGTAGCCGCGGGAGAGGCTTCCGGTTGCGACTCCAGTGTCAGATCTGCTCACGATACGGCCACGTTGCTCAAATGTGCTATTATCATTATCATCGCGACGATGCTGCTCCAGTGGTGGCTCCGCTGTCGGTCTATCTTGCTGCTCCATTTTATGCGTCGAACCCCTATGCCTATGGCAATGACTGGAGTGGTCAGATCAACAGAAGACCACGTTTTGCTCCAAATGTTGATGGTCAACATTTTAATGGCCTTGGTCAAAATCCAAGTGGTAAGCCACTCCCACGTCCAAGTTTTTGTAGGCCACATGATGGTGCATTGGCACGTGGGCGGCAAGCTCCAAATGGGTCATTTCCTTCCCATTTCCATAATGACGATCGACCACATGCATTTGGGCCAGCTTCTGGGCCAATACGGCCCAGTGCTCCATATTTTCCCCCAGGCCCAACTCTAATAATTTTCAAATTGATCCATGTTTTAGTGTAGGGTCCCATAATGGTGTGGAGGTTCCCTGGCCTACTAAACTAGATGCTCGTGTTTACTCAGGATCTGACCCATGTATTGGTCTACCAAGGCTCAATGATCTTCACCCATCCGACTACTATGACTCATCTGATTCGAATGTCAACACTGCTCAAGTTGGGTCTCGTGGTGGTACAGATTCTTACATTCCCATACCGGTTGGCACTACGTCTTGGTATCCTGACTCGGGTGCTAGTAATCATGTGTGTCAGAATCCGTCAGCTCTGCATCACACTACCCCATATTCAGGTACTTCTGCTCTCTTAATGGGTGATGGCACTCCCACTTTGATCGAGTCAGTCAGTGATAGTTTCTTGCCCACTCAGTCTAAATTGTTGCGTTTATCTAATGTTTTGTGTGTTCCAAACATCAGGAAGAATCTTTTATCGGTTTCTCAATTTGCAAATGATAATGATGTTTTTTTTAATTTCACCCGACCTACTGTCTTATTAAGGACATAATGACCTGGAGAACTTTGCTGACAGGCCACATTCGTGATGGACTATACCATTTCCCGATGCCAATAATGTCAATTCAGTCGGCTAAAACTTCTGATACTGGTTTATCTGTTGCACAGAATAAGTCTAGAGAGTGTAATGTTTTTTCATTATGGCATAAACGTTTGGGCCACCCCTCTACTAGTGTTGTAAAGGCTGTGTTAGATAAATGCCATATTGCATCAAATAAATACTACTGTGATGTTATATATAGTTCATGTTAAAAAGGAAAGTCTCACAAACTGCCATTTCCAGTTTCCACTACAGAATATAGTGATCCTTTTACTTTGGTTGTATCTGATCTCTGGGGTCTTGCCTCTGTTACATGCGGAAATAATTGGTATTATGTGTCGTTTATTGATGTTTGCACACAATTCATGTGGATATATCTTCTTCGTCAAAAGTCTCAAGCTGTGCAGTATTTTGTTCAGTTCCAGCAACTTATTAAGACTCAATTTGGCAAGACTATTAAACAATTTCAGAGTGATTGGGGCAGAGAATATCGAGCTTTCACGTCTGTTCTAGCTTCACAAAAGACTATTCTTCGATTGACGTGCCCACATACTTCCGAACAGAATGGGATGGCTAAGCGTAAGCATCACCACATTGTTGACATGGGCATCACTCTTTTGGCTCAAGAAAATTTGTCTATGGAGTATTGGGGCTATGTGTTTTGCTGTGTGGTTCACCTCATCAATCAACTTCCTACTCTAGTGTTAAAAGGACTAATTCCATTTCAGGCTCTCAACGGATGTGAACCTACATACGATCATTTGAGGGTTCCTGGGTGTTGTTGCTTTCCTTATTTATGACCGTTTATGGCACATAAGTTGGAGTTTCATTCTCAACTGTCTACCTTCTTGGGTTATAGTGCTCAACACAAGGGGTATCAATGTCTTCTACCGACTGGCAAGATTGTTGTCTTCGTCATGTCGTGTTTAATGAGAATCAATTTCTATCAACTGAGTCTGCTTCTATGTCTGCAAAGAATTCAATGGGTCATGGTCAGTCTGTTTCCACATTTGTTCCACTACTTCAAAACATGTCATCTCGGCCTTCGAAGCCCCCGTCTGTCCAACCATATTCATCATCTCCTCAACCAGTGGACTGTCTCAACACTTCTACTCCTGTAGCAGCACAATCAAGAGTTGGGTCTGATCGTGAACCACAGGGTTCTTTGCCTAGCGATGATGGTAGGATCCATTCCAATAACATTCGTAAGTTCTCCTCTGATCATCAAACAAGTCTTGTGCCTGTAATTAATAGTCACCTAACGGTGACTCGGTCGAAGGCTGGAATTTTTAGACCTAAAGCCTTGACAGTTGAAGCTTTGGAACCAACTTCAATTGAGGAAGCTCTTTTTACTTCCGAGTGGCGTGAGGCAGCTCAGGCTAAATATGATGTTTTGGTGCGTAACTCTACTTGGCTCTTCAAGATCAAGAAAAATCCAAATTGTACTATTGCCCGACGAAAGGCTCGGTTAGTTGCGAAAGGTTGCTCTCAAGTTCCTAGGTGTGATTTCAAGGAAACCTTCAATCAGTAGTCAAAACTACAACTATTCGTGTTATTTTGGCCATTGTTGTTTCCAGAGGGTGGTCCTTAAGGGAAGTTGATGTGAACAATGCATTTTTAAATAGGGATCTTGATACTGCTGTTTTCATGCATCAACCTCTGGGATATAAACCGTATGATTCTGATGGCAAACCCTTTATTTGTAATCTGAAGAAAGCTTTGTATGGTCTCCGGCAGGTTCCTCGTACCTGGTTTGAGAAGTTGAAACAGTTCCTCATCTCGGTCAATCTCGTTGTCTTAAAATCTGATGCATCCCTATTTGTTCGGGTAATTTCTGGCTCCACTCTTTATGTACTCGTATATGTCGATGATATCATAATCACTAGCAACTTGCCAACTTCTATCGACTGGTTTGTTCAATTATTGAATAGTGAGTTCTCGCTTAAAGATATGGGTGATCTTCACTATTTCCTCGGGATAGAAGTGACTCGATCTTTCGGTTGTCTACACCTTTGTCAGAAGAAGTATATCCATGATGTTCTTGATCATTGTTCCATAATCACAATAAAGAGTGTTCACACTCCGATGGTCAGCTCATCTTCCATGTCCAAAAATGATGGAGAATGTTTGACGGATCCTACTGAGTACAGAATTCTTGTAGGTGCACTCCAGTATGTTGTGTTAACTAGACTTGATATTGCCTATGTCATAAACTGGGTCTGTCAGTCCACGCACAACCCTACCACAGTACATATAGTAGCACTTAAATGCATTCTGCGATATCTATGTGGTACTATTGAATTTGGCATAATTTTTCGTCTGTCTGATCGGTTGTCACTGGTTGGGTATGCCGATGCCAACTGGGGATTAGATTTTGACGATCGGTGTTCCACATCAGGCTACTATGTGTATTTTGGTCAGACTCCTATGGCATGGTGCTCCAAGAAGCAACAAGTAGTGTCTCGGTCCACGGCTGAGGTAGAATATAGGAGTCTGGCTGTAGCCACAAGTGAGGTTACCTGGTTATGGTTGTTGCTTCAAGAACTACAAATTAAGTCTAATGATACCCTGAATATTTGGTGTGATAGTTCTAGTGCGATGGCCGTTGCAGCCAATCCTGTTTTACATTCTAAGTTCAAACATGTAAAAATTGATCTTTTCTTTGTCCGTAAGAAAGTTACAGATGGATCTTTGCAAGTTGGTGAGGTTCTTGGGTATGATCAAATGGTTGATATTTTCACTAAACCGATGTCCTTTACTATGTTTTCTCGATTTTGAAAACTCATTTAGGTCTTACCAATTGGAAAGATGGGTGCATAATAGAGTCAGTTATTCTGTTAGAATTGTTAGTATTGTTCAAGCTGTTAGCTCAATCAGTTAGCACAAGCAGTTAGCTAGCAAGTGCTATAAAAACAATTGTACAGAGAACAGATAAGGCATGAGATTCATTCACAAAACATATCAATATCATTAGTAGATTTTCTCTTCAAATTCATTAGCAATCTTTGTAACACCCCTTACCCGTATTCAACGCCGGAATAGGGTACGAGGCATTACCGAAATTACAAATTTATTTATCAGACATTTTATTTCATCTAGCATTTATATTTGAAACCAATCAAAATCAAACATATTATCCCTTAAACATATTTATTTAATTTCTCGTCATGTCTTACTTAAATTTATTACTCGTCTCAACATACTTAATTACCTTGTGTTAACATATTAAAGATAATCACATATTTACATGTCATGATAAATATCATTCACTTGCCGTTTCTTTGTAAACATAAAACAATTAATTCATCATATCAATATTTCACGTACCATCAACTCATATTTCCTTATATCACATAATTAAATTACACGAACTTGTCTGGCTAAATTTATAGAAATATCAAGATTCAGGGGCACTTTAGAAATTTTCTCTTTTCATCGATTTTTCAATCGATCTTAATCTAAATTAATAATTTCATTCAATTTTGAAATTTTAAATAATAAAATAATCTATTTCATGCAAATTGGTCATTTCCACATTTTTACAAAATTAATCATAAAGTTTTACTTTTATTCAATTTAGTCCCTGAGCCTAAAACATTACAAATTAGCCATGCTAGCTGAATATTCATACATATTTTCCTCCTCCTCCTCTCCATTCCACATCCTTAATGTATATAACATGCTATAAGTAATATTATCAATAATTTCACTAATTACTCATATGTATATTCAAAACTGTCCATTTGAGTTATAGTTACTAAATTATTTATATATTGAGCTACAGAACTCGAAATTAAGATCCGCTAATTTTATTTGAAACTAGACTCATATATCTTCTTACTATAATTTTTACAGAATTTTTGGTGTGGCCAATTAGTACAGTTTATTAGTTAAGTTCTCCCCTGTTACACAGTCTGACAGCTCTGACCTCTCTTCACTAAAGATCAATTATCTCATAGTATGATTTTCATATAGTGTTTTTGATTATTTCTAATGAAAATAGACTCACTAAGGAATACAAACTTATAAATTATAACTCATAATTATTTTTGTAAAATTTTTAGTGAATTTCTAAAGTAAGATCAGGGGTTCACGAAGTTATTCTAAACTAGTCTTACAAAAATTTAAATATCTTAATATGTAGACTTCCTTTACTTTCTCTGTTTCTTTTATATGAAAATAGACTCAACAAGATTTAATTATATATCTCACTCAACTTCTAATTCAATTTCTACCATTTTTGGTGATTTTTCAAAGTTAGACAACTGCTGCTGTCCAAAACTGCTTTAGTGTAACATGTTGATTTCTATTTTGCCCCAAATTCCACAAGTCATACAATTCAGTCCTTGCTCAATTAACCCATCAATTGAGATAATTTTCTCATTTAATACTTTTCTCTATCAATTTAAACTACTTCATAACCTTTAAAAATCAAAATTTTAACACTAGGCCTTAATTTCAACTCTTTCACAATTAGGTCCTAAAACCAATTTCCATCAATTTTACTTGATAAAATCATCATATAACAAAATTAAAGCTTCAATTCAATATTTATTCATCATATTCTTCCATCACTAACCCACATCAACTTTAAAAATTAACCATAGAATAAAAACTAATGAATTAATAAGTTAAACCCAATTGTAAAAAAATCTAATTACATAGAAATTTCAAGGAGAAAGCAAGAATTAAACTTACATGAAGCCAGAGTATGAAAACCAGCTTAAGCCCTCTTCCATGGCTGTTTTTCAGCTGATGAAAATGAAGAGAAATGAAGAAAAACTCTAGATATTCCAATTTAATCCCCTTTTTATTTAGCTAATTTTGGCAATTTTTCCAATTTGCCCCTTTTCTTCTTTCTCTTCTCTTTTTCTTTCTTTCCTTTCCTGCTCTCTGCTTCGTTTGGGTTTTCTGTTTCTATTCTATCTCTCTCTCTTTTTTTTTTCTTTCTTTAGTTTGTTTTATATATAATAATATAAAATAATAATATAATAATATAATATAATAATATACTTTATAATTAATATCTTTTATATATATATACTAAAAAAAATCTCAGATTTTTTTCATACTTAAACCGTCTCAAGATTTCAAAATGGCATAATTGCCTTTTTAGTCCTTTTTATTTTCTTTAATCTATAATTAAACTTTTGTACCTTTTTCAATTTAGTCTTTTTCATTTAATTACATACCCAAACGTTAAAATTTCTCAACCAAACTTTAATATTAACTTAATGACACTGCATAAATATTTTTAGAAATATTTATGGCTCACTTTATGAATTCGAGGTCTCAATACCTCGTTTTTGGCCCAATTTTTCTAATTAACTCTTTTAGTTCACAAAATTTACTAATTTCAAAATATTTTTAATGCCATACTTGACTCATAAATGTTAATTTATTTAAATTTTCAAACTCACTTGTCGGATTTAGGATCTCAAATCACTATTTTCGATACCACTGAAAATTTGGCTGTTACAATCTTCACTTGTTCTATTCAACATTTAAAAATCTTAGTAGTAACCTACCTTTCAACACCGATCAATATCGGTTTGCAAGACAATCGGTCTAATGCCTCTCTTCAAACTAATATCCAAGTTGGTTTCTAATCCTGCCGAGCGACTCGATTCAAACAACCATGACTCTAAGTCTCTACACGCAATACATTTGGAATTTAGTCCTCTTACTTCTATTTTCCAAGAATTTAATACCTCTACTTTTTGGATTTAAAACCCCGCTTTCAAGTTATATACAATCATGTAACATTTTAACTGAAAACTTAACAATATTAACTATTTGAACTAATTAATAACATTATAAAAATATAGTGGCCGAATTATGTTAGAAATTAAAGTATAATGATTAAATCTCAAATTAAAACTCATTAGAAGGACCAAAAATGAAAATTAATCATTTTTATAAAATGAAAAAAATGAGCATGGTGAATGTATGCCACGTGTCAATATGAGAAATGTCAATTTGACCTTCCTTTTATATATACGTATAAGAATTTAATCCCTCTAAATTTGGAAAGAATCAATCACGATATCTCATTAAATGAGGAGAAAGATACTAGGCGAATAATGGGGGGGAAATCTTGGGAATCAGATTTTAAATCCCAATTTAACGACCTTGGGATTCAATCAACAGTATATCACTAATGGGCAAAATCAGTGGCGTAATTGGAGCAAGGAGGATTTGATTAATAATGGACAGGTGAATGGGCCTATAGATTTGGTCTTAGAGGAGGAAAATGACTCAATTGCAATGTTGGAAGGAAAGAAATGGCAGAAGATTATGAAAGGCCTAATTAATATATTGGGTTCAAATGCTGGGAACGATTTTTTGGTTTTATCGACTAACTCTAGTGATCAGAGCAGCCAGGAGCAATGAAAATCCTAAACTGGAATGTTCGTGGTTTGGGGAGACCACAAACTGTTAAAAGGCTCAAGAATAAGTTACGAGCCATTAATCCCCCAATTGTGTTTCTTATTGAAACAAAATTAAGTGTTAAAAAGATGGAGTTGGTCAGATTGAAGTGCGGCTTTGAAAATGGAATTGATATTGGGGCGACGGGTTCTAGAGGTGGGTTATCATTGGGTTGGAAAGGGAATTCATTGATTAGCCTTAAGAGCTTCTCTTTCTTTCATGTTGATGTTGAGGTTCAAGATAATGATTATGGTGCTAGGTGACGATTAACGGGGTTCTATGGAAACCTGGATGAGCTGCAGAGTTGCGTCTTGAGATTTGTTTAGACAGTTGAGCTACGACCACAATATCCCTTGGGTTGTTTTAGGGGATTTCAACGAGATCGCAAATTCTTTTGAGAAGAAAGGTGGATGCCTTCAATCAGAACGTCAGATGTTGGCCTTCCGTACGGTATTAGAGGAATGCAATTTTAATGATATAGGTTTCATTGACCGATGGTTCACGTGGGAAAGAGGTAGATTCATTTCCATAAACATAAGAGAGCGATTGGATCGTGGAGTCGCTACGCTAAATTGGATAGAGCTTTTCCCAAGTTATCAGGTTGAACATTTGATCATTCTTTTTCTAATCACTGTCCTATTCTTCTAGATACCATGGGAGGGAAACAGAATGACCAAAGGAGCAACGTAAAGATGTTTCGATTTGAGGCCAAATGGTGCTTAGAAAATTCCTTTGAGGGAATGGTTAGAAGATGGTGGGACGATACCCCTAGGAGTTTACCGAACAAGCTAGAGAGTATGGGTCATCAAATGCAAAATTTGAGTAAAACCAGAAGTAGAGAAGAGAAGATAAATCGGGTTGCCTTTGAAGAAAGATTGAATTGCCTTTATAATCAGGATATTTTGGATGAAAACTTAGCCAAAATCATGGAGGTTCAATTGGGGCTTAACTTGGAGGCTGATAAGGAAGAGTTATTTTGGGAGCAATGGGCCCGTGTTAATTGGCTGAAGAATGGTGATCGGAATATTTTTACAAGATTGCCGCCAAACGTCAGTTTCGTAATCGAATCTCCAAATTGGTAAACAAGAATGGTGAAAGGTATACATCGTCTGAGGAGATTTTAAAAATTACTTCTGATTATTTTGAAAAGCTCTTTATAGCCTCTGAGATGGATTGGATGAGCATCTATTTGGACTTGTAGAAAAAAGAGTTACTGCGAGTAGGAATGATTCATTGCTTAAACAATTCACGGAGGAGGATATTATCTGTGCAATAAAAATGATGACGCCATCGAAAGCCCCCGGGGTTGATGGGTTCCCCGCAATGTTCTTCCAACAATACTGGCATATTGTTGGACCAGAGATTTCCTATTATTGCCTTGTTATTCTGAATGGTCAGATGGAAGTTGGTGATATTAACAAAAAAACGTATTGTTTTGATCCCAAAGGTTGATAAGCCAAAAAAATATGCCACAATTTAGACCCATAAGTCTTTGTAATATTGTTTACAAAATTATTGCGAAAGTCATGGTCAATCGCATGAGTGATATTTTAGGTGATTGCATTAATGAAGCTCAATGAGCTTTCATCCCAGGGAGACTCATTTCGGATAATGTGCTGATCACTTACTAGGTTCTTCATTCTCTCAAGATGAAGAAGAGTGGCAAGAAAGGGAATTTTTCACTTAAGTTAGACATGAGTAAGGCGTATAACCGTGTTGAATAGGATTTTTTGGCGGGGATGATAAAGCATTTGGGGTTCCATGACGACTGGATTTTTTTAATCATGAGATGTGTATGTTCAGTTTCCTATTTTGTTTGTCTTAATGGTATGAGCAGCGAATGGTTTTCTCCATCAAGAGGACTGAGACAAAGAGACCCTCTCAGCCCTTATCTGTTTTTGATTTGTACTGAGGGATTTTCAACACTCCTTCAAGATGCTAAATAGAAAATGTTGTATGGCGGGTGCACCTATTGGTAGGGAGAGATTTTCTATTAACCATCTGTTTTTTATAGATGATTGCATCCTTTTCGGAGATGCCTTGCTTGAAGGGGCCAGAGTGGTTCGCTACATCATTTGGGAGTATGAGATGATTTTAGGGTAGAAGGTGAACTATGACAAATCTTTAATTTATTTCGGAGCTAATATGGGCACTGATGTCAAGGAGGAAATTACAAGCATATTGAGAGTTCGAGTGGCTTCAAGCCTTGAAAAGTATCTAGGTTTGCCTATGATGGTGGGTTGAAGGAAAACATGGGCTTTTTGCTAATTTCATTGATAAATTCAGAAAACAAGTTGAAGGGTGGAGTCTACGCTATCTATCAATGAGAGGCAAGAAGATTTTTATTAAATCGGTTTTGCAGGCACCACCACTTTATGCTATGCAATGCTTTCTTTTCCCAAAATGCTTATGTCGAAAGCTTGAAAGCATTATGAATAGTTTCTGGTGGTCTAACAATAAAATGCTGAAGGGTATCCATTGGAGTTGTTGGGAAATGCTTTGTAAACCGAAGTACAATAGTGGCCTTGGTTTTAAAAATTTGTTTTTGTTTAATAAGGCATTATTAGCAAAACAAGTTTGGCATATTTTATCTCAACCTTATTGTCTTTTAGCTAGAGTATTAAAAGCTTGTTATTTCTCGTTTTCAGATGTATTATCAGCGAAAATTGGTTCTTACCCATCACTTACCTGGCGAAGCATTTGTAGTGTTCGAGAACTGATTGAGGAAGAGGTGCTGTGGCGGGTTGGTAAGGGAGATCGTATCAACATATGGAATGGCCCTTGGCTACCTGGAAGAGAGAATAATAAAGTTTCAGTTTAGGAGATTAGGCCAAAGTGGACAACTGTTAATCAACTCATTGAGGCTGAAACTAATACCTGGAATAGGGAGTTGATTCATAATTTAGTGGATGAGAATACAACAAATCGAATTCTTGCTATCCCTATCTCCGGGAGTAGATCGGAGGACACGTTAGTTTGGAAACATAAAAGGTCCGGGGAATACACAGTGAAGAGTGGATATCGAGCTCTAGCTACAACTCTCTTACAGACTAATACATATAGTTTCTCTAATGAGGATGATTACAAAGATTTTTACAAAGCTCTTGGTCGCTGAATATCTTAGAAAAGATTAACATACACAATTAGAGGGTGTTTAATAATCTGCTACCCCATTTTAGTAACCTGGCACGAAGAACGTTGACTGTGGATGTCGTTTTTCCTCTATGTAAGGCAGATCTGGAAGATTCAAATCACCTGTTGTGGTCTTACGGTACTTTGCAGTGCGTATGGTCCTCCTTATAGGTAAAGATCCCGTCTGTCGAAGCCTCGTTGTGTTGCAAAATGCGTTTTGCTAGAACTTTCTCTGCAACAGATGAACAACAAAAACGCATTATTGCAATTTCCTCATGGGGCCTATGGTTTCGACGAAATAAATTGATCCACGAAGGGGTAAAATTTTCATTGCAATAAGTGTTTGGGTTTATTAGGGGTTATGAACAAGAACTTGACTTAAATTAAGAGAACCTCCATTCTTCTCTTAGATCTATGACAAAGGAATTATGGAGGCCTCCGGATGATGGATTTATTAAGCTAAACTTTGATGTGTCTTTCCAAAAAGATGACAGATTAGCCACAACAATAGTTTTAGCCAGAGATTCTACAGTAGAAATTATAGGGGTAGAAACTTATCTTTTTGAGAATGTGGCAGACTTATTTGTGGCAGAAGCAAGGGCTTGTGAAAGGGCATTAATCTTTGCGGGCAACGATGGGCTTTCGGCGCTTGATTGTGAAATGAGACTCATTTTCAGTCATTAAAAGCATTAAGAAGAAGGGATAAGACAAATAGATACTCAGGCCGATTACACAACATATCTGTCAAATGGGTTCATGTTTTGATGAGATTTCTTACCTTTTTATGCCTCGAACTATCAATGAAGCGTCTCATACCCTGGCGCTAGAAGGTCGAAGGAACAAGTTCTATGGTGGCTGGGTTAATGGAGTGCCAGATTCGATGATGCTGCTAGCGATGAAGGATCGGTTGGAGTGGAATCTGGGTCACTAAGGTTCTGTTGTTCTGCTTTGTACTTGGAGAAGGTTCGACGAATCTTCAGGCGCTGTTCAAAGCATTCACTCTATTTTCCAAATCGTTCTTAGACTTCAGATGATAGAGGGCGTTTTCCTTGGTTGATATTTTGGTCCTTGAAAAGACGTGGTGGTTGGCTCAAGAAGCTTTTTCTCTGTTCTGTTTATTTTTCACAGACGTTCATTTATTGTTTGTTGCTTGCCAGTAGTTTTCTTTTTCTATTTTGACAATTTGTCTTCTCATGTTGCCGTGCTACATGGGCTTTGTTATTTTGCTTTGATTTGAGCCAGGCCCTAATAATATCAGTCCGTTTACTTCAAAAAAAAAAGAATTTAATCCCTCTACATTTTGGATTTAAAAATACGCTTTTAAATTCTATATAATCACGTAATTTTTTAATTGAAAAGTTAACTATATTAATTATTTAACTAATTAATAACATCATAAAAATATTAAAGTAATTAATAACATTAAATAAATAAGATCAAATTATATTAGAAATTAAAATATAAAGATTAAATCTCAAATTTAACCATATTAGAATGACCAAAATTAATAGTTAGAGCATGGTGAGTGTGTGCCATGTGTCGGCATGAGGAAGGTCAAAGTATGATCCACCCATCCTTCGCGTAGGATTTGATTATTTGTTTTTATCAAATTATAAACTAAAAATTTAAAGATTAAAATATACTCTAAATAAGGTTTTCAAAACCGAACCGATAAATTGGTCGGGCCATAAGTTTATATAGTTCAATTAACTAAATTATTAAAAATTCATAAAAATATTTTAAAAAATAAAAATATAGTTCAACCGGTCCTTACCAATTTGTGGGTCAATTAATTTAATCCCTTTCTTTGAATCGATACTCTGGCTAGTTCCTGATCCAATAAGTCAGATCGACCGATCTAGTCCAGTTAAAACAACCATAACTCTAACTCTGTATACACTTCGTACAATTGGAATTTAGACATACTTTTATTTTCAAAAGTTTAATCCCTCAACTTTTCAAATTTAAAAAACAATTTTCAAATCATATATAATCACGCAACATTTTAATCTAAAACTTAACAATATTAATTATTTAGACTGGTTAATAACACTATAAAAATATAGAGGCAAAATTATGTTAGAAGTTAATATAAGGATTAGATCTTAAACTTAAGCATAATAGAAAAGATCAAAATTAAAATTGAATCATTTTTATATAATGTTAAAAAAAAAACCACCATAATGCGGCATGTGCCAATACAGGAAGGTTCAAAGGACCTTTCTATATATAAATGTATAAGAATTTAATCCTTGTATTTTTTGAATTTAAAAAACCGTTTTTAAATCATATATAATTATGTAACATTTTAATTGAAAAGTTGACGATATTAATTAAATTAATTAATAACATTATAAAAAATATAGAGAATAAATTATGTTAGAAATTAAAATATAAAAAATAAATCTTAAATTTAAACACATTAAAAGGACCAAAAATGAAAATGAGCCATTTTATAAAATGAAAAAGAAAGGAAAACGAGTGTGGTGAGTGTGTGCCACATGTCAACATGAGGAAGGAAAGACCTTTCTCTTATATATAGGTACAATAATTTAATCCTTCGACATTTTAAATTTAAAAATACACTTTTAAATTATATATAATTACGTAATATTTTAATTAAAAAGTTGATAATATTAAATATTTAACTAAGTAATAACATTGTAAAAATATTAAATTATAACAAAAATTAAAATATAAAGACCAAATTTTAAATTTAAGCAAATTAAAAGAATTATAATTAAAAATTAAGCATTTTCATAACTTTTTTAAAGAAAAGGTGGGTGTGTGCCCGGTATTAACATGAGGAATTTTAAAGAACCTTCCTTTTTTTTTATAATCATGTATAAAAAATTTTAAAAATTCACTTTCAAATTATAATTAAAAATTATTGGTATTAAATATTTGAACTAATTAATAATATTATAAAAATATAAAGATTAAATTATGTTAAAAATTAAAATAAAATGATTAAATTTCAAATTTATATACATTAGAAGGAATAAAACTGAAATTTAATTATTTTTATAAAATGAAAAAAAGGGAACATGATAGGTGTGTGCCATGTGTCAGGAAGGTCAGAGGAACTTAGATTAATCACTTATGTTTGATTAAAACTATGTTTTGCTCTTTTAAATCATTGTATGATTATTAACATTATCAAATTGTGAATAACAAAAAATTTAGGTCAAATTGTAGTGCTAGTCCTCTCTACTTTTTCTTTTTAAACAATTTAATTTTTTCTTTAACTTTCCTTTTTCTTTTTTTCCTCCTCTTTAAGCAAAAAGTAAACCTCCTTAACAAGCTTAGGGACCTCCTCAAACAATTGAGCTTCAGGGTGTGCTTAGTTGGGTGAAAAGTGAAGGGATGGGAGGAGGGAGTAGAGAAGTAAAAGGAAAATAAATTTTACTTATGTTTGGTTGGGAAGAAAAGTGGAAGGAAAGAAAATAGGAAGGATAACTATTTTTCATCCCGATGCATAAAAATCAATTCTTTCAAATTGGAATGATTAGGATAAAGAAAATGAGAGAGATATGTATGTTAGTTTAAAATTATGCATTTTTCAAATGTTTTATTTTCTTTCCTTTCATTTTTCAACTATACTAATTTTTGGGTGGAAAGAGAATATAATTTTCTTTTCATTTTTCCTCTCTATCAAGCATATCTATGGAAAGCAGATTTATGTTTTTCATCCTTTTAATTTTCTACCCTTTCAATTTTCTATCTTTCCAAATTTATTTCCATTCTACCAAACAAAGCCTTAGTTCTAAAAATCTCAACATTTACACAACAATAGATGTCTTAGATTTCTCCTTAGAAGGAAGCTCCGCTTTGATGCGGAAACCCAACATCTAGCACACAAGAATTCAAGAAGTTGGAATTACAAATTAAAGAAAAAAGAATTGAAAGAGGATCAAATTGATAAGAGAATAATGTTTTATGGCCACTGATTGTAATTTGGCCCAAAAAGTTTACTTTTGGCTTGCGCATCTAACCGCGAGAGTTTAGGTAAGAGGAAAAAAGTTATTATTTTTTTAATTTATAGGGGAAAGGGTTAAAAACAATTCAAAAGAATAGAATTAAATTAAAGGAATTAAATCAAAAGATAAATAATTTATCATAGGAAATCCTTAATGAACTCTAGATTAAAAGGTCAATGATTGATCCTTGTGTGTTGACGTGATTGTCAGGGTGTTTATTGTTCCAGATGTGGTTTGAGTTCGAATCGTGTTAGTCGCATTACTGTTAAGACTTTGCCTTTCTCTTGTAATTTATAAAAAAACTCCGTAAATGATTGCACTCAAATTTGAATTTTTAGAAATATTATGTTTAATATGATTGGGCAAGCCAAATTTATATAAGTATTTAAATCATAAAATTTAAAATAAATATAAACTCTTAAGAAAATAATATAAAATTTTGCACTAACAATTTAATTTATGATGAAACTTTATTTAATCAATAAACAAAAAATTAAATACTCTTAAAACTAATTAAATATTTAGTTTTACAAATTTTATATAATTGAATATCTAATTAAATGAAATAAATATTTAATGTATTAAATAAACTAATTAAACACTCTTAAAACTAATTAAATATTTAGTTTTACAAATTTTATATAATTGAATATCTAATTAAATGAAATAAATATTTAATATATTAAATAAACTTCTAAGTAATATAAAACTCTAAAATTTAAGTCTAAAACATATCAATTGGTGGTTAAAAGGACTTTGAAAACCTTCAACTAAAAAACCCGTTGTAGGGCCTAATTTTAACCCAGGCCCATTAACTAAAACAAAAAAACACAAACAAAATAGAAGAACAAAAACCAATAAGCAGTCCAATACATTGCAAGGCCCACTAAGCCCAAAAATTTTTTTACAAACAGAAACCCTAGCAACCCCCGCACGCCGCCAGCAGCCCCAAGCTCGGGCCCTTAGCCACGTCGCCTCCGAATTCTCCCCACCCGCAACGTGCGCCTCCACGAAGTTCACCTGCAAAACAGAAAAGCAACAGAAGCAGCAAAAACAGATTATATTTGTGTTTATTTTTTTTTACTTTCGATGGCATTTCGGCTATAAAAGGCCGAAGCAAAACTTGTAAATGGGGGATTTTGTTTTTTTTTTTAAAGAGAAAAAAGGCAATAGAGCACATTTTTTACAGAATATACAGAGATCAATACCAAAGAAGAAGAAGGTTCTCTTTTCTTTTCTTTTCTTTTTTTCTTTTGTCTTCATTTTCGAATATTGTTTTGTTATTTTGCTTTATTTTTTTATTTTTTTAAAACCATACGATATATATATATATATATATAATACGTTTACAAAAAAAAGGGAGAAATTTTGCCTCCTATGGGGTTCCGATCACCGTGCGCGGTGGCTGGCGGCGGTGGTCGGCGTGACGGCTGACGGTCGGAGGGGTGGCCGAAAATCGGGGCTTGAGAGAGTTGAGAGAGAGGGCTGAAGGGTTTTTTTTTTTTTGAGGAAAAGGAAAAAATGAAGATTTTAAGAAAAATCTTGGCTTTTATAGCCTATTAAAACGACGCCGTTTTGCACCAGGGGTTTAAGGGCCAAAACGACGCCGTTTGGCCCAGGGTCCGCGCGCAGTTGACCCGACTCGAAGAGGTCCGCGCGTTTTTACCAAAAAGGCTATTTATCGCCCTGGTCCCTCCGCTTTTTCTGACTTTTCAAATCAAGTTTTTTTTATTTTCTGTTTTTGCCTAATAATTTTCCCCGGTTCAAATTTGGTCCTACTCGAAGTGATGCGTTTTGGGAGGGCGGGGCATTTGCCCTTTTGGACCCTCTCTGTTATGCACGTGTTGAAATTGTTCTTATCCTTTCATTTTATTTATAATTTTGCCCCCAATACTTGGTTTTCAACTCAATTTAGCTCATATTTCAGCTATTTTGTATTATTTTGAATATTGTTTTTATTATCTTTGATATCATTATACTGTATGTATTATTATTAGTACCTTCCTTATTATTAATAATGTTATTATTACTATTCTTATTATTTTTATTATAATTGTTATTATTTCTTACTATTGTTATTACTATTGTTTTGTTATTATTAATACTATAGTTTACTTTAAAATATTTTTTATTTTTATATTCTATTATTATTATTACTACATTTACCGTTATTATTACTACTATTATATTATTATTATTATTAGTATCATTATTTTCATTATTCTTACTATTAACACTATTATTATTTTCATTATTATTAATATACCTTTGTTTTTACCACTATTATTTTTTTATTATTACCATTATTTAATATTATCACTATTATTTTATATTAATGCTATTTGTATTTTTACTAGTACTATTATTACTATTTTAATTATTAATATTATTTTTATTTTTAACCTATTATTACTGTATTTATTATATTATTTCTGATTTTAAATTTTTTCCCCTATTACATTTATTATTGTCATTCTTCGAGTTCACATTATCATTATTTGCTAGGTATGATCTTTTTTACATTTAAACCGATTTTGTATTTTAAAGGTCACATCGACTTTTCTTTTACCACTTTTTTACCCAAACTCATAAAAAAGTTTTTAAAACAAGGCAATGTTTTGTGTTTGAAAGTTCGAGGAATCGTGTCCAATCGTGCTGGGTTTTGATTTTCCGTTTGTCCAAATGACTTATATCCTTTAGAAATTTTGACCGTTTTTTCTTAAATAAGGCAATATTTCATGTTTGAAAAATTCGAGGGATAGTGCCCAATCGTGTTGGGTTTCGGTTTTTTCGTTTGGCCAAATAATGGAATACCCTTGTAGATGGCCCAAATAGTCCGGGCCCTAATTACAAAATAAAAAACAATGGCCCAATTTACAGGAGGCCCAAAAGGCCCAAAACCATAAAAATTTTTTCGGATAGCTAGGGTTTTCAGAACCCTAGCGCCGCAAACCTCCCCCCACTGGCCTCCACTAGCCACTGTCGGCCATCCACCGAATCCTCCACTAGCGCCCCATAACCTGCAAGAAGAGGGACGAAACAGCAGGCAACCACGAGCAAAAAGCGAAAAAAAAAAACTATTGTATATTTTATTCTCAACTAGTTCTTCAGATCGGGTTATAAAACCGAATGAGAACCATGTAAAAAGGACCCTTTTTTTTTTCCCTCTTCACAATCAATCAAAAATACAAAAAGAAACAGTTTCAAAAAAAGCAAGAATAATAGCAGAGAATCAAAAGCGAAAAGTCAGATCTGTGAAGGTATTTTTTTTTTTTGAATCTCCTATTTCATAAATTCTAGCCAAATATAAAGAATATAAAAAAATAAAAACAAAAAAAACAAAAAAAAACAAAAACTAACATTTTACGATTTTCGGCCACCGCGCGCGGTGGCCGGCGACGGTGTCCGGCGGCGGTGCCTACGGTGGCCGACAGCGAGGCGTGCGGCCGGAATCCCCCTCCCGTCTGCACCTGCAGAGAGAAAAGGGAGAGTAAAAGTTTTTTTTTTTTTAAGAGAAGTGAGCAAATGAATTTTTTTGGGGGATTTTTGGCCTTATATAGCCCATCAAAACGACGTAGTTTTGGGACTGCCTTAAAACGCCCAAAACGACGTCGTTTTAACTATGACCCGTTTTTTAACCCGACCCACTAAGGAGGATCCGCGTGTTTTTAATTAATGGGTTTATTGCGCTTTTGGTCCTTCCGCCTTTTTATGATTTTGCAATTAAGTTTACGAAATTTTTTAATTTGGCCCAGCAACTTGTTTCTGATTTCAATTGCGTCCTCCCTGATGCCATGTATTTTGGAAGGAGGGTTATTGCCCATTTTGGTCCCTCCCTTTTTACGCGCACTTCTAATAGGCCCTTTCTCTTTATGTTATTTCAAATTGACCCCAAACTTTCGTTTTAAATGCAATTTAACCCCTTTTAGTTATTTTGTACCCTTTTTTAGTCTTTTTATTATATTATTGTTATATTTATATTATCATTATATTGTACATATTATTATTATACTATTATTATTATATTTTTATTACTACTATGTTTATATTAGTATATTACATATATTTCATACCCTTGTTATTATCATTGTTACATTTACTATTATTATTATTTTAGTATTACTACTATAGTTATATTATTTATCCTGTACATATTTTGTATTATTGTATTATTATTATTATTATTATTATTATTATTATTATTATTATTATTATTATATTTATTATTACTATTGTATATTGTTATTATATTATTATATTAGTATATTACATTCTTTTTCTTTATTTTTACTATTATTGCCATGTTACCATCTTTATTATATTATTATTAGATTATAATCATCACTACTAATATTTTTATTATATTATTTTTGCCACATCTATATTAATATGTATTATTATTATTGTTACTAGTATTACTATATTTATATTATCACTTATTGTATATATTCCATACCGCTTTTATTTTTTCATTATCACTATATTATTACTATTATTATTATTGATGGTATTCATTTTACGATATTTATTGTCCTCATCGTTACTAACTCTATCATTTTGATATCGTTCTGTTTTTTTTTATCTCTCGCTTTATTTTTTTAACCTTTGTATTTTATGTCTTTGTTTTTGTTCCGATATTTTTATGATTATTTTTATTCGCGTCATTTATGTAAATCGACCGTCTTGAGATAGTCTTGGATTCAAGAATTTAAAATATCGTGTCCTAAAGTATTGGATGCGATATTTTATTTTTTTGGAACAAGAAGATCTTGGTTTTTAATTCAAAAAAAGCTACGGGATAATCTCCGATCCGAAGATTTAAATTATCGTGTCCTAAAGTATTGGATGTGATGTTTTAGTCTTTTAAAACGAGAAAATCTCGATTTTTAAAAAAAAAAAACTATGGGATAATCTCCGATTCGAAGATTTAAATTATCGTGTCCTAAAGTATTGGATGTGATATTTTAATCTCTCGAAAACGAGAAAATCTCAATTTGCAATCCCCGAAAACTATGAGATGATATTAGGATCGAAGATCTAAACTATCGTGTCCTAAAGTATTGGATGTGACACTTTATTTCTTCGAAACGAGAAAATCTCGATTTAGTTCAAGAAAAACACGAATATTTTCCAAAAGGGGTCAGATTTTTAAATTCCTTCAAAATTTTCAAACTTTCGACGTTGGGACATTAATTAATCAATTTGGTACCAATTTTGGGCGTGACGAGGGTGCTAACCCTTCCTCGCACGTAACCGACTCCCGAACCTACTTTTCTAATTTTCGTAGACCAAAAGCTTTGTTTTAGTAAATCAAAATGTTTTATTACAACAGAGGTGATCCGATCACACCTAATGAAAGATCGGTGGCGACTCCCATTTTCTTTATTTTTTAAAACCAAGTCCGATTCCCGCCTTTTCAAAAAGGATGGTTACGACAGCTTGGCGACTCCACTGGGGACCCAAAAGAGAGTCAGGTCGTAAAATTGATTGATTTTTTGTCCCTTTGATCGAAATTTGGAAAATTGTTGTGAAAAATCGTGTTTCTCTCCGATGCGTCTGCTTGTGCTATAATGTCGAGTCTCGTGAAATACTTTGGCATTGCATTGCATGACCATTGCGGTCACACCCTTAAGTGGGAGTGAAAAACTACTCTTTCGTGAGGTTTTCACCTCCGTGCAAGATAGTGGATCGCTTTCGGAACGCATCCGTACCTATGTCTTCGTGAGATTTTCATCTCCGTGCAGCCATAGGGAAATGTGTTCCCCTGAACTGAACTCGGTCCATATGAGCCTATAATGGGTGAGGATCGAGGGATCTGCTGGTTCAGGTACCCTTGCCTTAGAACCAAACCCCATATAGCAAGCCGTAAGAACTACCCTAGATAGAGCCATACCGAACTCTAGTGGTTACCCGATTAAGTTCCCTATTTACTGATTATTGAGTACAAAATAATGGCTTGCTCTATCTTCATTTCTTTGCATAGCATCAACATCTGTGCATACATTTCATACATCGGCATTACATTGCATCATACACATCGGATCTCACAAAAGGACCCTGAAATTATGGCAGTTGCCCTGGAACATCACTACGGTACGAGAGGAAAAACGAGGATAATGGACCAAAGAATAGAGAAGCTAGAACAAACGCAAAAAGAAATTCAGGATCAAATGAAAGAACAAGCGCAGTTACAAGAGCAGCGGGCCAAAACCCAGCAAGACATGATGGAGCGGATGCAAAAATCCCAAGACGATATGATGAACCAACTAAGGCAATTGATGGCTAGGGAACGAGGCGTCGCCACTAGCTCAGGAAACAACAGTGATAATCCCTCTCTTCCCCCACTAGAGGCCCAAACACCACTAGACACGTATCCCCGAAGGGCGTCTATCACTATCAGGCCACAATATCATACCGATACCGCAATACCCACGCATCTCCCTATGGGTTCAGATACCAACCCAGGAGAAAATCTGGTCAATCCCAACGTCCCAGATCTGGATGAGATGACCGAGAAGGCAAAACAGGAGCTGCCAAAATGGGTGGAGGAAAGATTCAGGGCTCTGGAAAACGCCGGTAAACGTCGAGGAGTAAAAGCCAATGATTTAAGCTTAGTCCCCGACTTGGTGCTCCCATATAATTTCAAAACACCTGAGTTCGAAAAGTACAATGGGACAAGCTGCCCAGAGTCCCATATCACCATGTTCTGTAGAAGGATGGCGGGCTACACTAATAATGACCCACTACTGATCCATTGTTTCCAAGACAGCCTGGTGGGAGCTGCAGCCAAATGGTACAATCAGTTGAGTCGTGCCAAAATTTGTTCATGGGATGATTTGGCTCAAGCATTCTTAGAGCAGTACAACCACGTAACGGACATATCCCCTGATAGGATCACTCTTCAAAACATGGAAAAGAGAGGGAACGAAAGCTTTAGGCAATACGCGCAGAGATGGAGAGAAGTTGCCATTCAGGTCCAGCCACCGCTTATGGAGAAAGAGACCACCATGCTCTTCATCCGCACGTTGAAAGCCCCATTCCTCATGCACATGATAGGGAGTGCAACTCGGAGCTTCTCAGATATCATAACCACGGGAGAGATGATCGAGAATATTATAAAAAGCGGAGGGATCGAAACGGGGGAGAGCGCCAAAGGAATGCCTCCAAGGAAGAAAGAAAGTGAGGTGAATAACGCAAGCATAGGACACCCGAAGTCGATCACCATTAATCAGCCGAAAGCAACGACCACGGGGCAGCAGGGGTTACCCAAAAAGGAGCCTGGCACCTCAAGACAAGATAATGAGAAACCCCAATTCACACCGATTCCGATGACGTACAAGGAAATGTATCAAACCCTGTTCGACGAACATATCGTGTCCCCCTATCATCTAAAACCAATACAACCTCCGTATCCCAAGTGGTACGATTCGAATGCACAGTGTGAATACCATGCAGGAATCACAGGGCACTCAATCGAGAACTGCCTGACTTTTAAGAAATTAGTAGAGAAATTCATCAACATGGGTGTCGTAGAGCTGGATGCCACGCCGAATACAGAAACGTGAGCCGGAGAGTGTTTTGAACAATGGAACTGTGGAAAGGATCCCTGTTTTGTTAGAGCTAACTTGGAGTAATATCCAAAACGCGCTTATTGCTCTAGAGCCTAGGAGCAGTAAGAATCTTTTGTGAAATAGGCTTGTGTCCGAAATTGTTATTTCAATAAAATGCATCTTTCTAAATAAACATTTTCATGCTTTACACTCTTTTTTCATTCATATCATGCATATAATCATCTTTAGAATAATTTATTCTTTAGATTTCCTACCTTTACACCCACGATAGGTCCCCAAGTATCAATGACATGAGCGACGCTGTTACTAGCTCTCTTTTCAGTAAAATATGGGTCTAAGGGATCTCAAGGCTTTGAAGATGATAGAGATTGTAACCTATCTTTTGATTTGTTAGTGATGGTAAAAAAAAAAAAATAGACTCTACTTTGTAAAAAGAGTCAGTGGACATTACAAACTTAGGAAAAACCTTGTCCACCACAGAAATAAGGCGAGACATCAATGGGCTATTTTCAAGAATTCCAAGATATTTTTACACGATCACATCAAGACACTCCAGAATACTGGAACGAAGTTCGAACTCCTGGTCTACCCAGAAAAGAGACGCTAAGACTTATGCGCCTCCGCTGGTTCCATGGGCAAAATAAGGGGGGCATGGATGTTACGGGATCAATCTGGTCAAAGGTATCCTACCAATACTAATACATCTTCGTGGTTATCAAATACTTCACTAAGAGGGTGAAGGTTACTTCATATGCCAAAGTTACAAAGGCGACAGTCATCGAATACAAATTCAAATCCAAGCTCAGATGCTAAAAAAAAAAAAAAAAAATCAGAGTAAGGCACCTTACCAGTGTAGCAAAGACAACCAAAAATCATTCGAAAATTGACTGAGACTTGTAAAGGTTGGCATAGAGAAGTTACCATATACCTCTTATGTTTTTTTAGAACGTTGGCTGGAACCTTGATTGGGGCAACAGAAACTTTATCGGGGCAACACGTTTCTTATCGATTTTGCCAATTGGAGTTAGAACTAAAGGAGGCAAAGTAGATCCAATCTAATACGATCAGGTGAATGTGAAGAGAAAGTTATCTGTCACGGTCAGATGATGCGAGATAGTAACAAAAATGATTCATCCTAGAGAATTGCACAATAGGGCTTTGAAGAAGATTTTTCATGCAAAAAGGACTTCGGAAGAAAGCAGGTGCTGAACTAAGAAGGATCTCATGCAGCGAAGAAGGCCTGTTCTGGGGAAGCATGAATACTGACCGAAATGAATGGTAGGGACTTGCCCAATTTGGAGACTTCAAGTTAAAAAAAAAATAAAAAAAATAAAAAATGAAAAGAAAAAAGGAAAAAAAGGGCAAAAAAAAAGGGGAAGAAAGAAAAAGAAGAGATCAGGGCGAAAACCCACAAAGGGCGCTTTGAGACCAAAGAGGTTTTGAGTTGAAAACCCGAAATAGGCAACTCAAATTTTGATCAGAAATGGGGCACACAGTAGTCTCGCTGCGCTTGAAATAACGATGAAGAGGTATGTTACGTCTTAGGGCATCGACAAAGTACTCCGGATCCCCTAAACACATATTGAGCTCAGAATGGTCCTTAAGAAGTTGGAACAGAGAAGCTCAAGCTGCGATATCTGGGGCACCTACCTTCCATTTCACCCATTTTAGGTTTGCTATCGTTAAAATAAACACTAAATAAAATTTCTTTTGCATAGCAGTTGCCAGTTTTGATTAACTTGTTTGTTTCGAGCTGTGCTCCCCAATAAATTTCCATTTCGTCCCATCATTACGATCTTTTCAAGCATTTTGCATTAAAAATAATGACTTGTGGACTAATAATGCTTTCATAAAAGGAATTTTGCATATTACTCTGAAAGCTTCTAAATAATATAAGGACTTGAAACATGACTATTGTTCAGAACTTATTCAGCCTAAGGTTTGGAAATATTGGAGAAAGATGATTATCTCTTTGAACATTTTATCGGTTGAACAAAGACAAGACGTTTCATCGGTTATACAACCTCGACAGATAACGAACAACGCCACCCAGTGTCACAACAAGATGGTTGGAGGAAACCAAATGTGGTTCACCTGAAGTTGCAGTAGGAGGTACAAATTTTATATCCTAGAGGGTACAGTGGAAGGGACTATGAAATTACAATGGGGCAAATTTGTTGAGTAAGACATTTATTTTCCTGAATTTTTCGCACAAGATCGCAGCATACGACGTCAGTGATATAGCCTTGATAAACAATGAGCGTTGACCAGGGATCATTCTCATGACATTCTGCATCCATACAAATGTCATTCATAAGACACATCTATTTAGGGGCATTCGATTCATTCCGATCATGGCATCCTAATCTTTGTAAATAGACCATTCTCATGACATTCTGCATTCATGCAAATGTCCTCCATAATATCATTTAGTTAGGAGCATTTGAGTCATCCTGATCATGGCATCCTCACTATTTGCACAATCTTCAAAGGATAAGTTCCTTAAAGAACAGTGTAGCAATATCAAAGTTCAGATTTTGTTCCCTCGAGATGGCAGCGGAGCAGACTGAAGATTGAAGTCTTCCCGAAGATAGTAAGGAAGCAAATTGAAAAGTTCAGATCTTGTTCCATGATAGTGGAGCAGACTGAAGATTGAAGTCTTCCCGAAGATGATAAGGAAGCAAATTGAAAAGTTCAGATCTTGTTCCCTAGAGATGATAGTGGAACGAACTGAAGATTGAAGTCTTCCCGAAGATAGTAAGGAAGCAAATTGAAAAGTTCAGATCTTGTTCCATGATAGTGGGGCAGACTGGAGATTGAAGTCTTCCCGAAGATAGTAAGGAAGCAAATTGAAAAGTTCAGATTTTGTTCCATGATAGTGGAACAGACTGGAGATTGAAGTCTTCCCGAAGATAGTAAGGAAGCAAATTGAAAAGTTCAGATTTTGTTCCATGATAGTGGAGCAGACTGAAGATTGAAGTCTTCCCGAAGATGATAAGGAAGCAAATTGAAAAGTTCAAATCTTGTTCCTTAGAGATGATAGTGGAACGGACTGAAGATTGAAGTCATCCCCGAAGATACAAAGAAGCAAATCGAAATCAAACCAAGTTGCAGTAAAGTGGCCAAAGCAACAAAAGGCAAGGGGGTAGAATGAAGCCATATGAAGAATAAGGACACCAAAGGATTCAGAGACAGTGGACCCGGGCAAATTTGGGCCTTCTTTATGTCTTTGCTCTATTCCCGTTACACGACAATGAGCAAAGAGGGGCAGCTGTAGATGGCCCAAATAGTCCGGGCCCTAATTACAAAATAAAAAACAATGGCCCAATTTACAGGAGGCCCAAAAGGCCCAAAACCATAAAAAATTTTTCGGATAGCTAGGGTTTTCAGAACCCTAGCGCCGCAAACCTCCCCCCACTGGCCTCCACTAGCCACTGTCGGCCATCCACCGAATCCTCCACTAGCGCCCCATAACCTGCAAGAAGAGGGACGAAACAGCAGGCAACCACGAGCAAAAAGCGAAAAAAAAAACTATTGTATATTTTATTCTCAACTAGTTCTTCAGATCGGGTTATAAAACCGAATGAGAACCATGTAAAAAGGACCCTTTTTTTTTCCCTCTTCACAATCAATCAAAAATACAAAAAGAAACAGTTTCAAAAAAAGCAAGAATAATAGCAGAGAATCAAAAGCGAAAAGTCAGATCTGTGAAGGTATTTTTTTTTGAATCTCCTATTTCATAAATTCTAGCCAAATATAAAGAATATAAAAAATAAAAACAAAAAAAACAAAAAAAAACAAAAACTAACATTTTACGATTTCCGGCCACCGCGCGCGGTGGCCGGCGACGGTGTCCGGCGGCGGTGCCTACGGTGGCCGACAGCGAGGCGTGCGGCCGGAATCCCCCTCCCGTCTGCACCTGCAGAGAGAAAAGGGAGAGTAAAAGTTTTTTTTTTTTAAGAGAAGTGAGCAAATGAATTTTTTTGGGGGATTTTTGGCCTTATATAGCCCATCAAAACGACGTAGTTTTGGGACTGCCTTAAAACGCCCAAAACGACGTCGTTTTAACTATGACCCGTTTTTTAACCCGACCCACTAAGGAGGATCCGCGTGTTTTTAATTAATGGGTTTATTGCGCTTTTGGTCCTTCCGCCTTTTTATGATTTTGCAATTAAGTTTACGAAATTTTTTAATTTGGCCCAGCAACTTGTTTCTGATTTCAATTGCGTCCTCCCTGATGCCATGTATTTTGGAAGGAGGGTTATTGCCCATTTTGGTCCCTCCCTTTTTACGCGCACTTCTAATAGGCCCTTTCTCTTTATGTTATTTCAAATTGACCCCAAACTTTCGTTTTAAATGCAATTTAACCCCTTTTAGTTATTTTGTACCCTTTTTTAGTCTTTTTATTATATTATTGTTATATTTATATTATCATTATATTGTACATATTTATTATTATACTATTATTATTATATTTTTATTACTACTATGTTTATATTAGTATATTACATATATTTCATACCCTTGTTATTATCATTGTTACATTTACTATTATTATTATTTTAGTATTACTACTATAGTTATATTATTTATCCTGTACATATTTTGTATTATTGTATTATTTATTATTATTATTATTATTATTATTATTATTATTATTATTATTATATTTATTATTACTATTGTATATTGTTATTATTATTATATTAGTATATTACATTCTTTTTCTTTATTTTTACTATTATTGCCATGTTACCATCTTTATTATTATATTATTATTAGATTATAATCATCACTACTAATATTTTTATTATATTATTTTTGCCACATCTATATTAATATGTATTATTATTATTGTTACTAGTATTACTATATTTATATTATCACTTATTGTATATATTCCGTACCGCTTTTATTTTTTCATTATCACTATATTATTACTATTATTATTATTGATGGTATTCATTTTACGATATTTATTGTCCTCATCGTTACTAACTCTATCATTTTGATATCGTTCTGTTTTTTTTTATCTCTCGCTTTATTTTTTTAACCTTTGTATTTTATGTCTTTGTTTTTGTTCCGATATTTTTATGATTATTTTTATTCGCGTCATTTATGTAAATCGACCGTCTTGAGATAGTCTTGGATTCAAGAATTTAAAATATCGTGTCCTAAAGTATTGGATGCGATATTTTATTTTTTTGGAACAAGAAGATCTTGGTTTTTAATTCAAAAAAAGCTACGGGATAATCTCCGATCCGAAGATTTAAATTATCGTGTCCTAAAGTATTGGATGTGATGTTTTAGTCTTTTAAAACGAGAAAATCTCGATTTTTAAAAAAAAAAAACTATGGGATAATCTCCGATTCGAAGATTTAAATTATCGTGTCCTAAAGTATTGGATGTGATATTTTAATCTCTCGAAAACGAGAAAATCTCGATTTGCAATCCCCGAAAACTATGAGATGATCTTAGGATCGAAGATCTAAACTATCGTGTCCTAAACTATTGGATGTGACACTTTATTTCTTCGAAACGAGAAAATCTCGATTTAGTTCAAGAAAAACACGAATATTTTCCAAAAGGGGTCAGATTTTTAAATTCCTTCAAAATTTTCAAACTTTCGACGTTGGGACATTAATTAATCAATTTGGTACCAATTTTGGGCGTGACGAGGGTGCTAACCCTTCCTCGCACGTAACCGACTCCCGAACCTACTTTTCTAATTTTCGTAGACCAAAAGCTTTGTTTTAGTAAATCAAAATGTTTTATTACAACAGAGGTGATCCGATCACACCTAATGAAAGATCGGTGGCGACTCCCGTTTTCTTTATTTTTTAAAACCAAGTCCGATTCCCGCCTTTTCAAAAAGGATGGTTACGACAACCCTTTTTAAAACTGCAATACACGAATTTCAGAAATCATGAAATGATCTTGGTGTCAAGGGTTTGAAACATCGTATCCTAACGTGCTGGACGTGATATTTCATTCTTTCGGAACAAGAGAATTTTGATATCCAATCCGAATTATCCAAACATTTTCTAAAGAATTCGTATTTTAAAATATCTTCCAATTTTCGATATCAGGACATTAATCAGTCAATAAGGTGCCAATTTTGGACGTTGCGAGGGTGCTAATCGTTCCTTGTGCGTAACCGACTACCGGACCTGTTTTCTTAAGATTCGTAGACCAAAATATTTTATAAGGTGACCCAATCACACTTCAAAAAAGATTGGTGCGACTCCATTTTTCTTTTTTAAAGTCGGCCCGTTTTTCAAACAAAAAAATAGTTTCGACACCCGTATTAAGTCGTATAAAAATTTATGCTGGTGCAATCTTCATTAAATATAGAATATTATAATAGATTGAGTAAACATTATAATATTATAAAATATTCAATAAATTTATTTATCTTTACTTTAAAATTTTATTTATCTATTTCCATAACTAAATTATATTCAACAAAAAATTCATTAGCGCCCACACAAAAACATTTTGCTATCTATTTTCACGTCATGCCCCATGCGGTGAAAAACGGAAGGACATAACTGTAAAAATGGATCTTAAATGAGGGTATTTTAGGGAAACAAAAGATGTTCGAAACTTTGTGGCTTATAAAACTGAAATGACAGGCTAACGTAAAAACCCTTATCAGCTGCTGGGGTTTTAGCTTCAAGTCTCTCTCTCTTTCTATCTCTCTGTTTCCTCTAAGGTTCGATTCTTAGATCTTAAGTTTACTGAAATCGTTTTCAGTTCTTTTTTTTTATTATCTATTAATTCATTTGTTGTGTGTTTCCTGGATTTTGAATCTTTCGTTTTGTTCGTTGTTACTCTTTCCTCTTTTTTTTTTTTAATTTGATGTTTTAGGATCTTATTTGCATTTTTATGTTAATTTCGAAGATTTGTATGATGTTTATTTTTTGAATTGTGATTTAATTCATTTTTTTTTGTTTCCTAGATTCTGAATCTTTCGTTCTGTTCGTTGTTACTGTTTCCTCTTCTTTTTTATTTTTTTTATTTTTTATAATTTGAGGTTTTAGGATTTTATTTGCATTTTATTTTAATTTCGAAGATCTATATGATTTTTTTAATGATTTAATCCATTTGTTTGTGTTTCCTGGTTTTTGAATCTTTCGTTTTGTTCGTGGTTACTAACTTACTGTTTCCTTTTTTTTTTTAATTTGATGTTTTAGGATTTTATTTGCATTTTTATTTTAATTTCGAAGATCTATATGATGTTTATTTTTTGAATTATGATAGTTCCTTGTTTTTGCTTCAATTCGTTTGTGATTTGAATCTGTTATATTTTTGCTAGATTCATTGTAATGATAACAGTCGAAGATTTATTTAATAATTTTATGAGATTTTTTCTTTTTCTTTTCAGTTCATTGTATTGACTTTTTTGTTTTATATGAATATTTTGTAAAGTAAATTTGTTATTAGATTTTGTTGAGATAAAATAATTTCTATTAGTTCAGTCTTTAATCAAATCATTCCTTTTTTGGTGTGTGTGTACGTTAAACTGTGAGACTGGAATCATTGAATTGTTTGCTAGGTTTGATATAATTATACAAAATTAGTAGACTATTTAGAGTTTTTGTTTTTAATCTTTTTTTAATCTTTTTTTTTTTTTGCATAAAATTACTAATAGTCAAAAGTGAATCTTGGAATCTATTATAATTGTTCTATATGAAAGTAAAATCGTTGTATTTCTTTTGGTATAGATATCGTTTGAATATTGCATCTTCTTTTTTTCTTTTTTTTTTTTTTTCAATATTTCAAACAAGAATTGAAGTAATTAAAAATTAAAATGTTTGTTTGAAAGATAAATCGCATGGCTTTGCTATTACATGGAATTGCATATTAGCATTGATATTAGAATTTGAGTCTTCCGTTCAGTTGTAATTCCCCCATGTTGACGAGGCTAAAGAAGTAAATATTAAGATTCCTGTTTAATCTGTTCTTTGTTTCTGTTTAATTTTGTTTAATAATGTTAGTGCAGATCCTAGCTAACAGTGCATAATGGGTAAGGAGAAGGTTCACATCAACATTGTTGTTATTGGACATGTCGACTCTGGAAAGTCGACCACCACTGGTCACTTGATCTACAAGCTTGGTGGTATCGACAAGCGTGTGATCGAAAGGTTTGAGAAGGAAGCTGCTGAGATGAACAAGAGGTCATTCAAGTATGCCTGGGTGCTTGACAAGTTGAAAGCAGAACGTGAGCGTGGTATTACCATTGATATTGCCTTGTGGAAGTTTGAGACCACCAAATACTATTGCACTGTCATTGATGCTCCCGGACATCGTGACTTTATCAAAAACATGATCACCGGTACCTCTCAGGCTGACTGTGCTGTCCTTATCATTGACTCCACCACTGGAGGTTTTGAGGCCGGTATTTCAAAGGATGGGCAGACACGGGAACATGCTTTGCTTGCCTTTACCCTTGGTGTGAAGCAAATGATTTGTTGTTGCAACAAGGTAGAATTTCTTCTTCTTAATTAATACAGAGTTTTATTATTTGGTTTGTTTTTTTTTCCCTAATTGTTCTGTTCTATACAGATGGATGCCACAACTCCCAAATACTCAAAGGCAAGGTACGATGAAATCGTGAAGGAGGTCTCTTCATACTTGAAGAAGGTTGGTTACAACCCTGAGAAGATTCCATTCGTCCCTATCTCTGGTTTTGAGGGTGACAACATGATTGAGAGATCGACCAACCTTGATTGGTACAAGGGTCCAACTCTGCTTGAGGCTCTTGACCAGATCAATGAGCCCAAGCGACCCTCTGACAAGCCCCTTCGCCTCCCACTTCAGGATGTCTACAAGATTGGTGGTATTGGAACTGTCCCAGTGGGTCGTGTTGAAACTGGTATCCTCAAGCCAGGTATGGTTGTTACTTTTGGTCCCTCAGGATTAACCACTGAAGTTAAATCCGTGGAAATGCACCATGAGGCTCTTTCCGAGGCTCTTCCTGGTGACAATGTCGGCTTCAATGTTAAGAATGTTGCTGTCAAGGATCTCAAGCGAGGATTCGTTGCTTCTAACTCAAAGGATGATCCAGCGAAGGAGGCAGCCAACTTCACCTCCCAAGTCATCATCATGAACCATCCTGGCCAGATTGGAAACGGATATGCTCCTGTCCTTGATTGCCACACCTCCCACATTGCTGTCAAGTTTTCAGAAATCTTGACCAAAATCGATAGACGATCCGGTAAGGAGCTTGAAAAGGAGCCCAAGTTCTTGAAGAACGGCGATGCTGGATTGATTAAGATGGTTCCCACCAAGCCCATGGTTGTGGAAACCTTTTCCGAGTATCCCCCACTCGGTCGTTTTGCTGTGAGAGACATGAGGCAGACAGTTGCTGTCGGTGTCATCAAGAATGTGGAGAAGAAGGATCCAACTGGAGCTAAGGTAACCAAGTCCGCTGCCAAGAAGAAGTGAACCGAACAAATTTTGGGTGATTCAAAAAACCTCTATTATAGTGACTACAATAGAACTTTAGTTGTGTCCTTAATCCGAACTATAGTTACATGTTCTGATAATTATCGTTTTAAGTTGTCACCGTCTTCTGGAGGATCTTGTTCACAGAACTGGGTTCTTGATAGACGGGTGGTGAGGCTTAAATGACGTCTTTTTTGTGCTCTTATTTTCCATTATTACATTCTCAAAACTTTTTAGCTCATTTCCTGGATTCTTCTTGAATGGTTTAATCAATATTTTATATCATTTTAAATTGTTTTTCATTTGTATTATCTCCATGATCTTTTTTACCGTATTAGAATACTCTGTTATTGATTATATATGAAGAAAATTTACCTCAACTAAGGGTGTAATTGAGTCAAGTCTAAGCAGAAAGAAGCATGAGTTTAGACTCAGTTTTGAAACCCGTTTTGAGTTTCTTTTATGGCGGTTTAATCTAAGATTCAAGATTAGTATTTAAATTGGTTCGGTTAAGGATGGTTTCTATCATTCGGCTTCAGAGTCCGATCTAAGTAGAAGTTGGAGTTTAGGCTGAGTTAGATATTTTGTGATAATAAATAAAATGATCTATTTGAGTCACTTTGATTAGGTTTGTTTGTATAGTGAATGGAAAATTCCAAAGCTCAATTTCGGTATTAGTTAAAATAATAATTTTATCTTAAAAATAAAGAATTTTAATTAAGTTCATGAGTTATTTAAGCTGAATACATATATAGGAAAATTTTTGTCTTTTTCAGCTTTTAACATTTTAGATTATATTAAGATGATTGGGGTATAACGTATAAGTTAACAGTAAAAATATAAAAAAAAATTATTATAAAATTAATTAGACATTTATCACATTTTTAATCATGTCGTGGAGTATAAGAACTTCACAACTAAGTTTATTACTTGTTTTGCTTCTTATATTGAAATTTTCACTTTAGTCCTTTTATTATTTTTTTAATAAATAAATTTATTTGCTCATCATTTTAGCCACACCATCACTTCTTTTTATAAAAAAAAATAGAGGGTTAAATTTCACTATAATGGACGAATATGTGAATAAATAAAATATATTTTAACAAAAATATCAAAATGCAAACATGATGAACGAAATGGAAGTAAAACAAGAAAAAATAATCGAAAAATAATAAAAAATCAAAGTTTTCACTATATTAGAAAAGTTAAGTATTAAACCTTCAATATATATCAACAAATATTAAATGCAGTACTAAGAGGGGGAAGATACTTTGGTTATCTCCGCCTTACTTAATATGGTGTCAAATATTAAAATAGGAATAACCAGTAACAAAACATGTCATTTAATCATTTATAATAAAGCTCCAAGCAAACAAAAATTTTCACTACATCAAAACTGGCAAAGCAGCAGTAAAATGAAATTCCATTTAAAATCCATGAAAGTTTGTGTTTCTCTGTAATCAACAGGCTTATTATTCAAGCACTTATCATAATCCTACCCTATAGACCATTCGTCTTCACAATGAAACTTTCACGAGCTCTCGAGACCCGATTCCCCGACCTTTCAAATGATCAAATCATAAGTTCTTAAGAGCTGACTCATGAGTTCCTTTCTGGGGTGTGAGTCTTGCCAACAAAGCCTTGTTATGGCAATGCTCAGCATCTACAAAGTAGAAGTTCCCATTGGCCTTAAATGTCACGAATGGCCTGTTGGTCTCAGCTGGACGGATGTCTGCAAACTTAATGGTTCGTGGAATATATGTTGCTAACCAAGACATCATCTCCACCTCGAAGCTGTCTGAACCAGGCTGCCACCGGATTTTGTGGATGTAAGGGCTCACAAACCAGTGAAGTGCGGCAGTTGTTGTAGCACTAAAGAATATCACAGAGGATGCTACCGCACCTTTCACAATCACATTCATATCAGGAGAAGTCATGAATGTAATGACAGGGCCTAACGATACCGAGAGGCAGCAGGTTGAAAGTGAAAGCATCTTTACTTTCTTGATTGTAGAAGAAATCGGACCATAGTAAACAACCCCGGCATCCTTCTCATCTTCGTCGTCTTCTTTGTTTTTACGAGGACCGATGCTGATTTTGTTGTCATCCTCAGTTGTCTTAGCTTGAGAAGCCCATCTTTTTTGGACACTGAAAATGCTCGTTGCATAGTTGAGGTTCGGCTTCGCATATTGGGTGCCAGACAGTGTTGCAAACCTACAACGATAACCTAAAGCAGCGGAGAGAAGAATAAGCAAGAGAACATGATATTGTCGCTTATAAACTACAATTATAGCAGAAATAACATCCAAATCATAGAATGCTAGCAAGAAGCATGACTGAAACAAAATTTCATGAATTGTGTCTTAACATGGGTTCATGGAATTGTTGACTATAACATATTATTCACAATCAAACGACGCAGAAATTATGCAAACCTTTCCTGCAATAAAAAACTAAGTTTTTGGTTACAATTTTCAACTTAATCCATGGCAGCCTTCCTGAGTTGTATTACGTAGTTAGAGTCCTGTACGTTTTGAAGTTTGGTTCATTACAGCTCGTGGAACAAAGGACAAAGCATATTAAAGAATTCAAGAATCATAAAATCCCTGATCTTTTCTGATATCCAGAAAAAATGGGGTGATATAACTATCAAGGAGTGGGGAATGATTCTAAGAAACAATAGATCAAATGCCATAGTGACGATAAAACACTAGTCACATACACCTAATTTCACGAGAGAGAACTATAAGCAAAGCATAAGTAGTGGCAAATTGATGCCAATTACAAGCAAACATTTGCAAGCATCAAGTTGGAGAAAGATTTTCATGAATGATTCAATGATGTGTGACATTTCTTGTTTTTTATACGACCATACAAGAGAAGACAAATGGTTTGGTTTTACATGCCAAAGCTATAAACCACCGGCTAAACGTACACAAGATTAGACCTGGCAACTTTAGATATGACACGAGAGAAACAACTAAAAATGACATGAAAAAGTAATGCAAAATATAACATGGATACACAAATGAGACAAACTCTATAGAACACTAATTACTATAAAAATATACAATGCACGAGACTATGACAGAAAAATAACACAAACACTAGATGGTATAAGCTATCTTGGTCATCAAAGGGGAACCTTCATGTAGGATTCAAAGATATGCAACATTCCTTGCAGTTTGTCATACAATAACACCCTCACTGCCTGACCTTGAGCAATGACGCTATTGATACTTGCAAGTAAACAGTTTGGTTTCACATACTACAGCTAGAAAACACTAGTTACACCTTACTCTAAGATTAAACCTGGTAATTTTATATACAACACGAGAAAAATAACTAAAACGTGACATGAAATGGCCTGACTCAAATATCTACTAAGTTTATTGGTCTTTTTCGAGAACTCTATCATACAATAACTCGAAGCCATCACCCTTCTGCTTGGTCTTGAGCCATGAAGCTATAACAACTGAACTTGCAAGCAGTGATTTGGTTTCACATAATAATAGATCTATAAAACACCAGCTAAACCAAGACTAGATAATAAGGATATACGAATGAGTCAAAATCTAAATAATGTAAATAATTAACATGTCAAAATCTATATAAAATATGTAATAATTTTAACACAGATAATAACACAAACACTTGATGCTGTAAACGATTTCAGTCTTATTGCAACACCAATTCGAGTAGATAAAGCACTTTACAAACTGAACCACTTCCTATAACCAAAACCAATTAAGATTTTGAGTATCTTTAATTCTAAAATTTTCAAAAGCCCAGAATAAAAATTGGCAAATTCCAACAACATAAAAACTAAATCTTTTTTCCCTTGTATGTATGAGTTTTTGTTAATAAAACCCAATTTCCAGATCAAAGGAAATGCCCCAAATTTCAAAGAATGAGATCAGAGATAGGATTAACAAACATGGGCATTGAGGTTTTAGACTAAATCAGATGTTTAAACTTCACATCTAAAACGAATGAAGAACAAAACAGAAGGGGGTTCCTAAATAAAGAAAAAGAGAACCTGAATGGATGTTTCTGGAAATGAGTTGCTTGGATTGGGATCGAAGCAAGTGGAAGAGAGCAGTTCTCGCCATATTTCTATCGGATTTTGCAGGGAGACTGAAATGTGTGAATCGAACAAGGATCCATTTGCTAAGGGTTTTGGATGGTTTTTATAATATGTGAATATTTAATATAATTTTTGAATTGTAATTCAACAAGGGCATTTGGTCTAGTGGTATGATTCTCGCTTAGGGTGCGAGAGGTCCCGAGTTCAATTCTCGGAATGCCCCATTTCACAGTTTTTTATGCATTACAGAATTTAATTAAGGGTAAATTCCACACTGGGTCACTAAACTATTCGAAAATTTCTATTTAAGTCATTGAGTTGTTAAATTCGTCGATGTATGGCCTTATTTGTTCGAACCACCTTCACTAGTCAAAACTTTCCTTTCTCTTCTTTTTTACATTTCAATTTTTTATCTATAAAATAATTTTAAACGTCACAAATCTGCAAACTAAAATCCAAATAATTTTCTTTTCTAATCTCTGACACTAATTGCCAAATCAACTTGGATATATGTTCTTCTACTCTTCGAAGGGTATTGATCTACCGTATCAATTGTCGAATTAATTGACTAAAATGGTCACTTGGATCTATGTTCTACAAAGTGGTCACTTGAAGCTTGCTGGATAGGCTTTAGAAAAAAAACTTAATAATCTATTGACTTAAAAAAAAATTTTGAACAGTTCAATGATCATTTTGTAATTTTTTAAAATTGAGTGACTAAAATGTAAACTTACTAATAATATAATATCCTTGGGGTAATTTACCCAAAAAAGTATTTAACTTCAAAAATTTATTATTTGTTTATCAAATATAATAAAACAACTAAAAGGTATTTAGTTTGTGTAAAAATAAAAAAAGATATTTAACTTCATTATTATTATTCATTAAGAATAAGTAAAAGGTACAACATAGAAATAAAGTCATTAAGCCCAAAACACACAACACTAACATAATAATGGCCCAAAGACCGGAAAAAGCTTCAACCTCCAAACCCTAGCTATAACTTTTAGTCGCCACTGCCACAAGTAGAGGAAGAGGGAGAACCATTAGGAAGAAAAGGGGTTGTGGAGATTGCACCAAGCCACTGGCACGCATGTCTATTAACAAGAATAGGACAATCCCTATAAATTTTATTGTGTTTATACTAGAATAGTTACGTAGAAATAAGAAAGATATATAATATATTATTAAATATATACTTAAAAAAGTATACGATAATATACAATATATTTAGATATTACTAAAAGTTAATATCCCATAATAATATCCTAACAACTACAAGGGACGTTACAGCAAAAGTTTGTAGAAAAGGCACCAAAGTCATTGTGGAGTAAACCAAAATTTCAACTAAGGAGGAACGTCAAGGTAGCCACTTAGCCTTCGACCACTAGAACAGGTTCTCATGCATAGACTCGTAACCTCCCTCAAGCTTTATTCGGTGAGATTCCAACGGAGAGCAATAATACTCATAAAACTTGAATAATAAAACTTTAGTGTATCGAAACCCATAAATATAAGGTAAAACCCAAAGATACTAGAAACAACTCTTAAGAAACAAGCAAAAGCGAAGCCTGGAAATTTTTTTAGGGGTAGGAATTAAATTGTAATTTTTATTATAGTATAAATATAATTTTTAAAAGATTAAATCAAAATTTTATCATTTTTAAGGGGGTTAAAGTATAATTTTATTTTTACTAAATTAAAATTTTAAAGGGCCAAAATAGAAAAATTTTCATTTTAGGGGGGCCGGGCCCCTGCCAACCCCTTTGAATTCGCCCTTGGTAACAAGACAAAACCTTTATCTGATGGTTGGAAAAAGAATAGTGTTATTTCGTTGTAAGAAAAACAAGAAAAGAAAATAAGGCAAAAAAACTATTTTAAAAAATAAAAATAAAGGAACTAAAATTCTAAATATATTAAGAATATAAGAATTCGACTAAACCTACTTATGGACCACGACACCTGTTTAGGCTCAAAGGTCCACTCGAAAAATGGACTTGGATAATTTTTTTTATTGAAGGCTTATTTTTTATATGGACAGAGTATTGGGCAAGATTTTTGACCTGGGTTCGGCCTAGCCTGACCCAAATATTATGCTATATTAATTATATATGTTAAATAATATTTATATTTATATTAAATTACTAATTCAATAACAATTAAATCTTTTGCTCAAGACCTAAAAAACATACCCAACTAAATAAGCTAACCCAAAATATAAAATATAAAATTTTATATTTAATACAATAAATATTTATTATATTTATTTATGTTTTTTAATATAATAAATATTTATTATATTTATGGTAGTGTTTTTTAATATAAATACTTTTTAATGGGTTAGAAAACTTTTGTTTTAGTTTTTTTTAATGCATTTAGTGTATTATAGTTTTTTTTAAAAAAACTAAATAAAAATTAATCTAAAAAAATCAAATATGAGCCGATGACATCAAGCTCAAGTTTACTTTTCTTAAATCGGATTGAGTTTAGGCAAAAAGTAAACCCATTTTTGGACGAGATCCAAACTTAAAAAAGTGATCTAAATTTTTTATATAAGCCTAACCTGAATTAGACCCGGTCCATGAGCATCTCTCAGATTAACTATATATATATTTTTATATATTTTCAGTAAAAAAAATTATATTGTTATAGTTGTCAATACGTGACTATGAAATAATTATTAAAAAAAATGAAATAATAAAATTAAAAAATTTCACACATTAATTAAAACCTAAATTAATTTATTTGGGGCCCATGTACTACCCGGCCCAAGTCAATTCAATCCTATCATCTGTCAGTGTTATCTAATATGAACAAATTCAATTCGGGTCACACTTTCGGATGTAAAATCGGCCATTGAAGCTTCAACATATGTCGAACCATTCGCGAATTCAGTCTCTGGTCTTCGGGATACCTTGGCCTGAACTCAACGATGGCTTATTCTATAGCGACGTTGTTCCACATTCCGATTCCGGTCATTAAATTCATTTGTTCTCCTCCTTTTTCCTTTAAATTATGTTTTAATTTTTGAACTGAATATTTTTCATCTCTCTCTCTCTGTTTATAGAGCTTACTTTAATAGATTTTTACTCAAGGAAGTACAAAAATTCAGCTCCTTTACAAGGGTAATTTTTTAAAATTCTTTTTAAATTATATCAGATTTTCAAAATTTTCTTGTTAATTCTCTTTTCCAAATTATTAACGATTGAACAGTTGGTTGCAGCGAATTCAAAATGGACAGGTAGGTTTCTGATAAAAAGAATCAAGTAATTAATAAAAAAACAAAAAAAAAATTCAATTTTTTGCTTTTTTTTTTTTCCAGATATCAGTTGATGGAAGAGTCGTTAAAGATCCAAATACGATTCTCAGGTTTTTTTTTTTTTTAAATTTCGTTCTAATCATTATTTTCCAATTTATGTTAATTTTTTAATTCATTTTTTCTTTTCTTTTTTTTCAGTGGTGATTCAGTTTTAGTTTACCATAGGCTTCCATGGAAAGAACCTGATGTTCCTTACTTGCTTGAAGTTTTGTACGAGGATGATGACATGGTAAATTAATTATTTTAATTATGATTGGTAAAAATAGAATAAAATCTGAATACTGGAGTATTTTTTTTAATTAATAATTAATCATGATTAGATCAACTTTGATTATCCAAGAACAAGTAGGTGAAAATATGACCTTTAATTTCCGTTTAATGAAATCATTACCCGAAACTTCAAAATGTTTAAATTGCTATGAAATATTAAGATTATCAGGGCTCAGGACTTGGGGTGTCATTGTCATACGAGTATGTGTATAAGATAGGTACACTTAATTTTTATTAAGTTTTCGCATAAATCTGGAGGACCATTTTCATATATTGTACCCATATCCAAGTATGCCTAGTCCTACATGCTATTTTAGAGTAAATGAAGCGTTCGGGGTAATATAGGAAAAAAATAACAAACAAAAAAAAGATGAACTCATGAATTTGTATGCATATATTTTTTTTATGACTGTACCATCTTTAATCTATGATGCTTGGACAGGCACATGTTCCGGTTGTTGTTCCATATCATTAGAGGAGTCGACATTTTCATTTTCCCAGTCCATTCTGCAACATACACATCATACTTTCAAGAAAAAAATTAAGAGTCAAAGTGACATAATTGTAATCTATATTGCTCAATCTCTTCATTTTCTACATTAAGTACTCTGGAGTTTGGTTAAATTTTCTTGTTAACAAATTATTACTACCAAATTCTAATGTCACATTTGGAACTAGAGTTTGACGTTTGATGTAAACTGAAATGTTTATGTTTAGGTTGCTTTAAACAAGCCTTCTGGTCTTCAAGTTTTGCCTGGAGGCCTTTTCCAGCAACGAACTGTTTTGACACAGCTTTGTTGGAGTGTAAAGAAGCAGAACTCTACACTAAACAGTCAAGACACACATCCTGTTCCTGTTCATCGCCTAGGAAGGGGTACATCAGGTTCGCATACCCATTATTGCCTACTCGATGTGGACAACATGACCAAAGCATTATATTTCTTTATGTCATTGCTTACTTGTGCATCGTCTAGGAAGGGGTTCGTCAGTTTCGTTTACTCATTACTTCCTACTTGATGTAGATAACACGACAAATGCATTATATTTCTTCATGTTATTGCTTACTCATGCATCACCTAGCAAGGGGTACATCAAGGTTTACATGCTCATTATTGCTTACTTAATGTAGACAGCATGACCAAGACATTATATTTCTTCATGTTACTGCTTACTCGTGGATTGCCTAGGAAGGGATACATTACATTGCATACTCATTGCTGCTTACTCGATGCTGACAACATGACCAAGGCATTATATTTCTTCATGTTATTGCTCAAGAGTAAGACGTAAAACAAAGGCTAGGAAGCAATAAATGAAGAAATAAAAAGCTAATGTTGTATTTCTTTTGCATCTGCATACTCTATCTTGAGTTGACTAAAAAATCTGGCAATAGTTTGTTTCTGTTTAAGTAACTACTATTTTATTGTTTCTTCCATAGATAACCAGTTAACCTCTGTTACTTGGACTCTGATGTGTGTCGGATACTGGTGTGTCCGGGCATGGGTACGTTCAAATTTTTCTTTCAGTTTTTCCATATAATTAGAGGATCCTATATCAGTACCCATGTCCCAATGTGTCAGATATGAGTGTCAGGCATGGTACTTAAAGTAAAATATAAAGTCAGGGTAACAAAGCTGTTAGAAGTTTATTGTCCTTGCTACGTGTTGTTGCTTGCCTGTTTATGTGCTATTTTCCTTTCCCTTAATTTTTTAATAAGTTATTGACCAACACGAAGTCTGATTATTATTGTTGTTGTCATTTTTTTGTGGGTTGATCTCTTGCTGGTTGGCTTCTAGGAATATTACTTTGTGCGAAGACAAAAGTTGCTAAAACTCGCCTAGCAGCATATTTTGCTGATGGAACATCTCTTGTTGGAGCTACCAGGTAGTAAAGGAAACCAATTGGTATCATACTAGTTTCCACCTACAGTTTTGACTGTGTTACTTGGACAGCGGTGAGAGTGTTAGATACATGCATGTGTCTAATATGGGTATGTTTAGCTTTTTCTAAGTTTTTAAAATATATTTGAAAGGTTCTAGGAGGATCATGTATCCCCATTCCCCATGTCAGATAATCTATTGGACATAAGTTTCGAACATGGATCTTTTAAGAAAAATAAGTCAAAGCAATAAAGGCTTTTCAAGTGAAAAATAACTATTTTTATTACTAGTAGCTCTTCTTAAGTAAATAATAATTTTTTACGTAAGTTTCTTTCAGACCTGATTATCAGAAATTAAGCTTCATGTCTCAGTTAGTGGTTTTTATTGCAAGTTACAGTAACTATGTTGAAAGATTCTGTCATCCCCAAGTATCTGAAAATAAGTTTAAGTCTAAATTCAATGGGAATTTATAATTCTAAGATGATAATGAAGGAATTTCCCTATATGATAGAGTAAGAAAAAAAGAAGTTAAATTTACATAGTTTGATGTTGTCAAAATTCCCAAAGAAAACTGCAATTGCTTGGAAGAAAGTAAAAGGCATTGGAAGAACAGCGGCAATATGAGTAGAGCCCTAAGTGGCTCGGGAAGTTACTGATGTTTTTTTGTTAAAAAGAGCAACTATAGGCAAAGCAGTGTATTTAGTTCTCAATCATTTTACTTGGACTCGGATGTGAGTGTTAGATAAGAGCATGTACCCGAAAAAGGTATGATCAGATTTTTCTAGGATTTTCATGTATTTGGAGGGTCTTTGAAGTCATATATCCATTTGTAAAAGAAGAGTGGCAGACACAGGTAGTTTAACGAAAATGATGAGGTGGAGCAACATGGTTAAAGTTAGACCATTGAAAAAAAGGACTATTGAAGTGCAATGGCATGTGTAGTTTACTGATTAAGCTATGTGATATAACTAGCTTGAGTAAGAAGATGTAATAATTTGTTAAATCCACAGTACAGATTGAATCATTTCATTTTAGAGCTTTCCCTTTATTTTTATAATTGTATTACTCAGACTCGTGTAAGTGTTGGATACGAGTATGTGTCCATCATGTTCAATTTTTTCTAAATTTTTCATGTATTTTGGAAGGTCCTTGGAAGGTTATATCTCCATATTTATGTCCAAATGTGTCATACATGGGTTTTGGGCATGGATATATCAAGCAAAATTAAAAGTTCGAATAACATAGATTTATAAACCTCTTTCCAAATTTTAACCATATGTAATTTCTGCTGAAACTGTTCTTACATATACAGTAATAGGAAAGCTGAACGAAGTGGTACCAGGAAAATATCAAAGATATACCGAGCACTTGTGACTGGCATACTTGTTGATGACAAGGTAATCTTACAGCATACTTTTGCTCATAAGAATGACTATGGCCTCTTATTTCTATTTGTGTTTTATCCTGATAAACTCATAATATTGGTGAATTCGGTCATCTGCATCCACTGACCTTGCATCTCAGTTGAAAATTTTCATGGCATAAAGACTTTGTCAATTGAATATTGTTTTTGCATCACAGGTTATCATCAATCAGCCTATTGGAATTGTGCGATATCCCGGAGTGGCCAAAGGACTATATGTTGCTTCACCCTCAGGTTGTTTATATTTAACATCATCTGTTCAACAGATATCATCTTTGAAGTTCAATGTAGTTTCTAAACCATGGATTTAAAGGACCAGTACTGGCTTTTCATGAAGTTTTAGACACTGAGTTGTAAGATTTAGTCTATGTTACTTGGGCTCGAGTGTGACTGTTGGATAAGAGTATTTGTCTATCAAGGGTATGGTCAGAAATTTCTTTAGTTTTTTCATGTATTAAAAGGATACTTGAAGGTCATATCTCTATATTCATGTGCCGGATACGAATGTTGGACATGGGTATTTTAAAAAAGATGAAGAATCAGAGCAACATAGGATCGAGTTGCTTTTTCATGATGTGCTTAAGTATCTGTTCTGTTATTGGCTTGTAATTTGTCACTTTTTTTTTTTTACTTAATTAGGGAAGCCTGCTTTGAGCAAAGTTGAAGTTCTTGAGAGAGATGAGAAACAAAACTGTACATTGGTTCAGGTATGTGTGACCATGACTATTTAGGTGGTTACAAAGAAGCTTAGATAGATTTTTTGTTTTAATTTGCTTTTACTAATGTTTTAAGTTACGTGTTTGACAGGTTGAGATTGAGTCGGGACGCCCTCACCAAATACGGATTCATCTTTCTTTCATAGGGCATCCCTTGTTGGGTAAGAACTGAAGCATTACTTTGTTTATATAAATTCAATAGTGAATGAAATCTTTGAGTTCTTTTTGTAACTTAATGCGGCCATTTCTAAACGAAAATGTGCCACAAATGACATTTACATTTCTCTGACTGTTCATTTTTATTTAAGCATCCATGTCCACACATTTTGGGACATGGTTATGGATACCCTCCAAATACATGGAAAAAACCTGTCTTGGACAAATACTATACGATACTCACATCTGAGTTTAAATAACATATAATGCTGTGTTGTATAAAGGCTGTTGTTGTTGTTGTTGTTCAACTGATATGTTTTTGCCAACTTATCAGGTGATCCGCTGTATATTGCTGGGGGCCAACCAAGGTGTTTTGACCCTGAGCTTGTTGATGAAAGTTTTGCACAAGATGGGTATGACTGCATTTGCTTGCATTTCCTTCCTGATCTTGTATGATTAATACGATGATAATAGCATCTTCTCTTCTGTATAAACTTTTACTGTGATTTAGATTTACCTTAAAGTTTGATATCTAACTTGTAGATACCATATTTTGTCTGAGTCAAATCTCAATTTGTAACCAAGTTATGAGAGATGGTTGAGGGTTTGTACCCATTAGGCACGATGTGACATAACTTATTAGTATCTGTGGCATTGTTTAATTGACCTGTGTCTGTGTGTCTCATATTCGGGTATAAGTAAGAGATGTGATCTTCTACACTTGTAAATACATGAGAAAACCATAGAAAAAAAAAAATTAAACATATCCTTGTCGGATACATACCAATACCGTATACAATTACCAGAGCCTGAGAAAAATAGGTTAATGAGGTACTTTGTTTATTAACCATAGTCGAACAAACCTCGGTTAGTACTCTTAGTTATGAGCGATGGTTAAGGTTTGTACCCACTTAAGTGCGTTGCGACATAACTTGTTAGAAAATAATAGTTATTCATAATCTCTAAGCTCGTACGTTCTTGTTTGGCACTGTTTAATTGACCGCTGTTACATCTTTGGACATGGGTATAGGATATAATCTTCTTAGGATCTTCCAAATATAATTATTCGTGTTGAACATATATCTGTATATGATATTGATATTATTTTAGTTCTAGGAGTGCAAGCCTGGAAATGAGTTACTGAACTGCAGAGTATTTAAAATTGTCATGACAGAGGGTACCAGAGGCCTACGAACCCTGTACCAGGAGACTGCGGCTATTACTTGCATGCTCATCGACTTTTTCTTTCGCATCCAACCACAAATGAGGTAAGTGCATAAGTTACGATAGTTTAACTTTTTATTTTGGAAATCCTCTGTATCCAATGCATATCTAAGGGTGATAAAGGTCCGATTTGGTTTCAAGGTAAAAAAAGTGGTGTTAATGCGTAGTATTCTGTCTGTTAAAAGCTGAACCCAAATCGAATTGAATGTCACAGGTAACTGAACCGAATTCTATCGGTTCAAATCAGTTCGGTTCTTTGTATTTTTCAAACTTTATGTAAAAATTATACTGTAAAAATATTTTAAAAGTTTTTTTTTTCACATTTAGAAATAAAATATCTATTTTTATAATATGAAACTTAAACATTAATTAAAAAATATAATTTGGTTCGGTTCGGTTCAAATAATATGAGTTTTCAAACTCATGAATTGGAAACCGAACTAAACAAAAAAAAAAAAAAAAGTTTATCTGAACTGAAATCAAACCAATTTCAGTAAAATCAAAATCAAAATTGAACCGAACATATGTTTCCGAGTATTTTTTGATTTTCTTGGTTTTTTGGCTCGGCGTTATGCATATTTGAATACGAGTGTGGGAATAGAATCTCTCAACATAACCATCTATTGTGTTAGACACACACCTAAAATCCAAGTAACATAGATCATAAGCATCTGAAATCGACATTTAGTTTCCCAGTAAACATCCACATCTATTCATATGCGTACCTTATACTCTGATTGTAATATCACTTCTATCTTCGTAACAATTTACTAGTTCATTGTTTACATTCTTGTTGCAGATGATTTACATCACCGCGCCGCTTTCCTCCATCCTTCAAACGTCAGCTGAGGCCAACGGCTAATTGAGAGAACATTGCTCATTTAATGGCCTTTTCTACTGGCGATACCGGTAAAATTCGATTTCTCGATCATCAAGAGTAGTGTTTTTTTTTTTTATTAGAATTATCATCACGGGTATAGATAGGGGCAGGCAACGACCTTGACCCTCAAAAATGGTGAAACCACCTTTTAAACTCTTCAGGTTTTGTGAAATTGCAAGATAAGACCTCTCAAAAATTTATAAATCACTTTTGACCTTCAAAACAATTTTCTGATTTCACCATGTATCATCATGAAGGGAAGGGTTCCAATATCTAGTAATCTTTGTATTTTTGAGTTGTATTTAAGATACTATAGATTATATAAATCTTAATTTATTATATAATTATATAAATATTTTATATTCCTATAAAATAGGTTATTATGAATATAATATTCGTAATAAGGAAATAATTTAAAAATTGAGGTGTACGAATTTAATAGATGGTGAAAATATTAATAATTTTCAGCGTTAAATTATTTACATTAATGCAAGTAAATTTTCTAATATATTTGAAAAGTATATGTAATATGGATCAAATTAATTAATTTTCTATATTTGAATTTTTAGGATATAAAAATCTTTATATATATATATATATTATATTATAAAAAAAGATGTTATTTATACTAACAATCATCTAATACTATTTAAATTTTAGTGTTTCTAGAAATTTTACATGAAAATAAAATAATATTATGTTTTTTTACAACATTAAATTATTTTGTTTAATATATATTTATAGTTCTATTAAATTATTAATAAAAATGGAATGTATTTTAATTAACGCATCATCATCTCATGTAAAATAGTTTTTAATACTATTTTAATTTTAATTTTTTTTTTGTAAAATTTATAAATGTAACATATTCAAAATATATTATATTTCAAATAATTTATATTAATGATAAAGCCGTGAAACAAATACTTCTGTATAAGGATTGGCATTCCATTAAGGTTGAACTTTGGATAAGGTTATTTCTTCAATTCGAGTTATCTCGAATTATGATTCAATAATAAACAGGTATTATATAAATTTAATTATAAAAATATATAGAAATAGATTAAACTGTATATTTAATATTAAATGAATAGTAATTTGGGCTTATGGGTCAAGTTGGGCATAATACGAGCATGGGGTAAAAAATATATTTATGTTGCAAATCAATTCGAGGCAGATTTAAGATTAAGTTGGTTTGACTGATAGCATGTCTATTAAAGGAACGTTTTTAAGGTCTTTTCATTCAGCACTTAGTAACCGTATTCAGCATATTTTGTTAGAAATGATCCAATGGGACTTTATTCATATTCTTAGAGAAGAAAACATAATAGTTGATCTCATCACAAAATTGGCTTTTGACAGGAACGAGGGACTGCACTGCAGTTGTTGGCAGGGAATTTGCTTCCCTTTTACTTGTAAAACTAAAACCTCATATCTTTCCCTTCCCTTTTACCGATGAAAAATTGAAATTAATTCTAAAAGGGAAAAAAAAATTTAAAAAGATAGAATGGCTTTTTCAAACCCAAACTTTTCCCGTAAATTTTCAAGTTTTTTCTTTATTAAAAAAATTAACATTCTTAAAAAAAAAATAAAAGAAATTAAAAAGATAAAATAAGTGATCAAAATAAAAATTTACTAAAATTAGGTGACTTAAATGAGAGTATTTAATGATAAATTAACGGCGAGTGACTAGAATGATAAAAGTATGTAACAACAGTGGCTAAAATAATAAAAGAATGTAACTACAATGCCTAAATTGCATTTTATTTTTGGTCTCAAAATGAAAACTTATGAAAATTAAGGGATCAATTGTGCAATTTACCCTTGAATTTATGATAAAATTAAAAAAAAACTACGTAACTACATTTGGCCTTACTAGATTATGCGGCCACTCATAATGTAGGTAAAATAAACATTTTATTTTAAAATTTATTCAACAAGTGGAATGATAAAGAATTTATATGTAAATTTTATTAAACACGTTATCAATGTTTGGATATATGGTTTTTAGTTTTTCTATTTTATGAAAAGATAAAAGTATCATTAAATTAATATTAATTATCATTTAAAAAAATATATTAATCTTTTTTTAACTAAATTAGTACCCGATTAATCCGTAGCACCAACTTAAAAAATACTTTATAATATAAAAAAATATAACATACTGTAAATAAAAATTGAAATTAATATATATATGTTTGTATCATGTTATTATATTTTTGCTTCATTTTCTTTAATTGTTTTTCTAGTTTTTTTTTATCTTACTTTAAATTATTATATTATTAATATGACATGCCGCGTACGTATGTCACAAATATATTTATAAAAATTTTATATAACAATTAAATAAGGCTTCGGTCGAAATGATAAAGTTACAATATAAAAGTGATGGTGCCTTAAGTTCAAGGGCGGATCTATTGGGGCTGGTAGGGCTCGGCCCTCCTAAAATTGAAAAAATTGTATTTATACCATTTTATAATTTATAAAATTTTAAATTAGTAATGGTAAAATTGTATTTTGACCCTCTAAAAATGATAAAAATTTGATTTAATCCTCTAAAGATTATAAATATATAAACTATTAAAATGGTAAATTTATAATTTTTCTATCATAAAAATATATAATTTAATTTTGCCCAAAATTTTTTTGACTTCGCCTCTGCTTAAGTTTAAATCTTATCATGTGTATATTTTTCTAAATTTAATCTTATAAAATGATTTGAATATTTGATAATTTTCTAACTGAGTTGAAACTCAATTAATAAACGACACTCAACTCAGTCAACCACTTAATATATGATATAATATTTAAAATTTATATAATTTTAATTTGTGAGTATATAACTCCAAAACAATTATTTAACTGATAATTTTGAGATGATTACGTCATGAAATTTAAATTCAATCCATTTTTTTTGTAAAAAAAAAGATATTTATCATTTACCCCTCTTGGCTAAATGGGTAAATTTTTCTTTAGGCCCTCCTAAAAGTAAAAGAATTAATTTAGGCCTAATATTTGGTTAAATGGAGAAGAATTTTAACTTTTTTTTGAAAAATGAATAATCTAAAATCTAAACAATTTTAATACAAAATTGTTAGTTTTGTCCCCTCCAAATTTAAATCTTCTTTGCCATGCACAAATGCCACCAAATGAGGAGAAAAACAATTTGTTCCTAATCGCAATACTAGAAGGATTTAGAAATAATCTAGAGATACATCACTTAAATCGACTTTTGATAATTGGATCCTAACCTCATTATAATCAGATAACTTAACGACGAACTCTGATTGATCAAAAAACCATTGCTAAAAGCTCCAAGAAACTTACTGCATCAATGATGCATGAAAAGATAAGTCTCAAATGACGTATCCTCCTCTCCATCATCTTGAAATCCAATTTTGAGAACACCATCACAATACTCTTTCCCAATGAGGTCCTATGAAAACTATCCCCAATATATCTAAAGGTGCCCTTCCCTTGATAAATCACATGTATATATTAGAACACAACTAGAAATAAATAAATAAAAACTAAAATTAAAACTACCACTACTTTCACAGAGAATAGAATAGATATAACCCCATTGTTTTAAAAGAAAACGAAGTGAATTATTATTATTTTTGGTACAAAGTAAGTATTAAATCAAAGATAAATTAGAGAAGACGATTCCCTCCATCTTAATCATCGTGCAATAATTGCAACACTTTATCCGATAGTTGCATGTAAATATGTCTCCCCAAAGGTCTTAAGAATACCATTTTTGCCAAGCCATCCGCAACCTTATTCTCCTTTCTGAACACATGTCTAACATAAACCATCCAGGAACGTTTGTGAAGGTCCTTGATGGCACGCCCCACTGCTGAATAAGTTTGTTAATCTTCATTTGTTTGGATCACTTCGATAGCTTCGATACTATCCATCTCAAGTATCACTTTCTCTAAATCTGGATCACATGCTAGTTAGAGCCCCTTAAAAACACCTCAAAATTTTGCCCGAACCATATAACAACAATCAATATTTTTAGAAAAACCAACTACCCGAACCCCCTGATGATCTCATATTAAACCACTTGCTGTAGCAAATTCCAGACAGCTGGCAAATTGCACCATCAATATTCCAAAGTGAATTATTATTTATGTAAAGGTAATGCCCAAAAATTTAAGCTTGGAAAGAGAAAATCCAAAGAAGGAAATGAGAAAAAAGGAGGTATTAAATTGTTATTGCCTAATGGAACTCATTTTCTCAAATAAAAGGAAAAAGAAAGTTTCTTTTTTTTTTTTTTTTGTTTGTTTGGCAAGGAAAAAAGGTGAAAGGAAAATGAAAACAAAATGATTTTTACATTTTTTATGAAAAATAAATATTACAAAACCTATATATATACATACAAAATAATTGATCCTATTTTTAAGGAATTAATGGTTTGGATGAGCAGTGTGTTTATCTGTCGTTAGTGTAAAAACAGTGGTGGCGGTGATATTAGACGCTGTAACAATATTATAACATAAGACAAAAAGTAAATTAAACACAGCACACTGCACCCAATCGTCTATCTAAACCCACCCTAAATGGCTGTTCTCTTACCCGATAAGTTGGGAGGTTATCATGTCAACTCTACCAGGCAATCAATAACACGCAAACCCTAATTTGAAGACTTGGTGGGATTTAATAAAATTAAGAAAAAAGGGGGCTAGAAATTTATTAGGAAAATGACACTATTAAAGTCAATTTCTGTATGAGATTTTTAGGGAGGTCTTCGACTTTTATGAACAGGTGATATATTAAATAGGGATAAATTTTAAAATTATACATGAATTTTAATTTAATTTATAATTTGATATATAAATTTTGATTTGGCGTAATTAAACATATGAAACTTTAATCGTGGTTCAAGTATATACATGAAATTTTAATTTTGATTCAATCATACACATTTTTAAAAACAAATACATCAATTTATTTTTATATTGAATAAATATAATTATATGTGTATGCAATATATAAATATAAAATGGTATTATATCAATAATTGTGTTAATAATTTGTGAGAATGATTCAAATCAAAATTTTATGTATAAAATTACACAAAATCAAAGTTCCTGTATAAAGCTACACATTAGATCAAAATTCATGTATACTTTTGATATTTACTCCCTATTAAAACAATATGGTAGAAGCCACTTGCAAACAAGACAACGTGTGAGTCATGCATAATGTTGTTAGGTGGTGGAACTTGATATTAAGTTTTAGAGGTTTAATTAAAAATTTCAACTATTTTAGAGGTTAAATAAGAAATTTTAAAAATTTTAGGGGGCATAATTAAAATTTTTGAAAATTGTAGAGAGTTTAATTAAAAATTTCAAAACTTTTGTAGGACTTAGTTAGAGTTTTTAAAAATTATGGAGGGTCTAGTGAAACTTTTTAAAATTTGAAGGATTAAATGATAATTATCAAAATTTTTGAGGACCCAGGCTCTCTATCAAGATAGTTAGTACCACACCGATGGATGCATCACTTTTCTATAGGTGTACCTAATGCGTACTTGTTTCAGACCTTTCGCTGTACTGTTTTAGATTTATCGATATTTTTGAAAAAAATACTTAATATATGTATATAAAAACATTTACAAATATCAAATGGATGATATTAAATAAATTTCAAATATAAAATGATCATGCTTGAGCCGATGCACAATGTCATGGTAAAAGTTTTTAATATTTATTACTATTTTGATAAAAGGTAGAAATTTTATATTTTTAATATTATTCATGCACAATATTCCTGCTAGTGTGATTAGGATTAGGCGGAACATATCAATGCGATTGATAAGGATTGTACCGGTTTATTATTGAAATGGTACGCACCAACCAAAATTACATGAACCAGTGTAGAACCAATTACATTAATTTAATCCGTTTAAAATTCTAAATAACAAACAAATATAAAGATAAAATTACACTTTAACCTCTTTAAACTTTTAAAATTTAAATTTTCCTCTTCAAAAATAAAATTCTGATTTCGTCCCTATCGGGGGGTGCTGTCACTGTAAGGATAACTTCCTCCATTAATTTGATATTGAATGGACCATATTGTGTACTTTTCAACACTAATATCTGACGTGATCAACTGTTTCAGGGGATAAAGCTTCAATTTTGTCAGATATATGCCATTTTCAGTAAATTTTTTCTTTAATGGATTTAATGAAAAATAGTTAAATTGATGAAAATAAATTCAACTTTATTATTTACAATTTTTAATTAAAAAAGGCTTTAATATTTAATTTTTGCTTAAATAAACTTATAAGCTTTAATTTATAGTTAAAAAAACCCTTTCCATAAATCGAAAAATTCATTTGTAATAACAAGTTATTTTTATGAAAATTAAGACATATATAAAAGCTTTTAAAAAAATTTAAACATAAAAAAGGTTATTTTGAGTACAAACAATTAAGGGATAAATATAAAAAATTAACTTTAATTTGATGCAATTATACACGTGAAACTCTAATTATAGTTCAAATATATACTTGAAATTTTAATTTTGATTTAATCATACACGTACATTAATTTATTTTTATATTGGATAAATATAATTATTTATGTATGCAATATATAAATATAAAATGATATTATATCAATAATTATGTTAATAATTTACAAAATTTGAATCAAATCAAAATTTCATATATATAATTACATATTAAACTATAGTTCATGTATAGTTTTGAGATTTATCCCCTACAATAAAAATATATAAAATTATTTTTTTTAAAAATGAAGAACTAAGGATTTTTTATGCAATTTTCAAATAAAAAATACACGTTAAGTTGAATTCATTTTTTTTATCGATTTTAACATTTTTTTTTTAAAAAACTAATCCTTCCGAAAATAAAAACAACAATATTGGTTAAACTTACACATTTTCTTTCCTTCCAAATTTAATTCTTTTTATAAATAATAATAATAATAATAATAATAATAATAATAATAATAATAATAATAATAATAATAATAATAAAACACGTGAGGTTGAGAGAAGTTAAAATATTTGATGAATAGGTCAAATAGTAAGCCCTTCTAAAATTCAACACTGTCCCCGCAAACTGGACTACGTTTACCAATGAATCTAAAACCCTTACGTTTACGTAAGTATGTCGTAATTTTCAAACCTATTCTCGTGTTGATTAAAAAATATAATTTTTTATTACGTAAATAATATTTAACTTTTTTATCCTTAAACTATCAATTTATGCCCCTAACCGATATCAATCAACAAGAAAGATTGATAATTTAGATACACTTTTTAACAAAAAAAAAAATAAAACTTTAAGGACCAATCTGAAAACCAGGCTATAATTTGAGGTCAACTTACTAATAAAACATTAAAAAAGGTAAATTGTTAGATGCAGTGATGGGGAGCAGTAGAGATCAAGGTGCATGATAAATTTTTAATTTAAGCTCTTTATAATTTATAAAATTTTAAATTAGTAATAGTAAAATTATACATTGGTCTCTAAAAATGATCAAAATTATATTTAACCCTTTAAAAATTATAAAAATATAGGTTATTAAAATGATAAATTTGTAATTTTACTACGTAAAAACGTACAATTTAATTTCGACTTCTCTCAAAAAATTTTCAAGCTCCGCCGCTGGTTAAATGATTCATATAGATTGATAAATTTAAAAATAAATACATATATTCTTTTAATTCAATTATAAAATTAACAAGCTTCATTGTCAATATATAAAATTAATTCTGCCAAGTAATACCTTTAAATAATTTTTCATACATTTAGTGCCTTAAAAATATTAAACATCGACTCAAATTTATTTAACTTGTAAAATTGATTAAATTTATTTAATTAACAAAAATAAAATTGACTAAATTCGAGTGGTTTGAGCAATTTAACCGATATTTAAGTTTTTATATTAAAATTATTATATAATATGTAATATATTATTATAATATAAATAATAAATTATATGATATAATAAATTCAAATCATTATATGTGTATTTTATTTATAATATAATAAATAAAGTATACAATAATAAAATAAAATAGTCAGCTGGTTAAATATATTTAATTATTGATTCTTGCTGATTGAGTATTATCTCGATTGATATGAGTATTGTTACCAATGTAGAAGGACATGGGTTCGAGTGCGTTGAAACGCATTATCATCCTATTTATGGGTTGTGGAAGGGCTATGGGTAGTTCTAAGTATTGAGTAAAAAAGAATAAATATAATCAGAACTTATAATGAGATTATTAAAAAAAATATATCAATTCTAAAAATCCGTAACCAATCAAAATAAGAATTAACTGATTTTCTTTTTCATTTTTTATTTTCGAATTTATTTTGACAAAATGAATTTTATTATATTTTTTTTTTTGGATATTATTTGGTAAAATTTCAAATTTTTTTCAAGTAAATAAAAAATAATCAACAACTTTTATATGATTTAAAAAAATATTTTTATATAAAATTTTCAAGCTATGTTTACTATTTTAAATATAATATATTTATTTTTTCATAATAAAATACATTTAATTATAAATTAAATAAAAATAGTATTGGGTTCGGTTTAAGTAACTTTAATTTTTTAACTTGTATTCTATAAATCATCCAAACACCAATTTTTTATTTCTTGATTTTTCTTACTCAGGTAAGCATATAAATCCAATTTTAGTGTTACACTTTTCAAACACTCATTTATTATGTGAACATAACCTTTGACAATATCCTAATCAACAGTAATATAAATTATTATTAATTGGTCAATGTTGCAGGGCTAAGAGGAAATTGTGATGAAGAAGAGGTGTTGAAGTCTAAGGTCACTCTCACCTTGACCAAGTCAGTCATTTCTTTTTGAAATGATTTTCTCTTCATTATTGTAAGCAAACTCAACTCTATAAATAACCCATTATTTTGGATCCAAAATTTTAAAATTAAAAAAATAAACACAAGATATCCAAGGAGAAAATTAGCTCTATATTTGAATATACCGAGAGATTAGAGGGAGTTTTTGAAGTAACTTGAGTTGCAGAAAGCTTGAAAAATGAGCACAACAAAGGCGCCACCGGCCCCGGTGGTTGATACTGAAAAATTAGCACGTTCATTGGAAGAGACACCGACATGGGCTGTTGCAGTGGTGTGTTTAGTTATTCTTGTTGTTTCAATCTTCATCGAACATGGCATTCACATGCTCGGCAAGGTATGTTTAATTTTATTTTTTTAAAACCCCTTTTTAATTTTATAAATTATAACTAAATTTCGAGTTTTTACTTGATAACTCAATCAGTTCATTTAATCTTCCTTAAAAAGGCGATTAAAAATGAATTTTCATCATCAATCAAAAAGTTAATTATTAAGAGGGATTAAAATTGAAATTATCTCATTTAGTTGAGGGAGCTAAAGGCTTGTACCAGTCTAGGGATGTTCAAACGGTTAACCGATCGGTTAATCAAACCGAACTACTATTAACCAAACTTTTTAATTCTTTAACTGTTAACCGAACCAAAATATTTCGATTAATTTGGCCGATTAACTGAATTGACCGAAATTTATTTGTTTTTTTTGTTAAAACAAGTAAAATATAAAAAATTTATAATATTCATTTGACCAAATTAACCAGAATAGTAATAGTACAATACATATAATATTTAATATTATTTATTAAGTTCGATTAATCCAATTAATCCGATTAATTACCCGATTTCAAACTAAAGTAACCATTTGATTAGATATCACTTATTAAGAATTTTCTATTTTCAATTCGATGATACGAGATTAAATATCACTTTTTAACTGTTTGATTGAATTAATTATTTAATTTGTTAATATTTATTCCATGATATTTTTACGAAAAAAATAAGTTTTTTTTTTCATATACATGACATTGTTGCATACTCTTTTACACAGTGGTTGAAGAAAAAGAATAAACAAGCTCTTTACGAAGCACTCGATAAGGTTAAAATAGGTAATTAATTAATTTTTTTCTTTTTAAATATTCATATTTAATATATATAATTAAATTAAATTTTATATATATATATATATGTCATAATGTGAACACTTGTATTTGTTTGTTGCAGAGCTGATGCTGATGGGATTTATATCATTCCTACTAACAGTACTTAAAGACAGTATAGCTGACATTTGTATATCAAAAAGCGTTGCGGACACGTGGCATCCTTGTGATAAGAATTCGAAGGCCAAATACCCTCCTAAAGAAACTGATAAATGTCGAGAAAAGGCATACCATTTTTTTTTATATTATGCATGTTGGTTTTATTGTTTATTTTAAAATTCGTGGTTATTTTTTAATAATGATGTTTTTAATTAGGGTTTAAATTTACTTTTTCTTTTTAATAGTGTAATATGCCTTATTATATTTATTTAATATTTATAATTGATTTTAAAATAAAAATTGAAATTTCAGGGAAAAGTAGCATTTGTGTCGACATATGGAATCCACCAGCTTCATATATTCATCTTTGTGTTGGCAATCTCTCATATTCTGTATTGCATTATCACCTATGTGTTGGGAAGTTACAAGGTATTTTTTTAACTATTTCATATAAAATTATTTAACATTATCTTTATCTTATCTATGGAATTTTAAATAATTTTTTTGGACCGCAGATGACGACGTGGAAGACTTGGGAAAATGAAACCAAGACTGTTGAATATCAATATTACAATGGTATTTTATAATGAAATTTTCCTTTTTTTTTATTTAACTTGTTATTTCATAAAAGTCGCAAGGACTATATAATCAATTTACCATTTTGGAGTTCCAATGTCACTGCCTCCAGACTTATTTATATACTTAGAAAAATGTTTTTTTTATTTTAATTAAAATTGAATAAAAATAATTTTATTAAAAAATAATGAGTATTTTTTTCTTGTTTTTGACAATGTAGATCCTGAGAGGTTCAGATTTGCAAGGGACACTTCATTTGGGCGTAGACATTTGAACTTTTGGAGTAGCTCCACTTTATCTGTTTGGATTGTAAGTAAAATCAAATTTTAAATTATTTAAAATAACAATTATTCAAAACTTAATTATGATAATTAATATTATTATCTGTTTAAATATAATATTTTAATTTATTATTATTTTTTCATTGTCAGGTGTGCTTCTTTAGACAATTTTATGGGTCAGTTACAAAGGTTGATTACTTGACATTGAGACATGGATTTATCATGGTAAGTTAAAAGTCGAGAAACTCGAGTTTTAGATAACAATTTTAGATTTTTTTTATTTGTTATGGTTAATACTGATTATAAGATTGTGTTGCAATTGTTATAGTCGAGTTTTCATGGTTAATTGAAACTTAAATTTGTTTCGTTTTTAGGCACATTTGTCACCAGAACAGGAAACAAAATTCGACTTTCAGAAATACATAGAAAGATCATTAGAAGATGATTTTAAAGTTGTAGTTGGAATAAGGTTAGTGCTCTTTTTGTATTTGAATTCTAGAGTAAACCTTAGATACAAATATATGGTCTATTCGAATATATTCAAACATGAATGACAAAAATAAATGCTAACTTATAATGTCATATGAATTTGCAGTCCTATCATATGGTTTATTGCGGTCTTGTTCCTTCTTGCCTATACACATGGTAAAAATTTTCGTATACAATATCTATCATTTACGAATGTAATGAATATTATCGCAATCTAAATAAATTGAAACCGAACAGGATGGAAATCTTATTTCTGGCTTCCGTTTATCCCCTTAATTGTAAGTGGAATTTATGTATGTTTTAAAACATAATGGATTACAATAATGCTTGAATTTGGATAATAAATAGGGAGCTTTTGCTTATTTCAGATACTTCTAATGGTTGGAACCAAGCTGCAAGTGATCATAACAAAAATGGGGCTAAGGATTCAAGAGAGAGGGGGTGTGGTGAAGGGTACACCACTGGTTGAACCAGGCGATGAACTCTTCTGGTTCGGCCGCCCTAACTTCCTCCTCCTCCTCATTCACATCGTTCTTTTTACGGTAATAATTTTCTCTTCAAACCTAGCTTTTTATGTCAGATTTGAAAAGCAACACAGTATGAATATCCTGATTTCATTTGTGCAGAATGCATTTCAACTGGCCTTTTTCGTGTGGAGCACGGTAAGCAAAAACCTAAACCCCGTGTTTGTTTCCTGAGAAAATGTTTTGATTAGCTTATCCAACACTTTCTTTTTATCCTATTCAGTATGAATTCACCATAAAGTCTTGCTACCATGAGAAAGTTGAAGATATCGTCATCAGAATCTCTATGGGGTGAGTTTTTCTTTTTCAGCTAAGATCATAATAAATAAATATATTAATGATTTGAAAAAAAAAATGAAAGCAAAATACTGATAATATATATTTGCAAATTTCAGGGTCATTATACAGGTTCTTTGCAGTTACGTCACTCTTCCACTCTATGCCTTAGTGAACCAGGTAATAAATTAGATCGGTTCAATTTTGGATGACGATGTTATAAATTTAGTTTGATATAGCCTTAATTACTGTTTAGTAATATTAATTTTTTTCATGTATTGATATATAATTTTGGTAATCTTTTTACTTTAAATTTCGAGTTCGAACTTAAATCTCGAACCCAGAACCCATACTCGAGTTTAAGGTTTAAATTCGAAGTTATAAGCATTAAATAATTGAAAAAGATTTTCTCTTATTAATCCAAATAAGTTTAAAAGAATATTATATTATTAACTTATATATTTGTATTTGTGTACAGATGGGAACAAAGATGAGACCAACAATCTTCAATGAAAGAGTTGCAGATGCACTTAAAAATTGGCGTGACACAGCGAAGGAAAATACTAAACACGGCAGGCGTTCGGAGAATACAACGCCATTGTCAAGCAGGCCGGGAACTCCAACACGTGGGATGTCTCCGGTCCATCTTCTGCATAACTATCCCCGAAAAAGTGAGGAAAGTGGTCATACGTCTCCGGCGCATTCAGACTTCGAGAACGACAAATGGGATCCGGCCGATACGTTTGCCAACTCTTCAAGTCACCGAGATATCGATGTTCCTGTAGTCAGTTGTGGTGGATCGCAATTAGAAATGAGGGGAGTTGCAGACGTGAGGGTTCTAGAATCTAAAGCTTCACAAAGGGTATCAACGCCATCTCGGATAGCTCGAACACAACACGAGATCGATATTAGTCCGTCGAGTTTTTCCTTTGCGAAAAGATGATCGAAACCAAGGATATAAAATGCGTTAAACAGTTGAATCCGTGTATTGGCCTGATAATTAAGATATTAATTGTCTTAAGTGCGATCTAGATTCGAGTTGAACTAATCGTATTAGGGCTGTGCTTTCTTCTTATAATTCAAATTAAAAATAAAAAAAACATGATAAACGGTTCTAAATATGAAGGACTGGGAGATTTTTTTTTTTTTTAACTTGTATTATTAGTTTTTATTAGATTCAATGTTGCATCATAATGTGTTAGAATTTGATAGGATAATTGCTTGTAATTTTGGAAATTACTTTTGAAATAAAATTGCTTAATTTTTTAATTTTTTATAAATAATTTTTAAATAATTTAAAAGAAGATTTTTTTGATTGTTGATGTGGATAATTAAAAAAAAATGAGTACACTTCAATTTCAATTTCAATTTTTTTAATTTTGAAAATAATAAAAGATAAATATCCTTGTTATGTATATAGAATGCATTGGTATTATCTTCTCCTATTTTACGCTTTGTTATGTATATAAGTAGTTTGTATTCCTTGTAAATTCAGAATTTAATTTAATTTTTAAATTTTAAAGTTTAAGTTCTATTCTTTAACATGATTGAATTTTTGGATAAACTATATAATTAATCATAACGTGTTTCTGTTTTGATGATCAAACTACAAAAATTTTCAATTTCGTCATTAATGTTATCATTCGAATCTGTTTTGGTCATTTTATGTTAAACTGTTAACGAAAATGATGATGAAATTTTTTTAATATGTTAAATCTTTTTTTTTATGAATCTAACTCTACACATATAAATTCTATGACTTTGATGATTTGGTTTTTCACATATGGTAAAGTGGGTTGTAGAATTATATGGGGTTGACCATTGTGAGCAATAAAATTTTTATTCAATTTTTGTGGGTTGTCTTTTCAAATAATTTCCTCTGTAACCACGCAATTTTACCCGGGCTCATGTGACAAAACAAAACAAAACAAAAAATAAAACATAAAAAAAATTATAATAAATGTCCAGTCCATTTTACAAGCCAAGACAGATCCACTAACCCAACACCAAACCCAATTTTAAACCTATTACCAGTTTACCCGAGCGCAAACAGACTGACTCATCAACCCAAACAGATCTAGCCTATTTCTACCCAGTAACCCAAGCTAGACTCGTAGCCCATTTACACCCTCAGCCCAAAACCAAACAGCCCCAGACACTACCTAAGTAGACCTCTCTAACCCAGACCCTAAACGGACCCAATTAGGACCCAAGCTCACATGGCCCAAGATGGCCCAATTCCTAAATCAAAATCAGTAGTGGCCTAGGGTTTCAGAAACCCTAGGAGCCGCAATGGTAGGAGCCCGATCGTCGCGCCTTTGCACTGAGGCCCCTAATCGCGCCGCAAGTCGCGCCCATTCATCGCCAGAATCGTCGTCGTCGATCTGCAAACAAGGAAAATACAACAAAGAAAAAGAAACAAATCTGGACAAATATATTTCCTTTCTTTTTCTGTCATTTTTACGGGTTATAAAAACCCTGAATAAACTTGTAAAAAGGGATATACACGAATACACAGAGAGACAAGAAAAACACAAACACACAAAGATAGAGAGAAAGTATTCACAAAAATACATAGGCAATATCCTGAATAAAAAAAAAATTTAACAGCAAAGGTAATTTTTTTCCGCTTTATTTTATTTTGCTTATTTCTTCTCTTTTGATCTATATTTTTCTTGTACAAATACTGTTAAAAGATAGAATAGGTGCGACTTACCTTTTAACGGCGCCAAAGGTCAAAGAGTTTACCTGTGCGCCACCATACGCGGTGGCGCGTGAGGCGGTGGCCCGGATGTCCAGTGGTAGAGCTCAGACGAGTGCATCGAGAGGATTTTGTCAAAGTTTTTTTTAAAAACAACGTGCAAATGTTTTTTTGATCTGAAAAATGACTTATATAAGTGTTTAAAAAAGATGCCATTTTTTGCTTAAACTGATAAGCATAAAACGACGCCGTTCGGGCTTTAGGATCCGCGCGTTGACCCGACCCAGCCTTCAGGATCCGCATGTTTTATAAAAAAGGGAAATTTTGTGTTTCAGTTCTTTTGTAATTTTATTGATTTTAATTTAATCCAATTTAAATTTCTATTTTTATTAAATTAGCCCTGGAAGATTGTTTTTATTTTAATTAAACCCTCGGTGTAACACCCTGAATTTTTGGGCCCATGCGTTTAATAGGTAGGATATGTTTAATGTGTTAATTTAAGTGTTAGGGGTCCAAATTGGGCTCAAGCTTAGGTAGAGGCCTTGATTAAAATTATCTGTTTGGGCATTATAGGGTTTAAAATGTAGTATCTATGTTTAAAATACCAAAGTGGGCTTGTGGCCCAATCTTAGGAGGTGACTCCACACAAGGGAGTAAGGGGCCCAAGTTTAAGTTTCATGGAGCCCAATTCTTTTAATTTAAGTTAGCTAAATTTTGGGCATTAGGATTAGGTGGAGTGGATGGCAACAAGGCTAAAATTTAGGGGTTTTAATATTTAAAATATGTGGATAATAAGCAGATAAAGGCTATTATTTAGGAATTTATTTTATGAGGATAATAAGCAGATAAAGGCTAAAATTTAGGGATTTTAATGTATAAAATATGTGGATAATAAGCAGATAAAGACTATTATTTAGGAATTTATTTTATGAGGATAATAAGCAGATAAAGGCTAAAATTTAGGGATTTTAATGTTTAAAATATGTGGATAATATGCTGATAAAGGAGGGAGGAGTTAGAGATAATTAAGTCTCTTTTAGATAAGCTAGTAGATTAAGATAAAGGAGAAAAGATAGGATTTATCTGCAAGGTTAGGTAAGTGCCGAAATTTCTATAAATAGGGGGAATATCTCTTCAATTTCGGCATTTGGGGTTTTTTTCTCATTCTTTTCTCTTCTTCTCTGAGTAAAAGCCGAAAACTTCTAAAGTTCCATCTTCTTCTTCATTCTCTGCAAAAGCCGAAATCTCTAAGCCTATTCCCTCATCTTCACTTTGATTCAAAAGCCGAAACTACACCTATTCTTCTCCTTAATATTCATTGGCCGAATCTCCCTTAGCCATCTTTTCAATTTTTAGTTCTTTCAAAAGCCGAAAGTTCGATAGATCATCTTTCCGAGATTTTTCCTAGAAGCCGAAACTCATAGATCTCTAAGTTATAGAATCGTGTTACATTCGGGATTTCAAGGTAAGAGGATTTGTTTATTCATATATATAAAATCGGGTAGAATACTAACTATGGCCAAATATAGGAGAGGCCTATTTTCACATCTTTCTGACTTTTTGAAGCAAAGCGTAGATCGGTTTAGCAAGGGTATCTACATTAATCAGGTGTGTAATACTTCCCCACCATCTAGATCTAATCATAAAATGCATGATCATAAGATTTATATGTTTTGATAATTGCCAACATCTCGGTTTATTGATGAAAGCCCAAGGAGGGTAAAAGCGAATCACCAGGTTAGTAAATAACCTGTTTAAATGTTATAAGTAAAATGCTTGTATGTGCCTGCATGGGTTGGGTTGATGAAAGGAGGAAGTTATACGTTATATGTGTAGCGGTTTTTACCGTGATCTGATGTAGCGGCTAACGCCGTGAACTGTTATACGGGCTTCGGCCTTTAAATGTTATACGGGCTTCGGCCATTATATGTTATAAGGGCTTCGGCCATCATATGTGGATGAGCAGCATGACTGCCATCATGGCGTGTAGCAGTGTGGGTCGATTGTAGAAATCCCCAATGGTGTGAACGGTTGGTACGGGGGCGTGTAGCGGATGGAAACCTAGGCAAACGGGTTGGGCCTTGCATATTATTTGTTATTAATTTTTATTATGAGTATTAAACTGTTTATTTTGTTTAATGGGCTTAAGGCCCAAAATCTAGTGGTGCATGAGGGTTGCACACTGAGTCTCGCGACTCACCCTTTTAATTAACATTTCAGGTGATACTTAGTGCTTTGGACCGGGCTGGAGAGGAACGCAAGGTGGCCATGCAGAAGAATATGTAAATTTGGCAAAAAGAGACTCAAGTTATTATTTTATATTTTTAATTAATGGATTTTAAATCTCGTTGTAATAAGGCCATGGGCCACTAATTTATGTTTTGTTTTATTTTGGGCTTTAATTACTTTTAGTTATTTAAGTTCTTATTGAACTAATGCATGTATTTAAGTTTGGGCCTTTAATTCATATAGGCATATTTAATTTAAACTATCAACCATTTAAATTTTCTTCGAATAAAAGGATAAACTTTAAAAAAATATTTTTCGAAAATACGACATGTTTTCCAAAATTTTCTTAGTGACATACTGGATCCGGTCGTAGTGTTTGGGCCGGGTTTGGGGTGTTACACTCGAACTGCTTTGAAGGTTTAAAATTTGAACGACATCGTTTTCTAAAAAGGATTAATTACCCAATAAATCCCTGTGGTTTCAGGTGCGTTCTGATTCAATCTTTTTAATATGTTTTAATTGCTGTTTAACCCTTGTTTCTTTATTTATTTTTAATTTTCTTATTTTATTTTATTTTAAATTATTTTAAATATTTTATCATGCTAAATGTTCTATATTATTTTCCTACATTTATTAATTTATTAATAGTTCATATATATATATATATTATATGTATTATTTTATATATTTAATTATTATTATATTACTTGGTTTAATAATGTAACACCCCAAACCCGGCCTAGAAGTTAAGCCCAAATCTGGCGTGTCACATGGAAGTTTTTTTTTTTTTCAAACCATCTCTGAGATTGTTAAAAACTTGTTTGAGAATTACAGCCTCTTTGTTAAAACCCAAAACACTTAAGCAATTGTTATCTACTTGAAAACGTAATTATCTTTAAAAACCTTTTTGGTTGTGAAAATATATTTGAAATAAATAATTTACGAAAATGGGATGTTTGGGAATAGAGTTGCAGAAGCATTTTGAAAGAAAATCTGAGGCCTGATTACAACATTTAACCCAAATAGTAGAGTAATAAAATAAACAAGAAAGTAGTCTGAAGTCCAAATAAACCATTTCTAAAGTATGGTCTCCATCGAGTCATCCAAGGCCCAAGTCCACGTCACTGAGCATTACCTGAAAAGGTTAAGAGAAAGGGGGGTGAGTTACAAGAACTCAGTGTGTAATCCCCTTACCATCATCCACTGGGTCAGAACACACATAGCAATATTTTGGGCCTAAGCCCATTTACAATTATAACATAATAACATGTATATAATATGCATATGATATGCAAATCCCAAACCAAACCTAATTTCCATCCGCTACACACCACCCGTACCAACCAGCACACTTGTGGGGATCAAGTCAACCCACCCCGCCAACACACCAATCGCAGGCATAAAGCCATTTAAAATGTTTGTGGCAGAGCCACCGAACTAGATTGTGACAAAGTCACCGAACTAGATTGTGGCAGAGCCATCGAACTGGATTGTGACAGAGTCGCCGAACTAGATTGTGGCAGAACCACTAGCACTTCTCTTCAATTTTATCCCAACCCATGCAATCATGTATGCATATACAAAGAATAACAATATTCATAGAATAGTTTCATCATAAGGCCCATAATACAAGTTGGCCCATTAAGCAATCTAGCAATTTGGCCCATTAAGCGATCTAGCAAATTTTGGCCCATTAATCGATCTAGCAAATTTTGGCCCATTAATCGATCTAACAAATTTTGGCGCATTAATCGATCTAGCAACTTTTGGCCCATTAATCGATCTAGCAAATTTTGGCCCATTAATAACATGAGGCTTTTTTTTTTTTTTCAAATTTCACACTTGGCCAATTTATCAAAATAATTCATATGGCCCAAAATATCACTTTTTAACAAAATAACCCATTAAGAGTAAATCCGTAATCCCCACAACCTTAATACCGGTTTCATGCATTTACACAAAAAGTGTTATTATACCGTATTTTCTGATTTTACAAATTTTACGATTTATTCTAATGCTTACGGTATAATATCTAACCCATGAGATAAGTGTCAAATTACACACTCTGGCCCATATCACAAATATCAAACTGCCCATATATCAAATATCACATTTGGCCCATAAAGGGTATTTTCGTAATTCGATCCATAGGGACATTTCGTAATTCGGCCCATTAGGGGCATTTTCGTAATTCGACCCGTAAGGGTATTTTCATAATTCGGTAATCGTACCCACTAAGGGTAATTCGGTAATTTACTCTCTAAGGGAAATTCAGAAATTTTACCCACCAAGGGTATTTCGGTAATTTTGCAACCCAGGGGTATTTCGGTAATTTACCCTCTAAGGGTATTTCGATAATTTTGCAACCCAGGGGTATTTCAGTAATTTACCCTTCAAGGGTATTTCAGTAATTTCACAACCCAGGGAATTTCGGTAATATACCCTCTAAGTGTATTTCGATAATTTTGCAACCTAGGGGTATTTCAGTAATTGCACAACCTAGGGGTATTTCGGTAATTTGCACAATCCAGGGGTATTTCGGTAATTTGCACAACCCAGGGGTATTTCGGTAATTTGCACAACCCAGGGGTATTTCGATAATTTACCCTCCAAGGGTATTTCAGTAATTTCTCAACCCAGGGAATTTCGGTAATTTACCCTCTAACGGTATTTCAGTAATTTCGCAACCCAGGGAATTTCGATAATTTACCCTCTAAGGGTATTTTGGTAATTTTCCCTCTAAGGGTAATTCAGTAGATTTACCCACCAAGGGTAATTCGGTAATTTACCTTCCAAGGGTAAATTCGGTAGTTTTACCCACCAAGGGTAATTCGGTAATTTACCTTCCAAGGGTAAATTCAGTAATTCGGTAATTTACCTTCTAAGGGTAAATTCAGTAGTTTTACCCACCAAGGGTAATTCGATAATTTACCTTCCAAGGGTAAATTCGGTAGTTTTACCCACCAAGGGTAATTCGGTAATTTACCCTACAAGGGTGATTTCGGTAATTTCATATTCAACGGTGTTTCCAAAGGCCTACTATCGCCTCGAGTGGCACAGAATTCTATTTGGGTCTCTTCGGAACTATTGGGTCAAAAATCCATTTTAGGCCCAAACGGGGTAATTTCGCAATTCTGGACTTAACTACTAATTTGGGCATAAAAAATTTAAAACTGTCCATCTGCGTCACACTGACTAAATTGATTATAACTCGAGTTAGGAAACTCGAAATTTAGATCCGTAAAATTTCCTTGAAACTAGACTCATGTATCTCCTTACTGTAATTTTTCCAGAATTTTTGGCCTAGCCATTTAGTACAGTTTATTCCTTAAAGTTTCCCTTGTTTCACTGTCCAATGATTCTGACCTCTCTTACCTTAATTTCAAATATCTCACTGTACGGTTTTCATATACTGTTTCAACTTGTTTCTCTTGAAAATAGGCTCACTAAGGAATCCATACATATAAATTATAACCCATAACTAATTTTGTACAATTTTATATGATTTTTCTAAAACAGATCAGTGAACCCCGAAGTTAATCAGAACCAGTCTCACTAAAATCAAGATATCTCAGAATATAAAATTCCTTTTCCTTCTCCGTTTCTTCCATATTAAAATAGACATAGTAAGATTTAATTTGATATCTTATTCACTTTCTAATTCCTTTTCTATTATTTTTAGTGATTTTTCAAAAACAAATCACTGCTTCTAACCGAAACTGTTTTATTTCGAAATACGATTACCACTACGATCATACGCACACCCGAGTGATTACGGATGCCGGTTTTTAGTTTTCTTCGGTATTTCCACTGATTAACAGTATATTTCATACAAACTTTCAGAGAAGTGTGAGATTACACACCATTTCAGATATGTATATGGAAGGGTATAAGATTACACACCTTATTCGGAATCCGTAACGCGATGCTCTCCGCGACACCAAAAATTCGAGTCACTTATTACGAGGGATAGATGATCAGGCGATTTGATTCCTATCGTGACCGATTATTCCAAACTATTAATCCATTTAGGAACCAATCGAATAAAGAACGATATCAAATAATCCATAAAGAACTCCTTACCTTGTTGACATTGGATTCGATTTCCACCACTTGACTTATGGCTAGAATGATACACGGCCACCCACTTAGAACACAATTTAATCGAAGAAAAGAGTGTCTACCCAAATGAGAAAGAATTTATGAAGGAGTGATTGTGGATTGAGAGTTTAGGCAAAACAAGGGAGAAAGATGAGCAAATGTGCTAGAGTGTTGGCCAAATTTCTATCCATAAATTTCTATCCAAACTTCTCACCTCAACTCCCATAAATTTCTTCTCTCTTTTTTTTTATCCACCTACTCCACTCTCCAAATTCTTTTATTTCTTTTTCATCCACCTACTCTACTCCTCAAATTCTTTTATTTCTTTTTCATCCACTTACTCCACTCCTCAAATTCTTTTATTTCTTTCCTTTCTTTTTCCTTATTTTCCTCCTTACCTTATCTTTTTAGTCATCATTTCATTTTTCTTTTATTTCTTTCCTTTAATAATGTCATGGTTGACACTTGGAAGAGCATACAAAAATAAATCCAAAATTTGCAAAAGATGGGATTTGAACCCCTTCCCTTAAGGTACTTCACTTGATGCCATAACCTCCTTGCCATATGCTCATTTATGCTAGCAATTTACTCTTTTATTTCTATAAGCCTTAATGCCACTTACTATCTCTCCTTAATAGGCTTAAACACAAAATTTTACTAAAGCCCAACTTGAACTCGAAACTTCATAGAACCCCGTAACTTTCTAAAATCATCTTCTTAATAAGTCCAACTTGAAATAATGTCATTCTCTTGTTCTCAAAAATTTTAAACACTCCTATGCCCAAGGCCCAATGGGCCCAATCCTACTAGGCCCAATTTTGGGATGTTACAAATAATTTATATAATAATTTATAATTTATAATTTATATATTATATTATATTTTTAATCTATATATTATATAGTATTATATTATATTATATATCATTTTTTTAAAATTTTGTTTTGTATAAAGTCTATTATATCATATAACTTATTTTATTTATATTATTTATTACATATATAATTTTTATGATTAGTATATTATGTATATATATATGTTTTTATTTAAAATTATTATATATTATTTACTAATTATTTTTATTTTTATAATCCTTATATATTATTAATTATTTTATATTATTTTATTATATATTATGATTTTTATTAATTATTATATATATTTATTTGTATCTTTATATTCATTTATTATTGCTCTAACATTTTTTCTTATTATTTATTTATTCATGTTATATTATTCATTTATTATTTATTGTTAATATATTTCATAGAATTGCAAATGATATATATGTATGTTGCAATGTCTTGCTCATACCATTTTTTTTTATAAAAATACCTTTTAAATTAAAGATTTTTTTATATTTTTAACGGTGATATGTGATATTTGGGCTCTTCGAGAAGAATCGTGCCCTAACTTACTAGGTTGTGATTTTTCTCATCGAACTTAAAGTATTAGATATCCCTTCATTTTTAAAATTCAAGGTTACCAATTTCAAATAAAAAAACTTATTATTGAGAACTCAAAATGTTGTATCCTAACTTACTGGGTGTGATGTTTTGTGTCTTGAGGTAAGAATTTTCTAAAATAAAGATGCACCTAGCTTCGAAGTTATAAGATGCTGTATCCTAACTTACTGGGTGTGGTATTTTTATTTCTTTGAAATAAGTAAATCTTGGTTTTCCTTCTAATAAGGGATCTTATTTTAAACTTTTTAAATTTCAAACATTTGGACATGATTTTATCAATTAGGTACCAATTTTTGGGCGTTATGAGGGTGCTAACCCTTCCTCATACGTAATGGACTCCCGAACCTGTTTTCTCATTTTTCGTAGACCAAAATCAAATGTTTTAAAATGAAACGTTTTACAAGGTGATCCAATCACACCTAAATAAAAAGGGATTGGTGGCGACTCCCATTTTTTGTTTTTAAAAGTCGATCCCCACCCCGTTTTTAAAATCTGATTTTAAAATGGTTTCGACATCCTCTAATCATTTTCATTATTATTTTTTTAATTTTCAAACAGTACAAAATAAAAATATTGATATATTTAAGAATTTGAGAAAAAAATGTGTAATTTGAAGTGTTATTGTTAGGAATCGACTTGTATAAACAATGAAATAATAATAATGAAAAAGAACGAACACATGTTTTACGTGGAGAACCCTCAAATAGGGAAAAACATAGGCAAAAGAGGCTTTTACTTTTCACTAAATAAGTAAACAAACAAGAGTACAATATGGAGAAAATAAACTTAAATGTACACGCCAAATCCCAAAAATAAAGTCCTAACTCAGGAACAAAATCTCTCCATAGTTACCATGAAACTCTCACCAAAACTCATATGAGACTATATCTTATCGCCATTAAGAAAAGCTCTTGTTGATTGACATATCAAAATAGGGGTACAATAGCCCCACTATATAGGTTAAGATTAGAGTTCTAATCATACTAAAATACCCCTAGAATAATTAGAGTCCAAATGGGAGAAACAGTCCTACTTGAAGTCTAAAATGTGGTTGCCAAATAGGAGAACATGTCATGACGTTCCATTCATCTCGTCACGACGTCGTCTATCACGTCATCCCGACGAGTCGACGCTCCTAGTCCCGACATCGAACCTATTTTGGCCTTTTTCAGTTACTCATTGATTTTTATCTAAGGTGCATGCAATGTGTTTGATAAATGCGAGGCACACCCCACAAATCTTCACCTTAACTCGTATTTATCATGCCTCCTTTTTCATGCTCTGTCACGAGCCAAACTCGAATTGTGTAGAATGTCAACCAAGTCTAAACCGGGCTTGAACTTGGAAATTGAATGACCCCTAGTCTTCAAATCAAAGTTGTATAATGCAACAGGGGCCAGTAATACCTGGACAAGAGAGAAAACATCAACTCTCTCTATTTGATTATAGCCCTTTGTGACTAACTCTGTCTCAAACATTCTACGAACTATTTGAGTCCTAAAGACCAAAAGGGAATAATATTCTTCTTTAAATCAGGCACATGTTTGACATCTAACACAACTCCACCTTTAACCAAATTATGTGGAGAGCAACAAATCATCACCCTTGTCCTTGACCATATCAACTACCTCCATAATTATTTGAAATTGTCAAAAACTAAAATTTGTGATCTGTCAAACTTTTCGATATCCAAAATCATTATTGTGCCACTGAACAAATCGATCTACGAAAGCTGAACCAGGATCTGATATTAGTTTGTTGGGGATCAACCTGTATAAAAAATGAAATAGTAAAAGTGAAGAAGAATGAACACAAATATTTTACATGAAAACCCCTCAAAGAGGGAAAACCATGAGCAAATGAGGCTTCGACTTTTCATTAAATGAGTAAACAAACGAGAGTACAATATGGAGAAAATCAACCTAAATCTACTAAATGTACAAACCCACATCTCGAAAACAAAGTCCTAATTGGGAATAGAATTTTCTCCATAGTTATCGCAAAATTCTCACCAAATCTCATATGCGACTACATTTTTTCACCCTCAAGAAAAGCCTTTGCTGATTGACATATCAAAATAACGATAAAATGGCTCTTTTATATAAGCTAAGATTAGAGCTATAATCATACTAAAATATTCCTGGAACAATTAGAGTTCAACTGATAGAAGCAATCTTATTTGAAGTCTAAAACACGGCTGTCAAATAGGAGAACACATCATGACGATGCAACGTCCCATTTGCCTCGTCAGGACGTCGTCTATTGCCTCGTCCCGAAAAGTCAACGCTTTTCGCCCCGACATCAGGCTTGTTTTGGACTTTCTTTAGTTGCTCGTTGATTCTCGTCTAAAGTGTCTACAATATGTTTGGTAAATGCGAGGCACACCCCACAACTATTTTTGGGCCCATAATAAATGTGTAAAATGCTGGAATTGTTTATATATTCTATGAGCTTTTAGTTTATTCTTTTTAATGAAGAAAGATGAGAAACTCGGGAAGATGAAGGGGAATAGTGATGCTAAGAAAGGGGCATTTAAAAAGGGGGCAACTGGCATTGAAAAGAATGATAATGAGAGCCAAAGCCAAACCAATACTGATCAAAGCAGCCAACATCTGTTTGATGATGTGTTTGAGGACTAAATTAATAAAATTTCAAAATATAAAAGGTTAATTTGATAAAAAAAACTGTAAGTATTTAGGACTGAATGAGTCATTATATAACTAAAATAAGATCAACATCATTTCTGCTAACAATTTAATGGAGGACGAGTAAAACAGAATTGAACGATAACGCTAGTGACGAGATTGAAATTTTTATAGTTCAGTGACCACAACAAAAACATGCTTAAATAATTAGGTGACTAATTATATAGTTTACCTTTTTTTGTTAAATTTGTTGCCGTGACATTTCGAAATAAAAAAAAACTCATTTGGTAGTTGTCGTAACCATTTTTGAAAAAAAACGGGAATCGACTTTTAATATAGGGAGTCGCCACCAATCTTTTATTCGAGGTGTGATCGGGTCACCTTGGGATGGATTATTTTAATAAAACATTTTGATTTATTAAAATAATTTTGGTTTACGAAATTTAAGAAAATGGGTTCGGGAGTCGGTTACGTGCAAGGAAGGATTAGCACCCTTGCAACGCCCAAAGTTGGTACCAGATTGATTGATTGATGTCCTATTGTGGAAAACTTGAAAATATCTAAGGTAAAAATTTAAAAAAGAATTCGTTAAACTGGGATTGAATCTCAAGATCATCTTGCTTCAAAGGAATGAAAGTATCATACCCAACACGTTAGGATATAACGCCTTTATACTCTGACATCGAGATCATCTTTGATCTCCAAAACATATGAAAGTGGTATTCGGATATTTAGTAGAACGAAAAATCAACACCCAACGCGTTAGGATGTAATTTTTTGGACTTCTAAACACACAAATATTTCCTTGTTTTTTTTAAAACTTTTGAATAAGCGATTTGAAATAATTATACAAAAAGATAAAATATAATTACGGGAAAAAGTTTTAAAATAGTTTTGTATGAAGAATATCTAAATAGATAATACACAAGGCAATCTTTCATAACCTAAATATATAATTATGCATGAAAAATACAAGAATAATTTGTATATGAAAGTATTGAAATAAAAAGGGATCTTTGTAAGGAATAACTATGCATATAAATAGGCTTAAGAAAACATATTCATAAATAAATTTGAGTGAAAATACACATACATGAAATAATGTAGTATTAACAATATATGCATAGAGTAAAGATAATTTTATCAAGAATTATGTATGTACAATACGTGAGATCACTTATATTGAATCATTAAAACCAAGAAATGTAGAAGAGATGAATTTCAAATTAAATATTTAAAATATAAATAAAAATATTTACAAGTAGAAAATAAAACAAATTAAAACGCTGAAAAGCCCATAAAATAATTCAAGACAATTTATCAAAACAATTTCAAAGGACGAACAGGAACAGAAGCTATATTCTATCGAAATAAAAGAAATTTAAAATGACAATTAAAAATAAACAAATTAACTAGATCAGATTAAGGATTAAAATGCACTGTGCACGAACAAACATGGACCAAACATGCAATTATTCCGAACCTCTAAGCGCAGAGTTTAAGAGTGGATTAAATCAGAATACGTGCAAAGCTCGTGGGCAAAATTTGAAAAAAGAAAAAAAAGCTAAAACGGGATCAAATCGAACGATTCTGCAAGGAGGAGGGATCTATCCTGCAAATCTCCCATTAGTGCAAAAATGCACGGACCCAGGGGTGGATCCGGGTCGACGCGCGGGTTCTTCCTTTGCACGAAACGGCGTCGTTTCCGTTGGTAGATTTAAGTCCAAATTCCCTTTTTTTTTTATTTTGCAAACATTCTTTTTTTTTGAAAATAAGCAGACCTCCATTCTTTCGATGCTCTGCTAGGGTTTGATTCCCTGCCTTAGCGCCGCCATGAAGACCAGACGCCGAAGATTTGGGTTCCCCTCCAAACTTCGGTTTCCTCGAAGCAATGAGGAAACCTACGACGGCGATACATGCAGGTGAGCCCCCTTTTCTTTGTTTTCGCACGTAGGTTAAAAAGCCATTTGAAATAGAAAAATAAAGGTGAAATCGGGAAGAGGCCCCTCTTAGATCTCCATTTTTCCTTTTTGTTCTTGTATTTCGATGTACGAAATCATGTCCCTTTTTGACTATTATTCTTTTTTGTTCTTTTCTATTGATTGCTGGTCTATAAAGATTTTTTAAAGGAAAACAAAAAAAGATGAAAGGAAACGATAGTAGATGACAGAAAATCTACTGAACAAAGGCTAAAAATCGACCCTTTTGAACTCCCGTTTTGTTTTTGTATTCCTGCTACTAATGAAGATTTCAGAATCCCCCCCGTTTACACCGCTTTTGGATGGCTTTATAGCCGAAAATACGACATAATATTCTATTATTCCACCATTTTGTTCCATATTCCTCTGTTGTTGGTTTCGTTCTCTGTCTGTAGGGCATAGGCAAGGCGATGGTGGAGCAGTCAGAGACGCGAGTTGCTGATTGCCGAGACGTGTGAAGCCAGAGGTGCCTGGGGGAAGTGGTCTATGTCAGGGCGCATGGGCGCGTGGGTCATCGAAACGACGCAGGGGCGCGTGGGGCAGACGCGCGTGGTGGCAGCTGAATGGTCGTGGCGGCGCATGGCTTGAGACTAGGGTTTTTGTTTTTTCTTCTGTTTACGGGCTATAAGTGAATTGGGCTTAGTGGGTTAGGATTTGGTTTGTTGGGCTAGTTGTATTTGGGTTAGTTGGGCTAGGTTTATTGGGTTTTGTAATTGGACATGACTACTTAGTAAGTGGACTGTTGTTTTTGGACTGTTATATTTTATTGGGTTTATTTATTGATTTTGCAATTGGGCTTCGAACTTGCTTTGTACATGGACTGGACTTTTATTGGCTTTTTGTTTTGTTTATTTGGTTATTATATTTTTTTTTGTGCTTAAACGGGCTATTTGGGATTGGGCTATAATTTGGGTTTGGTATTTTGGGTTAATCTGGGCTTGGTGGGTTGTAAATGGGCTGCTTATTGTCGGATTTTAATGGTTTTGGGCCTTGGTTGTTTCTTACGGGCCCGGGCGAAAATTGGTTATTACAGCTGCCCCTCTTTGCTCATTGTTGTGAAACGGGAATAGAGCAAAGACAATAGAAGAACCAATTTTGCCCGGTCTTGGCCAAGCCTTGACTTATTGGTCCTCGTCTTCCTCCAACATCTTCAAACTCTACTGTAACCTGTTGCTTTGATCCATTCTGCCACTGCTTCTGCAAGACATGACCCGTAGCTTCAATTCACTTTTCCTCAATCTTGTTCATTCTTTAACTTGATCCAACCAGAGAATTGTAGCTACGATCTAGTAACTGCTCAATGGGGACTCTGAGGAAATAAATCTGAACTTTTTAAACTGCTCCCTTATTCTCGCAATATGAGTTGACTTTTTCTTCCCTTATTATTATTATTATTATTATTATTATTATTATTATTATTATTATTATTTAGACAGAAATTGAAAAACAGAAATTGAAAATACCTCAGCGTGCGACTTGAGGAGTTGCGAATGGAAATTGAAAAATAGAAATTAAAAATACCTCGGTGTGTGACTCGATGCCCAACTCACCTTTTGCATTATGAGTTGATTTTAACAGAAATTGGAAGACAGAAATTAAATACCTCGGCGTGTCCCGAGGCTCAACTCACCTCTCGTGTTATGAGTTGATTTTTGAACAGAAATTGAAAGACAGAAATTAAATACCTCGGCGTGTCCCGAGGCTCAACTCACCTCTCGTATTATGAGTTGATTTAAACAGAAATTGAAAGACAGAAATTAAATACTTCGGCGTGTCTCGAGGCTCAACTCACCTCTCGTATTATGAGTTGATTTTTGAACACAAATTGAAAGACAGAAATTAAATACCTCGGCGTGTCCCGAGGCTCAACTCACCTCTCGTATTATGAGTTAATTTTTGAACAGAAATTGAAAGACAGAAATTAAATACCTCGGCTTGTCCCGAGGCTCAACTCACCTCTCGTATTATGAGTTGATTTAAATAGAAATTGAAAGACAAAAATTAAATACCTCGGCGTGTCTTGAGGCTCAACTCACCTTTCGTATTATGAGTTGATTTTTGAACAGAAATTGAAAGACAGAAATTAAATACCTCGGCGTGTCCCGAGGCTCAACTCACCTCTCGTATTATGAGTTGATTGTTTTGAAAAACAGTAATTGAAAGCGTATCTAGTGGAACTCGGATGTCTCCTTTCTCCTTGGTTCGGTAAAGCTATCGTCAAAACTTCATGTTCGACTGGTGTACCTGTATGTGTCATGCGTGACATTATCATGATATGCACGTGCTTGTCTTAAATGCTTTTACGCCTACATGATTATGCTATGCGCCCTGGGTTTATTTGTCGTGTGTCTCTTCTTGTTACGACTCTCATGATGACCTGTATTCATTGCTTCGACTATTGACTTTCCTTTCATGTTTCGTGCCCGTCCTCGAGTTTTATGAGTGATCTGCATTTCGCGTATATCACCCTTTTGCCCCCTGTAACTTCAGGGTTCATCTCATTGTGACCTGGGGGTATAGGATTTGAATATCCTCAATTCATCCCACTGCGACTCTAAAACATAGGATTTGTTTCTTCTTCAACCCACCCTCTTGTTATTCAAAGGTACAGGATCTGTATCAGCTTCCCTCTAATGATCACTCATTAAGTGACCCAACAAGATGTATATGCGTGATGCTTGCATGAATGCAGAATATCATTTCCTTTCGAGAATGATTCTGGTTTTGCACTTGGGTTAACAATGCCCATTTTTCGTCAGGATTGTATCACTGACGCGATACCTTTTCATTTTGTTCAATCACCATTTTTGACAAAAATCTGAAGTGATAACCTTAATTTGGACCCAGATATTTCCAACCCTTAAGCTTGGTGAATCTTAAGCAATAATCCTATTTCAGACTCCTATAATTTTTAGAGGTTTCCAGAGTAATATGCGAAACTCCTTTCATGAAATTATTATTACTCCAATAATCATTATTTTAATGCAAAATGCTCAAAAAGGACCATAATGATGGATGAAATGGAAATTTATTGAGAGCATAGTTCGAAACAAACCAGTTAATCAAAGCTAGCAAATGCAATAAAGAAGCAAGTTTATTTAGAGGTTGTTTTGAAAAGACAAAGATAGCAGACTCAAAATGGGTAAAATGGAAACTAGGTGCCCCAGATATCATAGCTTGAGCTTCTCTATTCAAACTTCTTGAGGACCATTCTAAACTTAATATGTATTTAGGGGATCCAGAGTACTTTGTTGATGCCCCAAGGCGTAACATTCCTCTTCATTGTTACTTCAAGCGTAGCAAGACTACTGTATGCCCCATTTTTATCAAAATTTGAGCTGCTCATTTCGAGTTTTCAACTCAAACCCACCTTTGGTCTCAAAGCGCCCTTTGCGTGTTTTCACTTTGGCCTCTCCTTTTCCTTATTTTTTCTTTCTTCTCATTTTTTTTGTGTGTTTTTTTTTGAATTTTTTGAATTCACCGGATTGGGCAGGTCCTTGTCGTCTATCTCAGACAATATCCTTGTTTCCCTAGAACGGGCCTTCTTTGCTACCTAAGGTCCTTCCTGGCTTGGCATCTTCTTTCTTCTGAAGTCCTTGTTGCAAGGGAAAGAATCTTCTTCAAAGCCCTATCATGAAATTTTCTAAGGCGATCCTTTTTGTCGTAAGCTCGCATCATCCGATCGTGACCGATAGTTCTTAACATTTTCTCTTCAAATTTACTTGATCACATCAGGATTGGATCCATTCCATCTTATCCAATTTTGGCTCGGCCTGTGCCTGGGGATAAGAGAATTTTGACTTCACTAGGCAAAATCTAATGAGGAAAGCGTTGTCCTAGCAGAGGTCCTTGCCAAAGTTTAATGATCAACAAAGGGTAAACGTAACTTCTATATGCCAACATTCCCAAGTTTAGGTCATCTTCCTAACAATCTTTATTCTGTTGCCCCCTTTCTTTTTTGTTTTTTTTTGTTTTTTTTTACGCTAAAACGTGGCACTTGATCTTTGAAAAGGCCGCGAACTTTTGTCATTGTATGGGTAAATATGATCTTTTCGCCTTTTTGTTGACTATCGACTTTGTACTTTTGGCATATGAAGCGACCTTTACCCTCTCAGTGAGGTAACCAGCGACCATGAATATGAATCAATGTTGGCTAAAGCTTTTGAGGAGACTGGCTTGATAACGTCTATGCCCTACATATAGGGAATCTGTGAAGAAATAGAGGAGGCGCGTAAGTTCTTTATTCAATTTCCCTTTTTTTGGTAAACCGGTAGCTCGAACCTCCTAGCCATCGTAAAACCATTAGCATGTGATCTTCAGATACCCTCATGGACTTCCTCCAATATTTTTAGCTTTGACAGCATACTCACGCCTCAGTAGTCCAGACGTGTCCTAATGTGATCATCCAAAGACATCTTTGAATTCTTGAGGATAACTTAATGATGCATTGCCTTATTTTTGTGGTGGGCTAAGCTTCCATCTTTATCTCATTCGTTAGCTCGTATTGTCCGCTGACACTTCGCAGGGTAGGATCTGTCATTTTAACAATTTAGGAAATAAGTTGCAATATCTGTCATCTTCCAAGTTCTTAGATCCCTCTAGACACATATCTCACTAAAAGGGAGTCAGTAACAGCGTCGCTCATGTCATTGATATCTGGGGACCCCATTTTGGGTATGAAGGCAGAAAATCCAAAGAATAAATGATTCTAAGGATGATTATTCGTATGATGTGGTCATGAATAAAAAATGTACAGAATAAAATGAAAATGTTTACTTAGGACGATGCATTTAATTAAAATAAAAATTCTAGACACAAGCCTATTTCACAAAAGGACTCTTATTGCCTCTAGGCTTAAAGCAACAAGCGTGTTTTAAATATTACTCTAGATTAGCTAAAATACAGGGATCCCTTTGCAGTTTCATTGTTCAAAACAACCCGGGAGGACAAGGGCGTATCATTGAAACTTCTTTAATTGCATCGTCCCTTTTGTCACTGCGCTCACGTTCCCTTCAAGGTAGTTAGGGAGCGGATTTCCAACCATATTACCAGTACCGTCAAATTGTAAAATCCCTACATCAATAAGACCTTGAACCTTTCTTTTAAAGGCTAGACAATTTTCTGTAGAATGCCCCTGGTTCCCAGCGTGATACATGCAACTAGCATTAGGATCATACCATTTCGGGTATGGAGGCTTCAATGGTGCCGTATAATGTGGCAATATTAATTGTTTTTCCAACAATTTCGGGCACAGTTCTCCGTATGACACAGGGATAGGGGTGAGTCGAGGTTTTTCAGGATTGGGTCTCGCCCGTCTTAGTTCGTTTTTTAGTTGGTTTGGAGCAGGCATGTTACTAGATGGGAACACGGTGAATGGTCTTTGGTCATCCCTACTCGTACTACCCACTTCCTTTTCGTTTTTCTTAGGGGCCTTCAATGTCCGCTCCCTCCTTTCTTTTGCCTCTGCTTGGACCATTGGTTTAGTCCGACCCTCCTCAGGGTTAAAACATGAGCCCTTCGAGAAGTTAAGCGGGGTCGAGGTATTAGTCTGATATTGGGACCTGATAGTGACGGGTCCCCCATGCGACCACGCGCCTGGTTGAGTTGGGATACTTATCGGGGAATAAACAATTTCTTCATATTCATCCACATTGTCGACCACTTGGCCCCTCCTTGTTTCAAATCCTCCCGCTAGTAACTGGGTTAGACGTCATATCATATTCTTTTGGAACTCTAGCATTTGCTCTCGCATCTCTCGTTGAATTCTGGTTGATTGCTCTTGCATCTGTTGTTGAATTCCGATCAATTGCTCTTGGATCAATATTTGTCTTTCCTCTAATCTCTCCAACCTTTGTTCCATGTTTTCTGGGTTAACGAAATAATTTCACCTAATTAGAGTCTTTCTACAAATTCTAATGCATGTGATACGATGTAATGCAAATGCATGAAATGCAATGCAAATGCATGGGATGAATGCAAAAAGAAAGAGAGGCGTTGATCATGATTTCAATTCCATCAGAAGAATTTTTCCAGAAAATACGTTTCTTTACATTAAAACGGATTGCATAGAAGGCCGTGTCTTCATAGTCTAGGTGAAAACCCCAATCCTCCCTTTTGTGTCTGGAGTTTGTGATTGTGTCCGTGAACTTTCTCAATAGACGTCTCTTCTAACTCCTTGTCGCTTGGTCTAGGTCGTATCTCGTTATTCGCTTAACCTCCGCGATGCTCGTAATCCTCCGTTGATTCCCGAACAACCCTTGGTGGCTTGAACCTTCAGGTAAATCATCCGGATGTTTATGGATGTGTCCTTTGAACTTTCTCAATAGAAGTCTCTTCTAGCTCTTTGTTGCTTGGTCCAGGTTGATCCTCTGATGACCCCCAAACAATCTTTGTAGGCTTTGAATCTTCGGGCAATACCTACTTTCATTGTTACCTAGACTATGTTCGGATGACCGTATTATAATCCACTTCATCAAGTAATACATTTCCTTATGACAAACTCTTCTTTTCAGCAATCGAACATGAATCGACACCTCCTTTCTAATGATGTAATGCAATGCAAATGCATGGTATGAATGTAAAAATGTGTCAACTCTGATTCAATTCCCCACAGGAAACTTCCTTAGAAAACAAAGATCTTTACATAAAACAGATTACAGATATGGTCTGGCCTTAGCGCCTAGATCCCTAATCTTTCGGAGTAACGAGGATAACTCCTGTCCTTGGCTTGTCCGTGACTCGTGCTGCACACTTAATATCTCCGCCTCTGCCGCCAAAGTTTGCAAGTGCTCGGCCACATCTCGAATCTGATTTATGGCCTCCCTCATGCAATAGACCCTATTTTCAATTTGCTACTGGGTGTTATGTAACTTCTCCTTCTGTTGCTCTTTACTCTCTTTCAAGTACCTAATATAATTCTGACATCCCCGCAGCGCCCCTTCTAGCTCTTCAGTCTTCTTTTCCATTTCTTTGATTCTACTCAAGCTTGCTTTTAATCTATCACCGAGTTGCGATTTCGATAATGATTTAAGGACCTTTCCAAATCCGCCACTCTAGTCTTCAATTCATTTCTTCCATTTTGGCCTTCTGACATTTGCTTTTCTAGGATCTCCTTCGGAGCCTTCATTTCTTGAAATTTCCTTTCCCATTGCTCGGTCTTAGCTCTTTCTTCTTGTAACTCTTTTCGCCATTGACCTGAAGTCTTTCCTAGCCCCGCAGTTCTCATCGAGAGACGCATCTTTTTGTAGTCCCCCTTTAGGCTATCCAACTCTTCTTCGGCTTTGGTCTTCCCCTTTTTTATCTTTTCTACTTCTGATTTCTGTATCTCTACATCCCACTTCAAAAGCATCTTCTCTTCCTCCAACTGCTCAATTGTCTTCTCAAGCTCTGAACTTCGCTTTACAAAATCTTGCTTTATAATTTCTAATTCCGTTGGTATCATTTGCAAACGTTCCTCTATAGATTGAGCATTATATGAACTTAGTCTCGGGATATTGTCGTTGGTTCTTTTGTTTAGCCACACTTTATACTCAGAAGTCGCCGTTTCGCCCACAGTCAACCTCTTCATCCGGTAGGTTTGCTTCCAAGCATTTGCAATTTCCTTAATCTTCTTTTTATAACCCTCTCCTGTATAAGAGAATTCGCTTCGATCCAACCCATGTGTTGCTGGCACGAACTGTCTAGATTGGTATTGTCTTGTTGCTAGCAAAGGGGCATACCCGATGACTCCCCAAATTCCGAGTAGAGGGACCCAATTAAAGTCTCCGCATCTATAAAGGATCTCTCCAGGCATCATCGATGGAGCTCTCCACTCAATGTCTTCCTCCTGAAGATTCTGAAGAATTGTCCTCCATCCTTCTTCCGTTATATCTTCTCGTCTTGACACGGCTACTTCCTCTTTTATCGGTGAATAATCCTTATAAAATGGTCGACAAGAGACTTTATCCATCTTCCAAAAATGCCCATAAAACCATACCATTAATAGCTGTGCGCATCCGATAAACCTTCCTTCTCCCGCTCTTCTGCATGCATTAAATGATCTGAAAGTCTCTGCAAGAATTGCTGGGACAGGTGTAACTTGTTTATCCAATCGATCGAACAAATCCACCACTGCTTCATCTATGTGTCTTAGGGCTTTTGGGAAGATGACTAGTCCGTAGAGGCTTAAGGCAAGATATCGACCTTCCTCCTCACATCAGGGTGCATCAAAATCAGATCCCTTAAATTTACCTAAGGAATACATCTCCCTTCACCTTTCTGTTAAATCTTGGTCGAGATCCACTGTTCACTCATTCCCATAATCTTCACCAATTTCTTCGCAAGAGGAGGGACATAGGCAGGCCTAATATAAACCTTGTCAGCTTGTATCCCGGGAATACGCAGTAAAGTGGTATACTCTTCTATTGTTGGCACCAAGTCCACTTTCCCAAAAGTGAAGCAACTGTATGCGGAATTCCAAAACTGGACCATAGCCCGAAACAGGTGTTTATCTATCTTAACATCCAATAAGTGAGAGACATCACCATAACGGTGGTAGAACATCTGTTTAGCTTCATCTTCCCACTAGGCCCAGATATCTCGCAACTCTTGAAGCTCATTTTGTGTCACGCTAACACGAGTGAAGTCCCTCAGCTCTGACGTATGACCTTCAACTAAGCTATCTCCATTTTCCAACTGCAACTTTTTTGACCATGCGCGCACAGCTGCATTGTCCTCTACTTTATCAAGAAAGTCATTTTCCATAGCAAACTTCCTATTTCAGCAACCAAACAGAAATTGACACCTCTAGTACATGGAATGTCATGCAAATTAAACAAATCAACACAAGTTAGTATCGCATAATCAAAACAAGTAAGATATCATTAAACATTTATCTGGGTAACTATTTCGACATTCTGCTTAGGGTAGGCTCTAGGGTTCCTACATGGGGTTCGGTTCTAGAGAAGGATACCTGAACCAGCCGATTCCTCGATCCTCACCCATTATAGGCTCATACGGATCGAGTTCGGTTCAGGGGGATACATTTCCCTATGGCCATGCAGAGGTGAAAACCTCATGAAGCGCATAGGTACGGATGTATCCCGGAAGCAATCCACTAGCGCATGCGGAGGTGAAGACCTCACGAAGGCTTAGTTTCTCACTCCCACTTAAAGTTGTGACCACAAAGGTCATGCGATGCAATGCAAGTATAATGGGATTCAACAGTATTACAGTTATAATATAGGCAGATGTATCGACAGAAACATGATTAAAACAATTTTCCAAATTTTCAATCAAAAGGACAAAAAATCAATTAATTTATGGCCTGACTCTCGAGTCCCCAGTGGAGTCGCCAAGCTTTCGTAACCATTTTTGAAAAAAAATGGGAATCGACTTTTAATATAGGGAGTCGCCACCAATCTTTTATTCGAGGTGTGATCGGGTCACCTTGGGATGGATTATTTTAATAAAACATTTTTATTTATTAAAATAATTTTGGTCTACGAAATTTAAGAAAATGGGTTCAGGAGTCGGTTACGTGCAAGGAAGGATTAGCACCCTTGCAACGCCCAAAGTTGGTACTAGATTGATTGATTGATGTCCTATTGGGGAAAACTTGAAAATATCTAAGGTAAAAATTTAAAAAAGAATTCGTTAAACTGGGATTGAATCTTAAGATCATCTCGCTTCAAAGGAATGAAAGTATCATACCCAACACGTTAGGATATAACGCCTTTATACTCTGACATCGAGATCATCTTTGATCTCCAAAACATATGAAAGTGGTATTCGGATATTTAGTAGTTCGAAAAATTACATCCTAATGCGCTGGGTGTTGATTTTTCATTCTACTAAATATCCGAATACCACTTTCATATGTTTTGGAGATCAAAGATGATCTCGATGTCAGAGTATAAAGGCGTTATATCCTAACGTGTTGGGTATGATACTTTCATTCCTTTGAAGCGAGATGATCTTGAGATTCAATCCCAGTTTAACGAATTCTTTTTTAAATTTTTACCTTAGATATTTTCAAGTTTTCCACAATAGGACATCAATCAATCAATCTGGTACCAACTTTGGGCGTTGCAAGGGTGCTAATCCTTCCTTGCACGTAACCGACTCCCGAATCCATTTTCTTAAATTTCGTAGACCAAAATTATTTTAATAAATCAAAATGTTTTATTAAAATAATCCATCCCAAGGCGACCCGATCACACCTCGAATAAAAGATTGGTGGCGACTCCCTATATTAAAAGTCGATTCCCGTTTTTTTCAAAAATGGTTACGACAGTAGTCATTTAAAAAAAAACACGTAATGGATCTGAATTTGACAAAAAAATTTACCATATTAATGATTGAATTTGTATTTTTAAATCTGAAAAATAAAGAGATTAAATTTCCTAAAATAAAAATAGAGGGACTAACTAATTTCAAATGTACAAAAAATATCAAGACTTAGTATATATTTTAACTTAACTAAAATGATAAATAAAAAATAAAAAAATAAATTGAAAAAATGGAATTAAATAATAAAATATAACCTTAAAATAGAGGAGCAAAATTAGAGAATGTTGAACCCCGTGTGCTAGTTTGATGGTCAGGGTGTTCACTGTCCCACATGTGGTTTGGGTTCAAGTCGCGCTAGTCGTGTTGTTGTTAGGGCTTTGTCGTCCTCTTGTAATTCACAAAAAAAAAAAAAAACAAAAACTAGAGAATGTTGATGAAGTTTTACATGGTCCACGTATTGTTGAGAATTGTAATTACACCCAAATCCAATTTTAAAAATTATATTTATATAAGTTATAAAAATTGTATTGTAAGCATGAACATGTATGAGCGTTTGGGATGGTTACGACAAAAATATTCTTATATTATAGATCCTAAAATTTATATTATAAAAATAATTTATGTATTTTATAAAGTTATAAAATTTATATTATAAAAATAATTTATGTATTTTATAAAGTTATAACAAAAAATTATATTATTTAAATCTTAAAAAATTCTAAAGTTATAGTAAAAATGTTTATTATAACAAGATAGTTTATATGTTATAAAAGTGCTATAATATGTTTATTTATAAAATAATTATGGTTAAGTATAGATATAACTTGTGTGCATGCTACATATTAAAACTAGTATACTTAGGGTTTGTTTTGCTGTGCTTAAAAAAAAAACACTTTTGGCTCCAAAAGTACTTTTGAAAGAAAAGATATACTAAAAAAGTTACTTTTTGCTGAAATTTTTAGCTTTTTCAAAGTGCTTTTCAAATGCATTTTTGAAAAGGATTAACTAAAATTTTTAACTTTTCCTCTCCTAAAAGCACTTTTAGTACTTAATTACTTTTTCACCCATCTAATAATATAGCACTTTCCCTTTTTTTTCTTTGTGCTTAATTACAAATGTGTTAAAATCATTAATTAAAAATAAAAAAATATCTTTTTAAAATACTAATTATAAATATTTAATGGCTATATTTAAGTATTTAAAATATAGTTTATATATTCTAATTAAATTTTATAAATAATTAATTATTGCTTAAAAAATTAAAATTTATATTTCATATATTAAATATTAACAACAAGTTATAATAATTTTTTATATTCTTACTAAAATATAATAATATTAACTAATTTAAATATTATTTAAATGCATATTGTTACCTGATAATAACATGTCTAAAATGGACATTTTATTTCTAAAATGCACTTTTTTACAGTAATGCTAAACACTCAAATTTTAAACCAAACTTTTCAAAAATACTTTTCCACAGCACTTTTCAAAAGAACTTTCAAATGCTTACCAAACTAGCCCTTATTCATAAAAAATGCTATAACTTTTTATTTATTTATCATAATTTATTTATAAAAAATAATTTTCTAAAGTTATGGGGAAAATTATATTATTATAAGAAGTGTTGTGAATGTTTTTGACAATTTATAAAATCTTTTTTTATAAATGTTATATATTATAAATTTTATATTATTATTTTTACTTAACTTACATATTATAAAAAGGGATATAACCTAGCATAAGTCTTTTATAAGTGCTAAAAGTAACATGTTTTAACCTCATTCTTAATGAGTTTTTGGGTGATTATTCGATGTTAACTGTGAATTTTATACTGGTAATCCTTCAAATTCATGTTTTAATGCTTAATAGAGCATTTGGGAGCAAAAGAAGTTAAAAACGAGTGAAAACTGGAGTCTTGGAGCAAGCTACATGAGCCACACAGGCTTAACCATTCCACACGGTCATGTGAGCCACATGAACGTGTGGTAGGCCATGTCAATTTCAAAGGATAGCATATCGAACAACGAAAAATAATAATTTTTAGGTTTTTCGGGCATTCTAAGAGGGATATATGACAAAAATAAGAAGATAGGAGAGAGCCATTAGTGAATACTCAAGAAAACAACTTGAAAAACACCATTGAAGCTAGCTTTGAAGCAAATTTCCGTTAAGATTGAAGATTTTCAATTGACTTCTTAGGAAGTTATCATGAGTTTCTTTATTTCTTTCGGTTATATTGTGTCTTGGATGATTTTATTTTCAAGCATAAACTAATTTTATAAATACCTAGGGGAGATGAACTCTATGATGGATTCTGTCGTTTGATTTCTATTTTACGCAATAAATATTTCTTGTTCTCAATTATGTGTGTTTAATTATTGGTTTAATATTGCTAGAGTGTTTAATTATTGGTTTAATATTGCTAGATTATTAATCCATATTCGATGTGCTTAAATCAATGGTTGAATAGACCCTGTTTAAGAGTAGATATTACTTAGTTGAGTGGAGTTGCATGCAACCCTAGAAATAGGACGACATAAATATATCGGATTAGAGTCAAATCTAATAGGGGAATCGATAGCACAAATTAATGTGATAATAGGGGTTTAAATTAGAAAGAAACTTAAATTAATCAACCTAAAGTCAGTTGCTCTTATGCTTGAAAGAGATATTAGCATAGTTTATGTATTTCTACAGATCAATGTGCTAAGTAAAGAAATTGCGTAATTTAGATTGATATTGACAGATGAAATCTAGGAGGATTCTTTCATGGGTATTATTTCGCTTATTGGTTATTACTCGATTATTTTTGTGTTTTATTTTTTGTCATGTTCATTAGTTAATTAATTAATTTAATTTTAGTTTTTAATCAATCACTTGAATTATTCAGTTAAATAATAGAAAGACAGTAATTACTAGTACTTATAGTGCTAGTGGGAAAGATATATTTACTCACTGTAGCTATACTATTAATTGATATGTGCACTTGCCTTAGTCAAATTTTTAGTTAGATTTATGACACATTAGTCATTCTCAAAATTAATTTTATATAAGTTTTAATAATTAAATCTACAAACTATTTAGATTATGAACCCAATTATTATAAGGTCGGTGTTTATTATGCAAATAGAAAATGTTTTCTTGCACCATACTGTGAGGTATGATACAATTTGAGAGAATAGTGCCAGACACAAGCACCACAAACAACTCGTGAACTCTTCAATTTGAGACATTCAATGTTTCAGAATATGGTTAAGAAAACATTTTTTGTTCTAAAAAAATTCACCTTAGTATAACATAAAAAAATAAGGTTGGATTGTACAAATGATGATCTATACTTTGAAGAATACATGGAAGAATGAGATTTTGATAACCTTAATAATGTCGATTCAAATTCAGATGATGATGAACTCGGTCAGTGATCAACAAATGATGATAAGGAGTATATGTTAAATATTAAAGAGGAAATAACCCAATAAATACACACGAGAACAATTGCATAGAATTGCATATTATGATTAATTTTCTTACTTTTTTTATTAGTAACTGTATTATCAACTACTTTTTTAGACTAACATAAAACATATGATGATTAGAATTTTCATTTTTGTTACTTGTGTAGAAATTATTTTTATCATACGAATAATTTTTATATTAGTTAATATTTTTAATTATAAATTATGTAACCGTATAATTATATTTTGTACTATTAAATATGACATAGAGAATTACAATGTAATTACACTCTGTTAGCCAAACACATCTAGGAAATTACAATTCTTTGTAATTACAAAAGAGTGTAATTACTACCTTAGTAGTTACAATTTTATTCAATTACTCTGTGTTATCCAAACAAACCCTAAATAAATAAATAAAATACTTATTAAAAAGGGTTTTAGAGTGTCGAACCCTTTTTGAAAATCGACTTTTATTTTAAAAACGAAAATGGAGTCGCCACCGGTCCTCTTTATTTGGTGTGATCGGGTCATCTCAAAATTTAATCATTTTAATAAAAGGTTATATTTACCAAAATGATAAAGTTTGGCCTACAAAGTCCAAGAAAATGGGCTCAGGAGTCGGTTACATATAAGAAAGGATTAGCACCCTCATAATGCCCAAAATTGGTACCTAGTTGATTACTTAATGTTTTGATGTCGAAAATTGAAAATTCGAAGAGAATTTAAAATACGATCCCTCTTCGCATGTTGTTATTTGATTGAAACATCGCTTAACTAAATTAAATTTTACAAAAAGGCCTTATTTTGAGCTAATCGAGGAGAAAAGATCATGTCTTGTAAGTTAGTACACGATGCTTCGAACACTCGAAAACCAGAATAATCGTCATTCGATCATTACCTAAATCTTTTTTTTAATAGGATATTCGATTACTTCGGTTCTAAGAAGAAGTCATACTTTGTAAGTTAGAAGCACGACTCCTCGAATCCCAAAAATAATGAACATTGCCTCAGTTTTAAATACCTCTTATGCGTTAGGTAAATCGAATGTAACATTTCAAGTGATATACACTTAATTCATTTGGGCATAGTATAAAAATGGATAAATATATTTTAACATGATACATGGCATGAAAATTAGCAAAATAAAGTAAAATAGTAGTGGGTAAAAAAAGAAATGATGATATTAGAATGATAAATAAATAAATAAATAAATAAAAAGATAAAATAAAAATACTATGCTAGTAAATAATATTAATACAATTATAATAATAATAAGACATCAATTCATAGTGGTAATAGCAATAATCATATCATGGTTATTTCTATAATATAAATAATAAATAATAAATAATAATAATAATAACAAATACAAATGCATAACCAAAAGAGAAATATAAATAACATAAATTTCGAGTGTTAAAATAAAAGAAATAGTAAATAAAGAGGCAAAGTTAAATAAATGAGGGATTGAATTGAAATTTAAACAGAATTTAAAGTATACATTGTGAAATAAATAAGAAAAAGGGGAAACAAAGGATTAAATTGAAAACATAACAAAATTTAAAGTCTAAATTACAAGAAAATAGAATATAAAGGACTAGATTAAAATAAAATAAAAATATAGGGACTCAGAGGGCAATTATCCCAACCCCATTTACATGTGTCATTCCTAGAGGGATCATCAATGGGTTAGGGGGACCAACTTGCGCAAGAGTAAAATAAAAGGGCAAAAATAGAAGTAAAAATAATAAGTTGTAGGACGAAATTGAAAAATAGCAAAAAAGCGGAAGGGCCAAAGCGGCAATTAGATCCTCCAATTTAAAAACACGCGAATCCTAAGGGAATTCGGGTCGGGCCCAAAACGACACCGTTTTGGGGCGTTTAGTGCCACGATGAAACAACATTGTTTAGGTGACCCTATTTAAGTAAAAAAAATATTTTTAAAAAATCATATTTAAACAGTTTAAAAAAATAATTTCCTTTCTTTTTTTTTTCTTTGAAGCTATCCTTGTATCCGGCCACAAGGACGTTGTCACTCTGCTGTGGCCACTAGTCATCGGCGATGGTGACCGCCGCCTCTGGTGGCAGGAGTTACAAAAAAATAGGCCTTTTCAGCCCTTTTTTTGGCCCCTCCAAGACCCAGATCTAAGGCAAAGCCTTCTGAACTCGATAAAAAATCAAAATAAAAAAAACTTTCGGCCCTTTTTCCATGTTGACGCATGCCTCTCACGCCCCATTTTTTCGAAGCCCAGGCCAAACCCTAATGGGTTCTGGGGTTTTCGGTGTCGGAGAAGACCTTCGACAACAGTGGGAAGCGAAGCGACACATGTAAAAAAACAAACTTTATTTTTTTATTTATTATACTTTTCAAAATAAAAAAGAAAAAAATGAATCACTTTTTTTTTTATTTTAACTTTTTTTTGTATTCGATCTGTGAATCTATTTCATTACCTTTTCCAAATATATATGGTTATTATGGCTTTTATAGCCAAATATATTACATAATATTTATTCTTGTATTCTTTTTTGCTGTTTCTACCCTTTGTCCTCTTTCATTTTTTCTTTTGCAGGTGGTCGTTGCAAGGTCAATGGCGCTGGGGAGCCGTGCCTTGCCATTTCTGTAACGACCCAAAATCCGTGGGCACCGAAAAAGTGTGTTATCGGGCCTCCGTCTTAGTAAACCGAGTTAGTAAATAGTTATTAGGAGTAATTATAAGTTTAATAGTGTGTTTAATTAGATTTTTATTTAGTGAACTTAGCTTAATTTAAAGTAATTAGGAAAAAGGATCAAATTGAATAAGGAGTAAAAGTCTAATTGTAGATTAAAAGAAAATAAAAAGGATCAAAATGGCAAATATGCCATTTAGCATAAGTTGAGGCGGCATACATGTATAAAAATCTGAGATTTTTATGTATTAAATATATTATTATTAATATTAGATAACTATATTAATATAATATTATATTATAAAATAAAGTAAATGAAATAATAAAAAGAAACAAAGAAGAACAGAAAAGAACAGAGAAGGTTTCGAAACAGGGGAAAGGAAAGAAAGAAAGAAAAAGAAAAGGGAAAATTGAGGTTTTAAAGCTTGGAGTTTAATTAGGTAAGTTAATCAAGTTCTATTCTCTTAATTTTGATGTTTTAGAAGCTTTAAAGCAAGATTTTGATGAAACTAAGTTGATATTTTGAGAGTTTATTGGTTTTCAAGTATAGTTGATGTTGAAGAAAAAGATGAATTAGAGACTAAATTGAATGAAATTTAAGTTAGAATTAGTAGAATGATTAAATTATAAAGTAAGCTATAAGTTTTGTGTTATAGGGATTAATTTGGAAGAAATTATGAATTAGGGTTTTATTATGAAAATTATATAATCAAGTTGAATATGGAAGGAATTTAAGTAGAATCAAAGTATGAATTAAGTTAAGAAAATAAGTAAACTTAATTAGGATTAAATTGTAAAATGAGTTACACTGAAACAGTTTTGGACAGTAGCAGTAGAGAAACTTTGAAAATTCACCAAAAATCGTAGAAGTGGAATTAGAAGTTGAGTAAGATATGAAATTAAATCTTATTGAGTCTATTTTCATATGAAAGAAACATAGAAAGCAAATAAGTTCTGTATTATGAGATATTTAAATTTTAGTGAAACTGGTTCAGGGTGATTTCGGGTTCCCCTGTTCTGAATTGGAAAAATCATTAAAAATTGTAAAAAATTAATTTGGGGACATAATTTATATGGTTAGATTCCTTAATGAGTCTATTTTTATAAGAAATAAACTAGAATATCATTTGAATTCTGTATAGAAAGATAATTAAATTTTAGCAAAGAGTGGTCGGAGCTGTCAGACAACAGAATAGGGGTGATTTCAAAGAATAAACTGTACTTATTGGATAAATCAAAAATTCTGAAAATTTTATGGCAAGAAGATATGTGAATCTAGTTTCATAGAAAATTTACGGATCTTAATTCGGAATTCTGTAACTCAAGATATAGATAATTTAGTGACAATGACTCAGGTAGACAGCTTTAAAAGAACTTATAAGTAAATAATAGAATTGTGTATAAAGAATGTAGAATGAAAAGGAAGAGTAGAAATTGAATAAAATTCATTATTTATTGAAATTTAATGCTGTAATTAATAATGTAAATCATTATTATTTTTGTAGCTAATAAGGAAAAAGAGGCATCGGCATCCAAAGGAAAAGAAAAGATCGCTGAGGAGTAAACGTGTATTTCGGGTTTGTATTACTATAACTCAAACTATTTATTAAATGTATATTGTATTTATAATATATGTTATGGGGTAATTAAGACAAGGTAAGTAATAATATTTGAAATTTAGTAAGAATATGTGTGAATATTGAATTATATGTGAACCAATATAATAGATTTTTGAATTGATCAAGTTCTTGAAATTGTTGTGGAAATGAATTCGAAATTGGAAAAGTAAAATAACGCCCTATTAACTTGTCGCACTAGATTTGATACAAATGGCATGCCATTGGATTTGTGATGTGATGAGGAGATTTGTAGCTCGGTGGAGAAGATAATTCTGTTATATATACTTCGGTTTATCCGAAGAGGCATTCAATGCCTTACTGGTGTGTTTGGGAGGTTATATTATACTGGTGTGTTATGGAGGATTTATATTACTTTGGTGTGATTGGGTTGGATATTCTGGTGTGATTGGGTTGGATACTCTGGTGTGTTTGGGTGGAATCCGCGTATCTATCAGAGTCCGAGTATTGTTAATAGGGTAAATAATTGAAATGAAATTTTGGAAATGAGATTGATTGATTTGGCTCTATTGAAAGATATGAGAAAGAATGGATGAGTTAAATTATGGATTGAATTAGTATATGAAAATGAAATGTGAATTTAAGATTTATGAAGTGATATATAATTATGTATAATTAGTTTTAATGATTTATAAAGCTTATGGTTGATGTTTGTAATTTATTAATGTTAAATAGTTTGCTTTATGGTAATACCACTGAGTGTATGTATACTCAGCGTACGGTTGTTTCCGTGCGCAGGTTGTAGAAGTCAAATACTGAACCAGCATCCGAAGCCAGACCCGACTTCAGCAAACTTTTGGTGATGTATATTTCCTTTTGATAATGTGGCATGTACGTAGGTTGTGTAAATGGTTAAAAATGTTAGTATTATCAGTTTAAGAATTATAATGAAAGAAGTATATTTATTTTAATCTAACCAATAATTTTGATAAATTTAAATTTATATTAAACAAAATTTATATTTGCAAATTGTCTGATATGTCCGGTAATGCCTCGTAACCCTGTTCTGGCGATGGTTCGGGGTTAGGGGTGTTACAATTATTGGTATCAGAGCTATCAGGTTTAGTCGATTCTCGGGCTAAATCGGGCTCGAAAGTGAGTCTAGAAGTACATGCCACTGTTGAGTCAAAGCTGAGTCGGGTTTTTGGATGCTGATATATATTTGTTTGATTTTGTTTTATAGATAAAAGATGTCAAATGAAAGAATAAACGATACTGATGAAGAAATGCATATCGGAGAAGAAGAATGTTACGGTTTAAATGAAACAGAATCGATAGCACCTAGTAACCCGATGAGAGACCAACCTCCTAGAGTAGAAAGAAGAAATGATAGGGATGATTCTGATATATTAAGAATTATTGCTGATGCTCTACAAAGAGTGGCAGAGATTGTTCCTGTTACAACTTCTGTACCAACTCAGAGACGGGCCCCAATAAAAGAGTTAAGGAAATACGGTGCTACGGAATTTATGGGTCTGACAGGAGTTGATCCATCTGCAGCAGAAAATTGGATGGAATCAACTAAACGAGTTCTGCAGCAACTAGAATGTACCCCCCGGGAATGCTTAATCTGTGTTGTTTCATTACTTCAGGGTGAAGCTTATCTGTGGTGGGAATCCGTAATCCGACATTTGCCAGCAGAACAGGTAACGTGGGAATTATTTCAAAAGGAATTTCAAAAGAAGTATGTTGGAGAGTTATATATTGAAGATAAAAAGCAAGAATTTTTAATGCTGAAGCAAGGTAATCTATCAGTAGTGGATTATGAAAGGGAATTTTCTCGATTGAGTCAATATGCTACTGAGTTCATTCTAACAGAAGCTGATAGCTGCAAAAGATTTCTACGGGGACTGCGGGATGAAATCAAGATTCAATTAGTAAGTCTCAGAATTACTGAACTTGCTGATCTGATTGAGCGAGCGAAAATGATAGAACAAGTGTTAGGCCTGGACAAAAAGTCAGAAATGGGTAAATTAGCTGGAAAACGTTTGGGCACCACCAGTTCTAATCCATTATCGAAGAGATCCAGAGAATCAAGAAGTGGTTGGAGACCAAGTTTCAGATCTGATCGAGGTGATAAAGGTCAGGGTAAACAGATTACTATCTCTGCTGGCAGTGTAAAAGGGCCTTCACGGAACATTGATGTCCCAGACTGTGAATACTGTGGAAAGAAGCACTTAGGTGAATGTTGGAGGATAACTCGGCGATGTTTTCGATGCGGGTTTACAGATCATTTCATTCGAGAATGTCCAAAAAGTGAAAGTATCACACCTACCACATCTCAGAGATCAGTATCGACTGCCAGAGGAAGAGGAATATCTAGAGGAGGTTTTGTTTCGAGGAGAGGAGGAGCTAGTAGGGGCAGTGATATAGTTACACAACAGTCAGAGGCTAGAGCACCAGCCAGGGCATACGTAGTTCGAACCCGTGAAGAAGGTAATGCTCACGATGTGGTGTCAGGTATATTTTTATTGTATTCTGAGCCTATTTATGCTTTAATTGACCCGGGTTCATCACATTCATATATTAATTTAAAATTAGTTGAATCGGGGAAGTTAGAATCTGAAATGTCTAGAGTTTTCATAGAAGTGTCTAGCCCTTTGGGACAAACAGTGTTAGTAGACAGAGTATGTCGGAGGTGCCCGTTAATAATACATGATAAAATGTTTCCTGTGGATTTGCTGATCATGCCTTTTGGCGATTTCGATATCATTTTGGGTATGGATTGGTTATCTGAACATGGGGTAGTTTTGGATTGCTATAAAAAGAGGTTTAGTATTCAGACAGAAGACGGGGACAGAATTGAAGTGAAAGGCATCCGTACCAGTGGTTCGACACGTATCATTTCAGCTATAAAAGCTAACAAATTATTACAGCAAGGTTGTTCAGCGTATTTGGCATATGTTATTAATTCTGATTCAGTGGGAAGTCAATGCAGCCAGATTAGGACTGTATGCGAGTTTCCAGATGTATTTCCAGAAGAACTACCGGGTTTACCACCTGATGAGAGGTTGAATTTGCTATTGAGGTGTATCCAGGTACAGCACCAATTTCTATACCTCCGAACCGAATGTCGCCTACTGAATTGAAAGAGTTGAAGGTGCAGTTACAGGATTTATTAGAACGAGGCTTTATTCGACCGAGTATTTCACCTTGGGGAGCTCCAGTATTGTTTGTTAAAAAGAAAGATGGTTCTATGCGGTTGTGTATTGATTATCGACAGTTGAACAAAGTGACGATCAAGAACTGGTATCCTTTGCCTCGTATAGACGATTTGTTTGATCAGCTTAAGGGAGCTTCAGTATTTTCTAAAATTGATTTGAGATCCGGGTATTATCAGCTAAAGGTGAAGGAAAGCGATGTGCCTAAGACTGCTTTCCGTACTCGTTATGGTCACTATGAATTTTTGGTGATGCCGTTTGGATTGACTAATGCTCCAGCTGCTTTTATGGATCTGATGAATCGCATTTTCCAGCCGTACCTAGATCAGTTTGTGGTGGTTTTTATTGATGATATATTGGTATATTCGAAGACAGAGGCAGAACATGATCAGCATCTTCGAAAAGTTTTACAGATTCTGCGGGAAAAACAGTTATATGGGAAGTTAAGTAAATGTGAATTCTGGTTGTCAGAGGTGGTATTTTTAGGACATGTGGTATCCGCTGATGGGATTAGAGTTGACCCGAAGAAGATTGAAGTAATTGTTCAGTGGAAAGCGCCAAAGAATGTGTCTGAGGTACGTAGTTTTCTCGGTTTGGCTGGATATTATCGAAGATTTGTAAATGGATTCTCGAAAATAGCAATGCCAATGACTAAACTACTGCAGAAGAATGTTCCTTTTATCTGGGATGATCAGTGCCAGAATAGTTTTGAGACTTTGAAGCAAATGTTGACAGAGGCACCGATATTAACATTACCAGAGTCGGGGAAAGATTTTATTGTGTACAGTGATGCTTCTTTGAGTGGTTTGGGTTGTGTATTGATGCAAGACGGAAAGATTATTGCATATGCATCTAGACAGTTGAAGCCGCATGAACGTAATTACCCGACGCACGATTTGGAGCTAGCTGCAGTAATTTTTGCTTTAAAGATTTGGAGACATTATCTTTATGGCGAGAAATGTTACATTTACACAGATCATAAAAGTCTCAAATATCTTCTGTCACAGAAAGATTTAAATTTAAGGCAAAGACGGTGGATCGAGCTTCTAAAAGATTATGATTGTGTTATAGGTTATCATCCAGGAAAAGCAAATGTGGTAGCTGATGCATTGAGCAGGAAAGCTGCGATTGAATTACGAGCAATGTTTGCTCGGCTCAGTGTTAATGATGATGGAAGCTTGTTAGCTGAGTTAAGGGTTAAGCCAATGATGTTAGATCAGATTAGAGCAGCTCAGATGGAAGATGACAAATTATTAAAGAAAAGAGAAATGGTTCAGAATGGTACAGTCGAGAGTTTTAGTATTGATAAACATGATTGTTTGAGGTTTCAAAATCGGATTTGTGTTCCAACTACTTCTGAATTAAAGAAAAAGATTCTTCAAGAAGCACACGATGGTACTTTTGCATTGCATCCGGGTGGAACAAAAATGTATCGTAATTTACGAGAGCTTTATTGGTGGCCAAGGATGAAAAAAGATATAGTTGAATATGTCAGTAAATGTTTAACTTGCCAACGAGTAAAGGCAGAACATCAGGTACCGACAGGATTACTCTAGTCTATTAGTATTCCTGAATGGAAATGGGATAGTATTACTATGGATTTTGTTACGGGGTTACCACCGTCGGTGAGCAAAAAGAATGCCATTTGGGTGATAGTTGATCGACTTACTAAGTCCGCTCATTTCATAGCAGTCAGGACAGATTGGTGTTTACAAAAGCTTGCTGAAGTATATATCCGAGAAATTGTGAGACTGCATGGTATTCCAGCATCTATAATTTCCGACCGGGATCCACGATTTACATCAAGATTCTGGAGGCAGTTACATGATTCTTTGGGTACTCGGCTTAATTTTAGTACTGCATTTCATCCACAAACCGACGGACAATCAGAACGGGTAATTCAAATTTTAGAAGACATGCTTCGGGCTTGCATTATTGACTTTGAATCAGGTTGGGAACGATACTTATCATTAGCTGAATTTGTTTATAATAATAGTTACCAATCTAGTATTCAAATGGCTCCATATGAAGCATTATATGGTCGAAGATGTCGTTCACCGGTATGTTGGACAAAGTTGAATGAGAAAAAGCTAGTGGGACCGGAATTAATTCAGGAGACAGAAGAAGTAGTTAAAAAGATCAAAGATAGGTTGAAAATAGCTTTTGACAGACAAAAGTCTTATGCAGATCTGAAGCGACGGGATATAGAATATTCTGTGGGTGATAAAGTGTTTTTAAAGGTATCGCCTTGGAAGAAAATTTTGAGATTTGGTCGGAAGGGAAAATTAAGTCCTCGTTTCATTGGGCCGTATGAAGTAGTTGAAAGAATCGAACCGGTTGCCTATCGATTAGCTTTACCTCCGGAATTACAGAAAATTCATGATGTTTTTCATGTTTCCATGCTACGAAGGTATCGATCGGATCCATCTCATATTATTTCTACTGAAGACATTGAGATTAGACCGGATTTGTCATATGAGGAAGAACCGGTTCAAATACTAGCTCGAGAAGTGAAAGAATTAAGAAACAAACGAGTTCCTTTGGTAAAAGTATTGTGGAGAAGCCATAGTGTGGAAGAAGCAACTTGGGAACCGGAAGAAACTATGAGGGCACAGTATCCTCACCTATTCTCAGGTAAATTTCGAGGACGAAATTTATTAAGGGGAGGAGAAATGTAACGACCCAAAATCCGTGGGCACCGAAAAAGTGTGTTATCGGGCCTCCGTCTTAGTAAACCGAGTTAGTAAATAGTTATTAGGAGTAATTATGAGTTTAATAGTGTGTTTAATTAGATTTTTATTTAGTGAACTTAGCTTAATTTAAAGTAATTAGGAAAAAGGATCAAATTGAATAAGGAGTAAAAGTCTAATTGTAGATTAAAAGAAAATAAAAAGGATCAAAATGGCAAATATGCCATTTAGCATGAGTTGAGGCGGCATACATGTATAAAAATCTGAGATTTTTATGTATTAAAATATATTATTATTAATATTAGATAACTATATTAATATAATATTATATTATAAAATAAAGTAAATGAAATAATAAAAAGAAACAAAGAAGAACAGAAAAGAACAGAGAAGGTTTCGAAACAGGGGAAAGGAAAGAAAGAAAGAAAAAGAAAAGGGAAAATTGAGGTTTTAAAGCTTGGAGTTTAATTAGGTAAGTCAATCAAGTTCTATTCTCTTAATTTTGATGTTTTAGAAGCTTTAAAGCAAGATTTTGATGAAACTAAGTTGATATTTTGAGAGTTTATTGGTTTTCAAGTATAGTTGATGTTGAAGAAAAAGATGAATTAGAGACTAAATTGAATGAAATTTAAGTTAGAATTAGTAGAATGATTAAATTATAAAGTAAGCTATAAGTTTTGTGTTATAGGGATTAATTTGGAAGAAATTATGAATTAGGGTTTTATTATGAAAATTATATAATCAAGTTGAATATGGAAGGAATTTAAGTAGAATCAAAGTATGAATTAAGTTAAGAAAATAAGTAAACTTAATTAGGATTAAATTGTAAAATGAGTTACACTGAAACAGTTTTGGACAGTAGCAGTAGAGCAACTTTGAAAATTCACCAAAAATCATAGAAGTGGAATTAGAAGTTGAGTGAGATATGAAATTAAATCTTATTGAGTCTATTTTCATATGAAAGAAACATAGAAAGCAAATAAGTTCTGTATTATGAGATATTTAAATTTTAGTGAAACTGGTTCAGGGTGATTTCGGGTTCCCCTGTTCTGAATTGGAAAAATCATTAAAAATTGTAAAAAATTAATTTGGGGACATAATTTATATGGTTAGATTCCTTAATGAGTCTATTTTTATAAGAAACAAACTAGAACATCATTTGGATTCTTTATAGAAAGATAATTAAATTTTAGCAAAGAGTGGTTGGAGCTGTCAGACAACAGAATAGGGGTGATTTCAAAGAATAAACTGTACTTATTGGATAAATCAAAAATTCTGAAAATTTTATGGCAAGAAGATATGTGAGTCTAGTTTCATAGAAAATTTACGGATCTTAATTCGGAATTCTGTAACTCAAGATATAGATAATTTAGTGACAATGACTCAGGTAGACAGCTTTAAAAGAACTTATAAGTAAATAATAGAATTGTGTATAAAGAATGTAGAATGAAGAGGAAGAGAAGAAATTGAATAAAATTCATTATTTATTGAAATTTAATGCTGTAATTAATAATGTAAATTATTATTATTTTTGTAGCTAATAAGGAAAAAGAGGCATCGGCATCCAAAGGAAAAGAAAAGATCGCTGAGGAGTAAACGTGTATTTCGGGTTTGTATTACTATAACTCAAACTATTTATTAAATGTATATTGTATTTATAATATATGTTATGGGGTAATTAAGACAAGGTAAGTAATAATATTTGAAATTTAGTAAGAATATATGTGAATATTGAATTATATGTGAACCAATATAATAGATTTTTGAATTGATCAAGTTCTTGAAATTGTTGTGGAAATGAATTCGAAATTGGAAAAGTAAAATAACGCCCTATTAACTTGTCGGACTAGATTTGATACAAATGGCATGCCATTGGATTTGTGATGTGATGAGGAGATTTGTAGCTCGGTGGAGAAGATAATTCTGTTATATATACTTCGGTTTATCCGAAGAGGCATTCAATGCCTTACTGGTGTGTTTGGGAGGTTATATTATACTGGTGTGTTATGGAGGATTTATATTACTTTGGTGTGATTGGGTTGGATATTCTGGTGTGATTGGGTTGGATACTCTGGTGTGTTTGGGTGGAATCCGCGTATCTATCAGAGTCCGAGTATTGTTAATAGGGTAAATAATTGAAATGAAATTTTGGAAATGAGATTGATTGATTTGGCTCTATTGAAAGATATGAGAAAGAATGGATGAGTTAAATTATGGATTGAATTAGTATATGAAAATGAAATGTGAATTTAAGATTTATGAAGTGATATATAATTATGTATAATTAGTTTTAATGATTTATAAAGCTTATGGTTGATGTTTGTAATTTATTAATGTTAAATAGTTTGCTTTATGGTAATACCACTGAGTGTATGTATACTCAGCGTACGGTTGTTTCCGTGCGCAGGTTGTAGAAGTCAAATACTGAACCAGCATCCGAAGCCAGACCCGACTTCAGCAAACTTTTGGTGATGTATATTTCCTTTTGATAATGTGGCATGTACGTAGGTTGTGTAAATGGTTAAAAATGTTAGTATTATCAGTTTAAGAATTATAATGAAAGAAGTATATTTATTTTAATCTAACCAATAATTTTGATAAATTTAAATTTATATTAAACAAAATTTATATTTGCAAATTGTCTGATATGTCCGGTAATGCCTCGTAACCCTGTTCTGGCGATGGTTCGGGGTTAGGGGTGTTACAATTTCGGTGAAAGGAGGGGGAAAGACCTCAAGTGGCGTGTCTGTTGACGTGGCGAAGGAGCGGCACCGAAGCTCTTAGTGTGAAATTAGGGTTTTTGTTAGTTTAGGATAGTTGGGCTATTGGGCTTTGGCTTATTGGGTATTAGGGTCAGCAGATGGATTTGGCTATTGGGCTTGTAACTTGGACTGCTAACAGACCTTTTTATTTATTTATTTTTGTTTTGGATTTTGTTTTATTTGTTTGGGCTGAATAAAATTGGCCTGTTACATAGATGATTTAAATTTATAATTCAACATATCTGTTTTCAGTCATATCAATTTTATTAATGTTAACCAGTAAGGTGAACAAGGGGAAGAGGATGGTGGTTGGACAAAGGTAAGGTGAAGTCCGGGAAAGATATCAATTTGTAAAGGATTCTAATGGTTGAGGAGGGAGTGAGTACGTAGTGGGTATGAGTTGTTGCATGGCCCTTTTATAGTAGAGGACAAGCTTAGCTACATGTCTTGAGGTTACTGACATGGATGTTTCATTTGATAACAATGATGCCATGTCCTAAGATAAAACACTTTAGGATGATTGGCAACCAATTACCCCGGGCCTCTACGTGGTCCACATATGTTCTCAGTGGAGATGACTGACTCCAAAGTTCGCCAAGCTAAGGTTCGCAAACTAACCCAAGGTTCGCCAAGCTAAGGTTCGCAAACTAACCCAAGGTTCGCCATGTTGCCAACTCCTTTGAGAGACTCATATTAGATTCTTTATGGGTACACTAGAAGGTCTGCGAGGTCTGCTATATAAGGTATAAAAATTACCCCTAGATGAGAGAAGGTTATAAAGTGATCTTCGTGAGCCTGTTGGGGAAGCTCGCAATATGGGTGTAAGGTTCGCTATGAAGTATTGTATATTTTATTGATGTCTTTATTTTAATTTTTAGAAATGATTATTTTTTAAATTTTAATTTCAAATGAATAAAAGTTTTAAGTTTTTTGAATTTATGGGGGGTAAATGTATTCATACATGTACACTCGTATATATTTAATGAAATCTTTTTGAAATGTTCAATATATTACGGCGTATTTATTGGGTTCCCCATGAAACTGTCATTACTATTACTATGCAAGTACAAGTGTCAAGCTCGGATTGGAGCGGCTTTTTGAATTGGGGAAATAGCGCATGAGTGAGTGAGTGCAACTTACAAATATGGATAAGAGTTTGTGATTGATTTCATCGTTTGTTTTTTTGAATTTCCTGGTGTATGTAGTCTTCTTCGTTTGTTCTTCTGGTGCAGTTTTCTTTAGTAGGTTTCCATTGTTCTTACTTTTCTTATAGTGTTCTTAATTTTTATTTTACCCTTAGTGAAATATGGTCCCTAGGTTGTTTAGTGTTCCCATTGAGAATGAGAAATTTTAGTGTTTTACATCGTTAGAGAAGATGTGGAAATTGTTAGTGCATGTTTCGATAATTTCAAATACAAGTTTGATTTAAAGGGGAAACATCGATTGATGAATAATTGCAAGAGAGACAATAGTCGGTTTCTGTTACTCCTATATGTGTTTGAAGTAGGTTTTCATTTGCCTCCACACCTCCTTTTTGTTGAAATGTTGAGTTTTTTATGGGATGGCTCCTGAGCAGTTGATAGGCTCTTCATAGTGGAAGTTAATGGCATATTTATTAGATTGTCGGTTACGTGGAGAAGAAGCCTCTATGAATGTGTTCAGGGGAATATATATATAGTAACTCTTATAAGTGAAAGTAATCAAGGGGGTTTTGTGATGTTTACCACTCGAAGAAGGGGAAAAGTTGTTGATAAAACCACTAGTAATTTGCGCCTGATCTGAGATAAATACCCCAAGATTGAACAAACTTGTGGTGGAGAATTTCCTTTACCTGAAACCTTCCAGTGAAAAAAAACTTGGAATACTTATTCATTGAGCAAAGTAGAGGAGGACAGATTGAAGAGATTGCAAACAAGTTGGCCCATAAGGTATGAGTAAGTCCACAGCTTGAGGAACATTTGGCTCAATAACTTGGTCGTGGATGGGATCAAACTCGGTATTGGGAGGATCACTGCTTCTTGGGTTTGACATGTTTGTCCATGTTAATTGCACCAATTGTTAATCAGTAAGGTGAATAAGAGGAAGAGGATGGTGGTTGGTCGGAGGAAGGTAAGGTGAAAATTGATAAAGAAATTAGTTTGTAAAGAAGTCTAACAGTTTAGGATGACTGACAATCAATTACTCTGGGTCTGTATGTGATCTTTCATATTAACTCAACGAAGATAACCAGCTCCAAAGTTCGCCAAGTTGAGTTTCACAAACTGACCCAAGGTCTGTCGTGTTATCAACGCCACTGAGAGACACATATCAAATTCTTTATAGATACATTGAGAGATCAATAAACTACTTTGTAAGGTCTGCTATATAAGATATAACAATTGACATTAATAGGAAAAAAAATTTGTCGAATCCTGTCAAATATCAATTCAACCTATAATTAAAGATTTCACCAATTTAATCTTTCAGCCCCATTTTTTAACCTTTGATTAAAATTTAAAATCAATCGAACAGGTCAAAGACAAATTATTGTAAATAGAGATGTTGATGGATTAAGTCAAATTAAATTTAACTATTTTTTGTCTAAAATTTTATTCCAACTCTCTTAAATATTTAGTGGGAACACATATTGAGAAGAATATTTTAATTCTTGAATAGACAAGTAGAAAGACAGTAATATTCAAACATGCTCAAATTTTCCTTTTCAATTATTTTAAAAGGTCCTTGAACAGTCTCATCCATATACTTATATCTTGATACTTATCTAATACGAGTGTTGAATATGCATACTCTTAAAAAAATGAAAAGTCAAAACAACACAGTTCCGTTTTAAAAATATACATATTGAATACGAGTTTTTGAACTTGTATTATTTAAGTAATTTATAAAAATATTAATTACTACTCTAAAGATATGTCGATGCCTAAATTTCATTTTATTTTATTTTATTAAAGTCTATAAATTTTTTCATCCGAAAATTTAAAAAGATATGAACATAACCTTATCTAAATCATTATCATCATTATTGTTATTATTATTTCTCGGCAAACATCATATCTCATCATCAAGTTAAAATATGCATCAAATCTATACACCTTTCGTACATTTGAAAAAAATATTTTAACGATATTAATAATCAGACCCAAATTTCAAATTTTAAAAATAAAAATTAAGAGAATAAATTCTAAATATACAAAAAATAAAAAAACTTAGATATATTTTAATTAACCTTTTCATCATCAACATCTGGCCAACCTTGTAAGGCTAAGGCGGAAAGGTCAGGGAGAGGAGGTGCTTAAGTCCACAGTCACACTCATCGGTGAAAAAGTCACGTCTCCATTATGGCAAGCAATAAATAATCCATTATTTTGATCTAAAATTTTAAATTGAAAACCACAAAATATTGAAGCATTTTTAAAATATATATACCGTTTGATTTATGGGTTAGGTTATCTGTTAGAAATTTGAAAAGGTTTGGGTAAAAAAATTAGATCTATTTAAAATATGGGTCAGACTCGGTCTTGAATATTCAAGGTCTGAGCTCAAGCCCAAGCCCAAGCCCAAGCCCAAGCCCAAGCCCAAGCCCAGTGCAACCCCTTTTCTAAGTTTGTAATTCTTTATGTTATGTTATTTATAACACATTAAAAAATAAATTTATACTAAATATATAATACTACTCCAATGTAAATATTAAAATAATGTTAAAATGATTATAAAAAATTTAATAAATAACAAAAATTAAATTAAAATAATATTAAAAATGGAAAAATAATATGGGGCAAATTTTTAGGTCCATATTTCAGGCCGAGCTAGGCTTGGGCAAGCATAAAGTATATTCATATCATGCTTAGACCCAACCTGAATCTCGCCTGACCCAGCCCATGAGCACCTCTAATTGTAAATGAAAAATATAAATAACAAAAAATTATGTCACTTGGTTATTAATAAAAAATTGTCACTACTCATAGTGATGAATTGTGTTTCTTGGTTATAATTATTCAAGTAATATGTAATGAATAAATGTGTTCATCCTTAATAGATGTGACTATCCAAATAGGTATCTCTTGAATAGTTACGTTTCAATGAAAATTCATGAAAACTCTTATAAATAGGAGTGGAATTTCGTTTGCATTATACAAAAAAAAAATCTTTAGAAAAAGAATTTCTCTTATTATTCATCTTTTAATATTTAAAGATTATTCAATAAAGAACTGCTGCCATTTTTTTTAAAATATTCGATACTCTTGCTATGTCATGCTCCACTTAATGTCCAATGCTAAATGAATTATTTCCATTAGTACAAAATGTCGACAACGTTGGGCTTCATCATATCTTCAATGTTCATTTTATATATTGTAACTTTTTTGCGTACCAAAATATAAGGTGAATAGAATCTTAAACAAAGTGACATGATTACAGTATTGAAACCTTTATTAATTTCTTATAAGTTTATTTATGTTTTTATGCACCAACATCAAGAAAAAATTAATTCCATTATAAAATCAATCAAATTAATTTAATTACAAAAATTGAAATAGATTAAATTCGAGTGGTCGGATGAACTTAACTTGTTTCTTTCAAATCGTGTTTTCGTATTGGAATTATATATTACTTATATAAAATAATTATTTGATACACTAGTTGCAAAAACTTTTAACTCCACAAATAGGTTGAGATTCCACAATGTATCCTTAAATTATATTTAAATTTTTTTTAAAAAAGGACGTGATGAAATCTCAATCTTACTTGTGGAGTTAAAAATTTACAACACGTGACCAAAATATTTCCAATTATATAATATAAATGCAATATAATAATTTTATTATATTCCTTTTTTTATTTATATTATATAAAATATATAATAAAATAATTAATTAGTTCACTAATAAGTGTTAGGTACAATGGTAAGGCATATTATATTTTCAAGGGAAGACAGGTTCAAACTTTGGAGACGATTATTGGGAAGAGCAGCCACAAACCCCGAACATGAATAGTAAAACAGATATGAAGAATACCAACAAAAAATTGCTAATTCAATCTATTACGTTAAGGATTTAAGATAATATAATATCAAACTCACATAGTTATATCCACACAGGCTAATTTAGCATTACTTTTGAAAAGTGATATGGAAAGGTACTTTTAAAAAGTTTGATTTAAGGTTTAAGTGTTTAGTATTGCCATCAAAAAATACTTTTGAGAAATAAAATGTCCAATTTAAACATGGTATTATAGAGTAATAAATATGCATTTAAATAATATTCAAATTAGTTAATATTATGATATGTTAGTATAAATATAAATTTTAAATATTTTAAAACAAATTATGAAATCTAATTAGAATATAAAAATTATATTTTAAATATTTTAATATAACCATTAAATATTTGTAATTAAATATTAACACATTTATATTATTTTAAAAAATAATATTACGAAGCCAAGAGTGTTTTGCTTAGCATCCTAGCGAAAACAGTCTTTTATGTAGCTTGGGATGAAGGAAAGTGGTGGCGTCGACGGTTTTGAAGGGGAGGAGATCTCCCTCCTGGCAGAAGAACTTATTCAATTATTGGTAAAAAGTTCAATGGTTGTACCAAGTGAAAAGCCAACTCTACTCTGTATTATCTGGACAAAGAAGTCCTATAATCCGAATAGCTTCAGGGCACAGATGAAAAGTATATGGAAAACAAGGATGAAATTTGAGATCCAATTGGCAAGGCAAAATCTATTCTTGACCGTGTTTGAAGGTAGAGAAGATTTGGAGACAATTTTGGAGGGCAGCCATGGTTATTTCAAAAGAATTTAGTGCTTTTTGATCGGTTGACTAAACCGATAGAGAAAAGTCAGATCCGACTTAATTCATCATTGTTTTGGATTAAGATTGGTCCATGTTTACCAGAAATTGACAAAAAGGATTTATTTCATGCTATTGGTTTCACTTTTGGGGGCATTCTTAGATCTGAAATTAATGCTCAGCTTTGTCGTAGTAGAATTCAATTAGTTGTGCAGAAACCCCTACGTAGGGATTTCATCTCAATAGAAGATCAAAAGAAGTCTTGGATCTCTTTTAAGTATGAAAAACTACTTGCATTCTGCTTTGGCTGTGGGAAGATGGGGCATGGTCTTCAAGAATGCATCAAGTTAGCTCCTGCAAAAAAAAAAATCAGAGATAATCCTCCTTTTTCCCTAGCATTAAAGGCAGAGTTAAATTTAATTGGGAAATAGAGTCTAAAGTTTAATGCCATATCAAAGAAGATGCAACCTCAATGTTCATATGTGGGTACTATGGAGAAGATTCCTGGGCTGAATTCACAAGATGAGATAGAAAGTGATATGAGCCAAAAAATCCAAGATAGTTCAAAATATACAGAATCAAAGAAAGAGATAAAGTTGCTAAAAGAAGAGAGGCCCGTGGAAGAGAAAGTGAATGGAGAGCAGAATAATGGTACAGAATTTTTGAAACCAGCCAAGAAATCTAGCTGGAAAAGATTCGAGGCAGTAAGAATGGTGGATAATTATAGCAGAGATAGCTTATTGAGAAAGAAGAAATCGGTAGATATAGAAATTGGAGAAGAATGTACAGGACAAGCCGATTAAGATGCAGCAAAAAGGTTGAAGTATGACGGACTAGATTTGCTCACCGAAATAGACACAGATTTGTCGGCTGAAAATCTTTAACTAGTTAATTCTCCCATCCAAAATAGATCCACGGCTGCCAAAAGGCAAGCCGATCGAGCACAATAAAAACCATATGCTGGAATGTCCGTGGATTGGGGAGTCTACGGGCAGTACAGAGGCTTTAGTATTTACTGAAGCAACACAAGCCCCAAATGGTCTTCTTGATGGAGACCAAAATTGATGAAAAGCTCATGGAGAAAATTAGGAGGAGATGCAGTTTCGTGTATGGGTATAGGAGCAGAAGGTTCTTGATGTGGAATTTGTCTGGTATGGAAAATAAAAATTACGGTATGTCTTAAAAACTTCTCAAAAAATCATATTGGTGTGCTAGTCAAGGAGGCCAGCGTTGATGAACAGTGGAGATTTACAGGGTTTTATGATTCACCCTATGTTAATAACAAGGATGCTTCGTGAAATTTGCTGAGGAAGCTGGGTTAAGAGCAAAATCACCCTTGGCTGGTATGTGGTGATTTCAATGAAATAATGTACTCTTTTGAAAAGAGCGGAGGTCAACCAAGGGAGGAGAAAAGAATGAGAGCATTCTAAGAGGTTCTAAAAGAATGTCAATTAATGGACTTGGGCTATTCGAGGGTATGATTCACATGGAAAAGAGGGAATCTACTAGAAACAAATATTAAAGAAAGGTTGGATAGGGGCGTTGTGAATCAAAAATGGATGCATCTCTTTCCAAAAGGTAATATTCACAATTTAACACACTCGATTTCAGACCATTGTCCCCTTCTTATTAGTACTAATAATGAGAAGAGGCAAAAGGGGTTCTCAAGTTTCAAATTTGAGGCATAGTGGACTATGGAGGAATCTATCGAACGAGAAATCAAAAAATCTTGGGAGTTATCAAATGGGTCCATTATTGAAAAACTTGAAAGGCTACAAATCAATTTGACAAGATGGGCAAGCTCGTTGAAGAAAAGTCGGGATAGTTTAAGGAATAGGATCACAAAGGAACTTAAAAATCTAATGGCAAGGGATAGGGAAGATGACATAATGACAAAGCTAATTGATACCAGAATTTGGCTTAATATGGAGATTGATAAAGATGAAATGTATTAGGAACAGAGGGCATTAGAAAATTGGCTTCAATTAGGAGATAAAAGTTCTGCCTTCTTCCACAATTATGCCTCAGTTCATAGGCGAATCAACACTATTACTAGGTTGGAATTGGAGGAAGGGAGGGAAATTTTGGATGAGACAGCAATTAATGAAACAGCCTCTAACTACTTCCAGAATTTATTTTTATTTAAGGGAGTTGGGGATTTATCCCACCTACTAGATGGTATAAATACTAATATTTCGTCTAATATCAATACATATTTGCTTGCAACATATACGGCAGAAGAGGTTTTTTAGCTTTGAAAGGGATGGGGCCCACTAAAGCTCCAGGATATGATGGATTTTCGACATTATTCTTTCAGAAGTTCTGACACATTGTAGGTAAAGATATTGAAAGTTTCTGTTTGGGAATTCTAAATGATGGGAAGGACTTCGACTATCTAAATCTTACGAATATTGTGCTTATTCCAAAAACTCAAAATTCCACGAGTCTTGTTAATTTCAGACCCATTAGTTTATGCAAAGTCATATACTAAATTGTGGCTAAAACAATTGCAAACCGTCTTCGGGAAGTCATTAGAAGATGTATTGACAGCGCTCAAAGTGCTTTTGTTCTTAAAAGGTTAATTTCTGACAATGTACTAGTAGCCTAAGAATTCTTACACACGTTACGCCAAAAACAAACTGGAAAAAAAAAGGTTTTATGGCAGTCAAATTAGATATGAGTAAGGCTTATGATAGAGTTGAGTGGGGTTTTCTAGAGAGAGTCATGCTTCGTATGGGATTAGCAAAGGAATGGGTGGATCTAATTATAAGATGTATCTCTACAGCCTCTTACACAGTGAATATTAATGGGATAAGAGGTAATGTGTTTAATCCCACTAGAGGATTATGTCAGGGTGACCCACTTAGCCCTTTTCTTTTTCTAATATGTAATGAGGGACTTTCAGTTTTAATAAGAATGGCAATAAGTGAGGGATTGATGAAGGGAGTGAGGGCTAGTAGAAGAGGACCGAAAGTATCGCATTTATTGTTTGCAGAGGACTATATTCTGTTTGCCGAAGCTACAAGAACAAGAGCCATAGTTTTAAAAGAATTTTTGAAGGAGTATGAACAGTGTTCAGGGCAATGTGTGAATTTAAACCAATCGACGATCTTTTATAGTTCAAATACAACAGCAAGGTATAAAGAGGAGAGCTCAAGTATACTAAGTGTGAGATGCTCTACCAATCTGGAAAAATACCTAGAACTCCCTAATGTGGTAGAAAGATGAGAGAAGGAAACCTTTCAGAACCTCAAAGATAGAATTAATTCAAGATTTAAAAGCTGGAGTACAAGGTTTCTGTCACAAGGGGGAAAGAGGTCTTTATAAAATCGATGCTTCAAGCAATTCCAACTTATGCAATGTCTTACTTTCTATTGCCAAAGTCTTTACGCAGGGAGTTAGAAAGTATTTTTGCTAAGTTTTGGTGGCAAAAAGGAAAGGGAAGGAAGAGGATTCACTGGTGCCAATGGAAGTTTATGTGTAGATCAAAAGAGAAGGGGGAATGGGCTTTAGGAGTATGTCGTAATTTAATGTCTCCCTATTAGCTAAGCAAGGGTAGAGGATCATCAATAATCAAGATTCTCCGGTTACGCGTGTTTTTAAAGCAAAATATTTTCCAAATGATCATTTTTTGCATTCCCGTTTGGGAAACTCAAGTTCTTATATATGGAGGAGTATATGGGCAGCAAAAGGGATTTTGGAAAAAGGAACATGTTGGAGAGTTGGTACACGTACAAATATTTCAATAATTGATGATGCTTGGGTTCCAAATGCAGTTAATTTTAAATTATCTTTTGTGGTTAATTTTATGCAAGATTCTAAAGTCAGTGAGCTGATCGATAGTAATGAGAGACTTTGGAAAAGAGAACTAATAAGCAGTACCTTCTCAGAGGAAGATGCTGGCAAAATTCTTCAGATCCCTCTAGCATGCACGCCTTACGACGATCTTCTTATCTAGGGAGTTGAATACTCAGGAGAGTTTTCGGTCCGCAACGCCTATAAACTATTACAAAATTTGGAAGATAATCCTAGAGCTTATGCTTTACAAACCACCTATAGAATTTTTTACAAAACACTTTGGCTTTTTAATCTACCAACTAAAATAAATGTTACAATCTGGAGAATCTCATGAAACTATTTGCCTACGAAGGTTAATCTGCATTACAGAAAGCTTGTCAACAATACTAGATGCCCCAAATGTGAAAAAAGAACAGAAACGATCGACCATATTTTTCGTGAATGTCCTGTGGTAGTGGAAGTCTGGACAATATTACTCTAGAATATTTTTATGGATAATAGTAGGGATTTTATTCAGTGGATTACCTGGACCTTTGATCAGTTTACACCAAGCCAATGTCGCCTCTTTTGTTGTGGACTTTGGGCCATCTGAGGAGAAAGAAACAAAAGATTGCACGAAAAGAAAAATAGTGCAGGCCAAGACATAGCTAACTTCATAAAAAATTACATAGCTGAGCTTAATGGTCTTGAAAGGAAAAATCCAGAAAAGAGCAAGGAGATTAGAAGATGGAGTTACCCACCTAAGGAGTTTGTAAAGATTAACTTCGATGGCGCGTATGATGGACTCTCCACCAGTTAGCTTTAGGTATTGTGGTCAGAAATGAAGAAGGTGCAGTATTATTATCTTGCTCAGAGATTCATCGAGGGGTTTTTTCTGATTTTGCGACTGAAGCAATAGCATGCCGAAAAGCAGTCCAAATGGGTTTTGAACAAGATTGGCCAAAGATCATAGTCGAAGGTGACTCCCTCACAATAATAAAGAAATGTAAAAGTAAGAGTCAAGATCGATCACATATTGGAGCATACATATCTGATATTCAATAGGAAATACATAGATCTAGAAGATTCAAGTTCAAGCATACACCAAGATCTGCAAATGCTCTTGCTCATATTTAGGCTACTGAAACATTAAAAAGAAAAGAGGTGATTTACCTGGAAATGAGTGTCTCTGGGTATGCTGAAAATAAACGAATGATCGAGTGGCAGCGTGAACCAGACTGGGGAAGGATCGGAGAAGAGGAGAACGGAGAGGAAAGTTAAAGAAGAGAAAATGAATTGGTTTTTTAAAAGAAACAGCTTTCCCAATAAAATTGAACTGTCAAAAGAAAAAGCTGAAATGATGTATCAGATGATAGGAAAGTCTCAGTTTCTGATTGGGCATTTATTAGGTGCAATTATTTTTTGATTGTAGACTCTTCGGAAATATCTAGATATTTTATGTTTGTTTTGGGCCATTTTAGTTTTGGGCCGGTTATTTAGTTTTAAGGTTTCTGTTTTTGTTTTTTTGGACTATTTCTATGTATAGTTTTATTATTATTTAATACAAAGCCCAATCTGGAAGTTTTCAAAAAAAATAATATTACGAAATAACATGTTTTTTTCTTCTCTGCAGCAAAAAAAAAAAAAAGAAAGGAAAAGGATGATGGATGAAAAAGTAATTAAGCACTGAAAATTGTTTTTGGGAGAAGAAAAGTTACAAGTTTTAGCTTTCCCATTTGACCAAAAGTGCTTTGAAAAGCCAAAAAGTTGTTTGTTTAGCAAAAATTTTCTTCCAAAAATGCTTCTCCACAGCATTGTTAAACACAGCCTAAATAATTGATTAGTTTGATGAATCTTTTAATAATGGTAATTAAATTATATTTTTGAATAATTAAAATAAAAGTTACCCATATTTAAAATAACTAACGAGGTAATTAAACTAGGGGCGAAGGCAGAAATTTCTTTTAGGGGGTGCAAATTAAATTTTAAATTTTACAATAGTAAAAGTATAATTCCACCATTTAAATAGCATACATCTTTATAATTTTTAAATAATTAAATATTTTTATTATTTGTATGGAGAGTTAAAGTACAATTTCACTTTTTCTAATATAAATTTTTTAAAAATATAAAAACCTAAATATTTTTTTTTTCATTTTAAGGTCCGGGCGGCAGCCCCGGGCTACCCTTGAGTTAAACTACTATCATTTTAAGCTAAAGCGAAGGTGATGGGTGATGGGAAAGAGGCGTTTTGGAAGTTTATTATTACAAACTCTATTAGTTTTGGAAGTTTCTATGATTTCCTTTTCATTATGGCAAGCAACTCAATTCTATAAATAACCTATTATTTTGTATCAAAACATTTAAATTTAAAAAAAAAATTATCCAAGAAGAATATTATCTCTATTTGAATATATAGAGAGAATTTTTGAAGTTGTTTGAGTTGCAGAAAGCTTGAAAAATGAGCACAAAAATGGCCCCGCCGTCGCCGGTGGTTGATACTAAAGCACGTTCATTGGAAGAGACACCAACATGGGCTGTTGCAGTGGTGTGTTTTTGTATTATTGTTGTTTCAATCCTCATTGAACATGCCATTCACTTTCTAGGCAAGGTATTTTTTTTTACTTCTTTTACTTTTATAATTAATTTTTGAGTTTTTATTATTAAACTTATTAAGTTATAAGTCCAAATTTTGTTGTTAGAAAACGCCACAAAATACACCGCTATAAGTCAGTTTTGTTGTAGTGTTTAACCAAAGAAGCTAAGCTTGTACCAGCCTCGGTTTCGCTTTGTTTCAGAATTGAAAGTTTAGCCATCCTTGAATATTTTAGTATTTGTAAATCTTACCTTTTATCTTGTTTCTAGAGGTGTCTGTGAACAGAGTTATTCGGTTTGGCCCGCAGGTCTATTCGAAAAGTGAGAAAGTTTAAGTAAAGATATATGCTTGAAAAAAAAGATTGGGCAAAAAAAAAATGTTCAGTTAGAAAACGGGTTGGGTTTCAGGCAATGTTTTTTTTTGCCCGACCCGAATTTGCAACAAAAAAACCATGCTATTTTGTTGTTTTTTTTAATTATTTTGCTACCATTTTACTATTATATTGATATTATTTTGTGGTTATTGTTTGGATATTATATAACTCTTGTTTTATTATTAATTTTGTTACTATTTTAGAGTCATTCACTTGTTAAGTTGCACTTTTCTTAGTGTTATTTAAGTATACATATTTTTAAAATTTATTTTAAATTTTTTGAGAAACATTTATTTTTAATTTTTTAATGTAATTGATGAATTATATATTTTTTAATTTTTATATAAAAAATAAAATAATCAATACAGGTGGGTTAGGTTTGGTTAGGCTTGGACTTGAGAAAAAATTAAATCAAAATTTTGGACTGGACTCAAGTCAATTAATCAGACATAAAATTTTATTAGGGCTCGACTCGGTTTATAAACACCTTTAGTTCTTCTTATTATATACCATTTTTTAAGTGTAATTATATGAATTGATAAAATTAATTATTTGATTTATTAATGTAATCCTTATTAATTTTAGTCCATGATATTTTTATGGGAAAAATTAAGTCTTTTCAAATATATATTTTGTTGGAGATTACATAATATATGTAATTTGTTATGCATATACTTTTTACACAGTGGTTGAAGAAAAAGCAAAAAGCAACTCTTTATGAAGCACTGGAGAAGGTTAAAACAGGTAATTAATTAATAATTTTTGTTTCTAAATATTTATATTTGATATATAATATAAAATTAAAATTAAAAAATATATGTGATAATATGAACGCTTTTGTATTTGTGTATTGCAGAGCTGATGCTAATGGGATTCATATCATTCCTACTAACGGTACTTAAAGACAGTATAGCTGATTTTTGTATATCGGAAACGGTAGCGGACACGTGGCATCCTTGTAATAAGAATTCTAAGGCTAAAATCCCTTCTAAAGAAACAGACAAATGCCGAAAAAAGGCATGCCCTTTTATTTCTTAATTTTTTTTCAATTACTCCCTTCTTATTTAAAAATTAAAACGTATTAATTTTAGACATTGAGATTATTAAAATTAGACTTAGATAGTAATTTTTAGAAAGCAAAATAAAATAAATGAATTTAAATAGTTTCGGGTATTTAAAAAAAAGCATAATTATTTAAAATTTTAAATATGATACCTCATATAGCAATTCATGTATGCTTTATTCTTTTCATTTATTTATAATTTTTTTATAATTTTGTTTGAGTTTTGATTTTTTTATAAAATTTTGCCATCATTTTAAAATTGTTTATTTACGTAACATATAAAGCAAATAAATACGCTGCACACAGATTGTTAAGGGCGGAGCCATGGGGTTAGTAGATGCCCTGAGTTCTTAAAATGGAAATTTTTACTTTTAGTCCCTTTATAATTTATAAAAATTTTAAATTAATATATAGTAAAATTACACTTTGCCCCTCAAAAGAAAATTTTGATTAATCTTTTAAAAATTATAAAATATAAGGTATTAAAATGGTGAAATTATATTTTTGTTATTGCAAAAATATACCACTCAATTCTGATCCCCTCTCAAAAAAACTTTTAGTTTTACCATTGTAAATTGTCATGCTGGTTGCCAAGCTAATATCGTTAGAAATTAATGTTTTAATCATCATTTTCATCAAAGAAAATCAAATTAATTTTTTTGAAAAGGTTAATGATCAAATTTAGCTAAAAAAAGTGCCAAACGAACATGACGTATAAATATTGAAGGCTAATTTAATCATTATACCATTAAAAAGTATAAATATGAGATTCGAATTTAATTAATTCTGAATTAAAATTTGAAATTTCAGGGAGAAGTAGCATTTGTATCGTCATATGGAATCCACCAGCTTCATATATTCATCTTTGTGTTGGCAATCTTTCATATTCTGTATTGCATTAGCACCTATGTTTTGGGAAGTTATAAGGTATCTATTTAATTATTTTTTAAAATATAAAATTTATTTAACATTATCTTTATCTTATCTACGGATTTTTAAATAACTTTTTTTCGACCGCAGATGAAGACATGGAAGACTTGGGAAAATGAAGCCAAGACTGATCAATATTACAATGGTATTTTACAATGAATTTTTCCTTTTTTTTATTTATTTAACTTATTATTTCATAAAATTTGAAAGGACTATATAATCAATTTACCATTTTGGAGGTCCAATGCCACTGCCTCCAGACTTATTTATATACTTAGAAAAGTATTTTTTTATTTTAAAATTAAAATTAAATAAAAAATAATTTTATTAATAAATAATGAGCATTTTTTTTCTTGTTTTTGATAATGTAGATCGTGAGAGGTTCAGATTTGTAAGGGACACTCCATTTGGACGTAGACATTTGAACTCTTGGAGTAGCTCCACTTTATCTGTTTGGATTGTAAGTAAAATCAAATTTTAAATTATTTAATTAAAATATTTGAAACTTTTAATCATTAATATTTGAGTTGGAATTTTATTCTTTATTTGCTATCAGGTGTGTTTCTTTAGACAATTCTATGGTTCAGTTACAAAGATTGATTACTTGACATTAAGACATGGATTTATCATGGTAAGCTAAAAGTTGAGGATTTTGGATTTTAAATTACAATTTGAGATTAATTTTTTGTTGTTACATAATCAAAATATCAACTATAAATGTCCTTGATGATAAAGGGTAATATTTGCGCATTACAATTAGATTTATTCATAGGTCGGGTTATTTGTTAAGTCTAAAGATCTGGACAAAAATATTAAACTCAAAAATATAATATGAACAGACCTGAAATGGACTTAGTTAGCATTTTGCAAATATGAGTGAATTTAGACGAGTATAAAATACTTAAGCCTGATTCAACCCGACTTATAAGAACATTTAATTACAATTATTTAGCTAAGAAAACAACGAAATTTATGAGCTCTTGTTGCTAATTGAAACTCAAATCTGCTACGTTTTTAGGCACATTTGCAGCCTGAAAAGGAAACACAATTCGATTTTCAAAAATACATCGAGAGGTCATTAGAAGAAGATTTTAAAGTTGTAGTTGGAATCAGGTTAGTGCACTTTCTAATTTAAATTTGAGTACAAGTACCAAATATAAATATACGCTGGGTTTCATATATATATATATATAATGTTGTATGAAATTGCAGAGCACACATATGGTTCATTGCGGTCCTATTCCTGCTTGCCTATACACATGGTAAGGATTTTCAATTTTTTTTTTTAATAATCTCATCATAGATTTTGATTATATCTGCCATTTTTGATACAATGTCTAAAATTACCCATAGCCCTTTTCCAACTTATAAATAGGAAAATAATACATTTCAATCCACTCAAAATCACGTCCTTCTATATTAACAACAATACTCATATCAATCGAACTATAACTCAGTCAGCGGGATTTTCATCTTTTACTATTGTGATTAATGTTAATAAACAATTTGCCCATTATGGACAGGGTGGAGATCTTATTTTTGGCTTCCTTTTATCCCCTTAATTGTAAGTAGAATACATTTTTCATATATTATGTAAATGCTTTTATGGATTCATACATTTATGGATATCCTTTTTGCTTTTTACATAATAAATTAAGATAATATTTAGATTCGGATATTGGTAACATTTGCTTATTTCAGATAATTCTAATGGTTGGAACCAAGCTGCAAGTCATCATAACAAAAATGGGATTAAGGATTCAAGATAGAGGAGAAGTGGTGAAGGGTGCACCAGTGGTTGAACTAGGCGATGAACACTTCTGGTTCGGTCGGCCTCAATTCCTTCTTCCTCTCATTCACATCATTCTTTTTACGGTATAATTTGTACTTCAGACTTAATCGATATAATATTATATTAAAATTTTATAAATTTAATTAAATCCGAATATGATATAAATACATGAATTAACTTTTGCGGGCAGATTTGAACTTATCTAAATATGATTTCATTGTGTAGAATGCATTTCAACTGGCCTTTTTCGTGTGGAGCACGGTAAGCAAAACCTAAACCCTGTGTTTGTTTCCCGAGAAAATGTTCGATTAGCTTATCTAACAATTCTTCTCCCTTCTTTCTCAATTCTTTTTAGTATGAATTTACCATAAATTCTTGCTACCATGAGAAAACTGAAGATATCATCATCAGAATCTCTATGGGGTGAGTTTTTTTTTCAATAAAAAAAAACCATCTTTTTGGCTAAGACCATAAAATAAATATAAATGATTTGAAAAACAAAATACTGATAATATATATTGTAATTTTCAGGGTCATTATACAAGTTCTCTGCAGCTACGTCACTCTTCCGCTCTATGCTTTAGTGAATCTGGTAAGAAATTAGATCGATTTGACTTAGGGTCGAATTTTGGAGAAATTATTTTATGGATCCGTGATTCTTTTCTAATTATTTAATGATATTTCAGTAATTTTCTCAAGTAATTGATACATAATTTTTATATTTTTTTATGTTGCACCCTAAATCCAAAATCATAAATCTCAAAACCTCAACTCAAACTTTAGACCTTTTGAGTTCATGATTTAAGGTTTGGTTTTAGGATTCGAGATTTAAGATTTAGTATTTAGGATTAAGGTTCAATTTAAAAAAAATTACAAAAATTATGTATGAATGACATGGAAAGAATTGCTGAAATATCATTAAAATTTTGAAAAAAGACCATGGATGAAGTGGTGAGAGAATCCATAAAATAATTTCTCTAAAATTTAGATGAAATTTTAATAAATTTAATTTGATATGTTTAATAATAATATTTAAATCTAATTATAAGAATTTATAAAAATGAGTAGTTATTAGACTTAACACATAGACACGTCTATTATTTTTACAAAGTTAAAAAATAAATGTTTTAAATTTAAATAGGTTGAATAGGTCAAACTAAACACACCTATCTAACTAAGGCGAATTAATTTATCAGTCAAAATAAATAATCCGATCCTTAAACTTTTTTTGAAGGAAAAATATATATTAATTTAGAATTTTTTTAAATTTTGTGTACAGATGAGAACAGAGATGAGATCAACAATCTTCAATCAAAGAGTCGCAGATTCGCTTAAAAATTGGCATCACACAGCAAAGGAAAATACTAAACACGGCAAGCATTTGAAGAATACAGCACCATCTTCAAGCAAGCCCGCAACTCCAACACATGGGATGTCTCCTGTCCATTTACAACATGGCTATCCTCGACAAAGTGAGGAAAGCGATCATACGTCTCTAATGCATTCGAACTTTGAGAACGACCGATGGGATCCTGTAGATATGTTTGCCAACTCTTCGAGTCATCGTGATATCGATGTTCCTGATGTTAGTCGTGGTGAACTACAATTGGAAGGGAGGGAAGTCGCAGACGTGACGGTTCAAGAATCTAAAGCTTTGGAAATGGCATCAATGTCACCTCAGATATCTCGAACACAACATGAAATCAGTATTAGTTCGTCAAATTTATCCTTTGCGAAATGATGATCGAAACCAAATGTAGAAAGCCCAATTTGCTCGGGGCCCAAACCAACACCAAAAACCTAAAATACAAGACCAAAATAAAAACATTAATAGTCCAATAATTAAACAGTTCCATTACAAACCTAAAATTAAACCACAAACCCAACAGACAAAGCCCAAATTAAACCCAACTAAACTAAATCCAAAATAAGCCCAAACCGTAACAAACCCTAGCAGCCCAAATTAGAAACAAAAATTCCTAAGTGCCGCCTCCTAACCTTAGCCTCAGGCCTAGTCTGTCGCCCCACCTGCTCCACCGCCCAAGTCAGCACCACCTGCTCCCAACCACCGCCTGCAAGAAGATGAAAAAGACGGTTATTATTATAATAATTTGTAATTGGCTTTAAAAAAGCCAAGAACCGAATGTAATTTTTTCGCATATTATTGAATACAACCAAAAGAAATTCAAGCATACAAAAAAAGAAAAATCGCAAGTATTTGAAGAAGAAAAACAAATTCAAACAAGCCAAGGTCTTTCCTTTTTATTTGTTTTTTTTTCCCTTCTATTTTCATTTTTCGAAACTGTTAAATGCCCATTTCTTTCTTTGCATTTTCCTTTTTTACAAAACTATTTACATATATATATTAAAGAGTTTTAAAAAAAACAAAGGAAAAAACTTACCTTTTTTACTTCGCCGAAAAATGTGACTTTTTTTCTTCCCGCCGTCGGCGACCGACAGTCGGAGCGATGGCATTTCGCCGGACCCTTGGCTGGCAGAGAGGCTAAGGAATTGAGAAGGGAGATCATTTTCTTAGTTTTTTTTTTTTTAAGAAAGGGGGAAAATGAAAATTTTTGGTAAAAACTTGACTTTTATAGGGTCCCAAAATGACGTCATTCTAGGACTAGCCCTAAACGCCCAAAATGACGCTGTTTAGTCCTCCGACCCGCTCCAGGCCTAGGATCCGCTTGTTTTTAACGAAAGGGTTAATTGTACTTTTAGCCATTCCGTTTTTTATTGTTTTATAATAAAGTCTCTTATTTTTAATTTTTACACCGTGATTTATTTCGATTTCAATTTGGTCGTCCTTGATGTTGTGCATTTTGGAGGAGAAGGAAAAATTTCCCTTTTAGTCCCTTCTTGTTATTCGCACGTTCAATGGGGTCCTTTTCCTTTCTATTTATTTTAGATTTGCCCCGAACTTCTGTTTTAAGTTTAATTTAGCCCCTTTTTAGTTATTTTTGCAATATTATTATTATTATTATTATTATTATTATTATTATTATTATTATTATTATTATTATTATTATTATTATGATTTAAACTGTTTAACCTAATATTTATTTATTTATTTGTCCACTATTAAATTTTTAATTAATTTTTTTAGTTTTCATTTATTTACTTACTCATTATTTTTTAAATAATTGGTTTGTTTTATTTTTTTATTTTTATTTTTGCTCTTATTATTGTCATTTACATTAATGCATTTCTTATTAGTCTGTTATGAATATTAGTACCGTAATTCATTTTTTTACATTACATTTTACTACAAAATCGTGTTACATTAATCTTTACCCATTACATAATTTTTTTTAAATCAGTAATATTTTGTATTTCGAGATTCGAAAAGTCGTATCCTAACTTACGGGGTTCCAATTTTCTCAATAAATTCGAATAACGAACGTTTTTAAAACATTTTTAAATAATCTCGGGAATTATGAAAAGATCATGTTCTAACTTACGGAACATGATTTATTTCTAAAATCGAGATAATCAAACATCTTTCAAAATAAACAAATTTTTCGGCATTTATTCTCGTTTCGAGGATTTAAGATATTGTGTCCTAACTTACGTGATGTAATTCTTTATTCTCAAATAACGTGAAATATGCCCTCTTCTCAGAAAATTTTTTTATTAATCAATATTTTAACAAAGGATCGTCTTTTAAAATTTCTCCAAATTTTTAATTTTCGACACTAAGACATTAATTAATCAACTAGGTACCAATTTTGGATGTTATGAGGGTGCTAATACTTCCTCATACGTAACCGACTCCTGAACCCGTTTTTTCGAATTTCGTAGACCAAAATCGTCGTTTTAATAAATCAATTTTTTAAAAAATGATCAAATTGCAATGTGATCTGATCACACCTTATATAAAAATGATTGGTGGCTGTAACATCCTGAATTTGGGCTTAGTAGAATTGGGCCCATTAGACCTTGAGCGTAGAAGCGTTTTAAAAGTTTTGAGAATATGAGAATGGTAATACTGTAAATTGGACTTATTACATAAGTGATTTTAGAAAGTTACGGGGTTCTATGAAGTTTTGGGTTCAAGTTGGGCCTTAGTGAAAGTTTGTGTTTAAGCCTATTAAGGAGAGATAGTAAGAGGCATCAAAGCTTATGGAAATAAGTGTGTAAATTGTTAACATAAATGAACTATTTGTAAAGAGGTTATGGCATCAAGTGGAGAGCATGGAGGGAAGGGGTTCAAATCTCATCTTTTGCAAATTTTGGATTTATTTTTATGTGCTCTTTCAAGTGTCATCCATGACATCATTAAAGGAATGAGATAAAAGAAAAATGAAATGACGACTAAAAAGATAAGGTAAGGAGGAAAACAAGGAAAAAGAAATAAAAGAATAATAATAATGATGGAATTTGAAATAATGGAGTAGGTGAGAAAAAAAAAAGGAATGATGGAGAGTGAATTAGGGAGCATGTTGGTTTTTTTTTTTTTAAAGTTTTGGGTTGGTAAATTTTGCCTTATTTGCAAAGGCATGGACGGTTGAGGTGAAGGAGAGGGTAGTTGAATTTGTTTTAGTCATTTGGTAGGATTTTTGGTGCTTGATAGGCCTAATTTTCTTTTGGCATCCTTTTGTTTTCTTTTCTCCAACTTCTCCTATCATTGCCACAACTTCAAGTCAATACCGAACCTCTCAATCCATAATCACTCCTTCATAAATTCTTTCTCATTTGGGTAGACACTCTTTTCTTCGATTAAATCGTGTTCTAAGTGGATGGTCGTGTATCATTCTAGCCATAAGTCAAGTGGGGGAAATCGGATCCAATATTAATAAGGTAAGGAGTTCTTAAGGATTATTGATATTATTCAATATTCGATTGGGCTAACGGAGTAATAATTTGAAATAATCGACTATATGTTTTAGGGACAAATCACTCGATATATTCTACCTTCGGACATAGTGGTAAGTGATTCAAGTGTGAGTGATACGAAATCTTTTGGAAATCCGAGGCTAACTTTTGGTTGGTATTGTTCTAGGGGCAACGAAGAGTGGTTCTTAGGGAATCCTAATAAAGGTGTGTAATCTCATACCCTTCCAAATACATGTTTGAAATGGTGTGTAATCTCACACTTCTCTGAAATTTTACATGAATGTTCTGTGATTTGGTTGAAATACCAAAGAAAACTGGAAATCGACATCTATGACCTCTCGGGCGTACATATGTTCGTAGTGGTAACCATACTTTGCAATAAAACAGTTTTGGTTAGCAGTAGTGATGTGATTTTGAAAAATCACCAAAAATAGTGAAAATTGAATTAGAAAGTGAAGGAGATATGAATTGAAAGATAATTGAGTCTATTTTCTTATAAAAGAAACGGAGCAAGCCAAAGGATTAGTATATTTTTAGATTTTTAGAATTTTGTGAGACTGGTTCAGAGTGATTTCGAGATCCCCTGTTCTAACTTGGAAAAATCACTATAAATTGTAGAAATATAATTACGGGACATGGTCTATATTATTAGAATCCTTATTGAGTCTATTTTTATTTGGATTAAACAAAACCAGTATTTGAGTTCTGTACAATAAGATATCTGAGATTTTGTGAAGAGAGGGCAGAACTGTCAAATAGTGAAACAAGGGATAGTTTGAAGAATAAACTGTACTAATTGGCTAAGCAAAACAAATCCTGGAAAAATTACAGTAAGAAGTTATATGAGTCTAGTTTCAGGGAAAATTTACGGATCTAAATTTTGAGTTTCCCAACTCGAGTTATAGTCAGTTTAGTCAGTACGACGCAGATGGACAGTTTTGATTTTTATGCCCCAAATTAGTAATTAAGCCTAGGTTGCGAAAATTACCATCATACCCTTAGAGGGTAAATTACCGAATTACCTTAGTGGGTACGAGTACCGAATTATGAAAACGCCCTTATGGGCCAAATTACGAAAATGCCCCTAATTGGCTGAATTACAAAATGTCCTTATGGATCGAATTACGAAAATACCCTTAATGGGTCAACTTGATAAATTGCTATATGGGCCAACTTGATAAATAGCTATATGGGCCCAACTTGATAAATTGCTATATGGGCCAACTTGATAAATTGCTATATGGGCCAACTTGATAAATTGCTATATGGGCCAATTTGATAAATTGCTATATGGGCCAATTTGATAATTTGCTATATGGGCAAATTTGGAAAAAAAACTGCTAGATCGATATATGGGTCAAAAACTGCTAGATCGATATATGGGCCTTTTGTTAAAATTCATTATGTGAATGTATTGTTATGTTTTATATAAATACATGATTGCATGGGTTGGGAAAATTGATGAAGAGAAGAAAGGCCTGTTGCCAAAATCTAGTTCGCGTGGCTCTGCCACAATCTAGTTCGAGTGGCCCTACCACAATCTAGTTCGGTGGTTTAACCACAATTTTTAAAATGGCTTTATGCCTGCGATTGGTGTGTTGGTGGGGTGGGTTGACTTGATCCCCACAGATGTGATGGTTGGTACGGGTGGTGTGTAGCGGATAGAAATTAGGCTTGGTTGGGAATTGCATATCACATGCATTTTTATATTTGATTTATATAATGCACATTTGTAAATGGTCTCAAGCCCAAATATATGTTTATATGGTTATGGCCCAGTAGACACGGTAAGTGGGTTATACACTGAGTTCTAAGTAACTCACCCCGTTTTCTTACCCTTCTCAGGTAATGACAATTGATGGAGGCTTGGGCCGGGGATGACTTCGTGTGGAAGCCATACTACGGATGATGAGTTATAAGAACTTTGAACTTCTTTTAAGTATTTTTTTATCTAAGTACTATTTCAATTGCGATGTAATAAGGCCTCTGGTATTATTTTTATGGATTTTTATTCGTGGATGGATTTTAATATGTTTTAGTTACTTAAATAGGGCTGTTTAATTCTTATAAATGTTTTCTTAAACTTACGTATAAAAGGGGTTTTTCTTAAATATCACTTACTCGTAAAATTCCCGTGAAAACTCTTTTATAAATTTATTTCAACCAATTATTTAAGTTTTTAACCAATTATTTCTCTGAAAATTAAATTGTAAACTCTCATGTTTTAAAGTCATGGTTTTCAAATAAATCTCGATTTTTAATAAACTCCGTCTTCAAAATCATTTTGAAAAATTGTTTTCATTAAAAGCATTGATGACTGGACGTAAGTTCGAATTGTGTGGCATGCCAAGTCTAGTCTTAACGCATAGGCCGGGTTTGGGGTGTTACATTTTGTGGTATCAGAGCCAGTTTTAAAACTCGGCTGTGGTTTGGGTTCAACAACAAATTTTGTTTAAAAACTGTTTAAATTTCTAGATTTTATGTGCTAAAGGTAGTATAGCACCACGAGCATCCGGCACCAAGTCAAGTAAGTATTTGTATATTAAATATTTATTATTGTGATATCACCATAGGAACACTCTAAAACTTCTAGTTTTAGATGTTGAAAACGGTATAGATTGAGACTATAGGAAGTGATTGCGAAAACAACTTTACCTCTTATATCTCATAAAATATTGTTAATAAATGCTGAAATAGTATACTGATTCATAAAACTTGTAACCAGATTAAACCGAAATACCCAATATGAGCACTAGAGGACGTGGACATGGACGTGGTAGATGTGGCCGTGGTAGAGACTGAGGTGCTAGGGTGGCGTCTGAAGCGTCGGGTCTTATGCCGGAAATGGATGCACCCGTGTCACCTGGGAGTGAGACTAGATCTCATGATCATACGAGAGAGGATAATGCTTTGACTCAAGCAATGTTACGATTCCTAGAAAGGGTCACTGGGGTTAGAACTGGTCCAGCAATCCGTGGATCAATCTCGGAACGAATTAAATCAAGTGGTGCCGAGGTTTTTAGAGGTGTCTCGGGTGTAGCTTCGAATGTTACGGAATATTGGCTCGAGGCTGTAGAATGGATTATAGATGATATGGAGTGCACTGTCGAGCAGAAACTGAGAGGGGCTGTGTCCTTGCTAAGGGACGAGGCGTATCAATGGTGGCTTACGGTTCGAGAAGGCACCGAGGCTGCATTGATTACTTGGGATTTCTTCAAAGCTGCTTTCCAAGGGAAGTACGTCAGGACAAGTTATGTAGATGCCCGGAGGAAGGAATTCCTGAATTTGGTTCAAGGAAATAAGACGGTGGCAACCTAGGAGGCGAAATTTCTTCGTTTGAGCCGTTATGCTCGCACTATAGTATCGACCGATCATGAGCGCTGTGTACGCTTTGAAGATGGACTGAATGATGAGTTGCGGGTACTGATAGCCCCACAACAAGTATAGACTTTTGCCTCGCTTGTGGAGAAAGCCAAGATAGCCGAAGAGGCTAAGAACTCAGAACGCCAGAACCGGGAAAGAGTTAGAGGCAAGAGAGATATTAAGTACACGGGCTTTGCTAAAAGGTTCCAAAAGAGGCCTCGAAATGATGAGTCAGCTCAAGCTAGAGCACCTGTGACTACTAATCAGAGTCGAAACTGTGCTGACTGTGGGAAGCGACACCCCGAGGAATGCTGGAGGAAAACCGGTGCCTGCTATAAATATGGTTCCAAAAACCATCAGTATAAGAATTTCCCTCGACGGACTGATACGACTCCAGAAGCTCGTAACCCTAATGCTCAGCCAGCTAGAGGCACTCGGCAGCCACCGAGAGGCCGTAGACCAGGTCTGGTGGTAATGGTGTTGGACGTGGTCAAGGTGCACCGGGTCGAGGAAATGGCTTTAGAGGTAACGCGGAGGCAAGACAGTCGGGGTTGGGCTATGCGGTTAGGCATCGGTAAGATGGTGATGCACCTAATGTGATAACTGGTACGTTCTTCATCTTTGATGTACCTGTTACTGCTTTGATAGATATCGGGTCTGCCCACTCGTATGTTGCTAGTGTCATATCTAGAAACCTGAATATTAGATCTGAGATTACCGATAGAGAGATGACGGTACTTAGTCCTTTAGGACAGTCGGTAATTGTGAATAAACTATTTAGAGACGTGCCCTTTGAAATCCAAAGAGAAATATTTCTGGCGGATTTGATGGAATTGCCTTTTGGCGAGTTCGATCTTATTTTGGGAATGGATTGGTTGGTGAAGCACCGGGCGCAATTGGATTGTACTGAAAAGCAGATGTTGATAAGGACTGTGGATGATGAGGAGGTAGTTATGATTGGTGAGCGAAGGAACTTTTTGGCAAATATGGTATCTGCTTTGAAGGAAGAAAAGATGGTGTGAAAAGGGTATGGAGCATTCCTAGCCTTCATTAGTGCTTCGGATGCCAAGGAATTATCGGTGGAAGGTGTGAGAATGGTGAAGGATTTTTCAGATGTCTTTCCCAAAGAACTTTCGGGTCTACCTCCAGATCGAGAAGTAGAGTTTGGTATTGAGTTTTTGCCCGGAACGGCTCCGGTGTCCATTGCTCCTTATAGAATGGCACCGAAGGAGTTAGCGGAGCTTAAAGCTCAAATTCAAGAATTGTTAGATCGGGGATTTATCCGACCGAGTGTGTCTCCATGGGGAGCACCGATTTTGTTCGTCAAGAAGAATGATGGGTCGATGCGTATGTGCATTGATTATAGGCAGTTGAATAAATTGACGATCAAGAATAGGTATCCATTGCCGAGAATCGATGACCTGTTTGATCAATTGAGAGGAGCTTCAGTTTTCTCTAAGATTGATTTGAGATCGTGTTATCATCAACTCAAGGTTAAAGAGGCGGATATTCATAAGACGGCATTCCGAACTCGTTATGGACATTATGAGTTTTTGGTTATGCCATTTGGTTTTACCAATGCACCAGCTGCATTTATGGACATGATGAACCTAGTCTTTCAACCCTATCTAGACCAGTTCGTAGTAGTGTTCATAGATGATATCTTGGTATATTCGAGGAATAAAGAAGAGCATGACTCACATTTGCGCATTGTGTTGCAAATTTTACGGGATAAGCAACTTTATGCCAAATTCAGTAAATGCGAATTTTGGTTGAAGTGACTTTCTTGGGGCATGTGGTGTCAGCTGAAGGAATAAGAGTTGATCCTCGGAAGGTAGAGGCTGTGTTGGAATGGAAACCACCGAAGTCAGTGGCTGAAATTCGGAGTTTCCTAGGGTTGGCTGGTTATTACCGGCATTTTGTTGAGGGGTTTTCATTGATTGCTGCACCCCTAACTAAGTTGTTGCAAAAAGGAGTACCGTATGTGTGGACCGATAAACAACAAGAAAGTTTCGAGAAACTGAAGAAGATTTTGACGAAAGCGCCAGTACTATTCAACCTGAGGCTGGAAAAGAGTTTACCGTTTACTATGATGCGTCACATACGGGTTTAGGATGTGTGTTGATGCAAAGTGGGAAAGTGGTGGCGTATGCTTCTCGTCAGTTGAGGCCGCATGAAGTCAACTATCCTACTCATGACTTAGAGTTGGCTGAGGTGGTGTTTGCTTTAAAGATTTGGAGGCACTATCCCTACGGTGAGAAATCGATCATCTATACGGACCATAAGAGTCTTAAGTACCTCCTTACTCAAAAGGAGTTGAACTTGAGACAACGAAGATGGGTGGAGTTGTTAAAAGATTATGACTTCTCAATTGAGTACCATCTTGAAAAGGCTAATGTGGTGTTAGACGCGTTGAGTCGTAAGGTAGTATTGGAGTTAAGAGCAATGTTTGCTCATCTCAGTTTGTTTGAGGATGGCAGTCTGCTAGCGGAACTTCAGGTGAAGCCTCTGTGGTTGGAGCAAATCAAGGAAAAGCAGTTATCAGATGAAAAGTTGGGTCCTTTAATGCAACAAGTTAAAAGTGGTATAATAGGGGACTTTGGATTGAACAAGGATGGCGTGCTATGTTTTCGTGGAAGAGTTTATATGCCCATGGATTCGGATTTGAGACAAATGATTCTACGCAAGGCACATAGTAGTCCTTATGCTATGCACCCCGGAGGAAATAAGATGTATCGGGATCTTCGTGAGCAGTATTGGTGTCCAGGGTTGAAACGGGAGGTTACTGAATTTGTGGGGAAATGCTTGACTTGTCAACAAGTTAAGACAGAACATCAATTACCATCGGGATTATTGCAACCGGTAAAGATTCCTCTATGGAAATGGGAACGGATAACGATGGATTTTGTTAGTCGGTTACCCTTAACACCTACTAAGAAAGATTCTGTTTGGGTGGTAGTTGATCGATTAACGAAGACTGCTCATTTTCTACCAGTTCGTACGGATTACTCGCTGCAGAAATTGGCTAAGCTGTATGTATCTGAGATCGTGAGGTTGCATGGGGAACCAGTGTCTATCATATCGGACAAGGATCCCAAGTTTACATCACGGTTTTGGAAAGCTTTACATGAGGCTTTGGGAACAAAGTTAAACTTTAGTAATGCTTTACATGTTGCGTGGTTGTGTAATCGACTTCAGAGGTAGTTGGGAGGATTTCCTATCGTTGGCAGAGTTCGCTATAATAACAGTTACCAATCCAGTATCCAAATGGCACCCTATGAAGCGTTATATGGTCGTAGGTGTCGTACTCCTACTTGTTGGACTGAATTGGAGGAACGACAGTTGTTGGGTCCTGAGTTGATATCTGAGACGGAAGAAAAGGTAAAGGTGATTCGAGCGCGGTTAAAAGAAGCTTCGGATCGACAAAAATCGTATGCAGATCTGAAGCGTAAGGATATTAAATTTGCGGTGGGAGATCAGGTCTTTCTGAAAGTCTCACCCTGGAAGAAGATTTTCAGATTTGGAAGGAAGGGCAAGTTGAGCCCTAGGTTCATTGGACCGTACCGTGTGTTGAAGCGTGTAGGACCAGTGGCCTATCAGCTTGAATTACCTCCGGAGTTGAGTCAGATTCATAGCGTCTTCCATGTTTCTATGCTGAGGCGTTATAGATCGGATCCGTCACATATTGTACCGGTGGAAGAAGTGGAATTAAGGCCAAACTTGTCTTTCGAGGAGGAACCAGTGAAAATCTTAGACCGTGATGTTAAGGTGCTAAAAAAGAAGACTGTGCCGTTGGTTAAGGTTCTGTGGCGTAATCACGGAGCGGAGGAAGCTACGTGGGAGCCTGAAGATATAATTCGGCAACAATATCCTCACCTTTTTCAACCAGGTAAATTTCGAGGACGAAATTTCTTTAAGGGGGTAGAATTGTAACATCCCGAATTTGGGCTTAGTAGAATTGGGCCCATTAGACCTTGAGCGTAGAAGCGTTTTAAAAGTTTTGAGAATATGAGAACGGTAATATTGTAAATTGGACTTATTAGATAAGTGATTTTAGAAAGTTACGGGGTTATATGAAGTTTCGGGTTCAAGTTGGACCTTAGTGAAAGTTTGTGTTTAAGCCTATTAAGCAGAGATAGTAAGAGGCATCAAAGCTTATGGAAATAAGTGAGTAAATTGTTAACATAAATGAACTATTGGTAAAGAGGTTATGGCATCAAGTGGAGAGCATGGAGGGAAGGGGTTCAAATCTCATCTTTTACAAATTTTGGATTTATTTTTATGCGCTCTTCCAAGTGTCATCCATGACATCATTAAAGGAATGAAATAAAAGAAAAATGAAATGATGACTAAAAAGATAAGGTAAGGAGGAAAACAAGGAAAAAGAAATAAAAGAATAATAATAATGATGGAATTTGAAATAATGGTGTAGGTGAGAAAAAAAGGACTGATGGAGAGTGAATTAGGGAGCATGTTGGTTTTTTTTTAAAGTTTTGGGTTGGTAGATTTTGGCTTATTTGCAAAGGCATGGACGGTTGAGGTGAAGGAGAGGGTAGCTGAATTTGTTTTAGTCATTTGGTAGGATTTTTGGTGCTTGATAGGCCTAATTTTCTTTTGGCATCCTTTTGTGTTCTTTTCTCCAACTTCTCCTATCATTGCCACAACTTCAAGTCAATACCGAACCTCTCAATCCATAATCACTCCTTCATAAATTCTTTCTCATTTGGGTAGACACTCTTTTCTTCAATTAAATCGTATTCTAAGTGGATGGCCGTGTATCATTCTAGCCATAAGTCAAGTGGGGGAAATCGGATCCAATATTAATAAGGTAAGGAGTTCTTATGGATTATTGATATTATTCAATATTCGGTTGGTTGCTAACGGAGTAATAATTTGAAATAATCGACTATATGTTTTAGGGACAAATGACTCGATATATTCTACCTTTGGACATAGTGGTAAGTGATTCAAGTGTGAGTGATACGAAATCTTTTGGAAATCCGAGGCTAACTTTTGGTTGGTATTGTTCTAGGGGCAACGAAGAGTGGTTCTTAGGGAATCCTAATCAAGGTGTGTAATCTCATACCCTTCCAAATACATGTTTGAAATGGTGTGTAATCTCACACTTCTCTAAAACTTTACATGAATGTTCTGTGATTTGGTTGAAATACCAAAGAAAACCGGAAATCGGCATCTATGACCACTCGGGCGTACATATGTTCGTAGTGGTAACCATACTTTGCAATAAATAGTTCTGGTTAGCAGCAATAATGTGATTTTGAAAAATCACCAAAAATAGTGAAAATTGAATTAGAAAGTGAAGGAGATATGAATTGAAAGATAATTGAGTCTATTTTCTTATAAAAGAAACGGAGCAAGCAAAGGATTAGTATATTTTGAGATTTTTAGATTTTTGTGAGACTGGTTCAGAGTGATTTCGAGATCCCCTGTTCTGACTTAGAAAAATCGCTATAAATTGTAGAAAAATAATTACGGGACATGATCTATATTATTAGAATCCTTATTGAGTCTGTTTTTATTTGGATCAAACAAAACCAGTATTTAAGTTCTGTACAATAAGATATCTGAGATTTTGTGAAGAGAGGGCAGAACTGTCAAATAGTGTAACAAGGGATAATTTGAAGAATAAACTGTACTAATTGGCTACGCAAAAAAAATTCTGAAAAAATTACAATAAGAATTTATATGAGTCTAGTTTCAGGGAAAATTTACGGATCTAAATTTTGAGTTTCCTAACTCGAGTTATAGTCAGTTTAGTTAGTACGATGCAGATGGACAGTTTTGATTTTTATGCCCCAAATTAGTAATTAAGCCTAGGTTGCGAAAATTACCATCATACCCTTAGAGGGTAAATTACCGAATTACCCTTAGTGGGTACGAGTACCAAATTATGAAAATGCCCTTATGGGCCAAATTACGAAAATGCCCCTAATAGGTTGAATTACGAAATGTCCTTATGGACCAAATTACGAAAATACCCTTAATGGGTCAACTTGATAAATTGCTATATGGGCCAACTTGATAAACTGCTATATGGGCCCAACTTGATAATTTGCTATATGGGCCAACTTGATAAATTGCTATATGGGCCAATTTGATAATTTGCTATATGGGCGAATTTGAAAAAAAAAAACTGCTGGATCGATATATGGGCCAAAAACTGCTAGATCGATATATGGGCCTTTTGTTAAAATTCGTCATGTGAATGTATTGTTATGTTTTATATATATGTACATGATTGCATGGGTTGGGAAAATTGATGAAGAGAAGAAAGGTCTGTTGCCAAAATCTAGTTCGCGTGGCTCTGCCACAATCTAGTTCGAGTGGCTCTGCCACAATCTAGTTCGGTGGTTTAACCACAATTTTTAAAATGGCTTTATGCCTGCGATTGGTGTGTTGGCGGGGTGGGTTGACTTGATCCCCACAGATGTGATGGTTGGTACGGGTGGTGTGTAGCGGATGGAAATTAGGCTTGGTTGGGAATTGCATATCACATGCATTTTTATATTTGATTTATATAATGCACATTTGTAAATGGGCTCAAGCCCAAATATATGTTTATATGGTTATGGCCCAGTAGATACGGTACGTGGGTTACACACTGAGTTCTAAGTAACTCATCCCGTTTTCTTACCCTTCTCAGGTAATGACAATTGATGGAGGCTTGGGCCGGGGATGACTTCGTGTGGAGGCCATACTACGAATGATGAGTTATAAAAACTTTAAACTTCTTTTATATCTAAGTACTATTTCAATTGCGATGTAATAAGGCCTCTAGTATTATTTTTATGGATTTTTATTCGTGGATGGATTTTAATATGTTTTAGTTACTTAAATGGGGTTGTTTAATTCTTATAAATGTTTTCTTAAACTTACGTATAAAAAGGGTATTTCTTAAATATCACTTACTCGTAAAATTCCCATGAAAACTCTTTTATAAATTTATTTTAACCAATTATTTAAGTTTTTAACCAATTATTTCTCTGAAAACCAAATTGTAAACTCTCATGTTTTAAACTCATGGTTTTCAAATAAATCTCGATTTTTGATAAACTCCGTCTTCAAAATCGTTTTTAAAGCATTGATGACTGGACGTAAGTTCGAATTGTGTGGCATGTCAAGTCTGGTCTTAACGCATAGGCCGGGTTTGGGGTGTTACTGTGGCGACTCCTATGTTAATTTTCATTTTTAAAATAAAAGTAGACTCTTTTTTTCAAAAAATAAGTTTCAACAGTTTGGCGACTCCACTGGGGATACCAAAATAAGATAGTCAAGCCACAAGTTGATTATTTTTTGTCTTTTTATCGAAAATTGAAAACTTGGTTTAAATCTACGGTCATTTCATTGCATTTCATCTGTCTTTGTTACGATCTACATCATTATGGTTTATAATTACTGTGTTGGTTTGAGTTTCGGTATCTTTCTGCACATTTCATCGCATGATCGATCGATCTTACCCTTTTAAGTTGGAGTGAGAAATTATTCCTTCATGAGGCTTTCACCTCCGCATAGGGAAATGTGGGATATATCCTTTTAAGTGGGATATATACGTACCTATGCCTTCGTAAGATTTTCATCTCCGTGCAGCCATAGAGAAATGTATTCCCCTGAACTGAACTCGGTCCATATGAGCCTATAATGGGTGAGGATCGAGGAATCTGCCGGTTCAAATACTTTTACTTTAGAACCAAACCGCATATAGCGAGCCTTAAGAGCCCACCCTAGGTAGAACTACTCCAAACCCTAGTGGTCACCCAAATAGGTGCTCTGCTTGACATTTATGTTTTTTTGTACTAACATGTTTGTTTTGTTTTGGTTATGACTGCATTGCATTTTCATCATAGAAAACAAGTGTTGATTCACATTCAGTTGCTAAATAGAGCGCTTGTCATGAAAAATGGATTTCTTGATAAAGTGGAAGACAATACGGTCATCCGAATATGGTTCGAAAAAATACGAGAGAAGGGTGATAGTCTGACGGAGGAGTACGCGACTTTGTTTCGTTGCCCAAAAATTCAAGTTGACGAAGATTATTCAAAAGCTGTCAACATCCCGACTTTTTGAAGAAGCTAACGAGCCTCATGGGGATGAGTGAGTAATGGGTCACAAACCGAATCAAGCAAAAAGGAGCTAGTAGAGGCATCTATTGGAAAGTTCGCTAGATTTGATCTTAACATCCAGATATGAAGAAAAGGATCGATGTGTTCGCCTGGAGTATGAGGGCAAAGTCGTATATGTATTTATTTTATGTAAAGAAATTTGTTCTCTAGAAAATGTATTCTAATAGAATTAAATCAGAATCAACGCCTCTTTTTTGCATTCATTTCATGCATTAGCATTGCATTGCATCATATGCAATAAAACTCATGAAAGACCCTAAACTCATGACAATTACCCTGAAATATCGTTACAGTACACGAGGAAAAACTGAAGCAATGGACCAAAGGTTGAATAGATTAGAGCAAATGTAAATACAGATACAAGAGCAAATGGCCAAAATTCAACAAGATATGAGGGATCATATGCTAGAATTCCAAAGAAACATGATAAGCTAGTTAACCCAGATGCTAGCTGAGGGTTAGAAAAAGGAAAAAGCCTTATGGTCAATTTCGGGGACGATAATGAGGACATTGCTTATCATTCAAGCTTTACCTCAACAAACACCCAAGTACAACCAGGCGCATATATACAAAGGGCGTCTGTTAACTTCAGACCCCAATATCAGACTGGTACCTCGGCACCGTTGAACTTCTCGACGGGTTCAGGCTCTAGTCCGGGGGATAATCTAATCAATGCAGTTGTCCTTGATCTGGATGATCTAGCGAAAACAAAAAAAAAAGAGAGAGTAGAGATCCCAAAATAATTTAAAGATCGTTACAAATGGAAAAGACGAGAGAGAAGCTCCCAAATCAATACTTTAAAGGCCCCAAGGAAGAGGGAAAATAAGGAGAATAATGCGAGTATGTATAACAAGGGCTATTTAAAGACGATTGCCATAAGCCAGCCAAGGAAGGCAATTACTAGCCATCAGATCCCCTTAAGGCAAGAACCTAATCCAATACCGAACTCAGAAAAACTCCAGTTCATGCCCATCCCAATCACGTATAAGGAGTTGTACCAAATTTTGTTTGATGCACTTGTAGTATCCTCTTTCTACCTAAAACTTATGCAGCCCCCATACCCTAAATGGTACGACGCGAACACCCAATACGAGTACCACGCGAGAATCACGGGACACTCGATTGAAAATTGCGTCGCTTTTAAAATGATAATCGAAAGACTCATCAAAATGTGTATTGTGAAATTTGATGATCCATTTGGTGTAGAAAATCCATTATCCAACCATTCTGACAAAGGGGTAAACGCGATATCGAGAATACGGAGAAGAGAATCAAGACAAATATAGTAAAAGTGAAAACCCCGCTGAGAGGGATTTGGAAGAAAATGGTAGAATAAGGATTAATCACACAGGATTTAAGGGAGAAACCAAAAGAAGCAAGGAATTACTGTGAGTTTCATGATGAAGAGGGTCACAAGATTCAAAAGTGCAGTGAATTTAGAGCCTTGGTGCAATGCCTAATAGACAATAAGGAACAAGAATTCTTTAAAAATACTGAAGGCCCGAATGGAATGTTTAGAAATTGGATCATCAATGTTATATCCGAAGGAGAAATTGGAAGAGGAAATTTATCAAGCATTTGCCTTTATGAGCCTGGAAGTGTTCTGAACATCTGGACTGCGGAAGAGATTCCTGTAGTTTTTAGAGCTGATTTAGAGCAATGTTCAAAACACGCTTGTTTCTTTAAGCCTAGAAGCAATAAGAATCCTTTTATGAAATAGGCTCATGTCCAAAATCTTTATTTCAATAAAAATTATATTTTTGTGTCTCACTTTGAGCAAATATTCTTTTATTCCTTTATTTCATTCATATTCATACCACATAAATAATTGTTCTTAGATTCATTTATTCTTTGGATATTCCTTCGTGCCTACAACAGGTCTTCAAATGTCAATGACATGAGCGACGCTACTACTGAGTCAGAATCTCCTTTTAAGCGAGATATGTGTTTAGAGGGATCTCAGGACTTTGAAGATGACAGAGATTGTAACCTATCTCCGGGTTTGTTAAGGATGGTAGAACAAGAAGAGAAATAGATCCTACCTCATAAAGAGTTAGTGGAAATTATGAACTTGGGAGACAGACAAGAAAAGAAAGAAGTGAAGATCGGAGCTTGCATTACTGCAGAGACAAAGTGAGACCTCATTTAGTTAATCCAAGAGTTCAAAGATGTCTTTACATGGTTATATTAAGACACGCCCAGTGTAAATATTGATATCATCGTACACCAGCTACATATAAAAGATGAGTGCAAGCCAGTCCAATAAAAGCTTCGAAGGATGAGGCCAGATTTTCTGCTGAAAATAAAAGAAGAAGTCAAGAAGCAATTTGGCGCTGGTTTCCTACAGGTGGTTAAATACTCAGAATGGGTAGCCAATATTTTCCCTGCCCATAAAAAATATGGAAAAGTATGAATGTGCATAGACTACAGAGACCTAAATAAGGCCAGCTCAAAAGATAATTTCCCATTGCCTCACATCGACAAATTAGTAGACAACACGGCATGTTACTCACTGTTCTCTTTCATGGATGACTTCTCGGGGTACAATTAGATAAAGATGCATCCTGAAGACATGGATAAGACCACATTTATAACATATGTGGAACATTTTGCTATAAAGTGATGCCATTTGGACTAAAAAATGCAGGAGCAACGTTTCAAAAAGCCATGGTAACCTTGTTTTATGACATGAAATTCCAACTAAAACTCAATCATGCAAAGTGCACCTTCGGGGCCAAGTTGGAGAAACTGTTAGGTTTCATAGTAAGTGAAAAGGAGATTGAGATTGACCCAAACAAAGTAAAGGCTATACAACAATTGCCTCAACTGCATACTCAAAAAAAAGTTCAAGGTTTCCTAGGAATACTAAATTACATTGCCCGGTTCATTTCACAACTAACTGAAAAATACGACCCCATTTTTCGTCTTCTTAAGAAACACAATCCAGGTATATAAGATGATGAATGCCAGAAAACTTTTGACAAGGTAAGATAGTACCTGTCCAATGCCCCAGTACTATTACTACCTAGTCTAGATAGGCTACAGATACTATATTTGACAATATTTAATAATTCTATGAAATGTGTGCTTAATCAACACGATGAGACAGGAAAGAAAGAAAAGGCAACATACTACCTCAGTAAGAAGTTCACTGAGTGTGAAATGAGATATTCGCCAATTGAGATATTATGTTGCGCTTTGATCTAGACAACTCGGAGATTGAGATAGTACATGTTGTACCATACAACTTGGTTCATCTCAAAGTTAGACCCACTAAAAAATATGATGGAGTCGACTGCATTAAATGAAAGAATGGCCCGATAGAAAATCCTACTTTTCGAATTTGACATAGTCTATTTGCACCAAAAGGCTGTCAAAGAAAGTGTAATAGCAGATTTTTCTGGCCAGTAGAGCTCTAGAGGATTACGAGCCTTTGAAATTTGATTTCTTCAATGAAGATCTGATGTATATCGCAACCACTGAAGAAGACTCTCAATAAGGTCATCCTTAGAAGCTAAACTTCAACGGAGCTTCAAACGCTATTGGTAATGGAATTAGGGCAGTCTTGATGTCTCCAAATGGAGATCATTATCCATTTACTTGCAAATTGGATTTTGATTGCACAAATAAGATGGCAAAGAATAAAGCATGTATCATGGGAATCCGTGCGGCCATAGAATGCAAAATCAAAGTGCTAGAGGCGTATGGGGATTCCCGCACTAGTGATCTATCAACTCAAGGGAGAATGGGAGGCAAGAGATCTCAAGTTAATCAAATATCGAAAGTTGGTTCTTGAGCTGATTGAGGAGTTTGATGACATCACCTTCTATTACCTCTCACGAGATGAAAATCAGATGGCTAATACCCTGGCTACCTTCGCTTCGATAGTCAAAGCGGAAAATAAGGAGATGTAAATCCTATCCAGATGAGTATTTATGAGATTCTAACTTATTGCTACAACATCGAAGAAGAAGAAAAAGAGGACAACCACCCCTGGTACTACGATATACTGCGATATGTGAGGAATCGTGAATATCCTAACGAAGCAACTGAGAATAATAAAAGGACTTTGAGAAGACTGGCCAGCAGCTATGTCTTAGATGGGGAGATCATATACAAAAGAAGAAAGGATCAGGTGTTATTAAGATGTGTGGATGCTGTTGATGCTAAGAAAATCCTAAAAGAAGTCTATGAGGGTGTCTGCAGAACACATGCGAATGGTTTTACAATAGTCAGGAAAATCATGAGATTCGGGTATTATTGGTCCACCATGGAAGGGGACTGCATCAATTATGCTAAGAAGTACCATAAGTGTCAAATTTATGGGGACAAGATTCATGTGCCTCCTTCACTTCTTCATGTTATGACTTTTCCATGACCTTTCTCTATGTGGGGCACGGACGTCATTGGGCCAATCTCGCCAAAAGCATCTAACGGGCATCAATTCATTTTTTTGATCATCGATTACTTCAACAAGTGGGTAGAGGCTGCTTCATATGCCAATGTCACTAAGACAGCAGTCAACAAATTCTTAAAGAGTGAGATCATATGCCGGTATGGAATGCCAAAAAGGATCATATCAGACAATACATTAAATTTGAACAACAGCATGATAGTAGAGGTCTGCAGTCAGTTCAAAATTAAACACCACAACTCGCCGCCATATCAATAAAAAATGAATGGTGCGCTGAGGCTACTAATAAGAATATCAAGAGGATTGTGGGAAAAATGATTGAGACTTATAGAGATTGGCATGCGAAGTTACTATTTACTTTCTATACTTATTGAACATCGGTCAGGACCTCTATTGGGCCAACTCATTTTTCATTAGTCTATAAAATGGAGGAAATTCTACCCATCGAAGTTGAGTTCTTTCCCTTCGAGTCTTGTCAGAGCCGAAGTTGGATGAAGCAGAATGGACCCAATCCCAATATGATCAGCTAAACTTGATTGAAAAGAAAATGTTAAAAGCTAAATGTACCAAAAAGCGAATGATCCGAGCTTACAATAAAAAGATTTACCTTAGAGAATATCCATAAGGGGGACTTGGTATTAAAGAAGATTCTTCCCATACAAAAAGATTTCAGAGGAAAATGGATGCCAAACTGGAAAGGACCTTATGTGGTATAGAAGACCTTTTATGGAGAAGCGTTGATACTAACTGAAATGGATGGCAAGACTTTGCCTACTCCAGTGAATTTAAACTCAGTCAAGAAATACTTCACCTGAAAAAAAAAGGCGAGGCCAAGGCAAAAACCCGCAAAGGGCGCCTTGAGACTAAAAAGGTTTTGAATTGAAAACCCATGAAAGGATAATTTAAATTTTGATCGAATGAGGGGCATGTGGTAGTCTTGCGATGCCTAAATTAACAAGGAGGGGGTATGCTACATATTGGGGCATCGACAAAGTACTCTTGATCTCCTAAACACATGTTAAGCTCAAAATGGTCCTCAAGAAGTTCGTACAGATAAGCTCAGGCTGCGATATTTGGGGCACCTATTTTGCCTCTCATCTATTTTGTATTCCAGCAATGTTTGCTTTCTTTAATTAATTCATTCTTTTCAGATTTTGTTCCTAATAAATTTCAGTTTTGTCTATCATTATGATCTTTTTCAAGCATTTTGCATTGAAATAACAATTAATGGACTAATAATACTTTCACAAAAGGAGTTCTGCATATTACACTAGAACCTTCTAAATAGTACAAGGACCTGAAACATGACTATTATTTAGAACTAACCAAACCTAAGGGTTGGAAACATTTGAGAAAAGTAGTGTAAATTATGTCTATTTCTTCGGGTTTTCTGTAAAGACACCAGCTGAGCAAAGAGGGCATGATAATACCTCAGTGATACAACTTTGATAAACAACGAGCAATGACAACCCAAACATTAAAAAGGAGATCATTCTCATGCATTCATGCAAATATCATTCATACACATCTAGTTAGGAGCATTTGATTTATTCTGATATGACATCCTAATCATTTGGCATAAGTATAAGCCCATGAAATCGAGTCTACACGTCATATCCCCCAGAGGACGGTGTAGTAAGATTGGTGAATCCACAAATCTCATTTCCCTAAAGTAGCAGTGGATCATATTGAAGTTATAGATTTATCTCCTTGAAGTTGCAATGGAGTAGATCGAATATGGCGAATCTTATCTTCCTGAAGTCGCAGTGGAGCAGATTGAAGCCACCAGCCTTATTTCCTTGAAGTTGTAGCGGAGCAGACTGAAGACATTGAATCTTATTTCCCTGGCATTGTAGTGGAACAGATTAAAGCTACAAATTATGGCGGATCATATCTTCTTGAAGTTACATTGGAGCAGATTAAAGCCACCAACCTTATCTCCCTGAAGTTACAGCGAAGTAGATTAAAGACAGTGAATCTTATTTCTCTGGCATTGCAGTGGAATAGATTAAAGCTACAAATTATGGTAGATCTTATCTTCCTGAAGTTGCAGTGGAGCAAATTGAAGCCACTAGCATTATCTCTCTAAAGTTGCAGCAGAGTAGACTGAAGACAGCGAATCTTATTTCCCTGGCGTTGCAACAGAACATATTAAAGTTATAAATTATGGCAGATTTTGTCTTCTTGAAGTTGCAGTGGAACAGATTGAAGCCACTAGCCTTATCCCTGAAGCTGCAGTAGGAGCAGACTGAAGATAGCGGATCTTATTTCCCTAAAGTTGCAGCGGAACAGATTGAAGCTACAAGTCACGAGCCTTATCTTCTTAAAGGGGCAGTGGACCAGAATGAAACCATAAATCTCATCTCTTTGAAGTCGAGGTGGAGCGGATCAAAGTAATAAGATGCAGTGGACTGGAATGAGGCTACTTGAAGAAAAGAAGCACCAAAGAAGTTAAGACTCGGCGAGACCGGGAAAAATTGGTCTTTCTTAAAAGTTTTTACTCCATTCCCGTTACACAACAATGAGCAAAGAGGGGCAACTGTAAAAAGCCCAATTTGCCCGGGGCCCAAACCAACACCAGAAACCCAAAATACAAGACCAAAATAAAAACATTAATAGTCCAATAATTAAACAGTCCCATTATAAACCCAAAATTAAACCACAAACCCAATAGACAAAGCCTAAATTAAACCCAACTAAACTAAACCCAAAATAAGCCCAAACCCTAACAACCCTAGCAGCCCAAATTAGAAACAAAAATTCCTAAGTGTCGCCGTCTAACCCTAGCCCCAGGCCTAGTCTGCCGCCGCACGTGCTCCACCGCCCATGTCAGCACCACCTGCTCCCAACCACCGCCTGCAAGAAGATGAAAAAGACAATTATTATTATAATAATTTGTAAATGGCTTTAAAAAACCGAATGTAATTTTTTCGGATATTATTGAATACAACAAAAAGAAATTCAAGCATACAAAAAATGAAAAACTGCAAGTATTATTATTATCATCATCATCATCATCATCATCATCATTATTTAAACTGTTTTACCTAATATTTATTCATTTATTTATTTATTTGTCAACTATTAAATTTTTAATTAATTTTTTTAGTTTTCATTTATTTACTTATTATTTTTTATATAATTGGTTTGTTTTATTTTTTTATTTTTTATTTATCTTTTTTTTATTTTTGCTCTTATTATTGTCATTTACATTAATGCATTTATTATTAGTCTGTTATGCATATTAGTACCGTAATTCTTTTGTTTTACATTAAATTTTACTACAAAATCGTGTTACAATAATCTTTACCCGTTAAATAAAATTTTATTTTTTTAAATCAATAATTTTTCGTATTTCGAGATTCGAAAAGTCTTACCCTAACTTATGAGGTTTCGGTTTTTCTCGATAAATCTGAATAACGAACGTTTTTAAAACATTTTTAAATAATCTTGGGAATTAAGAAAAGATCATGTTCTAACTTACGAAATATGATTTCTTTCTAAAAATGAGATAATCAAACATCTTTTAAAATAAACAAATTTTATGGTATTTATTCTCGTTTCGGGATTTAAGATATTGTGTCCTAACTTATAGGACATAATTTTTTATTCTCGAATATGCCCTCTTCTCAAAAAAAATTTATTAAGCAATATTTTAAAAAAGGACCGTCTTTTAAAATTTCTCCAATTTTTAATTTTCGACACTAAGACATTAATTAATCAACTAGGTACCAATTTTGAGCGTTACGAGGGTGCTAATCCTTCCCCGTACGTAACCGACTCCCGAATCCTTTTTTTCTGAATTTCGTAGACCAAAATTGTTGTTTTAATAAATCATTTTTTTTAAAATGATCAAATTGCGAGGTGATCCGATCACACCTCATATAAAAATGATTGGTGGCAACTCTCATGTTCGTTTTCATTTTTAAAATAAAAGTCGACTCGTTTTTTCAAAAAATAAGTTTTGACACCAAGGATTTGTGGATCAGTATCCATCGACACCTTAAATCTTAGTCGATCTAATGATCAATGTCGGAGAATGGAGAAGAAAATTGTTTGGTTTTTAGATCACAGATCCGTGACATTCAAATTTCATAAAAAAAAACACTAAACTATAGAAGAGAAGGTAATGAAAGCTTTCGATTGGTGCAGGCGGTGTGAACAGAAAATGCTATACAACAACGATTTTAACAGTCTAATGATTTAAAAACTTTTGAATAGTTTGGTGATCATTTTATAACTTTTTGAAGTTAAGTGACCAAAACATAAATTTACTAATAGTTTAGTGATGATGTAATTCAATTTCAATTTAATTTTTTATTTTGAAAATAATAAAAGTTCAATAACCTTCCAAATATATTCATTTTATTTTACAGTTTGTAATTGCCTTATTAATTATCATCTTCCTCCTATTTCTCTCTCTATTAGCTTCAACATTTCTGAAACCTGTTGAAAAAATAAAGTAAAAAAGATAAAACAAAAAAGTAAAAAAAAAATTGAAAAATGAAATTAAATAATAATAATAATAAAAAAACCTCAAAATAGTGGTGCAAAACTGGAGAATGTTGATGTAGTTTTGCATATATCTTCTTAAGTAGTTCTGTAAGTTGCTCCACTTGATCCCCAAGAAGGTCCACCTATTTCTCAAACATTAAATAAATAAATAAAAATATAGAAAAGGTTTTAGGGTATCAATGTGTGTTTTCAATCGAAATAGATTTCATCGATTTAACTTTCGATCCGATTTCTTAATCAATGATTGAAATTTGAAACCAATCAAGATAGTTATGAACAAATTGTTCTAGGTAAAGGTATCCATAAACTGGACCAAATTAGGTTCCGTCATTTTTCGGTTTAGTAATTTGTTCAAACCCTTTGAAATATAACACAGGTACTTGAATTCCGAAAAATAACTCGATTCTTGAACAGATAATAAGGAAGAAGAAGAAGTTGAAAGCACCTCAGCTTCAGCCATTTGTAGATTCTCACATCTCCTAACGAAAGCTTTCCTGTAAAGTGATTCCTTTTGGATGAGTGAGGAAATGAGCTTAGCCACTAAATTTACCTCACCCTCCATTTCTTCTAACCTGCAAAATCCGAACACATCTATGTTATTTGGATTTGAGTGTAACATTTAAATATATGTATGAGTTTAATTTGTGTATGTTTAATTTTTCATTTTTCTAAAATTTTAAGTATGTAAAGAGTTCTTAAAAGTATACTTTTATCACTGAAATATTTGCATCTAACACTCACTCCGACCTAAATTCGGATAACATAATATGCTTTAATCTATTTTTGACCTAAACCCGTATATGGAAAAACTTAAAAAAAATATTATATTAGTCTCATACTAAAATTTTATCAATAAACAAAATCATGAAAAATAATGATCTCAAACTCTTCATTTTTCGTAAAGTATTTATACTCGTATCTAATTAGATGCATTTTCATATGATATGATCCTCAAACGACCTTCCAAATACATAAAAGATCAAAATTTAACATATGGTAAAAGATGTATATCCTTATCTGATACTTATCGGATTCCAAACAACATACTATCTCAGTATGCAGTGATCAGTTAATTATACTCTATACTCGAGTGATAATAATCAAAGATCAGGAAGATTTTTGGTCTAAAAGGTAGGACACATAGCAAATAATTGCAGTTCATAGGCAAATTTAAGTACCTCAAAGAATACCTTCCTAATTCCATACATGATTCGAACTCGAAACTCTTCAACATTTGCGCTAAATCCTGGAAGGAGGTTTCATGATATTCATCAATGGAGGGATTCCTGCAATTTCTAGTGGTAATAATTGGATCTAAATTATTTATTGTTATGCCTAACTGGGACCCTAACTCAATCAATGATGCCTTGCCATAATCCAATTGTAGTAAAGCTTTCTCAAGCTTGATATCTGCTGAATTAGTACTGTTTCCATCATAGGTTAAAAACCCGGGACAATGCCCGTGTTGGTCGAAATTGAATCTGGACATGACGTGTTGAAGGCGGATCTTCTGTTGCTTTGTTTCGGAACAGGCGGTTAGGATTAGAGACTCTTCGTCTTCGAAAAACTTGACTAGTTTATCTAATGTATGTCTCAAATTGTTGGTAGAGATCGAGTTGTTTGGATTTTGGTCTCGATTCGTCCGGTCGTCGGTTTCCTTTACAATGCAACCTTGTTTCACTGCCTCAACAATGACCAATTGAAAAACATCTTCCGTTATGAGGCTCTCAAGGCTAAATGCATATATTTTCATATGCAATTCCTTGATTATATCAGCTAGGAAAACCTTCAGAACGTCGTCCTTGATCGACATTGCCACGGTTTCGGAGAAGTTATCATTGGCTTTGATCTCTCGTAGTTTCATTAATGAGGAATTGGAAGTGTTTATAATGTCTCTAAAGATCTCACCAAAGACAAGCAAGCAAATTTCCTCACTTGAACAATTTACAGACTCGAAAGTTTCTATATTTTCATTCCATTCCCGGAGTATTTCACGTAAGAGGAACGTGTAAATGTCGTGCCAAAGTTCTCTAAAGAAGAAATCAGGGTGAATTAATTCCTCTAGGTTCGTGTTTTCAGAATAGAGTAACGGCACCGTACCCTCCGAATGATCTAATCCGCTATTTGCTTGGTGACTTTCAGGCGCCGTTGCCTTGGGGAACAAGGTCTCGTATTTCGCACTTCCTATTTCCTTGTTCCACTCGGTTTTCATTTCCTCTATAAAGTTTTCGTACATACCTTCTTTGATTAGGCCATGCATGTGATGATTAAGCATCTCAACATGAAATTCATCCACCAAACTTTTGAAAAGAGTTAATTGAATGTCTTCCATTAGCCCGGTTTGAAGATTTGAATCCTCCATTTCTTGTTTCAGAAGCTTTATTTCGCTCCATGGAGCTTCATTTCTTGTTTCAGGAACTGTGCTTTTGTTCACTTGTTCCCATATTTCTTCCATACTGTGAGCACCGCATTTCTTGATATCGGTTCGGTCGTCCGTAAACGGCCTTGTCCTGAGAGGCTTTTGCAGTTCATAATCATACTTATTTTCATCAAAATCATCATCAATTTCAGGACTCGAGTTGATTAAACTCTCCAATCTCACCATAAGTTCTTGAATCCGTTGTTTCGGATTGACGGAATCCTTTTCTTTCCATGTTGATGGACTTGATTTTTCTCCAAGAAGTTCCCGTGTCAACAAATCGAGCTCCTCACTCTTTCCCCGGATTATAGACTCATGATTCTTTATCATCTTTACAACATGGCTTCCATATTCATTTCCCGAATCCTCTTCTCTGTGTTGCTTGATCATACCCAATTGCCCGAGATCTTGACCCTCCGAAAAACGTCTTCCTTTAAGAATTCCCTTCGGTTTCTTGACTTGAGCCTCATCCGGATTACTAACAAACAGAAGCTCGTGGATAAGGACATTAATCTCTCGAATCACCTCGGATAAATGTTTTCGCAAGCCTAACGAGGCCTGCAACTCTTGCTTCTTCACTTCGTCTTCGAAATTCTCTCGGAAACCTTTCAACAAATCTTTAATCACAACTTCGGATATAGATCTCTCAATGTCCCACATCCATTGATGCTCAATAGGCCCAAGTTCGGATAAAAAAATTGCATTCTGCATCTTACAAAAGGCAAGATCTAAAGTCCCCTTCAAAATCCCGATATCCGACCCCATCTGCTCGATTTTCTTATTGTCGATCCCTTGATTTCTTTCTTCATCTTGAATCTGATAATTCGGCTCGAGCTGTTGTTGAATGTTCCATACCTGCTGATCAACCGAATGCTTCAACTCACAAAATTCGCCTTCTCGATCCCCGGCTTCGATGCTTGCTTGACTCCCAAGAAACAACTCATCAATGCCCTCATTTTTCCTATGTTCTTCAAGATCAGCATACAATGAATCCCTTTTCTTTTCACTCCTCTCCAATTCCTTTTTAAGCTTCAATTCATTCCCTAATCTCTCCGATAACTCTTTATCCTTATCAGAAATTGCCGATTCGACTTCCTTGAGTCGACCTTGAAGCCGATCCTTGATCTCTGTCAAGTCGTCAAGCAGTAATTCCTGGCTAGTTTCTAGATCGTAATTACCTCTTTCTTGTTGAACGAATTTCAAACAACCTTCTAATTGAATCACCGCGAGTTGGTAGAATTTCGATATCTCATTCAAACGTTCGATTACACCGGTTTTTGATTTAACTTTCCGGTATGCTTTGTCCATTGATTTGTGAAGAATCTGCATCATTGTTGACTCGGTTATGGAAACTTTGATATTACTATTTGCACTATCCACTTCAATCAGATTCAAAATATGCTCCATTTGAGTATACCAAATTTTCCTGGAAAATTCAAGTATTCGTTTATTCTCGGGAAAATCTAACAGAACTCAGTAGAATAAGAAGTTGATTATGGGATTTGTTAGATACATGCAAAAGATTTTTTTTTTTTTTTGAAAGGAATTATATTTCTTTTTTATGACTTCAATTATTAAAAAATATTGAAATAATTAAAATATAGTGAATCGGATTTTTATATTTACCCTATTTAAATGTTAGTTCTAAATTTTAGTTATTCACATAATCCTTCTCCATAGGAAGGGGATTATATAAGATTTGGTTCATCAATTCCATCATCTAATATAATAATCAAAACCACTTAAAATTAAACCTCTCTGATGACTCGATGGTCAAGGGTATTCACCGCCTCAGGTATAGCCTGGATTCAAGTCGCAATAGTTATGTTTGTGGTTCGAGCTTTGCTATGTTATTATAATTCACTAAAAATCATTAAAAATCCAAAAAAATTATAATTTAATAAAATTAAAAAATTGGTTGTTTGGAATTTTAAAGAAAATTTTAGAATTTTATAAAAAATTTATGAGTTTTAGATTGGTAGGGTTGTTTTTTTATTAAGGTAAACTATACGTATAGTCACCCAACTATAAAAAATTTCATTTTAGGCACTTAAAATAAAAATTTTACAATTTAAGCACCCACATTGCATAATTCAATCATTTTGGTCACTCCTGTTAAAATTATAAACACCGATCTGACGTAGTAGTTAAAAAAATCGGTATAATAACAAATTTAACCATCAACTTTTACATATTATATCAATTTAGTCATAATTTTAAAATTTTAACCCTCAAAATTTACAAATCGTCTCAATTTGATCCTAATTCTAAAAAAGTTAAAGAAATATATAAAAATACATAAATATTTAAAAAAATATATTATAATAATAATAAAATTTAAAATGTCAATATTAAAAAAAATTATAATTCTCAACAATGGGATAAACAAGTACAAATTGAAAATTTTTGTGTACTATTTTAGTTTCTACCGCTTTTTCACTTTAATACTTGATTTTTTTTTTTTTACTCTAATCAATACTTAAAAAAGATATTTTTTGGATGACCAAAATGAAAGTGACCTAAAAGTTGGGTGACCAAAATAAAAGTATAAACATGATATGGCATGTATAGTTAACCATTGTTAGAGATTTAATGCTTGGATGACTAAAATGAAATCGCCCTAAAAGTTGGGTGACCAAGTTGCAAGGATTTCATTTTAGGTGACCAAAAGGAAAGCTCTCTAAAAGTTGGGTGACCAACTAGGTGTTTTACCCTTTAAAAAAAGAGATAAACTAGTAAAAAGATCATACGACATCGTTTACACTTTCCAGGGTAATATCGGCTTTAACAGGATTCCCAAATAAAATCCCTCCCGCGTTTCGATTGTCTCACTTTTTCCAGGGTGAGCGAATTCGTGAATTAGGGTTTTTCTCTGAAATATTAAAAGAAAAAAAAATCGAAGATGATCGAGGTGGTATTGAACGACCGGCTAGGGAAGAAGGTGCGCGTGAAGTGCAACGACGACGACACGATCGGAGACCTTAAGAAGCTGGTTGCAGCCCAAACCGGAACTCGGGCCGACAAGATCCGTATCCAGAAGTGGTATACGGTTTACAAGGATCATATTACCCTCAAAGATTACGAGATCCACGACGGTATGGGCCTCGAGCTTTACTACAATTAAAATTTTATTTATGTAAGCTGCGTGGTCTTTGTTTGAACAAGCTTTAAATTTTATGTATGAATGTAATATAATCGTGGATGATGGTATTTACTTTTTTTTAAAAAAAATATTAATGGAGGAAAATAAGTTCTTGGATTCGTTTGGCTCTTTTTAATAGTGTTAAATTCATGAATTCTTATTTTTTTAATATATATGCATGTGTATATAATACACACCCCTTTGGTTATGGATTATGGAAAATTGGGCACAATGTTTGAGGGGGAAAATTGAAATCGGTATTGTTGGCTAAGGTGGAAGCCTTGGGTATTTGAGTACTTGGGTTTGAATTTCATCATCCATTATGTTTTGTATTAGTTTGAATTTACTTTGTATATTTGTGTTTCTACTTGTGAGTGTTACTGTATTTGTAGTAGTAAAACTTTCATAAAGAAAATCTGAAATTCAAAAAGAAATTTGCATCAATTCCATTCATATGAAAGAGTATCTTAGAATATAATATGTAGAACAGAATTTTATTCTTTAATGTTTAGAATTTGGTGCTTGTTCATGTATACTCAGTTATTTCATCACTAGGGAAAAATTCAAGAAGAAATTGTATGGAATGGTTACTTTTAACATATATTACTTTTATTCAATTATATTATATATAACATTATTGTCAATGAAGTGTTGGCATTGTTGACAAAAGCAAGTCCATATGAAAATTATGTTCAGGAATTAGTTGAGTTAGTTTGAATCAAGTTATTTGGTTTAGTGATTATAATTATTGATTCTAATTGAAGCTGTGGATATAGTTAGTGGGTTGTAACTTCAAAAATATAAACAGTTATGATATTGGAACATGTTTTTTCATTCTGTATTATTTTTTATGTTTCTTTCATGTTATGTCTAAAATTATCGCACTAGTTTAGCGCAATTAGTATGGGCATTGTTGCCTATGTAGGAGGACATGGGTTTGAGTACATTGAAGTGTATTATTCTTCTATTTATGAGTTAAGGAGGGACTACAGATAATTCTAAGCATTGTGTAAAAAAAAAAAACAGATATAATCAGAATCTCTAATAAGATTGTTCAAAAAAAATTTATCATGAGTATATTTTTGAGCTTGTTTCACATAAACATGGACTTTCAAGGTTTGAAGTCTAAACGTTTTTATTCTATCTATTAAGTATTAAAAAAATAAAAGAAAAACTAAAATTCTATTGAAAATTTTGAAAGTATGTGCAAACAAATTGTGTATTGCTAAGGTGTTCTTATGTGATTCAAATTCATATACAGACTATGTCTCTTTGTTGAAGTGTTTGCCATAATGCATCTGATTAGATACTTTTTTTTTCCCGGTCAAATCGATACAGTAGTTTTTGACGCAATACAATTACTTGATATACAAGTCAAATTTATGTAAATATTTGTTTTAAAATATTTAATATGTAAACTTTTAGGCATTTTTGAAAAAAAACAAAATTACATTATTGAGCGCCAGATAGTGAAAATGATATTTGCAAATTTAGATTTTCTTTCAAAATGATGGTACATATTTTCTTTTTAATTTCTACAATTAAGTTTAATATTTATACGGTTCATTATTTTATCTATTATTATTCACAATAAACTAAAATTTTTTATTAGACCAATAATTTATTTTTCTAAAACCTATTCAAGGATGGAATTAGCCAACAAGCTCGATAAATCCAGTCCACGTAGGTCGTAGAATATTCACTTTAGGCCTACCCTACCAAAATGGGCTAATTGGGTTTCAAAAATATTAGGGCTTCGATAAAATATCCAAGCAAAGGCTAACCTCCTTGCTCAGCTGAATTGGGCTTTAAATTATTATTTAAAATTTATTTTTAGAAAGTACAAATATTATTTTATTTTTTTAAAACAAACAAAAGGATTAGAATTAACTTTTTTTTTTAACAATCTCATTATAGGTTCTAATCATATTTGTTATTTTTTTTGACACAATGCTTTAAACCACTATAGCCCTTCCGTAACCCCCAACCCATGAATAAGAAAATAATGTGCTTCAGTGCACTCAAACTCACATCCTCCTGTATTGATAACAATGTCCATGCTAATCTAGCTAAGACTCAATTGACTTAGAACCAACTAAGTTAAACAAAAGGAATCTCTCCAAACAATTGCAATCCTTCTTCCCTGTCAAACACTATTTTGGCTATTCGGTCAGCTTCTCTATTTTCTTCTTTAAGGACATGTTCTAGCATCCAATTCCCCACATTCTTCAGGAGTTGATGTATTCGACTGATTAACACCGAGCTTGAAGTCTTCAAAATAGATTCCTGGATAGGCACAATAACCTCCATGTTTTTCGTCTGAACCAACACTCTATCTCAATGTCTACCGTGCAACAGTGTCAAGCCATCTAAAATATCTCATAATTCAACATCGAAAATTGAACATTGTTCCAAACATTAGTTAAAACCAAGAATCCACTCTCCATGCCGATCCCTCAATATTCTCCCTGCAACAGCATATCATAAATCCACCTTAACAACATTATCAAATCTTATTCATATCCAACTACCTGTCCAAATGGACTCCCCCCTCACAACTTGCCTCGCAACTTGTGAATAGAAACGTACTGTTTTGCCCAGTTATATAAACCTTTAATAATTTATTCTACACTCCACGATATTTTCTTAAAAATGTAAATATTCTTGTTCTTTCATATACACAATGCAACTAGACAAAAAAACACAATCAATTAACCCCTCTCTAAGAAATTTTTTAGACGATTCTACAAATTAGATACAATCCACTCCTGCAAGCTTCCGGAAAAGAAGCATCCATGCTCCTCAACCGGAATGATACGAGATTTAACAAAAAAACCAAAGTACAAGAAAGACAAACTCTTTCTTTAATAATAAATAATAAAATAATAAATTTGTCCTTATTTTAAAAAGGATAAATTAATAAAATCGGTGATACGACATCGTTTATAGATACAAAAAGGCAATAGTAGTCAACGGGTAATATTTGGCTTTTAAATAATTCCAATATAAAATCCACCCCCACGCTTCAATTTTCTCTTATTTCCAGGGTTAACAAATTTGGGGATTAGGGTTTTCTCTGAAATAGTCTTTTAAAAAAAAATCGAAGATGATCGAGGTGGTGTTGAACGATCGGCTAGGGAAGAAAGTCCGCGTGAAGTGCAACGACGACGACACGATCGGAGACCTTAAGAAGCTGGTCGCGGCCCAAACTGGAACTCGAGCAGACAAGATCCGTATCCAGAAGTGGTACACGGTTTACAAGGATCATATTACCCTCAAAGATTACGAAATTCACGACGGTATGGGTCTCGAACTTTACTACAATTAAAAAAAATTATTTATGTAATCCGTATGGTCTTTGTTTGAACAAGCTCTAAATTTTATATATGAATGTAATATAATCGTGGATGATGGTATTTACTTTTCTAAGGATTATAAAATAAGTTTATAGATTTGGATGATCAAAATAGTGTTAAATTCACTTAAGTTGTACCTTATATTTTCACCTTTGGTTATGGATTATGGAAAAATGGGCATAATTAGGGATTAGAGAAGCGCAAACCGTTAATTCGATGGGTTCTTTTTAACTTATTCAATTTAACCGATCATCATATGGAATAATCAAACCGGTGAACTGATTTATTTAAAATAATGAAAAATATATTCAACTGCTTTATATATTATAAAATATGAATATATTTAAAATAATTAAAAAAATATTAAATTGATGACTACTGAATTGCTGAAAGAGGATCTTAGAATACGATATTTAAAATGGAATTTGATTCTGAGAATATGATCATTAGAATAGGATTTGATTCTTTAATGTTTGGAATTTGATTCTCAAATATGATAATTAGAATAGAATTTGATTCTTTGATAATTGGAATTTGATTCTTATTTAGAATGGAACATGTGTTCTTGGTTTTTTCATCAACAGAAAATTTTGTATGGAATAGTTATTTTTTTGCATATATTATTTTCATTCAAAGATTAGATTCTGGAGAAAAATTCAATTATTGGGACATGTTTGTGTTAATTTTTTCATATTATGTTCAAAATTATCCTACTTTAATGGATATATCAGACATTGGATTTTAAACTTATTATTATTATTATTTTTTATTTTTCTTTCAACCCGATACAATTACACGATATTAATATAATAGTAAATAATTAAAATGTGATAATAAAAACAATTTGTTTGTTACTAAGGTGGTATTATATGATTTTATTATAAATTTATATGGGAAAAGTTTTTGATTTCACGAGTTCTATTTTATTATCTTAATTTGATTTGAAATGTCAAAATTTCATATTAGAGTCTTTAATATGATAAACTTGAATAATTTATTTATTTAGGTTTTTAAAATTATTATTTTAAATTTTTTTTAAAATTTTAACTTTCTTTATATATTTTTAGAATTATTTTAATTTTCAAAAATATATAAAATTTGAATTTTTTTTTGTAATTTTTGTTGAACGAGATTAATTTGTTCATTTTCAAAATTGACAGAGACAAAAAAAATATTTACACTAGTTTGATATTCAAATTATTTGAATTGTAAAATTTAACTCAACTTGAATTCGAATCAAGTTATTTGAGTTTGCTCGAATAATTAAAAAAAACACTATTCGATTAACTCGAAATTTGAGTTTTCTTTCGATTTTTTCGAATTAAATTGAATTTTGCTCATCCTAATTTCTAATTTTTTTAAATTTATCATATGAATATAGTATAAATGAACTATTATTAAACTTTCACTTTTTTTAAAAATATTATGGAACACGAAATGGTAAAAATAATCTTTGTAAAATTTAGATATTTTTCAAATCGTTTAGTTTTTATACATTTTATGTGCGTCATTCTATTGACGAAGGTCGTTTGTAAATACATTGGATATGTATAGGTTGTAGTAGCTACGGAATATCCATTAGTAAACGGCCTTCCGTTTCTTCCGTTTCTTATCCGTGTGGTAGCAAAAAGGGTATAATTATCAAAGAAATTATTGTCAATAAAAATACTTTTTACTGATAGAATATTAGTGGCAAAGGTAGAACATTGACGAGTATCCTATAAAAATATAATAAAACATGTCAATTTTTAAAAATTACTTGTAGAATAAAATATACCAAATACTCGCCAATTTTCTTTACATAATGAAGGATGAGAATTGCATTGTAGCTTAATACATGAAACCCTACCAAACAATAAAAAAATGGACTCGTATTTTTAATTTCATTTTGATTGGATGGTAAGGAAAGAAAATTATCAACAAAAAAGGGGACCTGTACATGATTTGGTATTCGATTCAGCCTCTCGATAGATCATGGTAATGATATGTGAGCTTTCAATAGATCGGGATGACTAAGCCAGTGTGATTCGAGGATTTTCTGGTTTCTTTCCTTGCTCATGGCATTGCTACGTGAGCTTTCGATTGATCGAGATGATTAAGACGGCATGTTCCAAGGAGGGTTTCCGGTAACTCCTCTTGTGTATTACCCTGAAGTAGTAGTTTGAATCATAACCAAAGTCATTAAGCAAATATATTGTACTCGGACTTGAGTACAAGTGTTAGATACGAGTATGTGTTTAACTCAAGTATGTTCAACTTTTTTCTAACTTCATTAAAAATGAAGAATCGGAGCAAACATAGAAGCAACTTACTTAAAATAATAACATGATGCAAGCTAAATATCTCGTTTCTCTTTCGTTGCTTGCAACTCAAGGAAAGTTAACATTTTTGACGCTTTAAGAGAAGTCTTACCTGTATTATAAATGCCATTTCTACGACCAAATTGTTGAGATATCCAAGGACAAGATTAGCTACACCCTGAGCCACCGTCGAAGACCCAACATCTATGTCAGCCTGAAATTTAAACTCATTTCAGTGATCAGCATATAGTAACACGATAATGAATTGAAAAATCACGAAAATGAAAATATCAGAAAGTCAAAGAATAACACAATCATCATTCGCAATTGTACTTGGTTTTGAGGATTCGAGAATCTACCTCCAAGTAATTTTTTCCACGGAAATAACGAGTATTGAGAGCTTGACCGAGTAAGCAAGCTTTCTTTCCAACACTTTGTTTGACTATCCATGATCCCTGAAGAAATAGATTATTTGGTAAAACATAGTGTAAATGAGCTTGAGCTCAACATAAAGTTTGAGAAGTGTTCTAATGCTCGAGTCGAGTAGTTCTCAAGCCTAATCAAGTTAATATTGAAAACTTTCAATTCAAGCTTCAACTTGAGAACACTTAATCGAGCTCAAAGTCAAGGATGAGAATCAAACTCATCATTACTAAACAAATGAGCCTAATTGAGCAAGCTCAAGCAATTCGATCTGTTTCTCGCCTGAGTTTTAAGTCGGGAAAGGAGCCTCGATTTTGAGTAAAGCTTGGGCTTCTTATAGTTTGATTTGGGCTCAGCTCAATTATACTTAAAAAAAGAAAAATGCCTGCTATAGCTTTCCATACCTTAGAAATGTATGGTATGAGCTTAAATCTTGAGTTTCTATAGGCATCATCTCCATTGACGAACTTGTACAGCAATGGGTGATCTTCAATGGGATTTTTTATCATGTAGTACAGTGCTAATGTATATGTCGGTGAACCAGGAATCTGACACATAATAATTGAGAGTATCTAATGTGATTATTGACAAAAAAAAAACATAGAAGTAATAAAAGAATGTATAAAACCTAACACACCTGCATATTGATGATAAAGAAAAATTCTGGTCCACCGCGTTCAGCGTATTTCTGCATGAATGTATATCAATGAAGTTTCTTTTTCGATCAATGATTTGTATCTAATGCATAGTTTTTCTTTGTTTTGCATAGATGAGTAATAACATGGATCAGATTTTATAAATCGGAAAGTAAAGCACAAAATTACAGTCCAGACCTGAACGATACCACCAACTCGACTGCCTAAATCATCTTCTCGTTTGTCAGATATTAGCCAGTCTGCCCCAACCATTTGCATTGAGGTTCCATTTGCTTTAATCTACCACAAAGAATACAAATTTAGAACATAGATTGAAGCTAATATGCATTTCATGGATTTGAAAAACGAGTAGCCATAACTTTCGAAGCCATTGAATGTATTATGAATAGCTTTAAATTCTAACTTTACAAGCTGAGTAATGCAGGCTGAACAATTGAGCTATATATTCGTCCGACACGGGTATGTTGAATGTTTTTCAAGTTTTTTTAATGCATTTGGAAACTTCAAGAAAAATGAAGAGTCAGTAACATGTATGCATATATGTATAAATGCATGCATGCTGGCATATCATATGCATGTAAAATTGTATGCTGTCGAGCATGGAAATTTTAAATAACCTATATACATTTTGAAAATGAAATTGAAGTGAATGAATACCTTTCTGTTGTCTTTCAGGTAAGTTTTACTGCGTATCAAAAATGAAGAAGGGTCTCCGGCTGACCAACTGCACAGTGAAGTAAAGGTCGGGTCCTTTGGGAGAGAGGTTCCGTAGGAGAAGACTACGCTGTCTTCCCGAGCCACCTCTTGTAATTCTGTGTAACCCTTCTTTTGAGCTGCAGCATGAATAATAGATTAGAAACAGCTAAGATGCATTCGATTCATCAATTATCTCAATAACTTTGGTTAGCATAATCGAACTCACTTGCAAGACCATGCAATTTTCTCACTAGACCGGCTGCTGATGCTATTTTTGGCTGTGGTATTTTCTGCATGTTCGATTATGAGAAAACAGTAAAAACACTGTTAATAAATTGTATGAACTCAATACAAATCCAAAGATCGGAAATGTCTCTTTGATATAAAATTCCTTCGCCACATGGTTCATAACAATTATTTGAAAAGCAAAGATAAATTGGGGATCAAAGTACCGGAGAACTTGATTCAGGAGACCAGTCACTCTCCAAGCGATCATAATCCAAGAATTCATCTGCTTCAGGAACATCAAAGAACTCATCCGGTTCTTGATTCAGACGCAATAGACTTACACGCCCGGATGGTGGTTTTGCTGCCTCAACCTCCATTAGAACATCTTCCTCAATCTTTATTGTCTCTTCGGGGCTTTGATTATCAATCTTAATATCCTCTTTTTCTAATTGAGGCAAGTGTGCATCACTCGTCCACTCCATGGACAAGCATTCAGGAGGATAATTTCCTTGTTTTGCTTTGAACAGCTCCCGTAAGGCTGCAAATCAGTAAGTTCAATAAAATATTTTACATCAATGAAAAAGGAAACTAGCTGGAATGAAGTTGAATTATTATTAATAAGCAGAGAGGCACCTGCAACTCTCTCAAGCATACGGATCGTCAAAGATCTAGCAGCCGGAGTTCGGAGATAAAATTTCCAGAACTTCCAATCTATAGCAAGCATGTGTTTCACAAGTGACTGTTTTCCGTTGTTCACCGGAGTGATAACATATCCCCCACCTATGTATTTATAAGAAACAATTTAAAATTCGAGTAAATATGCAAACCATTTAAGTAGAGTCATGTTTTGGAACAAGGAACTTAGAGAGGAATATAATGAAATCAGGGCAATGAGTGGAAAAATGCATGCGGAGGTTTGTATTGTTTTATCATTCAAATGGTGATTCTGTAGGTTCAATTGGAAAACTTATTCAAATGAATTAATTAGAGGAGAATGAACTTCTAAGTTCCTAATGTAAAACATGCATTACTTTTTAGACGAGCACGGACATAGCCATTTTGAGGTGGACACTTCTTGTGAGACGTGGAGTGGTAAAGAATCACTGCAACAAAAAAAAAAGATACGGGATGTTAAAGCTTGAGAATAATATTTCCAAAACTTCATGTGTTTTGGTTAGAATATAGTACCGTATGTGCCATCATCCTCTCGTCTCCAATAGCGTTGAAGTAATAAATCTCTTCGTTTCATTCCCCTGTAACAACTCTGATCAATACGAAATCTAAAATGTGAATTAGGTTCAAAGGAGGCATAGAATCTAACCATGGTAGCCAGTCGCTATATAAATTCTTGTGAATGATATCCGTATGACCATCAACATGCTCGACCACACTGCCATGGTAGAGGCAGAAATCCCATCTGCAAGACAATCGAATATTTAACATCTGGTTCATAAATATATATATATATATATATATATATATGTATATATTCATGATGATGGAACTTGAATGGAAAGTAAATTTGCAGCAATCATACTCTGATCTTGAGGGACCAAGAGACATGACAACACGGAAAATTGCCTCTGAGGTCCCATCAACCACACCGACAGCCATTATTGCTGGAATATCATTCCAATGCTGAGAACAAGAAGTTTCTTCAGCCAAACAAAAACAAAAATTTGAGAATAGCATTCATGATTAATGTCCCAAGAGCAACCTACCCATCCACGAGTATTCTTGTCTTTTGATTCTTTGAAAAGCCGTAACCCTGTGTTAGAAACACAATGTCAATGATATGTCACGTTTATGAACTTGAAACATGGTTTGAACTTAATTTCGTACCGTTCTGACAACCAAATATTTTCCAAGGTGAGGGTGCAACAACATCGGATGTCATTGCCTCGGAATGAACAGATGAGTGGAATGGCCAATGGACAGAGTCCTTGCTGTGTGTTCTCTTTGAATTAGTCAATCTGTTTGTAGAGGAATACGCCATTTAAAATATATACAAACACTAATACCCAATTCCTAATAATATAGCTAAATAAGGCAAATAGAGGTAATTGCGTACTTCATACATGTAAGTGGAGGGTTATATACCCCTATCCATATCTGAAAATGTGTCTAATATGGGTACCTCAAGAAAAAGAAGAGTCGGAACAACATAGGTTACTAACGAAACAAGCATTTCAGCCTTTTCTTACAACTAAACTAATAAAACAAATCGGGAGAGTATAAACTATAATTACCTCAAAGATGACCATATCCTCTTAGGAGAAGCTGAAAAGTTCTTTGCAAGACATGGAGATTCCTGAAAAGGAAAATTATAAAATGTAAGGCTTCCATCAAAAGAATAACGATTAAACTCACAGATTTTTAAGTTCATAGTATTAAACCTTTAATGCAGAATCCTTCAAGCAACGAATCCACCTTGCTGCGTCCTCTGAGCTAGTCGCGCCTAACTGTAATGTTTCAATATTAGAAGATTGCTTGCTAATAAGTTAGGTTACTGGCACTCAAGTATGAACGTCGGGTATGGACTCCAACATGGGTATGCTCAATCCGTTCTATGTTTTCCTATGTATTTGGTAGGTCCTTGGAGGGCCATATCCTCATACCCTCATCCAGATATGTTCCAGACATGGGTTTTAGTGGAGATAAAAAAATAAACGCAGTTCACAGTATTAGTATTCACACCTTAAGCTGCTCATTATCAACTGAAGTGCTGTAAATGGTGAAAATGAAGAAGACCTGCATGAGAACACTTCATAAGCATTAAATATTGACATTGCAGCACCGAAAGGAAACTTCCAAAGTCCCAGAAAAAAAAAAAAAAAGGGATTTAATAATCAAACCTTCTTGTTAATGCTTGCCCTTCCATCGTCTTTGACCCGAATGCATGAATCAATTATAGCACTTCTAACAGGCTCCTGAAAAAAGAGAGTTTCAGATTATTATACTTTGATTCAGCTGGTGTTACAAATTAAACGGGACCGTGATTGGTAGATTTCTTGCATTCCAATTACAGAAGACCTGTTCACTGAAAATTTTAAAACACATAACCATAAAAGACATCACCAAGATTTTTAAAAACAAAATCGCGATTCCTACAATAACTCTTCAATTACATAGCAGAAGAATTATTTAAGGCCTTAAGCAGAATTTCAAATTAAGTTATCAAGAAACCAGCCATATCGGATAAAATTGGATTCTCTTTTCTTTTTCTTCAACTACTAGAATGGAAATTTGATAATAGGCAGAAACATTAATGAAACTATTGGCTATCAATGTAAAAAACCAACCGCTTAAACAAAAATGAAATCCAGAAAACCATATATACAAACATCCGCACACATATATATAAGCATGATCAAATGAACATAGGGTTTAAAGTATCACTTAAAGTTGAAATCCAGAAAGTTATTTATGCATACATACAAACATGCATATATAAACATGATCAAATGAACACGGGGCTTAACTTGGTTTATGCAGTCTCAAAGATGCATTTGCCTCATTAAATAAAATGCTTGTCATCAAAACAAGAACATATCATAATATCAGCAAGAAAAGAACATAGCATTCTCTTTTCCATTTTCCAATATGGGGTTCTTTCTTTCCAAAAACGTATAAAGGATCCATAGTTCAAGTTCAAAAACAATCAAATTTAAAAAAAAAAAAAAAGGAATTAAAAGAAACAAAGGGCTTACCTCTTCTTCAGAAATGGGGGTGGCTTTATAGCTTTTGAGAACATTGTTATGAAGAATGAAGTAACATTTGCGAGAGAACTGTAAGCCAATACGATTAGAACGTATTGTATATAACCAACCTTCCATTTTAGCTTCATTTTGAGAAACACCCATTGCTTTAAAATCACTCAGAAACCAAAGCTTTATTTCTTCAACTTCAATGAAGAACGTTTATTGCATGGCACTGGATTTCATTTATTTATTAATTTGCTTTGGGTTTTGAATGAAGATTTTGAGGGGTTGATCCTCTGATCCCAGATAATGGAATCAGAGAATCAAATTAGGGAAAACCAGTGAGGCTTTCGAAATTTGCAGAGCAATTTATCCTTTCCTCCTCCTCTTTATTTTTAAAATTTTTGTTTCTGTTTTGTTTGTTTTATTTTGAGTTTTTCCCTTCAATGTTGAAACTCTGTTTTTAGAATATAAACAGAAGATGACGGCTTTTATCCCTCTCATTTTCCTGTATTTTATTTCCTCATAATCATTAGATTTTGACATATTAACACTATTTATAACTAATTAAATATATATTTTTTTATAAAAACAACTAATTAAAAATATTTGAAAATTAATAGAAAATCGGTTTAAACTTTTAAATAGCAAACCTGATCATTTTTAATAGTTAATTTTGTATATTCATATAAATTTAATTGTTTTTACATTTATTAAAATATATAATTAATGGAAAATATATAAATATTTAAAATATAATCATGTTATAGTAACAAGTGGTTGGATTATACTTTTACGGGGATCAAGGGCGAAGCTAGAACAATTTTTTAGGGGACGGATAAAATTTTAATTTTTTATAGTTTATATCTTTATAATTTGTAAAGGATTAAATTGAATTTTTATAATTTTAGGAGGCTAAAGTATAATTTTATCTTTATTAATTTGAAATTTTTCAAAAATTCTAAGAGTCTTTTAAGCAATTTTACATTTTAGGGGCGGGCGGGGCCCATGCCAGTCCCCCTGGCTACGCCCCTGACTCGGATGATAGAGGTTTAAATCTTGAAGAAGACATTGTTAAAAGAGACAATCATAAACTCTGAATAGGTCGTAAAACCGACTGAAGCATAGCAATATATATTTTATTATTCAATCTTTATTGTTTTAATCTCTTAAAAGGCATTGTAAATACATTAATTATATTATAAATGCATTAAATAATATTATTGTTTTGAGTTATAAAAATAAATAATATGCATATTTTAAGTGTTAAGTAATATTTTTACTTTGATAAAAGCATATCTAAAGTAATTTTTAATATATTGTTTTAATAATATTATTCATAAAATAATTATAATTAATTTTTAATTTAAATATTGTATTAATAATATTTTATTATATTTACGGAAAGAAAAATATAAAAGTAAATGTTTTTGGAACAATATCATTATAGATTCTGATCACATTTGCTCTTTATGACACAATGCTTAGAATTATCTATAGCCCCTTTCGAACCCATAAATAGGAGGATGATATACTTCAATGCACTCGAATCCACGTCCTCCTGTATTGGCAACAATTTTCATTCCAATCGAACTAAGACTCAATCGACATGAAAGTGAAAAATTAGATTATATGCATTATACTTTTAATAATAAAAAATATTAATAATTCTTCATAAAAAATATTTATTGTGTAAATAAGTTTAATTATCTATTTAGGGATAAATCTCAAAATTATATATGGACTTTTATTCGATGTGTAATTCGATATATGAACTTTGATTTGATGCAATTATACACATGAAACTACGATTGTTGTTCAAATGTATACATTAAACTTTAATTTGAATTCAATTATACATATTTAAAAGAATAAATACATTTGTTTATTTTATATTAGATATATATAATTATTTTGTATTACAAATATGTATACTGAAAATAGTGTTATATCAATAATTGTATTAGTAATTTGTGAAATTGAATTAAATTAATATTTCATGTATAAAATTATACAAAATCAAAGTTTATGTATAGCATTGTGTCACGGGCCACGGATTTCTAACCTAGTGAAAATTGCACGTTCAATCAAAATTCATGTATAGCATTATGTCATGGGCCACAAATTTCTAACCCCGTGACAATCGCACTTCAATCACAGTTTATGTACAGTTTTGAGATTTATCTCATATATTCAAGATAATTTTTTTATTCAATGAGAAAATTGTTTATTTATTAATAATATTTTTGTTTCGGTAACAATTATATCTAAAATAAATTATTATCTTGTCTCAATTAATATTATTAATAAAATAAATATAATTATGATTTTTGGTTTAAACATTATATTAATATATTTTATCATATTTCCTGAAAAAATTGTGGAAAAAAAGTACAATTAGATTATAGGTATTAAAATCCATAATAATAATAATGATTATTATGTAAACATGTTATCTATTCAAGATAGCTTTTTTGTTCAATGAATTTTTTATTCGATAAAAGAATTTTTAATTTTTTTTAATGCTGTAGAATTATATATAAAGTAAATTTTCATATATTATTCTTATTAATATTATTAATAAAATAATTATTTTTATTCTGTACCTTTTAGGTTAAACATTACATTAATAATTTTTATCATATTTATTGAAAATGAAATGTGAAAGTAGAAAAAGATAAATTGAAATCAAATTAATGGTTGAAAGAATATGTTGATGACATTTTGGAGATAAAAAGTTGAAGTTTACTTTTTTATTATTTTAAATTTTTAATAATTAGTAACATAATAATATAATATTTTAAAGAAATGTAAACTTTATATGATAAGAAGTTTAAATTTATATGATAACAAAAGGAAATAGTAACATGCATATGTTAAATTTATACAAGTTTTAGGAGGTAGGTTTATAAAGTGAGGGTGTCTTGCCGAGTCAAATCGTGCGTGGCACATGATAACCTATTAAAGGAAATGGTGATTATTTGCCTATGGTAGAGTTTGAACTAATAAATCCTTCAATAAGCTGGTATTGTCCCCAGGTTATGTTGGAGTTTGTCTCTCAACTCTGCAAAGAGTCGAAGTGTTTAAAAAGATTGCTTGAGATGCAGGTTCATAAAGTTAGAGCATCTTGTCAAGTTGGATCATACGGAGCGCACAAACATCTACCAAAGGAAATGATGGTCATTTGCAAGTTTGAAGTTGAGCCCCAACCTATAAGATATAAGCCACTATGGTTTGGGTTCAAACCCTATTTCCATCAACTCTAAACGAGCAACACTTAAAAAACCTTTTTTTAGAATCCCTAACAATTTAGTTATTATATTATATTATAGTAAAATAAAATAAATTTTAATTACTATATTTTTAAACTTGTTAATTCCATTTCTTTTGTTGTCTTAGAAGTAGTTAAGTATTTGGCCTCCATGGTGGAGTTGGCAATACAACTCTACTTAACACTTGTCTACATTATGGATCCCCCACCTAATACAAAGAGACAATCCGATGTTGATTTCCTTAAATCCATCATGTTTGGAAGTCAGAATCAGTATATTTGATGAGAGTTAAATCTCCTCAGGAATATATTAGTATATAATCTCTCATTTTTTTTGTAAATATTTGAGTATATGCTTAACTATTTGCCAGTATCTATGATCAAGACTTGCTAATATTGACTCACAAATCCTACTGCAAAACAAATATTTGGACATGTGCATAACGTTGCATATATGAGACTTCCAACTACCAAAGTATCAGGAAGTTTTTTCTCATGCTCTCTATACAGAAATATGTGTACCCTTCTTCGAATCAGCCATAGCAAAATGTTCCAATATATTGTATATTTATGAAGCTTGTATTAAAGTTATCACTTTGTTTTTTTTATCCCTAAAGATTCAAATTCCTAGAAAATTGTTAACTTCACCCAACTCATTCATACTAAACTATTGAATTAGTCAAATTTAACCGATGATAACATCTCTACATCATTCCCAATAAATAGTATGTCATCGACATAAAAAAAAACTAGAAAGACCACCATTTTCATGTCCCCATTCCCATGTCTGAATATATAGTAGTGCAAGTGCCAGACAAATATACTATAGGAAAATGAAGAATTTGGTGACATAGGATATATAAGCATGTTTGTTAAAGGGTTTTATCTTTTACTGGAATAATCACTCATTTTTACAAAATTGCAACAAGGAAAAAGGCGCGCATGTGTTAAAAGGGTTCTATTTTTTACTTGAATAATCACTCATTTTTACAAAATTGCAACAAGGAAAAAGGTTTTAGCTTGCCTATGTTATTTCGACTCTTTATTTTTCTCGAGTACTAATGTCTAACACATGTATATGGCATATGAACTTTAATCTTATCTGTGTCAAGCACATACATGTATTTAACTCTACAATGAATGTTACATCATTAATAAGGAATGATAATAAGGTTGCAAAAGGGTGTTTGGAATGCTCGTACATAAGCAAGGAAAGATTATTAACAAGGTTGCAAAATAGTGTTTAGAATGCTCGTATGCTTTATTACAAGGTTTATGCTATGTACAAGAGTGGGGTGGATTGACCTCATAGTGTTAAAACAGATGCCGATAATGACAATATATTATTTTATTCTACTAATGTCTAAAGCAGTTTGTTTTTTAGGCAAATCGGAACAATGATTTCGAGACCATAAATATGAGGTCAAAATAATTATTTTATTATTATTCTAAGGTTTATAGCATGATAAAATGATTGTGTGAAAATTTCATTAAGAAATTTTATCGTTTAAGTGCTTAATTTGATAAAAAGGACTAAATTGTGTAAAGTGCAAAATTTAAGCTCTATGAGAAGAAAGTATCAAATTGCTATGGATTTTTGATATGTATGGCCTTGAATGATAATTAAACCATTAATAATGGTAATGGACATTTATGGACATCATTAGTATGATTTACTTAAGGTTATATTAGTAAATTATTAAATAAAACTAAAATAAGTAAAAATGGACATCATTAGTATGATTTACTTAAGGTTATATTAGTAAATTATTAAATAAAACTAAAATAAGTAAAAACCAAAATCAAACTTTTTGTCCGTCTTCTTCCTAGTGCCGAAATTTGAAGAGAAGAGAAACCGTTTTTAGGGTTTGAAGCATTCGGTCACTTGCTAGCATAATTGTAAGTTCGTTTTTGTCCCTTTTTTAATGATTTCTATGTTTTTGAGATCGTTGTACCTTAATCTAGCTAGCCCAGGGACTATTTTGCAAAATTTTTAAAGGTTTAGGGTTTTTCCATTGATGAATGTTGGTGTATTTTGGTGTTTAATGATAGAAAATGCATGCTTGTTGTTAGATAGACAACTTTTGTAAAGTGATTTTTAGTAAAATGTTCAATTAGGGATTAAATTGTGAAATGTGTAAATTTTGTGGTTAAATTATGAAATAAATGAAAAAATGAACTGCAAGGGACCTAATTGAAATTCGGGTAGCATGGGTTTTGGTTGAATTGCATGAATTTGTAATTTTATGAAATAACAACTAAATTGTAAAAATGTGAAATATTAAGGGAAAATGTAAAAATGCCTTAATGTGTATTTTGGACTAAATTGGTTAGATTGATAATTAAATCGAAATACGAATTTAGGTCGGGAAAGAATAAAGTATCAGACTAATCGACTCATTTAGCCGTTTTTGCGTTCGAGGTAAGTTCGTATGTGTTAAACATTATTATACTTGTGTTTTAATGCTTTGATATTACGTAAATTGTGAATACGACACTGTAGACACTGTAGAAAGTATTGGTTGAACCTTAGGAATATATTAGGATACGAATGACATGTCATTAGGGGTTATGTGATTTGGGTGCTGGTCCGTACGTCCTACCGGTGGCTGAGTCATCCGACATGTGTTGCGGATACTCGTCAGCTTGTGTGAGCAGCACCGTGTAGCTTTGTCATGACCGTCAACTTGTGTGAGCAGACCCGTTGATATCTCTAGTGTGAGCATTATATGTGATACGAGATTGAAATAGCTTCGGCTATGTATGTCGCACTTAGGGTGAGAGTTTCCCGAGTATCCCAATAGTATTCCAAATGGTTCAATGGATATACCAAAGACACGGATGAGTTTGAGACTAAATAGAGGTGGTACAGGTATGTACATGAATCGTACAAACTTTGAATCAAAGAAATTGATGAATTTCACATTTAGTCTTATGATTATATATGTGAAAGGTATGTTAGTTAATATGAATTATGTGTTGATACATTCAATTGTTTGAATTGCGTATTTATAGTTAATTGATTTTAATACTATACAGACTTACTAAGCTTTATAGCTTACATCGTTTATTTTTCCATATGTTATAATGAAATCAAAGCTAGCTTAGATTCGAAAATCGTCGAAGACTTCATCACTATCCTACTATCACTTTGGTACTTTTGAACTTAAGTATTTTGAGTATATGACATGTACAGGATTATGGTCATTTTGGTTATGGATTGATAATGAATTTAGTCATTTGAATTGGCTTGTAAATGTCTAAAGTTTGGTTTTGTATATAGCCATGGGAGTTGGCTTATTTAGGTATAGTTGATCATGTATATATATGTGCATATGGCTTGTGTGATGTGTTGGATGATGGTTATGTGATGCTTGTTGATAATAGGTATTACGGATAGCAAATGGTTGAGTTATAAGTATTGGTATGCTAGTGAATCTAGGCAAATAATGTATATTTGGAATTGGTTATTTTGATGTATTGTAAAAGTGAGTTTTGGTATGAAATTGAATGGCGAGTTGTGAAAATTGTGTGATTTGGAGTGGTTGGTATTTAATGGTATAAATTGAGTTCGATTGAAGTTGATTTAAATGCCTAGTTATGTTATGTTTTGTGCCATTTGGATTGATGTAGGTATTTGTAAATTTGGGTGGCAAATTAGCTAGGTAAATAGTCTATTTTTGTCCACATGGGCGCGTGTCTTAGCCGTGTGTGACACACGGTCAGGTTACACGGCCGTGTGTCCCTAGGTATTGAATTAAAAATGAAGTCAGTATGCTCCACACAGCTTAGCACACGGGCATGTGACTTGGTCGTGTAGCCTAAGTCAGTATACCCTACAAGTTTGGCACGGCCTAGCACATGGCCTGGCACACGGGTGTGTGAGGCTATTTCGAAAGGGCACAGGGCTAGTCACACGAGCGTGTGGTTGGCCGTGTGACCCAAATCAGGGAGTTACATGAGGTAAGACACGGGCTGGGACACGGCCATGTGATTCCATTTTGAATGTCCACACAGCTTGCGACACGGGTGTGTTTTTGGCCTTGTGAGACACACGGCTGGGCCACACGGGCGTGTTCCCCTGTACAAACTATCTAAGTTCTGTAAAAATTTCCTGAGTTATCGGTTTAGTCCCGAACCTCCCTGAATGCATGTTCAGGGCCTCGTAGGCTCGTATTAGGGACAATGTGATTGATGTTGAATGATGGTTACATGAATTTGAAAATGTATGTGAAATGAATGTTTGATTGTTTAATAAGTCGGGTAATGCTCCATAACCCTATTCCGGCGTTAAATACGGGTGTGGGGTGTTACAGACCGTGCCTCAGTGTGATGACCCTGCGAGCCCTAGCATTGTCCTATTGAGTTGCAGCACCAAGCTTGTGCGACATGAGATTCCTTTGCCATTTTGACTCTAGGCTATTTTTTTCTTTTTCAAATATTAAAGTCTAAGCAAGTATTGTAGCCCTAATTAAGGTCAATAAACTTTATAAATACAATATTTTTTAAGCGGGTTATTTAACTTTTGAATGCATTGAACTTTTAACTTATTGCGGACCTATCGTTTTTGTGCTCTTATTTTATGGATTGATAAATCCACTTTTCTATTCAAAGGAATTTCGAAGTTTCATTTAGATAGTTGGTGAGATCTAATTGTTTATTTAGTATTTGCATGTTTTCTGATTTAATTACAAATATTCAAGTTTATTGAATATAAGGTATGTATTCAATTGCTTAGAATAATTGCCTTCACAATTAGAATTACTAAATTTGTAATTGTTCAATTGATTCTAATACTTATGACGAACATCATAAGTGGCTAAGACGAACATATGCATCCTATGTTGTGTAGACATGCGATCTAATTTAAATGGACTCCACTAGTGTGTGTTTTGGTTAGAATTAGGTTTATCTCGATCCTAATGCTATTGGTAAGTTAAACACTAAGTGAAAATTATAAGATTGTTTAATGATAAGAAAAAAAATTTCAGTCAAGCCGCCCATTGGTTATCAAAACAGTAAGGAGAGATTCGTTACTAGGCCCGACATCAACAACTATAACTAGTTTATTAAAGAACATTGAAGATAATCTTTTCATTAATGATCAAACTCATGAATTAAACGAGAATTTTAGCTTTTAACTATAACTTTATCATACTGATTTCCCCCCAACTTATTATTATTATTTTTTTAATTTGACTTTAATTTTAATTTTTTTAAAAATTCATTAATCTTTTTCTATTTTTTTAAAATTTTTTTATCATACTCTACTCACTATTATTTAAAAATTTATTTTGTAATTCTGGGTATTGAATTTTGGGCTTGGATATTACCCATGAATACCTAAGATATGAACCGACCTGGGTATTGAATTCTGGGCTTCTACTTTTAAATTTAACTTGCCGTCCCTGCCCAATCATCCATTCCGTCCTTTTCCTCCTTGTGTTTTCTCTCAACTCTAACTTTTTCAAATTTTAATTTTTATTCCTTTTCCGAAATCAAAGTAGTTTTCAAGCAGATTCAGAACATTACCCATCTCTAGAAGGTATGCAGATTGATTTCTATACCTTTTTTTTTATTTTACTTTACTATGTTTAAATTTTGCCCTTTTCCTCTTTAAACTGCAACTTTAGCTATCAATTTGTGTCTAGATCGAAAAGGTTAGGCTGGAAATTTGTTTAATAAATTTTCTGGAAAAAAAAAGTAATTTTTTGAGATTAGTTGAATAAAAGAAATTTGTTTTTATTTTTAATTATTTGGGTTTTTACTGGAAAATAAGAATTGCTTATGATTATTATGCTGTAATTTTAGTTTAGCAAAACAATGGGTTCAATTCAACATTATTATTTAAAACAAAAAAGAAACTTAAATTTCTATGGTTGGACTGGAATTGGAATTTGTTTGAATTTGGAAATTTTGTTATATTGTGTTAATAGGTAGCGATAAAAATGTCAAATAAAAATTCTGTAGGAAAATGAAGAGTTCGGGCTTCATAGGATATATATGTTAAAGGCTTCTATCTTTTACTTGAATAAGTCACTCATCTGTACAAATTGCAAAGGGTTTTAGCTTATCTATGTTATTTCGAATCTTTATATTACTTGAGCACCGATATCTGACTTGGATATGGGATATGACCTTCAATCATATCCAGTTTCAAGCACATACCCGTATCTAACTCTTAAGTAACAGCTGATTTGCAATGAATAGTGCATTTGAGTTCTTTTTGGCTATCAGCACTCAATAGATAAGTAAATATAGCTTGAATTCTATTGAAACTGACATTCTTATACAGTTTGTTTCATGATTTGCTGAAAATGACATCTGTTGAGGGAAATACGGCTGAGCCTCGGAAAACTAGTAATCCGGCTGCTAACACTGCTAAGATTCAGAGTTCATCATCATCATTCCGAAGGTGGGGTAGGAAGTATCCTTTTATCAGATATGGGCTTCCAATGATTTCGTTGACAGTGTTTGGGGCAGTCGGCCTCGGTCACCTCTTGCAGGGCAGGTTAGTTTCGGTACTCTTGATTTGCAAATTGATTTTCCAAACCACTTTAGTGGATGAGACCTATGTTTCATCTGGCAGTGAATATATCTGCTGTGCAGAGAACAGCAGATGTCATGTTAACTTTGAGGGGCAAACCATGTTATGCCGTAAATAGTTGGCTCAGTTCTGTTCATGGTGTATTTCTCATGATCGGAGTTGGACATATGGTATTAGGCCGTCAGTTCTGATGGTGGTATATGGTTGTAAATTTTTAAAGTTGGAGAAAAGAATTCCAATGACAATAGGATGTAATCATATGATTGGAAATAGAAGGCTATTTTTGCATTCTTGTTTGACTTGAATTAATCTAGCACTCTATGATTCTTACACACACACACACACACTTGTATGTACATATCTTTCTGCGGTTTTCAGGTAGACAACCAAATTAGTAGTTTAAGAAAATGTTTTAGTATGATTCTTGTTTGGGCTCTTTATCGATTGAGTGTCGAGCATAAGGTTCAAGCTCGATCATCTATTAGTTGGTCGAGTTAGACGACCTTCTATCTGATTTTCTGACTGAAAATTTGAGATCTTGATCGATGTCCATGAAAGGTGCCACTGCTTAAACTAAGAGTACTTATCACTGCTGCATTTTTGTCTATCTAGAGTTCACAAGAACACTTTCAGTTTGCATGTTCCAATCGAAAACTGCTGATCATTATGTTGACTTCTATTTTCAATATGATTATCTGTTTCAATCACTGTTGCAACACCTCTAATCCATAGTTAGTACTTACCATCATCATTTCGTTCGATCTTCTAAAATTTTAGACTATTTTGTAGTTCAGCAAGGATATAGCAAAAGTGAAAGATGACCAAGAATGGGAAATTATCGAGACGAGGAAAGCATTATCAAGAACAGGACCCATTGATGCGTATAAGCCAAAAAAGATTTCATTAGAGGAAGAATTAAAGGTATACAAGTTTTTTATTCTTATGTTATTCAAATTTGGCTCTGATCATCGGATATATCTCCATACCCATGTTTTAATGTGCATCGAACATGAATATCAAACATAAGTACTTTGAGAAAATGAAGACTCTTTGTGAGACGGTTTTTCTTCTGTTTTGTAGGCTTTGCAACAGAAGGTTGATATAAACAACTATGACTACAAAAGAATTCCCAAGCCAAATGAAGGCAACTCAGGCTAGTATATTTTGTGCTCTCAATCCCAAAGGTTTCTACTTGCAGTAATATTAGGATTTTGGTGCCTTTTTTTTTTGTGGTCGCTGCATCTTGATAAATACCCAGGTTTAATCCAAATCCGCTTAGAATATGTTGCTCATGTTGTTATAGACTGTTGTGAAAACTTAAAACACAATTTTGGTAGTTGAGATTAATCATCATATATTTACCACCTTGAGATTCGCAAGCTGAATTCCAACTTACATAGTTTGCATCTTCTCAGTTATCAGTCAGGAAAAAAGGTTTTCTTGTTGTTCAAATTTACAATCTACACCTCGGGATGTTTTCTTGGTTTAAATCTGATATACTCAAACTGTTTGGACCGAGCAGTGAACCTACAAATGGCCTAGACAAACCCTTTGGAGTTCCCCTCGAAAGGACCTCTCAAACAAACCCCTCGGGACCACTTCTTAGAGACATCCTCTGAATCAACTATCGAGGGTTCCACACATTAATTGTCATATCAGACTTCATTTATTATGTTCCATCCGAGGCGACTGAAAGCATATCATAGCATTATTCTACCTAGATTTATAATGGTAGACCACTTGGCTACTTACTGACCCTCCTATAAGAGCTCAATACATGATACTTAAGGATCAAGGCTAAGAATATATAAGGCCCAAAGACGATCACCAAAGCCAAGCCCTCCTCACCCTCCTTCCACCATCATCAACTTCTACTTCGACTCTCCCTTTCTCGTACTATCTCTAGTTATCTAACCTGGTGACTCTTTACCTTGTACTAAAAAGGATGAATCGTGCCACTTTGCTATTCACTCCGCCTTGTCTTGTAACACCATCAACAAAATCAAAGACAAATAAATCATTTGTAAATCAAAAGATGGTTTCTTCTTTTAAATTCAAAGTAATATAAAGATGATTTCTTGTTTTAAATTCAAAGTTATATATATTATTTGTTAAATCAAAAAGAATTTTTTCATATTTTTATTTATTATATTTATTTTATTCATTATAGAAATGATGAAATACATTTTGTAATTATTTGCTGGATTATAAAAAATCATTATTTAATCTAATTTTAGTAATCAAATATATGAAGAAAAAAAGTTAGAAACCTTCTAAAATTAAACAATTACATTCAAATCCTAATTGTTTTCACCATTTCCTACTCAAAACCACTTGTTTCTTCACACAAAGAAATCCCTTCATGTAAGCCTATTTAAACCCTCTAATCCAACTATTTTTTTCATAATATTTCATCAAAAAATAAGCCAAAAAAAAAAACCAATTAAAGAATCAATAAAACAGAGATGGCCTCCAAGAAAAATAGAACAATAATGGTGATTTTAGCCATAACTTTAATGGCAGAAACTAGTTCAAGCCTAGAACTTGTGCGACGTCTGAATAAATGCATGACATTTGAGTATATTGGTAGTGAATTACACAAGAAGAGGATAAAAGTCTAATAGTAATCCGAACAGTGTAACTTAAACTCAAGCCATGCCTGAGTCGGTGAACATCTTGAGCATCAGGCCAACACATGGATTCATAGTGAATATTTGTAATTCGTTATTTATGAAGTATTGAGATATTAAAATAGGGAAAGGATAGCTTTGGATAAATCACAATTAAATTTGACTATGTTTGGAAATCTGAATTTATGATTGATTTTTAGAGCTATAGATTTGTAATTATGTTATATAAATATAAAAGTAATGTTTACAATTATTTTTAAAATTTTATAAATTTGAAATATTTGTGAATTTGGAATCTATATTTTTATATAAAATTTCAAATATACAATAATATTTAATCTTAGATTAAATTATATTCTAAGCATCAGTGTTACATTTTAGAATGTGGAAAAAGATTATCAGTAAAAGTTTTATTGAGATTCCTATACTAAGAGTTAAATTATTTTTTATTCTTTTTAATTAAAAAATAAACAAATTAGCTTATATACTATTAAATAAGGGTAAAACAAGTAAAGCCTTACTTTAGACCCTTGAATATATATATATATATATATATATGTCATAATTAACTATATAATGAAGTATTAAAAGCTGAAAAGTCAACAATAATGAGGCTTATGAAAGTAATTTTTTGTGGATTTCTAATTAGAAGTTATACAATCCATGCTGTTGTTATAGTCTAAATTTAGAACTTCGTGATATGATTTGTTTTTGTTCTAAAACTGCATCCTTTTTTTGGAGAATTACAACGAATATATTCATTATTTTCTTCTTCAACGAAAAGATGAAAAGTTTTACAAAATTATATATCAAGTCTAACTCTTAAATTATCATCACCAACGCATTGAGAAAGTCGTAGTGAAAGTTTAAAACTATAAAATTTTAAGCTCCAAAAATAAGAGATGCTTTGTTGAAATTAATTGAAGTTAATGATGATCCTAAAATCAAAAGTGAACCAATGCTTGTTAAACGTATTTGTAAGGTTGTCTTAGTATACTATTTTGACTATATCAACTATTCCATCTTTTAACAATCTCTTTGACAATGTGATCCAAGTGTTTAGCCCTCTTACAATGCCTACTCTATTGTTTTATTGTTATCACAATACAATGTAATAACTTTTCTCGTATCAGGAATTATTTCGAGGTCGAAGCCAAATGTTTCCTTACTTGCTTCTAAAGCAACCACATATTTAGCTTCCACAGTAAAATCAACAATACATGTTTGCTTGACACTCCTCCAAACTATTCACCATACGATCATATTTTGTTAATATGAGCTTGCCTTTGGAGGATAAGAACTAGGTTTGCCAATTATCGAGTCTTTTAACTACTAAAATCCATGCAGATATATAAAATTTTAAATAAAAATATAGATAAATAATACAAATACAATATAATATTATTTGATATATGGATGGAATGAGATTTTAACTTCATAGGCATGTTCCACACGTTATTTCTTCTTTCTACCCTAGATATTATTTTATGGGTGAATGCACTTAGTAGGTCCTCTCTTATAGAGATCGGATCAAGTTAACCTTTATACTATAAATTGATCGATTTAATCTTTGTATTATTTTAAAAAAATCAAATTAAATTAAATTTCAATATAGTTAACTTTTACTGTTTAAAAAAAATATCATTTACTATTTAACAAATGTATATTTTAAAAGATTTTTTTGATTTTATAGATGAAATATTTAAAATAGTAAATGTTAACTCTATTCCAATTTGGACTTATTTGACTTTTTAATAGTATATGGATTAAATTGAACCATTTAATAATAAATGCACTAATTTGATCTGATCCATGTAATGGAGAGACTTCGCAGGTATTTTAACATTATTTTATGCTTATTTTGATAAAAAAGGCATACCTTTATTTTCATTATATTTTTATTTATTATTTCTATTTTATTTATTGTATACTAATGTGCTTGGACACCATACAGTAATTAGATGAGGGTGATGTAATTATAAGAAAATCCAATTCTCTAGATGTGTTGGCTGGCAGAGTATAATTACATCGTAATTTCTTATGTCGTGTTTAATAACATAAATTGTAATTATATAACTACATAACTTTAGTTTTATAAAAATATTAATTATCATAAAAAGTGATCAATCATACTAAAGAAAAAACATTTTCCGAACAAGTAACAAAATTTAAAATCAAATCAATGTATGCAATATATTAGTCTAAAAAAATATTCTACAACACAACTAATAAAATTAACAAGAAAAATAAACATTGTATGCAATTTTATCTAATTAGTCTAACATTCCATATTTGTTAGGTTATTCTTTCTGTAACCTTATACATACACTCCTTGTCATGATCATTGACCAATTATATTTAATTCATAATAAATACTAATTTAGTTAAATTTAGTATAATTCATTTATAATAAATACTATTTAATTTAGTTAATTATTTAATAGGTTAATATTAATGGAAAATTATCTCTTGTCTATGAAATTTTTAGATCATTTAATCAAGATTAGTAAAATAAGATATAACTATATTTTTCTTAAAAATAAAAAATATATCCTAAAATTAAAATATTATTACTATTATATAAATTTTTTTAAATTTAAATAATGTACGGATGTGTTTAGAAAGCCATATGGTAACTAGAATTGAGTGTAATTCTTTGTAATTACACGCTCCCTATAAGAATTTAAATTTGTAATTGTAATGCTTTAATTACACTCAATTTAGTAGGACCTGCTAATTACAACAATCACTAAAACATGTCATACCTATGTAATTACAAGTTGTCAAAATATTTCTTTTTTGAAATCTGACTTTATTTTAAAAACGAAAATAAAATGGGGTCGTCACCAATCCTTTTTTTAATTAGGTGTGATTGGATCACCTCAAAACTTTGAAAATCCAAGAAATAGGTTCGGGAGCCGGTTACGTATGAGGAAGAATTAACACCCTCATAACGCCCAAAATTGGTACCTAATTGATTACTTGATGTTTTAACGTCGGAAGTTGAAAATTCAAAGAGAAATTAAAATACGATCCCTCTTTGCACAATGTTTTTTTTAGTTAAAACCACTTAACTAAATTAGAATTTATGTAAAAGCCCTTCTTATCTCGAGGTAACCAAAACGAAAACGTCATGTCCTGTAAGCTATAGCACGACATCTTAAATCCTCGAAAACAAGATTGATCATCATTTAATTATTACCTAAGTCTTATATATTTTGAATTTCAAAAGGATGCTTGTTTATCTTGGTTCAAGGAGAAAATTATACCTCGCAAGTTAAGACATTATTTCTCGAATCCCTAAACAAAGAACATTGCCTCGATTTTGAAAAAAAATTATTTTTTTATGTATCAGGTAAAACGAATATAACATTCAATGTGATGTACATTTGATTTATTTGGGTATAGTATAAAAATAGATAAATATATTTAAATACGATTTGTGGCATGGTTGTAGCAAAGTAAAATAAAATGGAAGTGTGTAAAAAAATGAAACAATGATATTAAAAAAATGAAAAAAAAATATCATGCTAGTAAATGACAATGATATAACTATAATAGTAATAAAACACCAATTCATAGTAACAGTGGCAATAATCATGTCATAATTACTACTCTAATACTAATATAAATAATAAAAGAAAGATAAATAATAATAATAATAATAATAATAATAATAATAATAATGGCAAAAAATGTGCAAATAATAGGAAATATAATAATACAAATTTTAAATATAAATAAGGGTAAAGAAATAATAATAAATAAAAAGAACCGTTTATAAAAGGTTGAATTTAAATAAATAAAGGACTGAATCGAAATTTAAATGAAATTAAAAGCATAAATTGTGATAGAATAAATAAACAAGTAAATAAAGGACTAAAATATGATGCGCGAAAAGGAACAGGGACCAAATGGGAAATTATTCCCAACCCCATTAAACGTGTCGTTTCCAAGAGTGACCAAATGACTAGAGGACCAAAATAAAAAAATAAAATTAAGTGGTATAATTTTTAAAAAGGAAAAAGGCCAAAAATAGGATCCTATTGAAAAGCATCTAAAAGGTGTAAGGACTAAAGTTGCAAATATCCCCCTTAAAAAAACTCGGATCCTAGGGGTGATTCGGGTCCGGCAATTGGGTCTTGCTTCAAAACGATACCCTTTTGGGGCTTCTGAAGCCAAGTCAAAACGACGTCGTACCAAGACCCTATATAAGTCAAAATTTTCAGAAAAAAACCGCTTCTCCTGCGTTTAAAAAAAAAACCTCTCCTTTCCCTTTTTTTTCTCTGAACACATCGCTGGGTCTGGCCATAGGGCTATCAAAAGCCCGCCGTTGCCACCGGTCATTGGAGACGGCGACCGTCGCCTCCGATGGCCGGAGTTATAAAAAAAAGCCTTTTTAGCCCCTTTTCGACCCAGATCTGAAGGCAAAGCCTTCTTTTCACAAAAAAAATCAAAAAAGGAAACTTTCGGCTCTTTCACCTAGCTGACGCGCCTTTCACGCCTCGTTCCATCGAAGCCCAGGCCAAACCCTAAAGGATTTTGTGGTTTTTTATGTCGGAGAAGACCTCCGATGACGAATGGAGGTGAAGCGGCTCAGGTAAAACAAATTTTATTTTTTTATTTATTATACTTTTTCGAAATAAAAAACAAAAATAAAAGAATCACCTTCGGTTTTTTCTTTTAACGTTTTTTGTTCTTTTGTATTTTCTTCCTTGTAATCAATACATCTCAAATCTCTGGCTTTTATATCCAATTACACATATTTTTATCATCTATCTTGTTTTCTTTTTTCTTTGCAAGTGTGTGTGGTCAACGACGATAGGAGTGGCACCCTTTCCATTTCGGTACAACGATGGCAGGAGAGGCAGTCCTTGGGCAACGCATCCACTAACGTGGCCAAGAGCAACGGTGCATAGGAGGTCTAGGGTTTTTTAATTTTCTGAAAAGTTTAGGTTGTGGGCTTTGGGTTATTGGATATTAAGGTTTTGGGTTAGATGATATATTTTGAGCTTAGTTTGGGCTTGTCAGATTTGTTTATTTTTACTTTATCTGTTTTTTTTTTTGGTTTTTTCTCTGGGCAGAATAAAATTGGCCCGTTACACAAGCAATTACACATAAATACAATTAATTGGTGGCTTTCCAAACATACCCTAAATAAGGATCATGATTCTAGCATCAATTAAGAAAATAGAGGATAAATCATTAAAAAATTAAACAGCTTTAATTATTGAACCCAATATTTGGCCGGTTGGTCATGGGTATTCATCTTATATTTCAAGTCTTAGATTTGAGTCGTGGTGTGTGTGAAGTAGTGATTTGCTCTAATGAAAGGTGTGTGAGTTGTATAAAAAAAAGTATAATTATTAATTGTTTATTAAATCATAAAATCCCATTTTTAATCTAATTTTGGTAACCAAATATATTTGAATAAAAAGGTTGAAGCCCTCTAAAATTAAACATTTTTCACCCAAACCTCATGTTCTTTCTCCATTACTCAAAATCACTTGTCTTTTTACACCAAAAATCCCTTCATGTAAGCCTATTTAAACACTCTAATCCAAAACATTTTTCACATATTACATCAAAAATACCAAAAAAAGAAAAAAAAATTAAAATTCAATATAAAAGAGATGGCCTCCAAGAAAAATAGGACAACAATGGTGATTTTTGTGATGATTTTAATGGCTGGAATTTGTTCAAGCCAAGAAATTGCTTCATGTGTGAACAATTGCATGCCTGAATGCATGGAAGACGAAGGTTCTAACGAAGCTGACTGCTTAAAAGCTTGTGAACAGAATTGCAATGAGACTAAAGGAAAAGGGGATGCAATTGATCTTCAGTGGAAAATTACTTAATTGATTTGTTTTCCATTTTTCAAAAATTCTTTTTGGATTATTATCAGATAAATCAATAGCAATTTTTTTTCTTTTTAAACTTTATTAGAGGATACTTGAGTTTTAGCTCGATTGGCATGTGTATTGTTATCAATGAAGGAGGACGTTAGTTCGAGTACGTTGAAGCACATTATCCCCCTATTTATGGGTTGTGGAGCAACCATAGGTAGTTCTAGCTATTGTTTTAAAAAGAACATATATCATTAAAATTTATAATGAAATTATTTTTTAAAAATATATATATATATATATATGTATATTATGTTTAACTTTTATATAAATTCTATGAAAAGACATCGATATAATAATTATTTGATTTTTTAATTTTTAAAAATAAATATTTTAAGTTATTCATTTAATTTTTCGTCCAATTTTAATTTTTTATTTTCGTTATTTGTCAAATCATATCAAAATAGATGAAAATTAATGTCTATTCACTTTGTTGATATGACATATTATTTAAAAAATTATAAAAATAAATCAATTATTTTTTAATTTTTTTATTTTTTTTAAAAAATAGTTAATTATTAACATTACATACACGTGGGTTGCCACGTGGATGCTAAATAAAAAAAGTTAAGTTTGTTAATTTTTCCATCTATATTTGGGGTGATTTGACAAATAATGTAATTTATTCAAGTTCAAAGGCTAAAAGAAGCAAAAAATTAAATGAAAAACTAAAATAATTTTTTTCGTAAAGTTAAAGTAGGGTTTTTTACCAAAATAATACAAAAAAAAAATTCTAAAATGGTATACGAAATCAATTATGTACCAAAATGGTACAAATGGGGTGATGCCGCCTCTGCCACTAGCACCTTTGGTGCCACCTGTACACCCTCTCAACCACCAATTTTTGTTTTTTTTTTCCGCAAATTTTTTGATGGACCTATTATGCAATTTTTTCAGTTTTGAGAAAAAGAAGGAAAAGGGTGCGGCTGTTACACCCAACTTTAAATTTGAATAATTGTCTTCTAAGCCCTCCCTATTTATTATTTTCTTTTTATTCCCCTTCAACTCACTATATTGTGTTTAAACAAATCATTAATCTATTTTTGTAGTTAAATAAGCCCTTTAATTATGGTTTTTACTCATAAAACTTAAAAACTTGTTGATTAAATTAAATATATTTTTTTATTTAATAAATTATTCTCATCAAATTTACATCAATATGAGATGTGAATTAGTTTATATTTTTTAAATAGATTTACTTTAATGTTAAAATAGCTTTACTTTAGCTTTACTTTACACAATTAACAATACTTCACTCTTAGGGCACATGTTTGGAAATTGTAAACATTATGATATACATTTTTAAACTCTTCAAATTTCATTTATGCATAGATTTAATAGTTATTATTATATTACTAAGAGTAATTGATATTATTATTATTAATATCTATTATATATTTAAATTAAATATTACAAATAATTTAGATATTTAAAATTTATATGTCATATATCATTATATTAAATTATTTAATTTTTTTTTACTTTCCATCATTATGTCTAAAATAGATATTTTAACTTTCAACTGTAATTTTACGATAATAATATTAAACACTTGAAATTAACATATTACATTTTTTTACAACACTTTTCAAAATGATAAGTATCATTTCCTTTTTTTTCTTTTATGATAAAGCTTTATTTGTTTTTAACGTTGAATATCTTATACTACAACTATTATTATATTTTTTTCTTGCAGAGATGAAGTCGAAAATTTTATGTCGTGGGATTGAGATAAATTTATAACATATAGGAAAGGTGCAAAGCTAAATATTTTATGATAAATTTCTTAAAATTATTTATTAAATTTTAGTAGGATTAAAATATTATTTTACTACAAAATTAAAAAGGTTTCAATTGAATTATTATTTTTGGGAGGGGATAAAATTGAAAAATTTCTAATTATATATCTAGAGAGGGGGAGCAAAGACTCGATATGCCATTTTGTCCCTATTCTCATGTTTACGTAACACATTATCATTTTTGTGTTTTTAAAATTTAATCAACAATTTTTTAAATTTTATGAGTAAAAACCATAAGTAAAGAGCTAATTTAACTACAAAAACAAATTAATGGTTTGTTTAAACACAATATAGTCAGTTGAAGGGGAATAAAAAGAAAATAATAAATAGAGATGGCTTAGAAGGCAATTATTCAAATTTAAAGTTAGGTGTGACAGCCGCACCCTTTTCCTTCCTTTTCTCAAAATTGAAAAAATTGCATAATAGGTCCATCAAAAAATTTGCGGAAAAAAAAAACAAAAATTGGTGGTTGAGAGGGTGCCACAGGCGGCACCAAAGGTGCCAGTGGCAGAGGCGGCACCACCCCATTTGTACCATTTTGGTACATAATTGATTTCTTATACCATTTTGGAATTTTTTTTAGTTTTTTGTATCGTTAAAGTGTTAAATAAGTTATTATAGTAAAAAAATTATTGATATGATTTTTATTATTATTAATAATTAATTAATATTATGTATATAGTTGAATAAAACCTTTATTATTTTATAAAAAATATTATTTTTATATAATATCAATTTAGTAAAATAATAATTTTTTAAAAGTTTGTGCTTTTTATATATATAGATATTAAAATAAGTTTCTAACCTTTAAGAGAAAATATGGTACGAAATTGTGATTCCATGTTATCTCTATTCTTTTTTAATAAGAGAATGACAAATCAGATTTTTTATCTTGAAAAAATATAAATCCAACTAAAAATGCTAAAAATAAAAAGAAAAAATCTGATTTATCATTCTCTTATTAAAAAGTAAGAGATAACTTCTGAACCATTGTAAAAAAAGATATGATTAGATTTTTTTAAATAATAATTTTGATCTAATGACGGATGGCTTCTCTCCACTCTCTCACTAGCGAGTGGCTAGGTTCTACACTCCCGGCGGAGTTGGAGAGAGCAACCAAAAAGGTGAAACGTAAAGATGTTTTCACGGTGTCTTGGAGATGATATGGATAGGGAGGGCACTTCATTTAGGGATATTTTGGTGGCGAAGAATGTGGGGGAAGACAAGGAGGATACCTTTTTAGATGATAGTGTTTTTGGATGGGAAATACCCTGAAGTCTGTTTTTCTGAAAGAGTATGTACATTCCTGGATTGATCAGAGCATAAGCAAAACCCTAGTGATCTGATGCTTGGTCGTTCGATTGGGTACAGGGCTTTGTTAGATGAAACGCTAGTTTATGGGAATTGAGCGGATCTTGATAACAATTACTTTCTGGTGAAATTTTCTAAGCAACATGATTATGATGGAAGTTCTCTCGGGAGGACCATGGATGGTTTGTAGGCATTATTTGGTGGTACAGCCATGGAGCCAGGATTTTTCAACGGAAGAAACCCACCCTTGGAGAATTCCACTTCCGGGTCTACCATACAAGTATTATACTAAGGGTCTCATTCGGGCAATAGCAGAAGTATTGGGAACACCACCATGCATGAGCAATAGGGAAAGATTTGCTAGAACTGCAATTGTCCTTGATCAGTATTGACGCCATTACCCAGACATGGGAATACGAAGGCTTTACCAACAAATACAATATGTTACAGCTGTTGACGTTTTGGTCACACCAAAGAGAGCTGCGGGAAGAACACTGAGGAGGAGAACAGTGGGAAACCAAATACTCAACACCTCAATACACATACATAAACTGCAACGAGAGAAATGCGTACTCAAAATCAAAATTTACATCCAAACCTATTAAGACAACATGAAATTCCTTAACATTTAAGAAAAAAAATAATCTTGAGAATGAAACAAACACCAAAAAAAAAACGGAGGACAATAGAATGCAAATGACAGTAAAATAAGTACTCACTTTTGTTTCATGTTCAAGAATACAAAAATATTATTATTTACGAAAATAATATAATTTTCTCCTTAACTCCAAAACCTAAATTTATTGTTACATAAATAATTAACTTATAAACTCAATTGAATCCAGCAACAATACACTTTTGTGCTATAAGTGTTTTAAGGAGTATGCAACTTATAAGTTGAAAGAGCCCTTTTTTCGGATGGGACAAGTTGAATATTGATGGTACGGATAAACCAACTATATGATCACTTGTAGAGGAGTTATACGGGATTGAAATGGGAAATGGATTGTCAAATTTTCTAGATACATCGGTTCTGTTCGGCATTGGAAGTGGAACTTTGGAGTGTTGTTGAAGACCTTTAGGTTGCCTGGTGGAAGAGATAGAGAAGAATTACTCTTGAATTGGATAATATTGACGTTGTTAATATGTTGACTGACAGTGCTAAGGTTGGGAAGCATAACTTGGGTTGTGAAGTTTGTATGTACATGACGAAGGAATGGGAGGTGATGATACAACACGTCTATAGGGAAGGCAATAAGCTTGTTGATGGCTTAGCTTCAATGGCTTGGGGTCAACCATTGCAATGTTTCGTTTTTTTACTTTCCACCTTATGCAATTTTTTATTTACTATATGCTGATGCTCATGATTTTGTAACACCAAGAATAATGTTTGCTTAATATTTGTTTTATTTTTTTAAAATAAAAAAAAACTTTATCAACTCAATATTCAAAGAAAATAAAGCATTAAAATAAGGGAAGGGAAGAACCCAAAGCTCTCATCAAATTAATTACACACTTCAAAAATACCAAAACAACAATTCAATCTATTTCTTAAAGAAAAATTATTAATAAAAGTAAATCCAGACAAATAATGAAAATAAAATTTATTAGTGTTTCAAATTAATTGTAGTAAAAAAAATAAACAATAAAAATAATAACATGTAACCCTTTTTTGTTAAAAAAATATCACTAAAACCTATTTTAATTTTTAAAATACCCATAACCCCTCTCCAACCCATAAATAGAAGGATAATGCGCTTCAACAAACTCGAACCCACATCCTCTTATATTGGTAACAATACTCATGCCAATTGAACTAATACTCAATCAATTCATTAATAAATAATTTTAATAATAAAACATTATGGAATAATATTATTAAAACACATTATCTAAAAATAATAAAAGGCACTAGGTATTCAAATTTAATCTGAGCTTGACCCAAATAAAATATATTTACTACAATTAATTTATGATTTCATCATTTTTTAAAAAGAATTAAATATAATTTGTTTTTCATTTTTGGGGCTAAAGTGTAGTTTTGCCATATAAAAAATTTATAATTTAATAATTTTAAGGGGTTGAAATGTAATTTTTCATTTCCGAGAGGCCCAAGGCCCTTGACCTCCCCTTTTTGCATTCACCCTTAAGAAATATATACCCTAAATCCAAGTTAATCTGACGGTTTGTCGGAGATTGAAGAAGGAAACTGTTTGGATTTGATTCGAAAATTCGTGACGTTTAAAATTGTTTAAAAAAATTGAATTGTAGAAGAGAAGGGAAAAAAGAGCTTTTATATGCGAACGGAAAATGCCATACAACAACGATATTAACAGCTCAGTGACATAAATGAAAACTTTCAAATAATTTAATGACCTTAAGTATAGTTTACCCTACTTTATTTTGAATCCAGTAAAAATAATATAGAAACGTAAAAAATTAAAAGAAAAACAATTAAGTATTGGTTAACCGAAGCTGAAGAAAATTCCAAACTTGCAACCAATCCCAGACCTTATTTTACTCCATGATTCACTCAAAACCACTTAATAAATATATCAACCAAAATCCCTTATAAATATTCCAATTCTTCCCACTTATTTTCACATCCTTGAAAAAAAATTAAAAAAAATTAAAAATAAATAAATAAATAAATAAAATGGTTACCAAAAAAACCATTTATTTGGTAGTGTTAATGATTCTGGGTTGGATTGTGATTGCCCAAAGTGATTGTGTAGAAAATTGCTATCCAAAGTGCGTTCAAGATGTTCGTGAAAATGAAGGATGCAAACATGCATGTAAAAGATTTTGTTCCGAATATGCCGAAATGTTTTAATGATTAAGAGATATGTGATTTTGTTGTACGTAAAGTTATATTAAAATTTATTCTGTCATATGCTCTCTTTTATTAGAGCCTACTATAGAATTTTACTTAAAAGAGATTTTGTAAAGTATATATAAAAGGATGTTTATAATTTAAAATAAAATTTTAGAAAGGATATAAAATAACATGTGAATAATTTTGTAAAGAATTTCTTGCAATCGGCTTTTTAATTGATATTTAGATTTGATTATTCGATTTATCTTAATTAATGTAAAATAAAGAAAAATATTTGATACGTTACTAATAGAGATTTTAGACTCCATAAATAAGGTTAAGAGATTAACAAGGGTTTTATAATGGTATTGTAAAATATTAAAAAAATAGACACACAACAATTTTTGAAAGTTACTTGTGAAATAAAAAAAATAAACAATCAATGTACCGAATACTAACCCGTAAATTAATATATAAAAGATTTTATTCCGAATATGCTAAAATGTTTTAACGATTAAGAGATATGTAGTTTTGTTGTATGTAACGATATATCAATATTAAAATTTCTAATATTTTATTTAAACATTTTGCTATAGATTCTCTTATTTTTAGAGCTTACGATAGAATTTTGCTTAAGAAATTTTGTAAAGAATATATCGAAAAAATTTGTAATCTAAAGTAAAATCTTAAAAAGGATATAAAATGGTATGCGAATGATTTTGTAAAGAATTTATTGTAATCGTTTTTCTAAATGATGTTTAGATTTCGATTCATCTTAGTTAATGTAAAATAAAGGAAATATTCAGTACATTGTCAATAGAGATTTTAGATTCTAGTTAAGGGATTAATAAGAGTTTTATAAGGATATAATAAAATATTAAAAAAAAAGACTGTTTGTGGAATAAAAAAATATACAAGTCACTAACCCGTAAAATAATATATAAAAGATTTTGTAAAAAAGAGAAAATATGATAGAATTATTCCTTAACTAATGTTATAGACTTGATAATTTGTTATACGTATATTTTTTGGTGAATATATTTGAGAGGTCCCTCTATTATAGGGACATGTTAAAATTAATCTCTTTACTATTAAATGATTTAGTTTAGTCCTTGTATTATTTAAAAAAAAATAATGTCAAATTTGAATAAAGTTAATATTTATTGTTTAACAAAGTTAATAGTTTAAAATTTTTATAGTTCTGTAAATAAAACCTTTTGTTTGTAATTTAACTGCAATTGAAAAAATAATTTTGAAGATATTTGTTATACAGTAAATATTAACTTTGTAGCAAGTGAAATTTGTTTGATTCATTTTAATAATATAAAAACTAAATTGATTCATTTAATAATAAAGAGACTAATTTAATCTCTACCATGTGAAAGTTTTTGTAAAAGATAAGGTGGATTTTTCGTAATTGTAGTAATAATACTATTAATTCATATATTTATATTATCTTTTTCTTGACATAATCTTGTTTAAAATATTTTTATTATAATTGTTTACATATTAATAATTCTCATGGTATGTATTTTGCACATTTTTATATTTTCTTAGACTAATAATAATTTTTACCTTAAAAAAATCATTTTACTGTTTTTTTATTCACACTTTTCTAGACCATTAAACTTCTATCATTTGTAAAATTAGTCATAACTAAATGGAAAAGTTAAGTTTCCTGTAAATGGTACCATCGTGGCATCCAAGCATAGACATGTTATTCTACATGGTAATTAATATGTATTCATTGCTGATGTGATACTATTTTGTCATATATACCATACTAACAATTAATTAAAATTTAATAAATTATTAAAAATAAAATATTTAAAATTATTAAATTATAAAAATTGAAAAACTGTAAAATTGAAAAATTATTAAACTTCTCAAAAAATTAGAAGTTATAAAAATAAAAATAATGCGAACAATAAAATTATTAAAAATTGTAAAACAATTAGAAAAAAATAAAATACAAACAATTATTTAAAAAATTAATAAATATAAAAATTGATTCATTCAAGCCAAAACCCTTACCGCAATAATCGATTCAATCTTTTTGTTCAAAGCAAAAGAAATTTTGTGTGTTAATTTTCATAATTTTGGATTATTGTTTTGAACTTTTTTGAACTGCCACAAGAAGTTAGCGAAAAAGTGAAAATTCTTTCATCCAATTATGAGTAATTTGATAAATAATAAAAAATCAAAAATTAAATAAATATAAAAAAATAGACTAAAATGACTTTTTTTTATATAATTCAAACATGATAAAGGTATTATATTTTTTATATTAATTATTGTATCTTATTTTAATTATTTTATATTAATAATTTAACCTCATTTTCTTCAATGATCTTAGTGTAACACCCCAAACCCAGCCCAAACACCACGACCGGATCTGGTATGTCACTAAGAAAATTTTGGAAAACATGTATTTTCAGAAAATATTTTTCTAAAGTTTATCCTTTTATTCGAAAAAATAAATAGTTGATAGTTTAAATAAAATATGCATTTATGAATTAAAAACCCAAATTTAAATACATGCATTAGTTCAATAAGAATTTAAATAACTAAAAGTAATTAAAGCCCAAAATAAAACAAAATATAAACTAGTGGCCCATGGACTTATTACAACGAGATTTAAAATCCATTAATTAAAATACAATATAAAATAATTAACTTGAGTCTTTTTGCCAAACCTACATATTCTTCTGCATGGCCACCTTGCGTCCCTCTCCAGCCCAGTCCGAAGCACTAGGTATCACTTGAAATGTTAATTAAAAGGGTGAGTCGCGAGACTCAGTGTGCAACCCTCATGCACCACTAGATTTTGGGCCTTAGGCCCATAAAACAGATTAATAATTTCATTTATAAAAATAACAAATAATATGCAAGGCCCAACCTGTTTGCCTAGGTTTCCATCCGCTACACGCCCCCGTACCAGCCATTCACACCATTGGGGATTTCTACAATCGACCAACACCGCTACACGCCAAGATGGCAGTCATGCTGCTTATCAACATATTATGGCCGAAGCCCTTATAACAGATCACGGCATTAGCTGCTACAACATATAACAGATCACAGTATAAACCGCTACACATATAACGTATAACTTCCTCCTTTCATCAACCCAACCCATGCAATCATATACAAGCAAATTACTTATAACATTTAATCAGATTATTCACTGACCTGGCGATTTGCGTTACCCTTTTTGGGCTTCCCACATTAAGTCGAATTTCGGCTTTTATCATAACATATAAACTTATGAACATATATTAATAATCAGTTCTAGATGGTGAGGAAGTATTACACACCTGATTAATGTAAATACCCTTACTAAACCGATCTACGCTTTGCTTCAAAAAGCTAGAAAGATGTGAAAATAGGCCTCTCCTATATTCGGCCATAGTTAGTATTCTACCCGATTTTATATATATGAATAAACAAATCCTCTTACCTTGAAATCCCGAATGTAACACGATTCTATAACTTAGAGATCTATGAGTTTCGGCTTCTAGGAAAAATCCCAGAAAGATGATCTATCGCGCTTTCGGCTTTTGAAAGAACTAAAAATTGAACAGATGGCTAAGGGAGATTCGGCCAATGAATATTAAGGAGAAGAATAGGTGTAGTTTCGGCTTTTGAATCAAAGTGAAGATGAGGGAATTGGCTTAGAGATTTCGGTTTTTGCAGAGAATGAAGAGGAAGATGGAACTTTAGGAGTTTTCGGCTTTTACTCAAAGAAGAAGAGAAAAGAATGAGAGAAAAACCCAACTGCCGAAATTGAAGAAATATTCCCCCTATTTATAGAAATTTCGGCACTTACCTAACATTACAGATAAATCCTATCTTTTCTCCTTTATCTTAATCTACTAGCTCATCTAAAAGAGACTTAATTATCTCTAACTCCTCCCTCATTTATCAGCATATTATCCACATATTTTAATCATTAAAATCCTTAAATTTTAGCATTTATCTGCTTATTATCCACATAAAATAAATTCCTAAATAATAGCCTTTATCTGCTTATTATCCACATATTTTAAACATTAAAACTCCTAAATTTTAGCCTTGTTGCCATCCATTCCACCTAATCCTAATGCCCAAAATTTAGCTAACTTAAATTAAAAGAATTGGGCTCCATGAAACTTAAATTTGGGCCCCTTACTCCCTTGTGTGGCGTCACCTCCTAAGATTAGGCCACAAGCTCACTTTGGTATTTTAAACATAGATACTACATTTTAAATCCTATAATGCCTAAACAGATAATTTTAATCAAGGCCTCTGCCTAAGCCTGAGCTTAATTTGGGCCCCTAACACTTAAATTAACACATTAAACATATCCACCCATTAAACGCATAGGCCCAAAAATTCAGGATATTACACTTAGACATGATCATTGAATTATTTTTGGGAGGGATACATATATGGTCCATTAGCAAGGTTGCTTGTTCCCAGAAGTATTACAAAACAATTGCAATCGGCATTACTCGATTAAAGTGTACCATTCCTTTTAAGCTCGAAAGCTTAAGTGTACCATGTTCAGATAAATCAAGTTTAGTTCGGGCTAAATTCATGCATGATGTTAATATCATATATAATTATTTAAATATAAATTTTATGTTAAATAGATATATTTTTTTTGCTTCAAAACATCATTCTAATCTAATACTTTTATCTAAATCTTTCAAAGTTTCGGTCAGACTCCTAAAGTTGACCCTAGAATAGGTCTAGTAGAGACTACTTTGACCTAATGACTATTGTATTTTCCACAAATTTGAACCTACAACACCATCCTTCAAACAACCAAATTGCAATATATATTACTGAATAGAATACATGTATATATTCGACACAAGTATCTTGAAATTTGAGTTAATATTTTTAAATATAAAGTCATTTTCTCATACCCATATTCAGATGTATCAAATATAATAAAGATGAAAATCTGAATAATATAAATTGCGGTAGCATAGAAACATTAACATAAATGACTCAAAATGTTGCAAATTTAGGTGCTCCATTAAACATTATGTTCAATGAGAGATGATTCTATAACATAAATGACTACTGCATTTTCCACAACTTGAACTTACAACATCAACCTCATCCTCTGAACGAACAAAGTGCAATCTATGTCACCCAAATTCGCAGTAAATGCTAGATACAAGTATATGTCCGACATGAGTATTCTTACTTTTTCCTAAATATTTTAGAAGATGATACTCCCATATCCATGTTAGAGTTTATGTCGAAGTATATTAGTCCAACTTTGCATTTTTCTCAAGTATTTGTGCCCAACACCAGTGTCTAATGGGCACATACCCATACCTAACACTCACACTCGAATTCAAGTAACATAGGTGTAAGACACAAATGTCGAACATAATTTCTTTTAAGAAAATGAAATTTTGAGTAACATAGAATGCAGTACCATGCAACATTAACATTAACGACTCAAAATATTGCAAATTCGAGTGCTCCAACAAACATTATACAGAAAGCTTGTGCTTTATTCTTTGAGTGCCTTTAAGAAATATGAAACAGAAAATGCTTACCCACCACTTATAGGAGGAATAATGGCCAATTCATCTTTGTCTTTAACAACAGCTGACTCGGTTGTGTATTCTTCATTGAGAGCAAGAACAATGCACTGACGAATCTCGTCCAAGTTAGGAAACTTTGCAACAAGCTTGTTCAGACAATCTTGAGTAGTGCTACCAGATGAAACCTCCATTGATAACTCGGTCAACCCTGTTATATCTCGAGCTTTGGCGAAGAACAGCACCTTTATCTGAACGAATGATCCATCTTTGACAACTGATTGCACTGCAGGAAGATTATCCTCCTCAGTTTTCATGTTAACAATGGGACGCAGCACTTGATTTATCAGAAATTGAACCTGTTGATGCTGCAAAAGAATAAAATTGACTTTACACCACCACTAGTATTCGGGGAAAAGGAAAATTCAAATCTTGTTCTTCAAGCACAGATCATAAACCAACTACCAAGCCAGATACTGGTTCAGCAGTAAATATCTGTTAGGAACCTTGATTCATGTAATACTAGAACAGAATCATAAGTACATAAATCAGGTGAACACTACATGTCAGAAATTCAAATTACGGGGTCGAAACACGAACTCAGTTTCTCTGCCATCTACATTCAAATCAATAGCCGATAACAGCATTCCGTTGGAACAGCAAATCAGCACCAATAATACACCAACTACTGATCCAAATATTAAGTACAGCACTGATATCTACTAGAAAGCAGGATTCATGAAATACTTGAACAGAACTACAAGTACATAATTCAGACGAAAAATAAAGATCAGAAATTTGAATTAATGGGTTGAAACATGATACTACAAGTATAGCAATTTCTATTCTCTCTGCAATTTATATTTAAAACTGTTAGAGCATCGTACATTCGTACTAATGTCCCTAAAGTATTGTCCTCTTTGAGTGCCACTGCACTGAACGATGATGCTCTAATAAAATCAATTGGGAATAATAGCATTTGTCTGCATAAATCATCAGATGAACAATACATATCAGGGATTTGAACTAACAAGTCGATGGTTTTATGCAGCAATCAGACCACAAATCGTCCCCCAAATAACCTAAAATTCAGCGCAATCCACCAAACTCACATAAATTTTCAAGATTCTAGATTACGAACTCATTTAGCAGAAAGGCGATTATTGAAAACAAAAACCCGAAAAGGGTTTCTAAGGAATTAATCGATTATGCAAGGATTCAATTCAAATTAGATTGTAAATTCAGATTACAAAAGAGCAATTGGGAGATTAGAAAGAAATCGATACCTGGAGAGAGCCTGAAAATTACAGGATTCAGAATCAGATCGAATATTGATACCTGATAGTGTTTTTAAACAGTAAAGTAGAAATTAAAAGGTTGACCAATGATCTTAGTTTTGCTGCTAACACTGGAGAACTGATTGGGTGAGGATAAGAGAGGTGGTTATTTCTGAAGGGTTTGTCCAGGTTCAGATATGGGATTGGTGTAGACTACAAACATTAACGGAAACCATTCGTCAATTTAGTATAGGTCGGTTAAATTGGCTATAGAGTGTGATTATTTGATTATATTGATAATATTTTAGATTAAATCCATCAATTTAATAGATTTAATATTTTTATAATTATTTATATTTTATAGTAATATATAAGTTGGTTAAGCCATATATTTATTTTAAATATATATTTTATAATATATTTATTTAGTTCGGTTCAAGACTTATTCATGGATTGAGTTACTCGACCTAACTTGAATACTTATTTGAAATTTAGAAGGGTTTAGTAAAAAATATTAAGTTTAAAAAATAGCTCATTCAAAATACGAGTTAATTTTAGACTTAAATATTTAATACCCTGAGCTTAGACCTGTTTTCTATGTAAATATTATATTATTTTTATATATATAATTTAAAATACATAAAAATTAAATATATAATATATAATACTACAATGTTAATACTAAATATTAAAAATGTATATAAAATTCTAATGAATAGAAAATATACAAATTAATAAATATTAATTAAAAATAATATAAATAATTTTTAAAAAAAATATGAATTTAGAAAAAATGTTGAATGAAACTGTCATTATCCTATTGGAAAGAGATAAAAATAAGTGTAAGTATTTTTAAGGATATTGGAGCTAATAAACAATTCTGAAATCATGCAATAAAGCCCATAATCTGATCTCTCAAATGCAATATATATTTCTTCATTTGTATGTATACTGATTTCTGTCAGATTTTGCATTTACAAAATGAATAACAGTTGCCGACTCTGTCAACTCGAAAAATCTCTTAATCAAAGCTTAATTATGACACAATTTCTCCTTCTTCAATATCATCATACAGATCATTGCCTTTGGTTTCGTCTTCCCTGTGGTCATGTTTGAGGAACAAGCCTAGCCGATGCAGCGGACTCGGACCCCAAAGAGAGCCTCCACACAGAATCAGGAGCTCCTTTTGTGTCTCCAAATTCAATTCAATCCCACCTGTGTTTCTCATCTTTTGCAATGCAATCCTAGCTGCTTCTCTTTCTCGATCCCGTATTGTTTTCGCAGCTCGGATATGATCTTCAATATCTTCATACAGATCAGTGTCTTCCGAGTAGTCGTGTTTGAGGAACAAGCATAGCCGGTGCAGCGGATTCGGACAAGAAAGAGAGCCTCCACACAGAATCATGAGCTCCTTTTGTGTCTCCAAATTCAATTCAATCCCAGCTGTGTTTCTCATCTTTTGCAATGCAATCCTAGCTGCTTCTCTTTCTCGATCCCGTATTGTTTTCGCAGCTTGGATATGATCTTCAATATCTTCATACAGATCAGTGTCTTCCAAGTAGTCGTGTTTGAGGAACAAGCCTAGCCGATGCAGCGGATTCGGACCAGAAAGAGAGCCTCCACACAGAATCATGAGCTCCTTTTGTGTCTCCAAATTCAATTCAATCCCGGCTGTGTTTCCCATCTTTTGCAATGCAATCCTAGCTGCTTCTCTTTCTCGATCCCGTATTGTTTTCGCAGCTTGGATATGATCTTCAATATCTTCATACAGATCAGTGTCTTCCAAGTAGTCGTGTTTGAGGAACAAGCCTAGCCGATGCAGCGGATTCGGACCAGAAAGAGAGCCTCCACACAGAATCATGAGCTCCTTGTGTCTCCAAATTCAATTCAATCCCGGCTGTGTTTCCCATCTTTTGCAATGCAATCCTAGCTGCTTCTCTTTCTCGATCCCGTATTGTTTTCTCAGTAGCTTCGATAGCTCGGATAAGATCTTGAACCTTTGCCTCCTCTTTACACAATCTTCGTAACAACTTCTCCTTTTCATGTTGCTTCTTCACTTGATCAGCCTTCTTCCGCGACATTGGCAAGGGGATAGTAGTATTAGGAGATGTTATCAAGGCTTCACCAGATGTCTCATCTGTTACAGTTGCAGCAACCTTAAGTTGAGAGCTGAGACGAGCATTATCCGCAGCACAATGTCGATCATACTCGCTTATTGCCCTGCATTTGTGTTGGAAATCCGGTTTATTAGAGGCATCTGCAGCTGATTTCCATCCATTGATTCATGGTCTGATTTAGTACACTGACACTTAATGCTGCCACATGAATTGCATTTGCAGGCTCCTTGGCTCGATGGCAGCTCAGAGTCACCAATATGTTAATAATGAAACTGAGTTATTATTATTATTAATATTTTATTTGTAGATTTTTTTAAATATTAACCCATGCATTTACGTTCCAACTAACCCGATTAAAAATATTTAAAAAAATATATATTTCCATTTTAGTAATTAAAATATCCATGAATGTTAATTTCTTTTATAAGTTTAAATTTAGATAATATTTGAATTCGAGAGTATTCTAATTATTATATTTATGGATAATAGTTAGTATTATATTTGAATTTATTATTTATTTTATTTTAAAATTTATAGTTTAATAAATATTTTATTTAATTATAATTCGTAATAGTCAAATGGTTTAGTTTTTTTTTCTTATTTAGATTTAAGAAAAGGAAATCTAAGTTTATTATCTATAAACAACATATAAAGGGAGGGCTTCATTACAAATTTACAATGACTTATCTTAAGGATTTTTCAAATAATTGTTAAATTTTATTTCCCAATTATATATATATATATATATATATATATTTCAATTATATAATAATAATTAAATTTTTGTGATTAAATTTTATTATTAGTTTTTGTACTTTACGAATATTATAGATTTAGTCATTTACTTTAATTTGATTATTTTTAATCTTTGTATTTTTCAAAATTTAAAATTTTAGTCATCACCAAACAATAACTGTTAAATTTATTCAATTAAGTTTTGCAATTTCCAAAATATGATACGGCAAACATATTAATATATATATAATGTCATGTCAGCTTGTTATTTCCACATATTACTTATTAAAAAATAAGTTAATGGATTAATTGCTATCATTTAAGACAAAACTAAAAATTTAAAATTTGAAAAATATAAGGACTTAAAATGATCAAATTAGAGAATATGAACTAAATATATAATTTTACACACAGTACATGACAAGTAATTGAATATAACTGCTAATGTTTAGGTCAGGACTAAAATTGATTAAATCAAAAAGTATAGGGGCTAAAATTGACTAATTCAAAAAATATAAAGACTAAAATTTATCAAATTACAGTATAGTAACTAAATCTACTACTTTCACAAAAATACAAGAACTAATAGAAAAAATTACCAATTTTAGTTTTGATCCCTATATTATATTCAAAACTTAATCTTTATACTTTTTTATATATATATAACAAACACTTTATTTTTGATAATTTGTTACCTAAAGTCTTCCTTACAAGACACATGTCTAAGTGTTTTTTAATATAATAAGATAATGGTTAAATTTTAGATTTGGTCCTTATAATATGCTCAAATTGGATATTTAATTTCTATACTTTAATTTTTGACATAATTTGTACCTTAATTTTTATAATATCATTAGTTAGCCTAAATACTTGATTATGTTGATTTGAATTTTAAGAATTGTTAATATCATTAAAATTATTTGTTAAAGTTAGGTCTATTACAATACCATTTTTTCACATAACTATCAAGTGAGTAGTTTTTTTTTTAATTTCAAAATTTAACACCAACGAATTTATTAGAAACATTTTAATGGTGTTAACAACTAGACCTGAATTTTTAAATTTGAAAATAAAAATTTAAAAACTAAATTTCAAAAATATAAAAAAGAATACAATAACTTAATGCATATTATAAGTTTGTAAGATTTAAATTTGTTACTTTATAATTTAACTCAAAAAATTAACCCAGTGCAACGCGTGAGTAAAAATCATACTAGTTAGGGGTGTTTGGTTCGTCAAAAATAACATTACGGCTTGTAATCTTACATTTTGAAATGAAATTATGGTGTTTAAATTTTAATATTTCGGACATTCCCGTAACCTTATATTACACAATCATATCCTGTAATATAGGATGTAATCTCGTTACCACATTTTTTTACATAATCTGAAATTAGGAGCAGAATCTGAATCTTAAGACATTCACCCTCCTTTTCTTTTCCTTTCTGTTTCGGCCATCACTCAAAGTAACTCCCCCATTTCTAGTGAAACAAAAATTTCTGATACTTGATTTCAGTGGTGGCAAAACATTTTTATATACTCACAACTATCTTGCAGATCAATTTATCATTTTGATGAAACATTCAAAAGATGTATCTTGACGAAAATAGTGTGTTCTTTTTTTATTGGATAAACTATTAAAATAGTCACTTTTATTTGTCTCAAGTTACGTTTTAGTCACTTATGTTTGAAATGTTACGTTTTAGTAACTTAAGTTATTGTGTTGTAACATTTTAATCACTGAGCTGTTAATTGTCGTTAACGATGTAATGAAAAGCTAGTATGGCATGTTAAATCATTATTTTAAACGAAAATTTTAGGTTAAATTATGCAATTGGTATCTATATTTTTTTCATTTTAAGAAATTTAATTTTTTTCTTTTATATTTTTTTTAACTTTTCCTTATTTTTTCTTTATTATCCATTCTTTTATGCTTCTCCCTCTATTTTCCTCTCTTCTTCATTTCTTTTAACGTAGCTTTTTTATGTTTCCATTTGTTAAAACTAGTCCACAAGCTCGCTATTTACTCAAAAAAATTAAATTGATCAAAAAAATAAAAATATAGGTACTAATTTTAATAAATGAAAAACATAGAAAAACTACGTTAAAAGAAATGGAGAAAGGAGGAAAACAAAGGGAGAAGCAGAAGAGAATGAAAAATAAAGAAAAAAAAATAAATTGCTTAAAATGAAAATATGGGGATCGATTGTATAAATTAACCTAAAATTTTTATTTGAAATGATGAATTAACGTGCCACGTCAGCTTACCATTACACTATTAACGACAATTAACGGCTTAGTGACTAAAACGTTACAACACAATAACGTAAGTGATTAAAACGTAACATTTCAAACATAAATGACTAAAATGTAATCTGAGATAAACATAAGTGATTATTTTAATAGCTTACATTTTTTTTATTTGATTGCCATAATTTTGGCCGAAAAGTTGGTATGCATTACGTAAGAACTAGTTCTTTAGTTGGTATGATTCTGTGCAAAATATAGTAAAACTTATTTTTAAACAATCTTACAATCCGTCAACGTCTAAACATTCGAATTTTATATTCCAGCTAAAAGAACCTAACAAAGTAATCTCACATTTCATTCTTAATAAAACATTCTCGTAATCTTATTATGAAACGTAATCTAAGATTCAGTGAACCAAACACCCCCTTATAATTATTATGATTCTTTTTAAGTTCTATCATTTTAGTATAGAAAGGGAGCCTACTCCCAATTTCTACCTGTTAAAAAAAAATAATTTTTTCTCTACAGTCCTCTATACTTTTCTCTCTCATTTTGTTTTCTTGAGGTGAGCCATTTTGATGTCAAGCGATGGCTTTGGGCCATCTGCCCCCTCCCATGCCCTTCCTTTTTATGTTTTCTCTTCTCCTGATGGCTAGTTGCAAACCTTAACATTAGCACCAGTTTGCTTTCCCTTTCTCTCCCTTCTTCTTCTTCTCTCCCTATCACACCCGGTTATCTTTAAGTCCCAAAATCGAAGAAAAATTAGGATTAAATTGAATGGATTGACGAATTATCGGGTTCCATTGGGAATTTCAGAAATTTTAGTAACCAAATTGGGATGGTTGGATCCCAATTTTGGTTTAGTTAGTTTGGAATCAGTTATCTCCTTAGTGGGAGACAAAACAATTAGCATCGATTGGCTATAAAGCACTAAGGAAACCGTGCAAACTTTGGCTATATATATGTATGTGTGGAGAGGAAAGATTTCTCCTGAATTTAGCTGGTAATCTCTTTTTCGTCTGTAATGTCTTCTTCGGGTGTTCCCAAGTAGAAGAGGAGGTTCAAGAAAGCTCTGCATGAGGCGGTAAATGTGGTGTTCGAAGCTTAGGAAGTCGAGAATTCAAGAAGCTGGTAAGCCCTAAGCCTCTTTGTACTCGTGGATTAGAGGAAAAAGAATTAAGAATTCTTGAAAAGTTTTTGTATAATTATGGATTGTGGGTCTTAAGGTTTGAATATCTTCGAGTTAACCGATAAATGGTTGTTATGCTTAGTTTCCAGGCAATGCGTCGTGAACTAACTAAAAATTTGACTAAGGCAAGTGCACTTATCAATTAATAGTATAGCAACAGTGAACAAAAATATCGTTCCAACAAAAACTAAAAGTATTAATAATTACTGTCTTTCTATTATTTAATTGAATAATTCGAGTGATCGATTTAAAAACGGTGTGCCAAGTCGGGTAACTCTCTGAGTTGCCCACATGCTCGTGTGTTAGGCCGTGTGTTGGGCCATGTAACTCACTGACTTGAACTTTAAGAAAATCCCAGATGACACATGGTTATGTTGCTAGATCGTGTGCCTCACACGGCTGAGTCACACATCCGTATCTCAGGCTATATGAAATCAAAAATTTACCTAAAACCAAGCCATTTCAGACCATTTCATGCATAACCTTTCAAGCCATTTAAACAAACTTTAAAAGGAACTTGTAATACCTCTAACCCATATCTGTCGCTGGAACAAGGTTATGGAGCATTGCCGAAATTTACAGATCAAATGTAGACATTTAATATCTTTTAAATTTCATACCAGAAACTAATCATAATTAATCATATTGTCCCTTTTATGAGCCCTTGAGGCCCAAAATATGCATTAGAAACAAATTGGAACTAAACCAGGTACTCAAAGAATTTTTTGTAAAATATCAAAATTTTTTCAAGGTGTAAAGGACACACACCCATGTGGTCAGGCTGTGTGGGCATTCAAAATAGGGGCACACAGCTGTGTCCCAGCCGTGTCCAAATTAGGGTACTCTCTGACTTAGGTCACACGGCCAAGCCATACGCCCGTGTGCTAGGCTATATGAGCATACATGACTTGCATTAAATAGGTGCAAGGGTCACACGGCCAAGCCACAAGCCCGTGTGCCAGGCCGTGTGAAAAATTTTGAGTATTCTATTTTGCAATTTAAATGACACAGAGGACACACAGCCAAAACACATGCCCAAGTGCTAGGCCGTGTGTCACACACGGCTGAGACACACGCCCGTGTCTCTGCCTGTGTGGATAAAAATAGGCCATTTCCAAGCTACATTTCTCACCCAAATTTGGCATCAACCTAACACAATAATTTGCACATTCACAAACCATATCAAAGCACTCAAAACAAGCCAAAATCATGTCTTAAACATGACATATTACCACATACAACCAAAACATTTACATGCCAACATTGGCTAATTAACATATACATGTCATTATAACCAAAATTAATTTTCTATTTATACCGAAATAAGTTGATGGATAGTGTGAGATATCTCCGCCGAGCTTCCAATCCAATAAGCTTCCGAATTACTATAAAACAGGGAAAATGAAACAGAGTAAGCTTTAAAGCTTAGTAAGTTCGTATAACCTGAAATTTAACTTACCATTTATCATTTAAGGTAAGCAAACTAAATATACTCAAACCAATTTAACCAATTGTCTAACACATATCCTCATCAACCATGTTAGTCATGTATTTCATAGAAATATCAAGAAACATATATGACCTCAATAATAATCAAATTGCCATATACATAAATTTTCCACATCATGTGTCCATATAACATGTACAAATCATTTCCATGTATTTCAAATATATTCGGGTAATAGTTCATTTCAAATCCATGTTATCTCATGTTAGAACTTTGCCCGTTACACTTTTTAAAATATTGATGGATACAAAGGTAGTACACAGAAAGTGTACAAAACTGTAATCCGTCAATTCATGTATTATCCATCAATTCATATTCGAGAATACTCATAAGAGCACATGAACGGGAAGCTCTTCCGAGCCATATAACAGGAAGCTAATGTAAGCCATATAACAGGAAGCTCTAGAGAGCCATTAATCAGGAAGCTCTAGAGAACCATTAATTAGGAAACTCGTGCGAGCCATATATCGGGAAACTACGGAGAGCTATTAGTCGGGAAGCTCATGAAAGAACCTTTAATCGGGAACCTCTGTAGAGCCATACTTCAGGACGCTCATAAGAGCTGCGGTGTGTCCACAACACATGCAAAATCACAACCAATCGGGATGCTCCAAAGAGCTATTAACGTGAAGCTCGTGAGAGCCATATATCGGGTAGCTCAAGTGAGCTAATATCGAGATGCTCATGAGAGCTAATAATGGGACGCTCTTGCAAGCTATGGTGTGTCTGCAACATATGCAGGACCACAACCAATTCGGGAACCTTGTATCCATCAAATTTTTATTTATTCAAACAGAACTTAATATTTGTCGGTTATCATCAGATATGTGATTAATTTCATATACATGACAATTTATACAAATCACACTCAACAATATTCAATTTAAAACATATAAATGTACAATTTAGTTACACAAATTTAACTCGACAGTGTTCGTGTACACAAAAGCTACTAATACGTTACTTTCTCTTTTCCACGATCTAACTCCAGATCTGATCTATCCGGATCTATACGAATGAATTTAGCATAAATTAATATTCAATTTAATCCAATTCACATCTTTGGAAAAATTATTATTTTGCCCCTATACTTTTAATTAATTATGATTTCGTTCCTAGGCTCGGAAAATGAAATTCATGCAATTTAATCCTTATTCCAAGCCTAGCCAATTTTTACATGTAACAATAACAACCCATGCATTTCATAAAATTTAGAATTTTTCCATGAATTTTCCATCTTTTCAATTTAGTCTCTAAATCACAATTTCATCAAAATTCTCTTTACAGAAATTGTTTATCTATCAACAACCTTTCATTTTCTACCATGAAACGTCATAATTCATATACACTCATCCATGGAAAAGCACTAGTACTTTGATAACTTTGCAAATTAATCCTTGAGATAGCTAGATTAAGCAATTACGATCTCGGAAACATTAAAATTATTAAAACAGGACAAGAATACTTACCCAATTAAGCCAAATAAGCTTGCTCAAAACTCAACACCATAGCTAGGGTTTCCATGTCTTTAATTTTAGGAAAGATGATAAATATGATGATATTTTTATTATTTAATCATTTATCATCATTTATTATTTCAACTTTCCAATTTAATCCTTTTCTTTAATGAATTTTCCAATGATGACTAGTGATACTTATCTATTAACTCCACTAATTGGTCTATTTGCCATATAAGGACCTCAAATTTTGAATTCCATAGCTATTTGATCCCTTTAGCTACTAGAATTCAATTTTTGCACTTTATGCAATTTGGTCCTTTATATCCAATTAGACATGTAACCGATAAAATTTCTTTACGAAATTTTCATACGATATTTAAATCTTAATGCGGACCATGAAATAATATTAAAATAATTTTTCTTCAGGACTCAGATTTGTGGTCCCGAAACCACTGTTCCGATTTCACTAAAAACGGGCTATTACGGAACTAAACATCACTCAAACACACATTAAAATGCCAATTCAAGATCCTAATTCCATGCATACAATCCTAGTGTATTTAAGTACTTAAACATACCTCATTTAGCCATTTCCAAAACATACAAAACATACCATAAAATACCATTATCAAGCTATTACAAACATACCAAAAGAACCTTACATACATGCACTTTTAAGTTACCAAAGTGACATACTTTGGTAAAACAAATTACCCAAAGCAACATCAACATCAAAACATTAACATCCAAATCAACATTACATAACATCCTACACATGTCATTATAAACCTTGGCCAAAGTGCTCAGAAACTACCAATTTGTTTGTTGAATAGTGTGATAGTTCTCCGACGAGCTTCCAACCAAATCGAGCTTCCGGTAATCCATAAAATAAAGGAAAACAACTACATAAGCAATGAATTCTTAGTAAGCTCGTATAAACAAAAACATAACTTACCATTTCACTTGCATAATATAAAGCATAAGTATAAAATCAACCAAAACCATAAGCTTGGCATAAGCCTATACAACATCATCAAAATCACAAGTTAGTGCTCTTGTACATGGTTCAAATGAATTCATCCATAAAAAAGTAGATTTGCACATATAATCTCATCATTTGGGTCATAATTTCTTTTAATAAGTTCATGATATATTCCATTTGATCACTTACCATTTCGTTCCTTTTCATACCCATTGAACCATCTAGAATTACATTGGAAACACAAGAAAGCTCACACAAAGTGTGCCTGTACATATAACCGTAACATTTCCTTTACATCATTGCTCACACGAGCTGTAAAATGGGTCTGATCACACGAGTTGTGGGTCAAAACGTAAGCTACATGATGCTGCTTACATGAGCTGTGAAGAATTCTCAACAAATGCAGGACTTCAGCCATTCAAGACCAGCACTTGAAATGTAACAGTCCGTTTTCAGTGAAATCAGAACAGTGGTTTCGAGACCACAAAACCGAAGTCGAAAAAAGATATTTTTATTATTATTTTATGTTCTACGGTATGATAGAAATACCATATAAAAATTTAGTTAAGAAATTTTACTATTTACATGCTTAATTTGATACAAAAGACTAAATTGCGTAAAGTGCAAATGTTGTGTTCTAATAGCTAAAGGTATTAAATAGTTATAGAATTTTAAATTGGAGGTCATTATATAGTAATTAGCCATTAAAGTTGTTAATGGATAAGTATGAGTAATCATCATTGATAATTATTTGTTTAAAAGCAAACAAAATATCCTTATTATTATTAAAAAAAATTTGTCCAAGCCGACTCATAAACAAGTGTACTATTATTTATGGAATTTCTTCTAAATTGAAGTTAAGATTTGCAAGGTAAACATTTCTTTTCTTTCTAATCAAACATTTCCTTAATATTGATAAATATTTCCATATAAATTTGCATGTTTACCGATTCATTAGATTGTCATTCAACTTATTTTTCCTTGGCGTTTAAAGGATAAAAATTGTTTCAAACATTTAAGTCGATTTCGAGTTTGAGTGTAGGATATGAGAATGTGTCCGATGCAAATAGATTTTATTTTAAAGTTTTTTAAATATATGTAAAGGACTTTGAATATGTTGTCCTCATACTTATATACCAAAAACTAATTCCGAATAAAAGAAGAAGAAAGTAACATAGGAGCTGGTTCTATAATACAATTCCATGTTTTGAACATTTTAAGCATATTGGAGCTAATAAAACAATCTTGAAATCATACAATAAAATCCATAATCTGATCTCTCAAATGCTTCATTTGTATGTATACTGATTTTTGTCATAATTTGCATTTACAAAATGAATAACAATTGTTGTCATCTCGAAAAATCCCTTAATTAAAGCTTGATTATGACACAAGCTCTCCTTCTTCAATATTCATCATACAGATCATTGCCTTTGGTTTCATCTTCTGGGTAATCGTGTTAGAGGAACAAGCCTAGCCGATGTAAGGGATTCAAACCCGAATGAGAGCCTCCACACAAAATCATGAGCTCTTTTTGTCTCCAAATTCAATTCAACCCAACCTCTTTTGCAGTGCAATCCTAAATGCTTCTCTTTCTCCATCCTGTATAGTTTTTGTAGCTCAGAGATCATCTTTAATATCTTCATATCGATTAGTGTCTTTCGAGTAGTCATGTTTGAGGAACAAACCTAACTGGTGCAGCGGATTCGGACCAGAAAAAGAGCCTCCACAGAGATTCTCGAGCTTCATTTGTGTCTCTAAATTCAATTGGATCCCAGCCAAGTTTACCATCTTTTGCAATGCAATCCTAGTTGTGTCTCTTTCTCGATCTTGTATTGTTTTCTCAGCAGCTTCGATAGCTCGGATAAGATCTTGAACCTTTACCTCCTCTTTAGTAATAAAAATATAGGCTCGAAAAATTGATTTAGACAAAAAAAAATAAGGCCTTTTTAAAAAATGAGACTGGCCTTGAGTAAGACATTTTGGCCCGAGGTCAGCCCGGATCCACTAAAAGACAAAAAAATTATTTTTTAATATTATTTTCTTGTTATTTGCTTACTATTTTGCTACCATTTTACTATTATGTTGCTTCTATTTTGTTGTTATTGTTTGGATATTGTATAAAACTTATTTTATTGTTAATTTTGTTATTATTTTAGAGAGATTTACTTATTAAGTTGTATCTATTTTAGTGTTAATTTTGATATTCTTAATATTTTTGATGTATTATATATATTTTAAAATTATATAAAATAATATAAAAATTAATATGAGCAGATGGAGTTGAACTCAAATTTTAACATTTTTATTCGAATTAATTTTAGGTAAAATTTTAAACCTATTTTTTAAATCGGACTCAAGCCTAACAAATGGACCTGAATCTTTAATTCAACCCCACCCGATCCGGGCATGCTCACCTCTACTCTTGTTGATGTTGTAGTATTTGAGATACTTGTCCTTTTACCAATCGAATTTAAATATAAAAGTCAACATTTTCTAATAATAATAATCGAACAACCCAACATTGTGGAATAATGATGACGATGAAGATCATCGTGGTAATAATAATTGATAGAAAGGGACATTTTGGTAAATTCAGATAGAATATTCCAAAATCATAATCATCATCGGACCGCTTCCCAACGCCATCACCTCCCAACTATTCTCTCTTTCATTCATTCATCTTGCCTCTACCTTCCGCAATGTCCGCAACCGCCGCTAGCCTCCGCCGCGTCGCCGCCGTTGCTACAGCGGCAGTAGCTGTTACTGCCTGCGGTGGCGCTGTTCTCTTACCTCCGTCTGTTTCTTCCAATGACCGCGGCGTTGGCCCCGTCGTTGAGTCCACGAGGCGGACGATCAGTGATCCAAACGCCATTGTTCCTTCCAGAAGTGTCCAGGAATCGACTCTGATCGGTGCCAGCTCGACTAGTCCACTCGACATCCTGGTCGTAGGCGGCGGTGCCACCGGCTGCGGCGTTGCTCTGGACGCTGCCACTAGAGGCCTCCGTGTCGGCCTTGTTGAGCGAGAGGATTTCTCTTCCGGAACGTCTTCTCGGTCTACGAAGCTAATTCATGGAGGTAAGCATATATTGTTAATTTGTCTGTTTGATATCTATTTTCACTGTTTTAATGGAAACGTAAGTTAACAATTAAATTTAAAAAAAGTGAAAGAACTTCAAGTTGATTTGCGTGATTATATATGCATTTTCTTGGTTACTTGTTTGATTGCTGATTTTAACATTAGAAGAGGCCAAATCCAAATGATGAGTGCATTGATTCGAAATTTTAGAAAGAGAAAAGGCTAAAATTTTAGGAACTCGCTCCATGTGAAGAAGATATTAAGGTCTTTGCTGCTTTGGGATCTAGCAATATAGCTCTTGACTTTTTATTTTTTATTTTTTACTTAGAGAGCAAAGAGTTAAACACATAAGGACATCAAATAATCCTTATAAAATTTTATATCCAATATTCTGGTATCATTTCCGAAAAGTATTGCATCCTTGTATTAATTTGTTAATACACGGGTTTTCTTTGGAATTTTGAAGTGCTTTCTGCAGCTTGTCTTTTGATTAAGGTTAAAAGTTTCAAGTCTGGAAAATCTTTGTTTTGAACCATATAAAGTGTTTGACGGATAGCAATTGATGCTACAATTTTAGTTGCCGCCTTTAGGCTGAACAACACTAAATTGTATTCCTTAAAATAGGTATATGAAGCTAATTCCAGTTCTTCTTCATATGCTTGTTTCAGCTTTTAAGCTAATGCATTTGTTAAATTTGGTTAGGGGTCCGATACTTGGAGAAAGCTGTCTTTAACCTTGACTACGGGCAATTGAAGCTGGTTTTCCATGCACTTGAGGAGCGTAAACAGGTTATTGAGAATGCGCCTCATCTCTGCCATGCCTTGCCATGCATGACACCTTGTTTTAACTGGTTTGAGGTAGTATACTACTGGATGGGCTTGAAAATGTACGATTTGGTCGCAGGACGCCATATATTACATTTGTCCAGATATTATTCAGTGCAAGAATCTATTGAGCTCTTCCCTACTCTTGCAAGAAAGGGTAAAGATAAAAGCTTGAGGGGCACAGTTGTGTACTACGATGGGCAGATGAATGACTCTCGCCTAAATGTTGGATTAGCTTGCAGTGCTGCACTTGCTGGAGCAGCAGTGCTTAACCATGCAGAAGTTGTATCATTTCTTAAAGATGAAGGTACCGAGCGGATAATTGGTGCAAGAATTAGTGACAAGCTGTCAGGTACGGCCTGCATCTCCTTTGAACAATAAAATATTCATACAAATCATTAGTCGATTTGAGCATATGACAATATACATGTCTGTCTTGATTAGTCTGTTTTCTAGGTCTTCATCAAATACCTCAAGTTTGCAATGAAAGAAAAAAAAGTCCAAAGGGCTATAAAATTTAATAATTACTTGTTAATAATCCTGTAAGCAGTTGATTTCTAAGTGCAGAAAGCCATAACACTTACTGTTGTTCTCTGACTTGACCCTGTCTTTCAATGATAGTAACAGATTCACACGCATTTTAGTTTCATTTCTTGACATTCACAAGTACCTTATGTCTTGAACCTACCAATTAATTTCTGTCCAAGCAGCTGATTGTGATATTGTAGTTGACTTGCTCTAATTAGGAATGACTAAAATACATGATTCAGCTTTCCCTTATAGGATCTTGAATTTTGAAATATACCAAAATTAAGATAGAAAATTGTATAGTTTGAGTGTTTAGCTTATCCTAATTTCTTAGAATTGACAGCTGGGATGCTACAGAGGAGAAATGCTTGAGAATGAAAGTTTTCATCGAACTTGAAAGCTTTCCATCCAAATTATATGAAGTACTTAATTTCTTGTTTGTAACTGAACGTTAATAATATTAAAATCTTAAAAATGCAAGATGCTGCTGTTTTATGGTTGGAATTAGTAAGCATTTTTCTTCCACTTTACACCATTTGTTATTTGACTTTTACATTCCAAAATAGTTTATTTCCTAGTCAATTTATCTTTTCATTTTGGCTAATCTCATGTACTGTAAGGTTAAAGAAGTGTTAAGTAATTCTTGATATTTTTATTAAGATGATGAGAAGAATAAAACATTTTGTTCGTATGTAGGGAAAACGATTTTGCATGCATATGCACCAAAACATGTTTGCAGCAAGACTTGCACATTAAAAATTTCTTTCTTCAGCATATCGCTGCATACCAATAATGGTGTAATTAGGTAGCTTAAGTGGTGATCTGTTTGATCTTTTTGTTCATTGCTATATAAACAGGCCAAGAATTTGAAACCTATGCAAAAGTTGTTGTGAATGCGGCTGGACCATTTTGTGACTCTGTAAGGAAAATGGCTAACAAGGATGCACAGGCCATGATTTGTCCTAGCAGTGGTGTACATGTTGTTCTCCCTGATTATTATTCTCCTGAAGGAATGGGTTTGATTGTCCCTAAAACTAAGGATGGACGTGTTGTCTTCATGCTTCCATGGTTGGGGAGAACTGTAGCTGGCACTACGGATTCTAATACTTCCATCACTGCACTTCCAGAACCACATGAGGATGAAATACAATTTATACTTGATGCTATATGTGATTATCTTAACATCAAGGTATAATCTGGATTTGTCAATCTTTGATATGTACTTTGTCCTTCAAGTTTATTTCTATTTCTGTCTCATTTTTGGGTATATGTTTAGTCTAGTTTTCAACTAAAATTATGACTTAAAACTCTTAGGTACGACGCACAGATGTTCTTTCTGCTTGGAGTGGTATTCGTCCATTGGCAATGGATCCTACTGCAAAGAACACTGAGAGCATCTCTCGAGATCATGTTGTTTGTGAGGATTATCCTGGTTTGGTCACAATAACTGGTGGAAAGTGGACTACTTATCGAAGGTAATATTTACTTTGTTTTTGGTAAATTTTCCTTTTATATTGGTGGTTTCCAGTAGATCTGACAATATTAGACACAACACGAAGACAAGATGGATAAATACCTAAAACACGACACGACGAAAGAAAAACATCACGAGCAAGACAAGATACATGAATCTGTCAATATTTATATAGTACAAATTATTAATGTATCAAATTTTATATAAATATAAAATACCTTAAATACAATTATGAATGGTAAAATACTCGAGAATGATGCAGATACACAAATAGTTAGGTCTAGTTTACAGTAGTTCAGGCGAATTTATTTTTATTGATAACTAATGTTGGAGAATTTGGAGGGTAAACTGTTGAACTACAAATTAATTGATGGGCATACTCTATTCCCTTGATATTCGAGCACGGCATCTTGTTCGTTTGATCTCCTTTCTTTCCTTGTTTTCTTTTCGATAAGAACTTTCAAACTTACTGGAATTATTTTCAGCATGGCAGAAGATGCGGTTAATGCAGCTATCAAGTCTGGTAAGCTAAGCCCTAGGAATGAATGTATAACAGGCAACCTACGGCTGGTCGGTGGAGATGGATGGGAAAGCTCATCTTTTACTGTTCTTGCTCAGCAGTACGTACGCATGAAGAAGACACATGGTGGGAAAGTTGTTCCAGGAGTAATGGACACAGCTAGCGCAAAGCATTTGTCTCATGCTTATGGGACCTTAGCGGAACGAGTAGCCACCATAGCTCAGGTTGGTTTGCTATGCTCTCACAAGTCATAAGTGTTAATTATTTGGCTCAGTAGTTGATCTGTGATCATCTTCTCAAATCCCAGAGTTTGAATCCATCCTCCCCAAAATAAAACCTCTATCGATCTAACATAGAGTGGTTTGGGAACAATCAAATATGGCAAAGTCTATCTTCTTTGTATTCGATTTAACAATTTCAAATCTGCCTTTGAATTTCTAGAATGAAACACTGGGTAAGAGGCTTGCCCATGGTTACCCATATCTGGAGGCCGAGGTTGCATACTGTGCTCGAAATGAGTACTGTGAATCTGCTATTGATTTCATCGCCAGGAGATCTCGCCTTGCTTTCCTTGACACCGATGCAGCAGGCCGTGCATTGCCACGAATTATCGAAATACTTGCTAAGGAGCACAATTGGGATCGGTCGAGGCAGAAGCAAGAAATGCAGAAGGCTAGAGAATTTTTGGAAACTTTCAAGTCTTCAAAGAATGCACAGTTCCATGACGGGAAACACCAGTAGTGGCTAGTGAGTATGATTTCCTATCCTGTTAACCCGCGCAAATACTTCTAAAAGTTTCTTATACCAAATTAACTATATGTTGCAGTTAACTTCGCTTTTAGGGTTTTCGACATCGATGAAACAGAATTTTGAAGCTCAAAATGTTGGATTTCCAATGTTCATACAGGTATGTATATCATCTTCATTCTACTGCACAAGCGGAATGTCATAGCATGAACATACTTCGAAGGCACTCGGTTTTATTGAGCTTGCTTTACATATAATAAGTAATAACGCAACTTTTTCCTTAATTAATACAAGTGTTTATTGTATGACGCTATTTGTTTATTATATGTTTATTAGTTTTTTTTAACAGTAATCTCATTATAAATTTTTATAATATTTGTTTTTATTTATTTTATATAATGTCTAGAATAAATCATATTCCTTCCCCAACCCTTAAATAATAGGATAATGTGTTTCATGATAATACTTAATAAAATTAAAATATAATAAAAATTACCATGATAAGAAGTTTTACCTTAATTGTTTTAATTTTCAATTATATACATCGCATAGGAATGATTTGTTCAGTGGCAGATTTATTTTTCTTAAAGGGTTTATACTTATAAGTATTATAGTAACTATAATTATGAATAATATGTTCTAATAATTACAATAAAATTTTAATATGATCAAATTATTTTTTAAATTTTGTAATAAATTTATTAAACGGCCAGATGATTGTACGAATTTTTAATTTTTTAAAATTTCGATTGTCACATTTCAATCTTTTTAAGTACTATTTTCCATTATTAATTAATAATAAAACATATTATTTTATTTAAATTTAATTATAATATGTATTATCAAATCTGGGTTCAATTCAAGCTTAATTTAGGGTTTATTAATAAATTATCTTTCCAACCATATATCAATTTTCATATCAGACTTTTAAAGTTTATTTATTTCTAATAAATGGTATTTAAATTATTGGTTTTGTTTCAATTTATAGAAGAAGAAAACAATACGATTCAATAAAAATGTGACATACGGCATGTTTGCACATTGCATAAATTCGTTTGTTTGATTTTTTTTAATTAAATTTAATGAATAATCTTTCAAAAAAGTTAAATTGCTTTTCTTTAAACAGTTATTGAAACTTTAATTTTTTAACCATGTTAACGTGATATTATTTTTTATATGCACATCAATAAATAATTTAAAAAATCATAAAAATATTTAAAAAAATAAAAAATTTCAAAAGAATTATAAGAAACTTTACAAAAATTAAAAAAAAAAGTATGAAGTACATATAGATTATCATGCAAGTTATCTTGCTGAAAAATTTAATGTTTTAGTTAATATTTTTGTTAAAAAACAATAATTCGGCTTTTTATGAAAGGTTGATGGCTCTTTTTGAAAAATTGAGAGTCAAATTTAGCTAAAAAAAGAATAACGGCCAAATAAATAAAAATGTAAATGTTAAGGGTTAAATTTGGCATTATACTTATTTTATAAAGATAAAATTTATACTTGTTATATTCCTCCACCAAGCAAACACACGTCAACACTAGAACTATCGCTGACATGTACTAACTTCCTCTAAAAGAGCATCCCAACAGACCTCTCATTCACAATATCCCTGAATGTGACCACTCGCTCTACCTCAAAAGAGTCCTCCACTCGAGTTTAAGTGTGGATATTATCCTAATGTGGACACTCTTCCAAGAAAATAAGGAACCTATTTAAGTTAAACTACCTTGTATTGATAGAATCTCATGATACGTACATATGATTATCCATTACATATTTAACGGGACTAAATATATATTCTGACACATCATATCCATTAACAATGGGACCTCTCCTATAAAACAATGAATAGATGATCGATCTTTTAGCACCCTAGAATTATTCTAAACACTTATCTTCTGATCAATCTGTTCTATTATCCTTGTTCTGGCTCTCGTACTCTTTGGGTGAATCAGCCTCAATTACACCACTTTGATCTCTTTTTGCTTCGTCTTGTCTACCTCCATTATTGTATTTTGTATCGACAATAGTTTAGGTATTACTTTTGATAAATTTTATTGATAATGACGTGCTTTTTTAATAAAAGATGAAATTAATAGTATCACTTTTCAAAAAACAAACTTTGAGGATCAAACTGAAAAACAAAATATAGCGCAAGGGTCAATTTATGAAAATCCATTAACTTATGCACAGAGGACGCCCTCGCTGGCTCGGCCATGACGGCTACACAGTTACAACTTGCAAGTAATTTTTATAATTTTTTAACAAAACGACAAGTCGTTTTGAGTTTTGGTTCCTATTATCAACTAAATGCTGTTCTAGTAAAATTTTTCTCAGGAAACAAACACTACTTTTTCCCCCGCCATCTCTACCCCTTTAAGCAGCCCTCCCTCTCACTATATAGTGTGAAAGAAAGCTCAATGAACTCACCAAATGAAACCCCTGATCAATTCTCCCAATTCCCCCTTCCCCATTTCACTCTCACTCCACCTTTACCAAACCCTAACCCTAATTTCCCTCCAATCCCAAACCCAACTCCAACACTAACCCCAGTCCTCGATTCTAACACCAATGCTACACCTTCTCTCGATGACCAACTTCTACCCTTCCCAGTTCCCAAGAAACGACGTCGCGGCAGGCCCCGACGCACTGCCTCAACCTCATCGTTTCAACTCCTTACCTTCCCCAACGATTCATTCAACCCCAATGTTCCATACTCTGACCCTAACCCTTATTCGATTCCCTCATCAGTAGCGGCGTCGACACAAACTTCACAACCCAAAATTGCTGACGAGATCATCGTTATCAATAAAGAATCGACGGCTGAGGCTCTCACCGCTCTTTCCGCTGGATTCCCTGCTGATTCTCTCACTGAGGAAGAAATTGACTTCGGCGTAGTTTCCTCTGTTGGTGGCATCGAGCAGGTAAATTACATTCTTATTCGAAATCACATTATTGCGAAATGGCGCGAAAATATATTCAATTGGGTGACTAAAGAAATGTTTGTTGATTCTATACCACAACATTGTCGTACGCTCTTAGATTCTGCTTATGATTATTTGGTTACTCATGGATATATAAATTTTGGGGTTGCCCCAGCAATCAAGGACAAAATTCCTGTCGGTCTTAGTAAAGGTAATGTGGTTATCATTGGTGCTGGATTGGCGGGGCTGGCTGCGGCTAGACAGCTAATGAGGTTCGGATTTAAGGTGACAGTTTTGGAAGGGAGGAAGAGAGCAGGTGGGAGGGTTTATACAAAGAAGATGGAAGGAGGGAATAGGGTGAGTGCAGCTGCGGATTTAGGCGGGAGTGTATTAACGGGTACATTGGGGAATCCATTAGGGATCATGGCAAAACAGTTGGGTGCTTCGCTTTTTAAGGTGAGGGATAAGTGTCCGCTTTATCGGATGGATGGGAGTCCGGTGGATCCAGATATGGATATGAAGGTGGAGACAGCTTTTAATCGGCTTTTGGATAAGGCTAGTAAGCTTAGGCAGTTAATGGGGGAGGTTTCCATGGATGTTTCACTTGGGGCAGCATTAGAGACGTTTAGACAGGTTTATAGAGATGCAGTAACTGAAGAGGAGATTAATTTGTTCAATTGGCATCTTGCAAATTTAGAATATGCAAATGCAGGATTGGTTTCAAAGCTTTCACTTGCATTTTGGGACCAAGATGATCCATATGACATGGGAGGGGATCATTGTTTCTTGCCTGGAGGGAATGGAAGGTTGATTCAGGCTCTAGCAGAGAATGTGCCTATTTTATATGAGAAGACTGTGCATACTATTAGGTATGGCAGTGATGGAGTGCAGGTTACAGCAGGAAATCAGGTGTTTGAAGGTGATATGGCACTATGTACTGTTCCTCTTGGAGTTTTAAAGAGTGGGTCAATAAAGTTTGTTCCTGAGTTGCCTCAGAGGAAACTTGATGGGATAAAGAGGTTGGGATTTGGGTTGTTGAATAAGGTCGCTATGCTTTTCCCTTATGTATTTTGGGGTACAGATCTTGATACCTTTGGGCATCTTACTGAAGATCCAAGTCGCCGAGGGGAGTTTTTTCTATTTTATAGCTATGCAACAGTTGCTGGTGGTCCTCTCTTGCTTGCTTTAGTAGCAGGAGAAGCTGCACATAGGTTTGAGACTCTGCCTCCTACAGATGCAGTAACCCAAGTTCTCCAAATTCTCAAGGGTAATCAATTTTGATTTCTTGTGTTAAATAATTTATTTGTTGCATCTTCTTTTTTTCCTGTAAGCTTGAAATATATCCTGTAGTCTGAAACACCGAAAGACAGTCATTAGCTGCTAAAGGTATATTAATGTTGTGGTGCATTCTTATCTTCTTTATGTACTGGTTGCTCATATGGCTTAAATTCATGGCAGCTTCTTTGAATATTTGAATAATCGCTAGCACTTTGTCATTTATTTTATTTGAATGTGCTAAAAAGGAAGCATTAACATTTGATACATTTTTAAAAGAAATTTTATATGTCTTGGTTGCTTGTGTGGTTCATTTTAATTGCAATATGCAACTTTCTTGGGTTTGTCATTGTCTTATGTGCATATTCTACAAAGAAAGGGCGAAGTGTCCTGTGGATTTGAACCAGCACCTATATTGTATCTTGTGTCCTAAAATTTTATTGTTCTCGGTTATGCGAGTATTCTTAGACTGTGTATAATTGTCTGCAGGTATATATGAACCGCAAGGAATCACTGTCCCTGAACCCCTCCAAACAGTCTGTACTAGATGGGGTGGTGATCCCTTTAGCCTAGGTTCGTACTCTAATGTTGCTGTGGGAGCATCTGGGGATGACTATGATATATTAGCAGAAAGTGTGGGGGATGGAAGACTTTTCTTTGCTGGGGAGGCCACTACACGTCGATACCCTGCCACCATGCATGGAGCTTTTCTTACTGGGCTCAGGGAAGCTGCAAATATGGCTCAATATGCCAAGGCTCGGACTGCAAAGAAAAAGATAGACAGGAGTCCTTCAAATAATGTTCATTCTTGTGCTTCCCTCCTTATGGATTTGTTCAGAGAACCTGATTTGGAATTCGGGAACTTTTCTGTTATTTTTGGTCGAAAGAATGCTGATCCAAAGTCACCAGCAGTTTTGAGGATAACATTCAGTGAGCCCCGAAAGAAGAATCAGGAAGGTTCAAAGACAGATCAGCAACATTCTAATAAGGTGCTTTTTCAGCAGCTACAGTCGCATTTTAATCAGCAACAACAGCTACATGTTTACACATTGTTATCTAAGCAACAGGCACTTGAGCTGAGAGAAGTGAGAGGTGGTGATGAGATGAGGTTGAACTACCTCTGTGAAAATCTGGGAATTAAGCTGGTGGGACGGAAGGGTTTGGGACCTAATGCTGATTCTGTCATTGCATCTATAAAAGCACAGAGGGGTGTCCGGAAACCCTCAACAACTCCTGTGGTTCTAAAATCTGGTGAGAATCATTGTTTATTCTTTGATTTATATTTCTCTCCAAAATATAAGAGCTTGAAATAACATTTATATGGTTTTGGTAAAGGGGCATCGAAGATGAAACCAGGCACTTTAAAGCAAAAATTCATTAGGTAAGAGCCGAATTTTCAATTCTTTCTTCATATGCTCATTAAAGATCTCCGTATGATCAAATGAAGGACTATTACCTGAACCCCTCTGTTCTCCATTTGTTATTCTTATTTTCACAGGAGGGCTAAAATAGTCCGCAACACTAAAGGGATGATTCCAGCTCTGGTTCCGAATGCAGCAAATGGCAATATGCCAGAGGAAATGAAAGTGATAAAGCAGGCTCCTCCTGACTCCTCTGCTTCGGGTATGTCTGAAGGCTTCTAGTTTCCTTATTAGTCTCATCTTCTGTGGTACATTTCTTTTCCATGCAGTTAATTGTTCTCGTTAAGTTTTCTTTCTTTTTGTTGCTATTTTTGTGTCAAATCTCTTGATTGTTCAATTTGTGCCTTTGTTCCACCTTTCTGTAATTCACATGGTGTGTGCTTGGGCAAATTTGTTCCACCTTTCTCTTTATGAAAGTTGTTGGGGAAATTTGCACGTGTTTATTCTTGATTTGATTGTGATGACAAAACCAAGATGGTAAGCTTGATCCGAATATACTTATATCATCTGTCTGTCGATGTAGAATGGGTAAATATTTTCAAATGGAAAATCTGAATATAAGAAAGTTCCATTTTGTTAGGGCAAAACCAAGGTGAGATGTTGAAGCAATGAGCTGGGTATGTCTGTGTGTCCTTTTCTGAAGATCTTGAGAGTTCTTGGTCAGTGACATTGCCTAAGCCTGACTATTCTGCTGCCACCCCCCCCCCTTCTTCTTTAAATGCATAGAGCTTGCATTATTGCTTTTCCCGTCATTTGGTTAAACTCTCGGCTCAATCGGTTTTCCTGTGAAGTTGTCTTTTCCACTTGGCCTATATCCTCAAAGGTTATAAATGCTACAGTTAGCTATACATCAAGCGAGAACCTGTTTTTGGCAATGGTTGGGATGCATTTATCGAGTGTCCGTTCCCCATCAAAGACATCTCTGCCACCTTCTGCAGCCCCAACTTGACTTCAAAATCACTTCTCCGGAACATTATCAACAAAGCTTGTGATCACAGTTTGGCTATGATGACAAACTGTTTAATATTCATGAAGCCTGTTGTTACCAGATCCGAGGGAGAAATGTTCTGCTGTGGCTGAGGATTTCCAGTAAGACGCAGTGTGAGAAAAAGAACAGGCAATGGTTCTTTTACAGAGTTCACGATTGACCTCACCCCATCAAACAAACTGAGAAAATTGACCCGATCTCGCCATTTACAAGGATGGCTGCTGCTTACTATACCCTCAAGGCTGGAATTATAGGATCTCTGATCAACGATGACTTGTAAGAGTTAAAATTACATCGGCCTCAACGTTACTCGGATTTGGATGGAGTATTGATGTGTTTTAACACGGTATGTTCAATTTTCTTAAATATTTACTAGCATTTGGGCAAATATCTATTTATGTATATCTTGTAGTCAATACCTAATTGTACATCAGGAGATATAGGAAGTTTTGGGCAAATATGAGGAAAAAACGATGTGCATGATGCTTGCTGGGAATGTTGAATATTGAGAGATTTTATTTAAGTTCAACTTCACTGTAAATATTTTTCTTTTATTTGTGTTGGCTTTTAATTCCTTATATATGTTTTGTTTCATTGCGTTCCCGCAAGATTAGGGGCGCACGTCCAAGGGCATGGTGCTCATTTTTAATTTGGGTTTTTTTTTTTTTATAATAAAAATGTATAAATATTAAAATTATACATTAATTTCAATGTGTAAATTTGATGCATGAATTTTAATCTAGTTTATACATATGAAATTTTAATTTTAGGTATGAAGGTTTGAATTTGTTCCTATTTTTAATCATTTTCAGTAAGCCTTTTTCTAATTACTATTATAACATATTTAGTCTTCAATACTTAAATATTCTGTCAATTTGATCCTAATACTAAATAATTTAACAAATTTAACTTTTCATATTTATAACTTCTATCAATTTGCTTCTTAAATACATCTTCATTATAAATCGAAATTATATAAAACAACAAAAAAATTAATTGGAAAATGTTTGTAATGTATCGTTTTCGGTGAGAAATTGTTTTTTTTTTCAGCTGATAATCTCTTTCTCGTTGAAACATATCAAGAAAATATTTATTTTTATTAAATTGAAATCATCTCATGAAATTAAACTTGAAACAATCAAATCACATCGGGAACGAAATGTGGACGTAATAAAAAAAAAGAAGTGATAAAAAGTTTTTTGAGAAACTCTCAAAATTGATTAAGTAAAAAGAAGAACATTGTGCTTATTTTTTCATTAAAAAACCGAGAGTAATAATCTTTCATTGTTATTGTTTTTATATCTCCAATTTATTATTAAATCACCGTACTAAAAAAATTACACTAGGTTCAATTCTCAAGAAAGATTGGAGAGGGTACAGACGGTCTTGCTTAAAACCCAACCTCCTAGACAGAGTATCCCACCAATGTAATTTAATAGCAAAATATATTACTACAAATGTACCCTACAAAATATTGAAAGTAAAAAACATAAAGAATTTCAAAATTTTAACGAGGTTCAACAAATTATGCCTACATCTTCAGATTCTACCAAATATATTTTACTACAAAAATATAAATGAAAAATTACAAGAGGGAAAATTTGTCTCATGAAAGAACAACAAATTTTGAGATGATTTAAAGTTGGAGCGACCACCTCTATTTATAATAGTATAAGCACTCTACAACCTTGTATTTTTTAGACGGGGGATTGTGCTGTTTCAACATTATTTTCATGTTAGATAAATATAATATTCATGTATACCATATATAAATGTAAATGTAAAATGATACTACATTGATAATAATATTTTTAGTAATTTGTGAAAATTAAATCGAATAATTTTTTGTGTGTATAATTGTACAAAATCAAAATTCATTTATCACATTGTATATTGGACAAAAAATTATGTGTAGTTTTTATGACTTTTTATCATCAAATATATACTAAATAAAATAATATTCTCAATTAAAATAAAAATATATATTATATTACTAAATTAAACCAGTGATTTGTCTCAATTATTACAGGTAAATTTGCAGGTCACTTTCCTTTTTAATATTTTATTTCCTTTTTAATCTTATTTGAAAATAATATATATGGTAAGCCGAGATGTTACATAATTAATGCTCGTAGAGGAAATCTCAACCAAAATTCATAATATTGTGACAGGCACCCCAAGTTTTTGATAGATTTCAATTTAACCCTTTAAATAATGGATATTATTATTCAAATTCAAGATTCTTAAATCACTTGACAAGAATATTACATGTCTAAGTTCACTCGAATTTGTAATTTTTAAAAGATTTAATCCACGGTTTATTGTCAATAAAATAAAGAAATTTTAATTTATCCTAAAACATTTCTTAAAAACATTCATTAGCAAAAACCATAAATAATCATAAATTTAGTGTTTGCAAATCCTTGAAACTTTCATGTTCACTAATTAAACATGTTTATGGAAGATTGAATACTAATGTCACAAAAATTGGGTTGCAATTATAACTAAGATATTCTAAATACCTTGAAAAAATTTAACAAATAAACATGAGAAATCAAATTGCTTAGAAATTTAACATGTTTGATCACAATTCAATTAATATCAATTATGTATTTTTCTAATTTCTTGATGATCAAATAAAGTAAAAGATATAAATTAATAATATGCCCTCATAAATGCGAGTGAGTTAAGTGAAATAGCACGCGCGAGATACATTTTCATGTAACATATGTAAAAATTATCCCCATACATTTAATAACTTATGTTCAAAATAATTGTATAACCAAAAGAATTAACCTAAATAATTTTTTTTAAAAAAACAATTATGCTCAATCAATTTAGAAAGACATATATATGTCCAAGGGTAAAATTGAAAATGATTCAATACCTTAAGGGACAAATGCAAAAGAAAAGAGGAAAATGAGAGGCAAATTTGCAAAATTACCAACCCACACTTGGGCTATATATAGGTATGAGAAATGGAGAAGGTTCATACAAAACAATAGGCATTGTAGGTTTTAGTAAAGTGATGAAGATGGAGAGTGGCGAGTCGAGCTTGACAAAGAGGAGCAGGGGGAGACCATCACCACCAGCGCGGCAGCAGCAGCAGGCTAAGGATCGGCCGCCATTGACGCTAGCCACCTTAAAGGCGGTGAAAGAGAAGGCTGAAAAAAGGGTCAATAGGATGTCACTGGGTGTCACCGTCCAAAACTTTGACAACACCGATGCTCCTTAGTTGCTCCCTGGTTGGATAGTTGAAGAGCGATTTGTTCCGTCTGGTTATAGAGGCCGCGGCAGGATCTATAAGGTATATCAAACCACCATTGTTTCCTTCATCCTACATACATGTATGCAAATATTAAGATGATGACGATGATTATGGTGCAGTACTACTATGATCCAGTTGGGCATTCGTACCGCACCAAACGTCAAGTCTTGTTTGCATGGGAGGAATTAAACATCATTTGCCTTGATACATAATTATAATTAATCAAAGGTGAAAACTCCATGGAATGCAACACACGCACGCACAAAGAAAAACCCTATTTTATTTGGTTATATATATATATTATCTCTCTATTTCCATTTTTTTGGGTTAATTAAATTGCAGGGTTTCTCTCTTCACCATGTCAGAGTCATGAAGATGTTGAACCGGAACAAGAACATGAAGACCTTTGTGCTTCAAATGTTTTATAGGTTGAATATACGATGGAAATAAAAATTATATAAATTAAATAAAATTTAGTTTAAGCTATAAACTCAACTTCTCTTTTGATTATCATCTCTTTAGATTAACTGATTGTTTTCTTAAAATTCCAAAGCAAACGATTAATGGGGAATTCCAATAAAATTTAAAAAAATAATTGGAGGCCAAAATTTGAAAAAAAAATTATTAATTTTTGAAAAGGTAAAAATTTAAATTTATCTATTTAAGAAAATGATTAAAATGAAGTTAAATTGGGACTAAAAGCACAATTAGATAATCTAATCAAAGAGTACAACTAGAAATGAACAGTTTCTATGTGAATATAATGCTCTCAACCATTAAATCAAAAGTAAGTAAAAAAGAGGTGTTGTTAACCCTTGATAATGCCATGTAATAAAACTTATTTTACTTGAATACTCCCCAAATCAGTTGACACTCAATCAATTGCAAATTAGGTTTATAAAATTTATTATAATTAAATAATTATAATAAATGATGTTTATGAGAAATCTCAAAATAAGTTAGAATTGCATATGGTAATCTATTAATATTATCATCACCTTGTTATTTATTTTATTTTTCTTATAAATTATTTAAATTGTTACATGTAGAAAATATTAGGTAGTAGATGATGATTTTGTAAATATAAAATATTTTCTCGCAACATATCATAAGATATGATACTATTTTAAAAAATAGAGCTAGAAACAAGAATTAAAGATGACCTGTAAATGCTTTGAGTTGTGATATTCAAAGCTTCGAAATGTGATTGAGAGTATATTTATTATTTCTAAAAAAAAAAAAAATCTCATATCAACAATACAACTTCATTATAGTGTAAAAAGACAATGTTGCATCATGCCAATTTATTACTTACTTCATGACTTCATTTATAGGTGGACTTTGAATGATCCATATTTTGAAAAATACATGAAAAAATTAAGATCTTGAAATTTTAATAATATAAATTTACCGATTCTGATGATGATGAATTTGGTTAAAGACCAACAAATGATGATTAAAAACTAAATGTTAAATTGTAATGACTTTGACTTTTGTCAACCTCAGAAAATGCAGTTTAGAAATTCCATTTTCATAAATCGAGTCGAAGGATTTATGAAATTAGTATAAAAATATATTAAAGATCGGTTAAATCTTGACTGTTTCAACTTAGCCCACCAGCCTCTAAAAGCTATTCAATCAAAGTTTTGCCTGCTAGATCTATCCAAAACAGTAGGTCGAGACTGAAAATGAACACTGCCCAGTTCAAGTATCGAATGAGTACTGACCGGAGCTGGTACTTGAACATTGGTAGGATCAACTGAATCCTTAGGAGCAAAGCCAGGAGGAGGTCCTCCCAGAACACCTTTCCCCTTGGCCGTAGCACCAGTAGCTGGATTAGAATGCCCAAGATACTGCCCAAATAAAGAATGAAGTTCCCCTTTAAATTCTTCTTTGAACACCTGCAATCTGGTTTCCATTTTGGTGTCCAACCGTGCCAGCTCCTCCTGGATATTAGAAACCTCCTGCTGCAACACACTGACTTCCTTCTGTAAACGAGTAGTCACGTCATCGCCAACCATGGAAGGGATCGTAGAGGCTCTGCTACCTTTGATGCGATCAAAAATTTAAAAGAGAAAAAAAACAGAGAAGAGAAGGAGAAAGGAGAGAAGAGAATAAATTATTGAAATTGTGGGGTAAAAATCCAGAAAATACCAAAAAAAATCAAAAATAACCGGAATGTATAGGTTTCAGGAAAATTGACCGGAAAGTGCAATTTCCCCCAAAATCGCGTCCCCGTCAGCGCGTTTTTGGGGGAAAACGGCCTAAAGTGGGCGCGATTTCGCTGACGTGGCCTAAAGCGCTCCCCCGGGGACGCGCTTTAGGCCGCAACTGTCAAATTTTTTTGACCGTTGGGGGCCCAACGGTCAGGAAAAAAAAACCTATAAATACCCCCCCAACCTTTCATTTTTTTCACAATTCAATCCTTTCTCATTTTTCTCTCAATTTGCTCTCAATTTTCTCTCAAGTTTCTCTCAAAGTCCTTCAAATTTACGCTCAAATTTCAAAATAGTCCTTTACTATTTATAAAAAAGCCCTTTATAATTTTTTTAATATATCTATTTTTTGGAAAATTTTTAAATTCTTTATCGGAGTACAATGGCCGGGGAATTATGTCGCCTAGACAAGAACCACATTGCCGTCCAGCAACAGAAAATGGTAAGTTTGAATGTTAATTTTCAATATTATTAAATTTTTTTAATTATGCAATTTTAATTAATTTAGAATTTTATAATTTTATAATTTTTTAAACAGTCTGTAGATCGGGTGTTGCAATGTTATATTCGCAACATGCCTGGTCCCTCATCGCCATTGATCGAGAATTACCTGCGGGAAGCGGGTTTTTGGCACGTGGCCACGATAGGCCGGGGGTTCAAGTTGGAGCCGCCTTTGATCAGCGCGTTGATAGAGAGGTGGAGACCGGAGACGCACACTTTCCATTTGCCATGCGAAGAGTGTATCATCACCTTGGAAGATGTGCAGTTATAGTTGGGATTACCGGTGGACGGGTCGGTAGTCACCGGGTCCGTAACATCTCTCGATTGGATGGCCGTATGCTACGAGCTTCTGGGTGTCATTCCGGATAAAATTCACGGAGCTCGGATCGATTTGGCTTGGTTACGAGACGCATTCCCGCAGCCGAATGAAGGTTCGATTGAAGAAGAAAGAATACGGTATGCGCGGGCATACATACTTCAGATAATTGGAGGCTATCTGATGCCGGACCTCTCTAGAAACCTCGTCCACCTGAGATGGCTCCTGAAACTTGTTGATTTCAGAGCAGCCGGTGAATTGAGTTGGGGGTCTGCCGTGCTATCGAGGTTATACCGGGAGATGTGCGGGGCGACGCTGCCGAGTAAACAAAAAATCGGAGGTTGCCTATCACTACTGCAGTCATGGGCATGGTTTCAATTTCCATTTTTACGTCCTCGACTCGACCAGCCATATTCATTCCCACTGATAACGAGGTAAATTTAATATTATATTTTACAATTATGTCGTATATTTATAGTATAATTGCATGCTAAAAGTTTATTTAATTAGGTGGAACCATCCGAGGAGCAGTCATGTTGGAATACCTAACTCGCTTGAGGATATACGGCTCCTATTGGAACAACGGTCGGAATCACAAGTAAGTGTCAAATTTCGTTATTATAATTTAGTATTTCGTAGGTAGTGTCTAGTATTATGTATATAACTAATAAGTTGGTAATGTTAATATAGTTTCAATGGACACCGTACGAGGATCCCGAAATTCGGGCAGTAATTCCGGAGGAGTATCTCCAAAATCCGAACAGTTGGCACGTTAAGGTCCCGCTAATCACCTACTCAACCGTCGAGATGCACCAGTCAGATCGGGTTCTGCGGCAATTTGGATGCCGGCAACCGATTCCCGTGCCTCCTGAGGTGCTCGATGATGAGCACAAAGTGGACTTACGGCAGCAGCACACGGATTGGCCAAGATTTTGGTCAGAACATATCGAGACGTGGGAGAACCGGTATGACTTTTTACCTAACCGGGAACCGATCATAGTTCCTGAGTTAGCGTGCGTGCCGGAGTACATGCCATGGTTTAGAATCCATGGCAAGCCGTATCTGTTGTCGGATGAAGAGAGGCGACGGCTAATTCGCGAGCGAAGGGAACGTCGGGGCCCTTTACATCCAAGGAGAATGGGTGATGAACCGGGCCCAGGAGCACCTACACAGTCACCGGGCCCATCAACAGCGCCTACACAGTCACCGGGCCCATCAACAGCGCCTACACAATCACCGGGCCCATCCGTTCAGCTGACAACACCGACATCACAGCATCCACAGTTTATGCCAGGTGCGTACCCTGCCCCTTATATGTATCCTCCTAACCCATATATGTTTCCTTTTCCTAGTCCCACCCCAGGTTGGAATGCATGGCCGAGTTCGAGTCCGTTCCCGACAACTCCCGTTGGCCAGCCGATCGTGAGGCCGACTTCGGGTGTGGGATTACATGAGGTGCCGTCGGGGAGCAGTAGTTTCTACCAGGCTCCTTCATCGTACGGGATGCAGTTACCCCCACCGTGGTTTATGCAAACACCTCCGGGGTCATTATTTTATCAAGGTGGGTCATCATCGCAACACCTAGAACCAGACCCACTGCCGGAGGAACCCGATTCCCCGCCTGAGGTTCCACGACCCCCGCCAGAAGCTAGAAGAAGGAGGAATCCAGCGCGTAACCACCGACCACCCGACTGTGGCACTGGTTCCCACCGGCATCAGCATTGATTAGAATGGGCTTTTTTATTTTTTAAATTGTAATAAATTTTCTTATTTTTTGAATAAAAAAAGTTGTTTAATTTGAATTTTTTAATAAAATAAAAAATTACTTTTTATTTTATATTTTTTTAATTTAGTCCTCTTCACTAAAATAAGAAGTGTTCTTTGAGAATTTAGTTTTTTGCAATATAATTTTTTTATATTTAATAAAATTGAGTTTAATGTTATTTCTTTTGTCATTTAATTTTTTTGAATTTAGTTTTAATATATTTAATAAAATAGAAATGGTTTAATTATTTTATAGTTAATAAATTTGAATTATTGTACAAAAGTTAACCGTTTTTATTTTTTAAATTTGATTAGGATGGGCTTTTTTATTTTTTAAATTGTAATAATTTTTTTATTTTTGAATAAAAAAGTTGTTTTTTTTATTTGTGTATGTAATTTAATTTGAATTTTTTAATAAAATAAAAATTACTTTTTATTTTATTTTTTTTAATTTAGTCCTCTTCACTAAAATAAGAAGTGTTCTTTGAGAATTTAGTTTAATTATTTTATAGTTAATAAATTTGAATTATTGTACAAAAGTTAACCGTTTTACTCCAAAAATGACAGAAATTACATAGCCAGCAAGAGACAAACAAGCTAATAACACGGTCAACTATTCCGATTTGGACACGAGCGAGATGTATGGCCCGGGTTCCTACACCATCCGCACCGCCGACTTTGGTTGGCCGGTTCTCGGATATCCATATTGTTGCGTATTCTAGTCGAGGGAGGTCGACCTTTTGGTTTGCGCCTCAATTCTCTATCCGGCAACAGCTTATACGGTGCACGCGATACCGATGGCCACTTACGTTCATCTAGGACTGGTGGGAATACGTGTCTCCACACGTTGTACATGTTTTCTAATTTGTACACTTCGTCGACATAGCTCATGGGATTAATACGGAGATTCTGACAAGCCGCAAGTACATGAGCACATGGGTAACGAAGTGCATCAAATATCCCACAGTCGCATGTCCTATTTGTCAAGTGTACACGATAATGCCCGCCAACAATACCTTGGTTGGGTCTGTCAAACTCCGTGACACGAAACCATAGGCCGTCGCGATCATGACATACTGTGTGCATGGTGTTCGCACGTGCCTTCCCACGATTAATTTGTTGCAAAACCTTCTGGCTCCATACATGGCCTCCTTCCATTTGCCCTCTATAACTCACTGCTCTCTTCGGAAATAGTGCCGCTAACCGAAAATATGTCTCTCGCACAACTGCTGTAATCGGTAGATGACGGGTTCCTTTCAGAACAGAATTTATGCATTCGGCAAGGTTTGTGGTCATATGCCCATATCGTAGGCCGCCGTCATATGCTTGTGTCCACTGTTCGAAAGGAATATTGCACAGGTAGCTTGCGCCTTCGGCGTTATCTGAGCGCAAACTGGCCAGCATCTCGTGAAAACGGTCTTTATTGATCTCATACCCTGATAATATACGTTGATAGCGAAAATTACATACCACTCTTCAATTGCGAATAAATTGAATTTTTCAAAAGAAATTTTATTAATAGATATTTCATACCCATATCGATCACTTGCCGTTTCTCTCTTTTAGATCGATGTTGCCCATAGTAGTTGGATGTGACATGCCTCAGGCAATATCGATGGTGTGTGCGATGCCACATGCTTCCCTGGCGTTCTATTGCCGCAAGTATTCCAGGGCCCCGATCCGATATAACGCATATGTCAGGTTGGGGGCAAACATGCCTCCTTAACCTAGATAGGAAGAACTCCCAATCATCAGCTGATTCCCCCGGTGTTATTGCAAACGCAATCGGAAGGATTCTCCCACAGCCGTCTTGTGCACAGCTAGCAATAGCCGATGCGTATATCTACCATACATGAAGGTACCGTCAATTTGTACCAATGGCTTGCAGTACGTAAAAGCATCTCGGCATTGCTTAAATGTCCAGAACAGACGCTTGAACACTGCGCATCCACGGAGCAGACGATCGTTGTAGTACGCCAGTTCCGTTTCAAGGTCTGTTGTGCTGCCTGGGACATACCTCTCCAGCACCTGACACCACTGCCACACTTCATTATATGAAACGTCCCATCGACCGTGCAATTTTTCCAACGCCTTCTGCTTGGCTATCCAAGCCTTTCTGTAAGAGGGCGTGTACCCCATTTGGCTACGAATATTGCCAATTAAAGCCGGCACTGTAGTTCTGGGATCGGCCTTCACCGTCGGGATTATTAAATCAGCCAACATATCTGAATCCATCCTCGGATGATCTTCTGTTACACCTGTCAATGAAGTACGTTAAATAATGCAACATTACATAATATTAGTGTTATTCGAAATCATTGAACACATAGTGGTACTGTACCGGTAAGACATGTATGCGGACCTTTGTACTTTTTCACCTCCCACAGCTCTGTCCTTTTCCTCAACGACGCCATGATTTTCCATGAACATGTACCGTCTTGCACTGCACACTTTGCCTCGTACCTATCGAGATTTGATTTAACCATAGTGTAGTTAACCCTGTTCCTGATGCTGTATTGTTTCAATGTAGCAAGAAAAGTATTCTTGTTGGAAAACTGGTTACCAACTTCTAATTGATCCGAATCCAACAAAGAATTTGTACGGTCACGCGTCCGGTGTGGTAGTTCAGGAAACTCCAATGCATCATCTTGAGATAGATCGACATTATGCATGTGCGCTGGAGGTGAGTATGCCCTGAATAGCGGATCTTCTTCTTCTTCGTCTGAACTGCCCTCAACGTCTTCAGGTACAATTGGAACGGGCTCCGGTTCAGAAAATAATCCAACTTCTGCACCATCAGGCCCTGGCTCCCGAGGTGGATCCACATCGGATTCATCGTCCGATCCTCCATAACCTGCAACAAACGAAGGCCCCTCACTGGTGCATGTCGTCGGTAATAACGAGGGCCCCTCACTGGTGGATGTCGTCGGTAATACATCATCCCTCCTTAAACATCTTTCGTAACGATCCCAATCGTATGTGGATTGCCATCCACTAGAAGTTGATGACGTCCCCCAATACGTATTTCTGTCATCCGACGTCGAATGACGAATATGCATGTCCCATCCACCAACCGAGTGTCGTGCAGGGGTTATGTTTTCCATACTACCACTGCACACGGGCACTTCTGTGTTTTGCCTCCCACTTACAGAGTGTCGACTTGGGGTCGTGTATTCCCCTCGAACGATACTAGATGTTGAGGTCGCAGCCAGATCACTTGGAGATGAAAATTCTACATATACCTCGATATAGGGTGAACCACTGGCAAGATGAGTCTCCACCATTGCCTCAAGGCTCCGAGGACCTTTGATGTCGAATGAGTCATATCTCACCGGATCAACCGAAGCGCAAAATCTATACTTAATAGACTGAACTTTCATTAGCGTTGTTCCGAATATTTTACGCCTAATTCTTTTGCGAAATTCTACCAAATCGACGTTCCGATTAAAACTCAATCGCGCTGTGTTCTCCGATAAGAAAACAACACCATTTTCGGTGTCACGCACTTCACCATCGTAGTAAATAACAGCATTAATATGTTCACTCATTGCAAGTGGACGGTGTAAAAGAGTATAATTACTGTACTGAAAAATTACACTAAGTTCAATTCCCAGGAAAGAGAGGTGGATCACAAGGATCACTTAAGTACCAGATCTTTCCTAGACAGAATATCCCTCAATCGTAATTTAATAGCACAATAAATAACTACGATCACACTCACAAGATATGAAAAATAAATAATAATGAACACCAGAATTTTAACGAGGTTCGGCAAATTTTGCCTACGTCTTCGGGCACTAATAAATATATTTCACTCCAAAAATACAAGTGAAAATTTACAAATAGGGAGAGAGAACAATGCCTTAAGTAGAGAATGGCAAATTGTGGGATGAAGAAAATGAGAAATGGTTAGGCCTATTTATAGTTGAGGTTTAGGGATCAATCTTACAAAGTAACTATTCAAATAGGGACCAATATTGCAATTACCCCATACCAATTTTCACATCACATCAACTTTCGGTGCCATTTTCTTCAGGGGGTGGAGAACGGCCCATTTCCTTCAGGTGGTGGAGAACGGCCTAAAGCGCGTCCCCGGGGGAGCGCTTTAGGCCGTTTTCCCCAAAAACGCGCTGACGGGGATGCGATTTTGGGGGAAATTGCACTTTCCGGTCAATTTTCCTGAAACCTATACATTCCGGTCATTTTTTATTTTTTTTGGTATTTTCTGGATTTTTACCCGAAATTGTGCTTAACAAATTGCATAACTGACTCTGGTTACAGTGGTGTTTTAAAGAGGTGGCAAAATAACGGTTGGAATAATCGGTTATCTCCTAACAGCTAAGTCGTTAACCCTCAACGCACCGTTTCATTAAACACTCCCAATACACACCGTATAACTGACGTGAAACGCACAGTTTTACTAAGTTTACAAACATTCTATAAAACTCATCGTTTACCGCTTCTCTAACTTATTTTCCAAATTCAAATTCTACTCGTACTTAGAGGTGAGTAAAATTCGATTTGATTAGAAAAATTTGATTAGAAAAGTTTGATTAAAAATTTAAATTTTTAATTAAATAGTTCGAGTTATTTGAGTTAATCAAGTTATTCAGATCAATTCGAATAAAAAATTAAATTTTTTGGCTTAACTCGAATATGAACTACACTATTCGAGTTATCCGAAAATCAGAATAAGAAAAAGCAAAACTACGTCTTTTTGATAAATGTTTACATTTTCTAAAGTTAAAAGGTAAAATTATGTTTTTTTAATAAATATTTACTCATTAAGTTAAAAGGTAAAACAATTATATGACTTTTTTACCAAACTAACCTAAAAAAATTTAATATTTACAAAAATATCTCAAGTTTAAAAACAATCACAAAAATGACCTGAAATGAACAGTAGATTGGGGTTTTGGCCTGTCAATGGCCGGAACCCCCTTGTGTTTTGAACCAATGATTGCCTGATTATTGTGTCAGGTTTTAAAAAATTGATTTTTTTGGTTTTTAAATCGTATAAAACTGGTATACCAAAATTTAAAAAAAATGAAAAAAAAAATTTTGGGTGCTGGCCTGTCAATGGCCGGCACCCCATGTACCGAAAAAAATATCCTGCATTTATAGAAAATATATAATGTTATATTTCTCATTTTAAAAACAAATTAAAAGAATATCTAAAATTAAATAATATATTTTATTTCTCATTTACCTTAAGCACATTACTTGCAATGTGGTTGTTGTCATTTAAAAGAACATTCGGATTACTATCCATGGAGTGATCTGCGGAACACGATGGTTGTTGAAGGTGAAAAGCGAGGGAAGGTGTTGAAGGTGACAAGTTGCAATTGATCAAAGTGGTGAAGGTGACATGTTTCAAAGTGGGGGACCATGCCTATTTATAGATGGTGATGGCTGTTGAAAACAAATTGCCCATTTTGATGGGTCATTTCAAATTTTTGGATGGTTGTAAGGACTGACACCCCATTTTTATGGGTAACTATTAGTTTTTTTTATTCAAAAACTATTTTAATGTCAGTACCCTCATTTATATTTCATTTAAATTTTCTTAATATCAGAGTAATTTAATTTTTTAAAGCCTGACAAAATAATTAGGCAATCATGGGTTCAAAATACCAAAGTATTTTTTTTCCATTGACAGGCCAGCACCTAAAAAAAAAATTTTTTTCGGGAAAAGATGTCGGCCATTGACAGGCCAGCACTCAAAAAAAAAATTTTCGGGAAGGGGTGCCAGCCATTGACAGGCAGCACCTAAAATTTTTTTTTTTCATTTTTTTAAAATTTTGATATACCGGTTTTATACGATTTAAAAAAATACCCTGATTCCGGCCATTGACAGACCGAAACCAAAAAAATTAATTTTTTAAAGCCTGACACAATAATCAAGCAATCATTGGTTCAAAACACAAGGGGGTTTCGACCGTTGACAGGCCAAAACCCCAATCTACTGTTCATTTCAGGTTATTTTTGTGATTGTTTTTAAACCTGGGTTATTTTTATAAATATTAAATTTTTTAGGTTAGTTTGGTAAAAAAGCCCAATTATATTGTTTATGTTGTTAAATAATCTTGTACTTCGTCCACTAGTTAAGTAATCGGTCATATAAACGTAACAGTGAGTATAAATAATATGATTCGTTAACTCGACTCGACTTAACTAGAAATTTTTTCACTCTATTCGATTCGATTCGAAAAAAATTCAAATTGAGTTTGGTTGCTAAAATATGATTTATCAACTCGACTAAGTCGAATTTTTTGACTCGATTCGGCTCGATCGAACACTCATCCCTACCCGTAATACTAAGGGTCAGTTTAGTATTACTTGTGAGAAGTGCCCTAAAAAGTGATTTTAAAAAGTACTTTTGAAAAATTTAATTTAAGATTTAAATGCTTAGTATTGTTGTTAAAAAATATTTTTGATAAATAAAATATCTATTTTAAACATTATGTTATAATATAATAAATAGACATTTAAATAAGGTTTAAATTAATTAATATTATAAAATTTTAGTAAAATATAAAATAATTTATTATAATTTATTTTAATATTTTAATATTTTAATATTTTAATATATGAAATATAAATTTTAAATATTTTTAAACAATTACTATTAATTATTTATAAAATTTAATTCGAATATGTAAATATGATAAAAATATTTAAATATATAATATTATATATAAAATAATAATTATATATACCATATATATTATATAAAAATATTATAAGGTTAAAATTATCATTTATTTCTAAAAATACTTTTGCCAAAAAAGCAAAAGCTAAAAAACTGCTTTTATCCATCGACGTCCATCACCTCTACGGCGTCGTTGTCCCTTCCTCTTCCTCCCTCTTTGATTTTTGGTTGCTGAGTCATTGTTGTTTTTTATGTTTTTTGCAGGTCTTGTCTTGGTTTTGGACTGTTGCTCTTCTTTTTCTCTTTTTCGATCTTTTTGGTCACTAAGTTTTGGTTTTCTGGTTATTTGGATTCGATTATTGGCTTTTGTTTATGGTGGTTTATTGTGGTTTATGGTTGTTGGTATTTGGGGTTAGGTCGGAGCTTGGTGGTGCTGAGATGGTGTGTTGGTTATGAGTGGTTTTGGTGACGGGGAGAATGGTGGTGATAGTGCAGCGGTTGTGGTAGAGGAAATGGTGGGATGCGAGAGAGGGGGCCGAGAGTCGGTGATTGTAGGTAGGGGTGATGGATGGTGCTGGGAGTGGTGAGGCCCGGTTTAAAGGGGTGGCCCCTTGGAGCTATTAAGAGGGTTCGAGAGATGGTGATGGTGGACAGTGCTAGTATCAGTTGAGGGAGGAAGAAAGTGATGAAAATTGGTGAAGGGCTCGAGAGTGTCCAAAAGTCCACCATTCCATTCCTCATTTTTAATGTTTTATGGAGAGGGAGAGATGGGTTGATGGAGATGGCATAGGGTGGCTGGTGAGAATGGCAGCAAGGGGTAGAGGCAGGTAGGGTGGCTGATGGAATGGTGGCAGCTGAGTAGAGGGTCCAGACAACGGCATAAGGAAAAGGGCAAAGTACCAATTTGCAATGATTTGAAACATTGAGAGACATTCTGTAATTTTCCTTTTTCTGATTTTTTATATTTTTTGAATTTTGTAATGTTTTTAGATTTTTTTTATGAATAAAGCACGTATATATATATATATATATATATATATATATACAAAATGCCAAAAGAAAATATAAGCCTATTAACCCAAATTTCAACCATGTTTGAAGAATTCAACATTTTAATTTAAATTAGCAATATTTGGAATTTAAAATCAATAAAAACACAGATAGAATCATAGCCTAATACATTTATCCAAATTAATCCTTGATTTTTTTTTAATCGAGCTCAGGATTGAGTAGAGTATATTCAATTTTAAAAGTTGATCAGAAGAATCATAGCCTAATACATTTATCCAAATATGTATCAAACACCAATATTTCAAGAAAAAAAATTGATTTGGACCTAATAGATAAAACCACACCAATCCGTATGTATATATAAAATAAATAAAAAAACAGTATTTCCAAAACTCACTTTCATCCATTTTTGCCTTCAGTCCCTTGCAACCATTGTTCTAATTTAGCCTCTTTATCTGCCTTGAAATCGTCGAAGTTTTCAGGCCCGAACGATAACTTATGGTGTGAAAGTTCAACATCATCCTTGGGTTCTTCCTTTTCATCTTCTTCATTGGGTTCATCGGCCATTTGACTCGATACCGGTAGCTCATCAGCTTCTGTATCAGGAATTGAACTAGTGCTAGCAGATGCAACCGATAATGGTGGAGCTGGTTGTGAAGGTGGCTTTTGGGGCTCGGTTTCCATCTGTTCCTTGGTATCAAGTTGTGGCCACTTAAAATTGCTTGCCTTTTGTTTCGCGGACTTGATTACAGTCGAAAAATAATTACTCCCATCGAACTGGACGTTCCCAGCAGGATTCCAAGACATTGGTCCCGAAGAGCTAGTTCTTCCTATCTGAAAGCGTGAAGCAGGACTGTGGATCAATCCTCTCTTCGGTTGTTTTGAGGACATTAACATTAAGGAACTCTTAATGTCCTTAATCATCTCGTCTGCAATTGGGAAACCGCATTCCTTCATTGATCTCACCGTGGTGATAGAATCTTCCAAGTCTTGTGTGTGTAAAGTTGCTTCATGAGATTTTTCTACAACGTGATTACGGAGATTAACTACGTTAGGAATGGCATTCTCGGTGTGCTGTTGAATGTAGAAAAGTCCGACCGAGGGTTCATTTGCCACGAACTTTATCATCTCAGCTAGGGATTCAGTTATCTCCACGAAACCATCCACGGTGGAGAGTCCATTCATCTTGTTGAAGGTGAATGGCAATTCATCACTGAGGTTTGTCCGAAAATCACAAATCGAAATTCATGTCAAAAGGGATGTTTTAAAAGAGAAAAAAAACCATGCTATTTGCTCTATCTAACAACGATACCCGATACATTTCAGACATGAATATAGGGTATGATCCTCTAATTATATGAAAAAATGTCAAACATATACCATATCCAACACTTGCCCAAATCTGGAAAACATAAAAGCTAATGGAAAATTTCATTCCTACAATCAATGTCCCAAAATTGGCATTTTTTTAAATTTCCACTATAATCCCTAAGAAAGTGATGTAAACAGAAACAATTAGAATAAAATTGATCCCCAATTTGAACAACAATCATCATCAAACACCTTATTCATGGCTGCTAGTGGGTTTCAATTTAAATCTCGAGCTATGCAGTATTTAAAAAAAAACCCTCAAAATCTATCAAATTAATGGCTTTTAGAACCCTAATTCCCAAATGTAATTTTGACCAGAAAGCGCAGATTTTGATTTCACAAAAGGTTAATTACTAAGCCCCTATGGCTTCTCTACTGTCGAGATAAACCTTCAACTCATACCAAATCAATTCCAAATAAGTATTTCATGGATTATTCAATGAATTTTAGGGTTTAATTTCAAAGCAAGAGAGAGAGAGAGAGAGAGAGAGAGAGAGAGAGAGAAATCAGATAAACAAGGCATCTGCAATTTAGCCAAAAACAAGAACCCATTGAACCAAACAGGGAAAATTTAAAGAAAAAAAAAAGGACAAGGCATTTAAATTAATACCCGCATTAAAACACGAGAAAATAACAAAAACCCAGAAATCAAATTGTGAAATTGACTTTGATTTATTCAATTAAAAAGGGAGAAATTACTTACCAGAAGAAACGAATAGAAGAACAGTTGAATTTGCCAAAGAAGAAGACAAAAGAACAATCTTCTGGTTTTAGATCAAAAGAAAGAATGATTAAAAAGCTTCAAACTTGGATAGTAAAAGCTTCAAACTTTTTCTTTTTTTATGTTATCTCTGTCCTTAATCTCTGAAGCTCCGTTGAGAATTTATTTATTTATTTTTTAAAATATTATCTTTTATTTATATAAATACATAAGTTATCATAAATGAACTAACGGCATATAGAGACAAAGACCAAACTTGTTTTGTAGCTTCATCTTTTTTTAATGATTTTTTTTTAATTTTAAAGATAAATTTTAATTTGATTGACATTAAAATTATTGATAATTTAAGGGGCCGTGGGTTTGAGTATAACTCGCTTAGACTCGAAGGCCTGCCTAAAATTCAAGAGGGTTTGAAAAAATATTAGGCCCAAAAAAACAGGTTTGACCGAAAAATAGGTCAGGTTTAGACTTGAACATTCAAGGCTCAAACCCGACTCGATCCATTTTAAGTTTATAATTTTTTATATTATATTATTTTTATATATATGTAATTGAGAATACATTAAAAAATTAACGTATATTAAATATATAATACTACTCTAACGTAAACATTAAAAAATGTTAAGATGACTATATAAAAATATTCAATAAATAAAAAAGGTATAAAATTATTAAATATTAAAATAAAACAATATAAATATTTTTAAAAAATAAAAAATAATATGGGCGGGCTTAAAATGGGCTTAGATTAATCTTTTGCAAATATGGGCGAGTATGAACAAAATTTTAAGCCCAAAATTCAGGCTAGGACAGGATTAGACAAACATAACATATACTAATATCATATTTAGATTCGGCCGATGAATACATTTAGTTGAAACGCATTATCATCCTATTTAAGAGTTAAAAAATGATAGTTTATATCTATACTTATATCTATCTATTTATTTTAAATATTTTACTCTATCACGGATCAATAGAGTACTAATTCAATTATGAAATTATTAAAGTATCTTGCTATGAATCTTATATAAATTAAATTATGAATCTTATATAAATTAAATTATATTTTTATGAAAGTGTTTTCATTTTTTTATATAATAAATTCATAAAAATGTGATTAATTATTTGAACCTAGAATACCATTCGTGATAAACAATTAGTTTTACCATTATAATCAGAACATTTTTTTTTCACTCATAAAGTGTTTTACTAAGTTGGTGTTACAAGTCAACTCGACACCAACCTAGAAATTGCTTAAAAACTTTATTTTAATAAGGTATTAAATATTAATATAATCGTATTTTCATATTTTTTTATTTTTATATGAAATGTTTAAATTAAACAATTTAAAATGCAATGTCTAAAGATTAAATCCAAACTTAAAGAATATTTAATCATAAATATTTTATCATTTCACCGTAACTTAGATGTAAATTATTTTTTATAAATATAGTTTTAATATTACTTTTTCTTTCACTTGGGTCTAACAAATTTTAGTATAGATTACTCGTCAACTCGATTTTAATTCAGTTACAAAATTATATTAAAAAAATATTTTTTTACAAAATAATAAATATTATTACGAGCGCTTTTATGTTTAAGTTAAGTAATATTGTTTTTTTTTAGATTATCTCTTACTTAAACATTAAAAAATATTATTATATTAAAAAAATATTTATTTGTAGACTTGAACAATTTAAATAATAAAGAAAGTGCAATTTAAGATAAATATAAAATTAAATTCAATATTTTATAGAATTTTATCTATTCTTTTAGTTTTATTATAATTATAAAAGTAACACATAAAAATAATAGTTGAAATTATAATGAAGTGTAATTTAAGATGAATATAAAGTATCATTCAATATCCTATTAAATTTTATCTATTTAATTTTAGTCCTTGAATTTGGTGTCTTTTCTTTGTTGATGTTAAATATTTTATTTTTTTATTTAAGTTAGTGCTTAAACTTGTATATTATCATTCTTTTTTATGACATAATCAAGATATAATAACGCTACACTATGATATTGCCATTACACCATTGCTTTAACTTTGTTTCTCATAATACCTTTTCATAGTCTAACGAAAGCTTTGCCATGTATTGAAAAATAGAAGCCCAATTTCTTGGATCAACTTGTATTTGCAAAAGCAGTCCCTGCTTATTGTCCAAGGCATTACTTGGATCAACTTGTATTTGCAAAAGCAGTCCCTGCTAGTCCAAGGCATTACTTCCACCATCTGAATTGTCAAACTTCGAGAAATAAGCTTGTTCATTCATTTGACGCACAATATGCATCTTCAAGATTCCCAATGTTATAGTCTAGTTTTTCAGGATTTTCACAAGCTGCCTGGACAGGGGTGTGAACAACGGTAATAGAAGCTACAAAATTTTTTTTCTCCTCGTCAGAGTCAAAACATTCACTTTCATCCTCCTCATCACTCTAGTAACAACCATCGACTTCTGCTTCTTTTTGGTAATGACACATTCTGACTGAATATGGCCATAATCTTTGCATTTAAAACACTGAACTTCTTTCTCACTACAGCAAGTTGGACTTTTAGCGGCGTTTTTTTACCTTTAGCGGCGTTTTTAAGCGCCACTAAAAGCCTTTGCGGCGCTTTAAAAAACGCCTCTAAAAGTGGCACCGCAAAATTTAGCGACGTTTTTGTGCAAAAAACGCCGCTACAAACCAAGACTTTTAGCGGCGCTTTTCCCATAAACGCCGCTAAAAACATGACTTTTAGCGGTGCTTTTTTCTAAAACGCCGCTAAAGGTGATAACTTTTAGCGGCGCTTTTATCACAAACGCCGCTAAATGTAGTGACCTTTAGCGGCGCTTTTTTGTCAAACGCCGCTAAAGGTAACGACTTTTAGCGGCACTTTTGCCAAAAACGCCGCTACAGGTGGTGACTTTTAGCGGCGCTTTTATGTCAAACGCCGCTAAAGGTAACGACTTTTAGCGGCGCTTTTGCCAAAAACGCCGCTACAGGTGGTGACTTTTAGCGGCGCTTTTATGTCAAATGCCGCTAAAACCTTTGACTTTTAGCGGCGCTTTTGTCCAAAAACGCCGCTAACTTGTACAGATTTATAATGTTCAATTTATCCAATATCATACCCCTCCTGCACTAAAACCAACCAATGACAGCAAATATAGTATATAATTCCAACCCAAATAACAAATATAGCATAAAAATCAGACCAACTACATTAATTTTAAATGATATTTAAAATAAATAAAAGATATAATATTCTTACAAAAATGTTAAATGTAACAATGTTAAAATCATCTTACAATAAGAACATAAATGTCTAAGATGGCGGCCTCTGCGACTGTTGGAACATCTTCATCATTGTCTGAAGCTGTAGCTGAAGTTCTTCATACTTCTTGTTCTGCTCTGCCTCCCTCACTGCTGCCTCCGCCTCCCTCGCTGCTGTCTCCGCTCTAAGTTGAGAAATTTGCTCAACCGTGCTCGCTTGCATCTGAGCTATCTGGTCCTCTGAACTTCAGCACGAGATTGACTCCCGGAAGGCATGTATTGTTGGGAGTCGGATCCAAAATATTGGGTCGGGGTAACACCAGATCCTTGAAGTCGAACCCGACCGTACCTTTCAACACCCAAAAACATTAGTGATAATTTTGTTATAAATATACTCAAGATTAACACAACTATCAGTCGAAGCAGTCATACCTTTCAGGACCCAAAACATCGATAATAATTCTGTTATCGACATCCTCAAGATGAACAGAACTATCACTCGAAGCAGCCGCTTCATAATGTGCCTTCTTATCCTTTAGTTTTTCCTAATAAATCAATCAAAAAGTTAGAAACGAAATATACAATAAGAAGGAATGCAACATAACTAACATTATTAATTTAAAACTACTAACGAAGAATTAAACTATTATAAGTAAACATTATAAATCCATTTTAAATAAATCAAATTTTATTAAGTAAAATTACCATAATCTCTCCAGCTTCGAATGTCATCGGAGACCCATCCTTCTTCCTATGCGTAATGTTAAAAAGCTGAACGCTTCCAACTTTTTGACCGGTGGAGAGTTCCTACAGTGTTGTAGTAGAAATATAATTTAATAGTATAAAATCATTAATATTTGACAGAATTAATAAATTATAATACCTCGGCCTTAGCTATAGAAGCAAAACTTCTCGACCCTGCCGTGTGCGTGAATTTTTGTTTCTGCCTGCTGCTTGTTCTGACACGCTCACGGTCCTACATAACGATATTATTATTACGTATATAGTGAATACTATAAATCGAAAAATTTAAAAGAGTTTAGAACTAGGTAATACCTCTCCTTTCTTTGAGTTCCAGAATCTAACCGCATCTTCCCATTGATACCTCAACATTCCCGATGGGACATTTCGCAGTTTATCCTCGAGGCTTATTTCTTTCTTAAAATATTCTTTTTTCAATATGCTTTTGTTCTCTCTCCATTTTTTTCCCAATGTCTTCTTTATATAGTCATCGGAGACCTCCAAAGTAAACCTCTCCTAAAAAAAACATAAGTTTAGAAAGTAAATATAAATGAAACTTCAACCAGAGTATTATAAATTACATTCATGTTTTGTTACCTTAATGTTCTCCAGAGCTTGATTTTTGTTTGCGTCAGGCATGTGATGCCATGACTCGTAATTGATGGGCAACATATTTGCATTTCGTGCAATAATGCCCAAATAGCCTGCTAGAACTCGAGCTTCAGGGCCAACAGGCTGGCCATGACTGTTTCTCCTTACTTTCACACGGTCGCCGGAATTTAATTCGTATAAACCTTTAAGCAGCGTACGTCCGCGACCTTTGCGCGTCCCACCGCTCTCAGCTGACCAATGATATATTATTGTTATATTAAAACTGAAAAATAAATCAAAAAAAAGTCAACATGCATGTAAAATAATTTAATTTTACTTTGTAATTCTACAGGCTCATCATCTATGTCAGGCACATTAGAGGATCCAACTATTGTTTGCTATTCACTATTGCCCTCTTCGAAATTTACAGTATTCCGTACAATATTTAAATCTCGTAATTTTCTTCTACTCATTTTCCTTACAATACACATAAAATAGTTGAAATATTAGTAACAAATAACAACAATAATGGTACATATAAAATATTTAACTTATATAAAATGACCATCATTAAAATTATAATATTACAGATAAATAAAAAAATCGTAAAATCTTACTACATCATAATTCGTAAATATCTTCGTCCACGTCCTGACGAACCCATTGAAATTGCGCACTAGTACTAGGGATATTTTCATCTAAGTTTTGTTCTGGAAAAGGCAGAGTTTCTGATCTTTCGACGATGCCATCTCTACTTCCACTGCCCATGTCGAACAAGTCTCTAGGTGTGTTTCGAAGTACAATGTACCAACCCTCATCAGTTGGAACTTCTGAGTAAAAAACTTGTTTTACTTGAGAAGAAAACACATACGGCTCGTCTATTAGTTGTTCTCCGGTGTGAATCAATCGAGAGAAATTCACCATTGTAAAACCATATTGATCAGTTTTAATTCCGCGAGCCGTATTCACATCAGCCCATTCACCTCGAAACAAGACAACTTTACATTTGCCGTAATAATCCAACTCAATGATGTCAGTAATAAGTTCGTAATACTCCAGATTCCCCTCGACAGGATTACTGACATTAGCACTAGAATAACTCATAATTGAAGAATTAACAACAATTCCACAATTTTGGGTTGTCCTTAACCTCTCGCGATACCTTGTATGAAATCTGTATCTGTTGATGAGGAAGGCACTATATCTTTTCACTATTCGGTTTGGACCTTGTGAAAGCCATTTAACTTCATCATTTACTTCATTTCGACTCCAAACCTATTGAATGGAAAGTAAATCGAGTAATTATAAATGTTGTGCGAAAACATCATTACTTGTCAATAAAACTTCAATTGCATACCGTTTGGCTTAACCATTCATGAAATGATTCTGTGAACATCTTATTAATTTCTCGTCGATGTAATCTTCGGGACCGTGAACGAGCTCTCAATACTTGTTTGTACTCACTATGTTAACAAAAATGGTTACTTTGTTAGAAGACAAACAAATTATAATTGATGAGTATTTATCAAATTCTAGAACTTACTTCCGTAATGGTTCCATTGCATCGTGATGAAAAAGAACGTATCGATGTGCTTGGACCCACGATCTATCGTCTAATTCTGCAATTTCGACTTTGCCGATCGGTTCTCTGAAACTTTGAAATAAATAAGTTTCGGCCAAGTTATGATCTATGAGCCCATCATTTCTACTTGGTCTGTTCATTTTTGTTTCAACATCTTCCAAATACCTTGAACAGAAAGTCATACATTCCTCTGCCAAGTAGCCTTCGGCAATTGATCCTTCCGGATAACGTTTATTGCGACAGTAAGACTTCAATTTGGATAGGAACCTAAACACGGAATAGAACATTATCAGAAGTTGGCACTAAAGGCATTTAGGTGAATGAAGGAATAATTTGCAAATATATTAAGACCTTTCAATGGGGTACATCCATCGATAGAACACGGGTCCACCAAGTATCGCTTCACGCGGGAGATGAATTAACAAGTGCACCATAATTGTGAAGAAGGAAGGCGGGAAGATCTTCTCCAGATTGCATAAAGTCAGTGCGGCTCGATCTTGTAGTGTCTCAAGTTCTTGAACGTCCAAAACTTTGCCACAAATGCCTTTCATTATGTTGGACAGTTCAATTACACAAGACGTCACCTTTTTTGACATACAACACCGCATAGCAACTGGCAGTAAGTCTTGCATCAAGATGTGATAGTCATGCGATTTTAAGCCATATAGTCTTCGATCTTTAAGACTAACACATCGAGATATATTTGATGCATATGCATCCGGGACCTTTATATCCTTCAACACCGTACAAAACACTTCTTTTTCCGTCTTCGACATTGAATAAATAGCAGGCGGCAACCGATATTTCATATTCGGAAGTGCTTGGGGATGAAGCTCACGCCGAATTCCCATGTGGACTAAATCAAGTCAACTTTGAAGATTGTCTTTTGATTTTCCATCGACATTCAAAATAGTCCCAATGATGTTCTCGCAGACATTTTTCTCAATGTGCATGACATTAAGATTATGGCGTAATATCTGATGCTCCCAATAAGGCAACTCAAAAAAAATACTTCTTTTTTTCCACAACTCTGCCTCATTAGGATCATCCTCTTCGTCAGATTCATCATCAGATTCATCCATTGATCTTCTATTTCTTTGCGGGTTGGCCGGTTGATTCATCTTCCCATAAATAAAATTTATATCTTTCAACATGAATAATATTTCGGATCCACTGGTCTGCGATGGAGCTTCTTTGAACTCTTCAGTACCGTCAAACTGAGCACTCTGATATCTAAATCTATGATTTTCTGGTAACCACCGACGATGCCCCATATAAGAGAACTTCTTCCCATTATATAACCATTTCGAACATGTCTGCGCAGCACAACAAGGACAAGCATAACGTCCCCTGGTACTCCAACCGGATAAATTAGCATAAGCCGGGAAGTCATTAATAGTCCACATCAAAGCTGCACGTAAGTTAAAGTTCTCTTTTCTCATTGCATCGTATGTCTCAACACCAACCCATAGTTGTTTTAACTCTTCAACAAGTGGCTCCAAATATATGTCAATATCATTCCCGGGCCCTTTCTCTCCAGGTATAATCATAGATAAGATAAAAGATGATTGTTTCATGCAAACATATGGAGGTAAATTGTAATGAACAAGCACCACCGGCCAAGTACTATACGCTGTGCTCATGAGTTTGTAAGGGTTAAATCCATCTGATGCTTGCCCAAGCCTGACACTCCGAGGATCGCGTGCAAAGCTTGGAAATTTTGAGTCAAATAATTTCCAAGCTAAATAATCTGCGGGATGCCTTAACAATCGATTATCGGTTTGTCCATCATGGTGCCACGTCGTTGACTCGGCTGTCTTCAACGACATGAAAAGCCTTTGAAGCCTTGGTATTAGCGGGAAATACCGCAAAATCTTAATTGGCTGCTTCCTTGACTGTGTATCGTGTTCGTCCTCATTACCATCCTCTGCATTTCTTTTAATCCAACGGGATTGACCGCAGACATGACAGCACTGTTGGTTTATCCGGTCGCCCCAATACAACATGCAGTCATTTCGACAACTATGAATTTTGTTGTAGCCAAGACCCAAATCCTTTATCAGTTTCTTCATGTCTTTGGACGATTGAGGGATTTTCGCAAACAGGAACATTTCTTGCAGAAACTCTAACAGCATTGTCAACGAGTTTCCGGTCCATCCTCCCAAACATTTCAAGTGAAAAAGACGAACACAGAAAGACAGTTTGGAAAATTTTGATCCCTCATACAGTTCTTCATTCATTTCACCAAGTAACGTGTAGAACCTTGTCGCTTCTTCATTTGGCTGTTCATCATGTACAGTTCTTCCCCCTTCGGTGAAAGTATTTCCACCAAAACTATAATCATCGGTTGCACCCATGTCAGGTGGAAATGACCCGAAACCATCACTGTGCATATTAAAAGCATCCCGCAACATGCATTCCATGTTATCTTCTCTAACATTCTGATTGTAAGCATTATGAGGATAACCTAGATTCATCGATGATGATGCTCCACTAGATGTACACTCTCCATGAAAAATTCATTTTTTGTACCCCCGGACAAAGCTATCAACAACTAGATGTTCGTAGACAACTTCACGATAATGCCAATTGGTATTGCAACACTTCTCATACGGGCAAAGAATCATATTCTCTTGGCTTGCATTTTGAAATGCGAAATTCAGAAAAGTTTCTACTCCATTTCGATAATCGTTGCTTACCCTTGACAAATTCATCCAAGTCCTATCCATTTCGTAGTTGTTGAAGTCTAAAGTTGACAATAAATTACACGGCTAAATTGTTAATTTATAATTTACGTAAGTAATGATAATTTCATATATATAACTGAGTACTATGTAAGTTATGTATTCTTTAAGATTCATCATACGTGGCATTGTTACACCTAGGGAGGATCCATTATATCTAACAGTGAGATATAAGGCAACCCGTCAGGTTTCCAGCCTATATACTTTGAATCTCTTTTTTTTTTTTCTACATAAGTATTATGTAAGTTATATATTATGTAAGTTATGTATTCTTTAAGATTCAACATACGTGGCATTGTTACACCTAGGGAGGATCCATTATATCTAACAGTGAGATATAAGGCAACCCGTCAGGTTTCCAGCTTATATACTTTGAATCTCTTTTTTTTCTATACAAGTATTATGTAAGTTATGTATTATGTAAGTTATGTATTATGTTATGTATTATGTAAGTTATGTATTATGTAAGTTAAATAATGTGATAAAAGCTATGTAAGTTATGTAAGTTATGTACATGTAAGTTAAATAATTTTATGTTAGTTATGTATTATGAATTATGTAAGTTAAAATAAAATTTCAAATTGAGAATCAGTTAAGGCTGGAAAATGTTATTATATGGTTTTTTATAATTGAAATTTGCTGTGAGGTTGTTAAGTTTACAAAGTTTTTAACTTACTTCTTTTAAAAAAAAGTTATTTTCTATATTAAAACATATTTCAATAATGATCTATATTATTATATTGATAACAATATTAAATTTAAAAGTTTTTAAATTACTTCTTATAAAAAATAATTTACTTTTCGTAATTAAAACATATTTAAGTAATGATCAATATTATTATACTGATGACAAATATTATTACCATTTTGAAAACATTGAAAATATTAAATATTAAAAGCAAACATTATTAATATAAAAAATTAGTAATTAGTAATTAGTAATAAACCAAAAAGCCATATAAATGTAAGTATTCTTAAAAAAAATGTTTATTTTTAAGGGAAGATAAAGTAAAAAAAATCTTTAATATAATATATATATATGTAGTGACAGGTTTGTATTAAAATATGTTAATATCTTCTTAACTTGCAAATATTTATTAAAATATGACATTTATGTTAAAAAATTATAACATATTTTAACAATTTACTTTTATATTTTGTTTATGTTATTTTTTATATTGTACCGTTCCCTAAATTTTAAAAAATAAGACACGAGAGCTTGTAAAAAATCTAAGCAGCATGAGTAGATAGCAAATTGGAGGTTGTTCAAACATTATTAATAATAAACAGCAATAATAAACAGCAATTTAGACAGAAATTCTTTAAGATTCATCATACGTGGCATTGTTACACCTAGAGAGGATCCGATATAAGGCAACCCGTTAGGTTTCCAGCCTATATACTTTGAATCTTTTTTTTTGGGGGACAACAATAGAACAAACAGCATATATACCAACCAAGCAAGATAATAATCCGCAATTTGGACAGCAATTTAGCAAATTAAATATACATGCTTACAAATTGTAAATTGGATGGCAGAGTCGATTCTAGCAACTACTGTTGTGTTGAGCAAAGGACGCCCGAGATTTTTGAGAAGCTACAAGAAGAATAAAAAAGAAACTCCATAAAATTGAAAATAATAAAATAAATGAAAAATAAAACGGTATAAATAGCAAAAGTACGATATGGAGTTGTGGAAACTCCAAATCAGCTTCAAGTCTCTTTTGAACCACGTAAACAAACAATTAACCACAACAATTAAGTTTCAACCCGACCATATATTCATCCAGCTAAAGTTTCAAAGAACAGAATACCTGCAGCGACCTAGTTTCAGTGGCTTACCCTAGCAGTATGAAAGTATACCAGCTCCCAACATCGATAAACATTGCAGACTAATGATTGAATTACAAATACAGTTTTATTGAATTACAAATACAGTTTTATTTAATTACCATTTAGCAATGTTAATTTCCAATCAATTTTATTTAATGAGAAAATGGTGATGTTTAGAAGTTAGAAAAGGTTTTTTTGAGATTAAAATTAAGTCATAAGTTTTGATAAAAGTTAAAATGTAATTTTAATATTGTATTAATTAAATATTTTTATATATTTTTTAAAAGAGTAAATTACTATTAAAAAACATATTAGTATAATAAGACGTAAGCACATAGATTTTCAACAATAAAATCAAATCAGAAAATCTGAGCGGAGTTGTATAGTTTAATATTTGATAAATGAACAAACAGAAAAGAAAGTAGTCCCACATCCTACCACCAAACACCAGAGAATATATTCAAGTCACCATGAAAATAACTGTACTTCAAGTCCAAACGAAAGCTTGTCTAATAAACGCATATACCTGTACTTGAAGTCCAAAAGAAAGCTTGTCCAAAAGAAACCTTGTCTACTAACTGTATTGAAACAAAGGAGGAAGATAGAAAATTATGATCAAATCAGAAAGTACTAAATATCAGTTCGCAAGGTGAAACATGATAGTAAGCAATGGAATTTTGGCATATACCTTGATAAATTAAGCCTTTTTCGTGAAGTCTAATAAACGCCTGTATAACAGCTCCTGCAATTGGAATACAAGGTTCAGAACACAAACTTACTTCATAATACAAACACCTAAAACAACCATCAATTTAACCATATTCTCACCCTATTTTTTTTTACTGTCCACGTTCCCAATTTTTCTCTACAATTACCAAAGGCAGCACTAGGTAAAATTGAATTAAAATCAAAATTTAAATCAATGTTTATATGTTAATTTAATATTTATTTTATTTAAACTTATATTTTCTAATAACAATGATGTAGATTGAATGCTACTGACTTTGAGTCCCTGAAATGAAAAAAATTATGAATGCTACTGACTTTGGGAAAAAGGGCAGATTTTGAGGGAGGAAAAATATTCCAGAATGAACAATCAAATCGATAAGAAAATATTATCAAACCTTCAGGACATTACTATAAAAAATCTACTATACATGTTAAAGATCCAGATCAAGAAGTAGTGATCGACATACCTAAATCCCACACTTGAAATTTGATGTTATTGTACTGCACTGTTTCGACATTGAATCCAATTACTGCACCATCAAGAACAAAGTAAATCAAATAACAATTCTTAAACAGAAAGAGAAACCCATTGATCTTCTTAATTGCAAATATTAACTTACTTCTCCCTTATACATCGAAATGCTAAATAATTCCCTTTAAAACAATATAAAACGACCATACAGAGTTCAACGCTAGAGAGAAATGAAATTACAGCAAAAGGCAATCCCTAGGCCAATTTGGCTGAAACAACATAATAAAGCTGGCTGAAATTCTCTATGACTATGACCAAATAAAGCTCTCAAATAGATATAAGTGCACCAATGAAACAATTAAAGTTACAAATTTATCATCACATAGGCTTAATAAACATAAAACATCAAAACTGCTCTAATCCAATGAAAAAAATAAACACATGAATGCAATTAAATCTCTCATTTTAATGCTTGTATTTCATAAAACTAAAGCAATCCCTTTACTCTTTAATCAAATTTATATCTAAAAAAAGACTATCAGCATCATCGATTCAATAAGCATTAGCAAACCCGCAGTTTTTCTTGATGTGAAATCGAAACGAAAAAGTTCAATTAAAAAAAGAAGAAAAAGAGGCAAGATAAGAGCCAACCAGTCAAACGTCAACACTACGAAACCCACAAATAAATTTACTGACATATAAAACTTCCAATCTAAAACCCTAAATTAAAATTTCATGATAACAGCCAAGTAACCCTAAAATAGAAATGCTAAGTGCATTCGCATTCAAAATTTTTTCAACAAAAAATTCAACAAACAGTCCACGTTCCCAAGAAACAGCCCCACATTAATCCTCAAACAAACTCAAAAGGAACTCAGCAAAGGAACCAAATGCAGACTCAAAAAGACATGGAACCAAATGCTTCACAGGGAAGTCGCCCAAAAATATTCGGCTAAGCATAAAATCCATGCCAAGAATCAAACAAATATAATTTGGGAGAGACGAACATAATTCTAAAAACAGTAAATCAATACCTGGTGGGGAAAGTAATCAAATTGGGGAAGAAATTGCACCAGAATCGAACAAAAAATTAGGGAATCGGAGGGGAATTGTAAAGGGGATGAACAAATTAAGGATTTCGGAAGTTAGAAAGAATGGGGAACTGTCGAAATGACTTGGTTTTTGCTTCCTTAATTTGGCTGTAAAAAGAACGACGCCGTTTATGAAATCCCTATTGCGGCGCTTTTAAAAAACGCCACAAAATAAAATACAAACGCTGTCATTTTTCTCCACTTTGCGGCGTTTTTATAACAAACGCCACTAATAAAATATACCAAAACGGCTCAGTTTTGGAAACTCTTGATATATTAGTGGCGTTTTTGGGCTAAAACGCCGGTAAAACACAACTTTTGCGGCATTTTGACTAAAACGCCACTAAACTTTCAGCGAAATACGACATCGTTCTATTATATATTACCGGCGTTTTTCTAAGAAACGCCACTAATGGGTAACTTGTTTTAATTCATTAGATTTATTCTTTAATAAATAAATTTCATTTTAAAAAATTGAAAAGTAGACATTTATTTACTTATAAATATTATTTAGTTTTGTATATATTTTTATAGAAATTAAACATTCACACATATATATTTTTCAAAATTTTTTATGTTTTTAAATTTTTGTGTTTTTAAGAATAAAGATTAACTTCAATTAAATTTTGATCAGGTTTTTAATTAAAATTCAAATTCAAATCAAAATAAAAAATAAATTTATTGTTATTCCTAAATTAAAATATAGAATAGTTAGGTAATTATTTTTATAATTTTTGATTTATTATAATTTATTTATATCGGCAAAACTAGATTTTATGATTTATTATAATTTCTAAATTTTAATAAACTTTTTAATCAATAGTAAGTGCTTCCACTAATTATTATAAACATAAGGTTTTACATTAATATTTACATGAATACACATCAATATATATATCCCTATGATCAAATAAAGTATCAAGGTTTAGACTTTTTAGGGTTTAATAATATACCGAAATTTAATTGGTTAATGGTTTAGTGTTTGCAGTTTAGGAGTTTATGGTCGAGTACTATTTAGAGTTATGATTTAGGGTTTAGAATCTAAATCTGATATTTAGAGTTTAGGGTTTAGACTGTGTAGGGTTTACAATTTAGGGTTTAGGGATAAAGAGATGTATAATCAGATTTAATTTATAGCATATATTTTTATAATTTCTTAATGATTAAATGAAATTTGATATTCTATCTTCATTCGATAAACCCTAAACCTGTGAACCTTAAACCATACACCCACAAAACCCATAAACCCAAGCCATAACTAACCCTAAACTCGAAACCCTAAACTCTAAACTACGGACCCTAAACCCTAATTCCTAAATCTTGAAATACTGAACTCGAAACCCTAGTCAGCCCATACAAATGACTAAAGTACCCCTAATATATTATAGCCTTAAACCTTAAATTATTTAGATAAGTTTTGAATATTATATAATATTTCTTTCAATGTTTTAATAAATTTAAATAACATTTTCAATTTACTAATTAATTTTGTTTCTCTACAGATGCATGGGTTACAATTTTTTTTTAATTTTAATATATATAAAGCTTATCTATTATCTTTTAAATAATGTAAAATATAATTATAATTTGGTATAAGTACTCCTTATATTCACAAATTTGGAATTTGGTCAATATGCTTTTATTTTTAGGAGTTTAATCTCGTTGCTTTTCTTATTTGAAAATTTAGGTTCAACTATTAACACTCATGAAACCCTAACACATCCCCCTTAAACCTTAAACCGCAACTCATAAACCACATATAATCCCTAAACATTAAAATAGTAACTCTTAAACCTTACACCCTAAACTGTATATATATATGCTAAACCATAAACCCTAAACTATGATGATAATTAATTTAATATTTTAAAATTAATATATATCTTTTACGATTATATAATAAATTATTTAATATATAAATTTAAAAAATCCAAAAAATGGCTAAAAAAACGGTCAGACTTTTAGCGGCGTTTTTCCAGAAGCGCCGCTAAAGGTCGGACTTGTAGCGGCGTTTTTCTAGAAGCGCCGCTAAAGATCGAACTTGTAGCGGCGTTTTTCAAGAAGCGCCGCTAAAGATCGGACTTGTAGCGGCGTTTCCCAGAAGCGCCGCTAAAGGTCTGACTTTTAGCGGCATTTTTACAGAAGCGCTGCTAAAGCTCGGACTTTTAGCGGCATTTTTGCGAAAACGCCGCTAAAACTCAGATTTTTAGCGGCGTTTTTGGATAAGCGACGCTAAAAGACGAACTTTTAGCGGCGTTTTTTCGGAAGCGCCGCTAAAAGTCAGAGTTTTAGCGGCATTTGAGCAATAAACGCCGCTATATATCATTTTTAGCAGCGTTTTTTAAATAAACGCCGCTATTGCTCATTTTTTAGCGGCGGTTTCCTTCAAACGCCGCTAATGTATAATATTTGCGGTGTTTTTATTTAAAACGCCACTAAAAACGCCGCTAAAAGTCTGTTTTGCTGTAGTGTCTTCTTGTTTTGAGAGTTGTCTTCTTTTGGTTGAAATTTTTTGTTGGGTCTTATTGAAATTCATTCTAGTGCCCTGCTGAAATTTTTGGAAAGCAAATCTATATGCTCTTTGATTTCATCAATGGCCTCATCTATCCATTTTTCAATCTCAACAACAGGATGAACACCAAAGATAATGTTTTTCTCAGGTCGCAACTTGTTACGCTTCCCTTTTTCTAGATTCAATTCAAAGGTTCTAAGAGAACTTATCAGCTCATCCAATTTGAGTGTGGTGATGTTTTCGGCTTCTTCTATAGTTGTGACCTTGATTGCAAAACGTTCTAGCAATGACCTCAAAGCTTTCCTCACCAATTGTACTTTAAAAAAACATTCACCAAGACAAAAAGCTTCGTTAGAAATGTCATACAATCTAGTATAAAAATTTAAAATAATCTCATCTTCATTCATTTTCAGATTTTTGAGCTTAGTTGTCGAGATTTGCAATTTGGACATTCTGACAGTAGCATTCTCTTTATGTTGGTTTTGTAGAATGGTCCAAGCCTCTCTAGCAGTTTTACATGTTGAAATCATCTTGAACTGCTCTATGTCAACCCCACTAAAGATGACATAAAACGCTTTTGAGTTGGCTTGAGCAACCATTCTCTCAATAGTAGTGTATTGATTTTTCTCCTTTACCTTTTCTTACTCCATCATCACCAAACATCTCAGACTTTGTCTATCCTTCCTCAATAGCTTCCCATGCAATTTCATCAATGGACATAATCAAAGCTCTCATCCAAGCTTTTAAGTAGGCATAGTTGGAGGAACCAACAAGAAAAGGCGCTCGAGAAATAAAACTTCTTTTTTCATGGCTTCCATGGTAGTAAACTGAACTAGTATCGTCTTCAACCAACTCTTGAAACAAGCTTTGATACCATTTGAAATAAACTAGTCAATTTGCAACTTGTTCAAAATGCTTTCTAAAGAGGGTGTCCAGACACGAGTTTGAACAAGAAAATAAACAGAAATGTAAACAATGCAAATAAAGAGAGATAATCACACAACACCTGTTAACGCAGTTCGAAAACAATTCTACCCTACAAAGCCTTACTTAATTAAGGAATGGTTTATTCAATAGTCGATCCAACCACCTATTAATTAAAGCTCAATCTACCCCTTACAAAAGAAGCAATTGCAACTCCAACAACAAATCCCAACTTATAACAATCACTCACTCAAACTTCACTTACAAATGTGCTAGAATACAAAGGAAAAACAATATATATATATATATATATATATATATATATATATATATAGCACGACACTCTCCCCAAACAACATTTCTTCATATGCAAACCAGTTGGCTATTTATTGGCTCGGTATGTCAACCTAATCCATCAATCTAAGTAGAGACAACATAATAATATTGGATAAAGAACTTCTAAAATTTATCCCAAAATAAAGCTTGATAAACTCAATAATATCAACACATAAATCACCCTAGATAATAACTAAAGTATAAGCCTTATCCAACAAGACAAGTCGATGAAATCTTTCTTAAACCACCAATTTAGATTATCATCATTGAATCTATTTAAGTATATTAAAATCATATGTGAAGGCGCAACTTAAAAACGTCGACACCTTATAGTATTTAGATTGTCTCTTTAAACAAGGGTTTAAAAGTCATAACATCACTTGATTATATTGCACCCTAATGCTACAATGGCTTTATTCTGTCTTCCTTAGCTTCATCGAATTTGTTTTAGTTTAAAAGATATCATGAAACTATTCCTATATAATATTTGTATCTATACCAATTAAAAAAAATCAACAAAATATTAATGGCGAAATTAAAAATATTTAACTTATAATTGAACCTAGGGTTTATTAGTTTCCGAGAATGGAACAAAAACACGAACTTTGAGGGATTTTTTATTATTTTTTACCATAACTTGGAGGGTTGAGCACTCCCCAACAGTTGAATTGCAGCAAGTGGAGAGTTCCATAACCTTAAGAACCCTAGAAACATGGACACTTCAGATACCCCAGTCACCAAAACCGCTACATCGCCGCCGCAGCAGCTAGAGCCTGACCCTAAAAGGCTCAAAATGTCTACCACCACCACGTCCGAAGACGAAAATGCCGCCGCCACGACAACCGACACCAAAAAACCGAGATACAAACGCCGCAAAATCGCCATATTCTTTGCCTATTGCGGTGTCGGGTATCAAGGAATGCAAAAAAACCCAGGAGCCAAAACCATCGAAGGTGACCTCGAAGAAGCGCTATTCCACGCTGGCGCTGTCCCCGAGCAAGATCGTGGCAACCCAAAACGTTACGACTGGGCACGGTCGGCTCGAACCGATAAGGGAGTAAGCGCCGTGGGCCAGGTCGTTTCTGGGCGGTTCTACATCGACCCTCCTGGCCTCGTGGAGCGTCTTAATCAGATACTTCCGACCCAGATTCGGATATTCGGGTATAAGCGTGCGACGGCCTCTTTTAACGCGAAGAAGTTTTGTGATCGACGGCGGTATGTTTATCTTATCCCAGTTTTTGCTCTTAATCCAAGTTGTCATCGAGATAGGGAAAGTGTTTTGTCTAGTTTGGGGTCCGGTAACGAGCTTGCCAAGTGCTTGGAGTGTTCGGAAAGAGGCCGCAAAGTAATAGGTGTTATGGGCAAGCGTAGTAGTTTTGAACCTAAGTCGCCTATAGTTCAGTCTGGCATTTTATCGAACAATTTAGATGCAGAAAACGTAATTAAGGAAGATAACATGACATCTCAACTTAAGGAGGAGGTTACTGAAATGGATGATTCTGAGGTTGTGGAAGTTAAAGATAATGTAGCGAAGTATACAATAGTTCAGTCTGACATTTCATCGAACATTGGAGATGCTGAAGGTGCAATTAAGGAAGATAACCTAACATCTGAACTTAAGGAGGAGGTTACCGAAATGGATGATTCTGGGGTCGTAGCAGATAAAGTTAATGTAGCCAAGTGGACGATAGCTCAGTGTGGCATTTCATCGAACATTGGAGATGCTGAAAATGCAATCAAGGAAGATAACCTGACGTCTGAACTTAAGGAGGAGGTCACCGAAAGGGTTGATGCCTTGGTTGTGGAAGATAAAGTTAATGTAGAAAAGAATGAGGAAAGAAGATTTTGTTACGGTGAGGAAGAAAAGAAGAGGTTCAATAAAATATTGAATCACTATGTCGGGTCTCACAACTTCCATAACTTCACTACAAGAACAAAAGCTGATGATCCTGCTGCACGGCGCTATATTGTTTCATTTCATGCAAACACAGTTGTCACTGTGGAGGGCATTGATTTTGTTAAGTGTGAGGTTGTGGGGCAGAGCTTCATGCTTCATCAGATTCGAAAGATGATTGGTATGGCGGTTGCGGTCATGAGGGGTTGTGCTCCTGAGTCTCTTATCGAAACTGCATTGCGAAAGTAAGTAGTTCTGATTCTTTTTAATTGTATTTGTGTCTATGTATCTAAAACTTGAGATGGGTGTTGGATACAAATATGTGTTCAACATGGAATACTTGAGGATCACACTCCATGCTGGATCCAAATTTGTGTCAAACATGGATACTTTAGCTAATATATCTTAATGCATTACAGGGATGTACACATCAACGTACCTACGGCACCTGAGGTTGGTTTGTACTTGGATGAATGCCTCTTTTCATCATATAACCAAAAATGGAAAGATAGTCACGAAGAGTTGTCTATGAAAGCTTACGAAGAAGAGGCGGAGGAATTCAAGATGAAGTTTATATATTCTCACATTGCCTCCACAGAACGTGAGGAAGGAGCTGTGGGCCTGTGGTTGCATTCTCTAAACCACAGAAACTATCCTGATTTACAAGCCGGCAGTGGAGACACAGTTGAAGGGAAGAAGAGTCCTAAGGTTGATGACAAAGCAGACACCATTGAAGAGGAAAGTAATGTAGTGGAGAAAAACGGTGACACTGCTGAGATGCAAAGTGCCGAAGAGTAGAATATTATGATACGCATACTCATTGAACAAATTAACTATTTTACATAATTTTTATTAAGTTATAGTTGGATGGTCTTCCTGTTTCAGTTGGAACTGTTTGTGTTTTGTTTGTCTACCTTCCGGGTCGAAATTTGGAGCTGTTCTGGTGCTAATTACAAGGCTGCTCTTGTTTGGAAGGAATGGCTATTCGGGATATGTCACCTACCAAAGAGCAGACTTGGTTCCTAGGATATGCATTCTGATTGTCGACTGCCCTTTCCATAATCCGGCTGCAGAGACGGGTCTGTATTTTCTTCGCTTGTGATCATTCAAAGCAGCATTTCAACTAAGTTCTTCAGGTTATGGCATTCAATGGACAAGCAACTGTTTCTATCAGTCTTCAGCTTGCTTAGAGTTATTATATTTAGCACTTATGGAGTATGAGAAATATCCAGCTTTATGGAGAGAAGGGTGATTCAATTTCGGCTTTTCATCGACCTTGGTGTTAGTGTTAGATATGAATAGAAAAGAAAGTATACCCCAAACCAAGGTGGTAAATTACTAAACTAGATTTTTTTTTTCTTGGAAGGGGATTTGGCCACTAAATATGAACTTAAAATAAACAAATTTTTTTTATTAATACAGGGAATTAGGGATGCCATTTTTTTCCATTAGAAACTATCACATCAGTTATCCAATTGTGTATATATATTCTAAGTTTAATACATAATATTCCGTAAAATGAGACAAATAAAAGTAGTTATTTTGATAATTTACTTTATATTATTTATGATATTTAAATTAGGAACACTAAATTAAAAAAAATTAATAAATAACTCTAAAGTTATCAATAAAAATGATAAATTTACATTGAATTAAACATGCATTTTGCTATTATAACTTCTTTCTTTGGGCCTTAACTATAGTCTATAGGTGTAATTTATTCCCTTTATTGTTAATTGTTAATAATTGAATTTGAAATTTGAAATTTAAAATGTAGAAGGATTAAATTCATGAAAATAAAAGTATAAGGATTAAATTTGAAATTTATAAAGTATAGGGACTTATTTCACATTTTAACTTTTAATTTAATTTCTCATCTACTTAGTTAATTTAATAAATAATAAAATAGAAAAAAATCCTAAAATTTTTTCTTTTTTTTTTTTAAATGAGTTTCTTCTGTCTCCCACAAACCCTTTCTTTTTCTTAAAAAGTGGGTGACTCTTCGTTAGCTTCTTAATTTGTTTCTATTTTGAGAGTATTTCAAAAATAATAAATGAATTTCACGAGTTGATTTGCGTGTTGTCTTAAGTTTTATATTTTTTTTTCATTGTTTAATAAGTTTTAAGTTTTAGAAGTTTTTGTCTGCTCTTGTAGTACGTTTTTTAGTCTTACTTATGCATTAACCTTAGTTTTATAAATGATTGTAGGGATAGTTTTGTTGTAGTCCTCTCTAGTTTGGTGAATGTTCAACTCTTTTGTCTATTTTTGCTTGTCATTTTGAACTATCCGAAGCTGATTTCATTATCATATTAAGCATTTGCAATCACTCTAGATATGTCGTGCTTAAATTGTGACAAAGTCAATTGTCAACGTGTCATAATAATGTTGAGGCTAAATCCTTTGTTGTGTTGATGAATATTGTCCTTCACCATCTACGACAAATGTTTATTTATTTTTTCCTTAAATTGTATAATTCTATTCATTGAATAAATTAATGGATTAACTTTTAAAAAAATAAATAATAAAATAAAATATATGACAATAAAAATTAATGACTTTTTTTATATATACAATAATGGTTAGGGAAAGATTGTATTGCAACATTGACTAAATTAGAAGTTTAATTAGAAAAGTAAATGGAAAACTGGTTGGTTTTAACGTTGATGTTGATGTTGAATTTCCCTTATTTCTTCATTCTCCACTTACTGTTGGGTCTTCAAAAAAAAAAAAAAGTACGAAATTCCAATAACCACCACAGCTAAGCCCCCATCATAATTTGCTTTCTTAGCCATAAGGGATGCCATGGAAGTTGGAAACTTTAAGAAGACTGGGATTCTATTTCTACCATTAAATGTCATCTCATTAAGAGGAAGCTCCCTTTGGATCCTATCGCTCCTCCAGGGCGATGGGATTTTAGGAGCTCTCAATCTCACCTTACTTCCAACGATGAAGTTGTTCGGGAATACTTTCATGTGTTTGTATAATCTGCTTCTCTGATCACCAAGTTATATTAATTCAATAATCTTGATTTATCTTGAAAGAGGAAATTAAGGTTTAGATCTAGACTGAATAGATTAAAGTTAACTTTAATAGCGCAGACAAATAAGGAAATTTGCAGCTAAGATAAGAATATACCTAATGCCCTAATAAACCTAATAGGTTTGGTCGTAGTGATTTTGCCCAACTTGCCTAATATAGGAATATAACTAGTAGGGAAGGAGGATTAACTTAGCTAAATATTGGAACGGTCTAATTAATGCAACTAAATTTTGAGTTAGCAATTATATAAGTTGAACAATTGAATGAGAAAAAATTGATTAATTGGAATGGGTGAAGTTATAGTTCGAAGATCTTAAAATTGATAGAGAAACTTATGGATTTTCATTGTTTTAGTTTAATGGAATTTTCAGCATTTCCTTAGTTTAATTTTAGCAATAATTAGAATTTATTTTCTTGATCTAGACTAGATAAAACTGAATAGTTGTACTTAAGAGCTTAGAATTTGGTCATCGTGGCAACGATATCCTCTTATCATTTTATTACTTGATTCAACACGTGTAATAACACTAGTTATCGTATTATTAAATTAATATATTATATCATTAAATTTAAATTTAAATTTTATAAAGTTTAATAATTAATAATTTTATATATTTATCATATATATAATTATAGTATTAAAAAAATTCATATTCAATAAATACTTTATAATTTGACATAAAAATTGATTATCAATTACTTTTTGATATTAATAGAATTTTAATATAAATATGTAATTCTTATAAATTATTTTTCATAAAATAAATAATGATAATTTATTTATATTTTATATTTATTTTAAATAATATCATAAATTAATATTATTTATTAATGTCTATATTTTGGTTGTTCAATTCTAAATTTGGATTTTTGGGTTAGATTTATTTTGAGCTCGGGTGAGATCAGTCTTGGACTTAGATTCTTATAAACTCAAATTTTTTCAAACTCAATTTTTCTCGGTCTCGAATTTTTTCAGACTCAAATCATTACAGGCTTTTTAAGAGTTTTCTAAAACTTAAAAAAGTTAAAAAATTTGAACACTTAAATTCGAGTATCATAATTTTCTTAATTGTTTTTGGATCCATTTGGTGTTGTTTTTAAGTAGCGATGCTTTCCGTTTTAGAAATACATTCCTAATAAATTAGCAGTTTAACACTCTGTGGGGGAATGGTAAAGATTGAGGTTATCCCAGTCTAACACATTCCTTGTAAATAAATAGTTAGATAGTAATGACATCGATTTAGCAGTGTAGCCGTCTTAGCTCAGCCGGTAGAGCGCATGGCTTTTAACCATGTGGTCGTGGGTTCGATTCCCACAGACGGCGAATTTGCATGCTTTATTTTAGCTTCTCACCTACATAATTAATACGATGGTAAATAGGTCAACTTTATTGCGAAAATTATTTTGACGCCGCTTAATTAGGATTAATAAAATTTTTGGTTCTAATATAATTTAATTTTAAATAATAAAATATTTTTTTTCAATTAAATATGCAGGATATAATTTAAAATTCAAAATTCCTATTAATGTTAAAATTTATTATTAAATTTATTAAAATAATTATATTAATAATTATTATGTTATTAAATATAAATATGTATGTTTAATAATATTAACAATTATACTATCAAAAATATTATTAAAAATTATATATTGGTAATATTGAAAATTAAATATCTGATGTCAATATTTTAATATTTTAAAGTATTTTAAAAAAATAAAACAAAAATATTATCAATATAATAATATTAAGATTAATTTAAGTTAATTTATAAGGCACCTTTCTAAAAAATGACTTCCGTTCTCTAACAAAGGAAATCAATTTCTAGAAAAAAAAAGTCTTATTTCTCATTTATTTATAAATTAATTTCTTTTGACTAAATTATTTTTCACAAAACAAACATAGAGAAATACACAAAAACGTTCTTCGTAAATCATTTTATGTGAAACAAACACACCATAAATCTCAATATAAATAAATTTTTATTTGATTTTTATATTAAAATTATTAAAAGACATTTATGGTGTCCGAGTACACGGTAAATAATAATTTTAAAATAAATATAAATATTATTATTTAAATAAAAAATTAAATATTTGCCAATTTCTGAATTCTCAATCCAAATTACTATTCTGACTATGCATCACAATCTTTTTTTTTTAAATAAAAAAACGAAAATATCATATGGTTCCATAGAATTTAAATTAAAGGCTCAATAATTTGATACAAACTATAAAAATAAATAATTTAATATTTTTCAATAATTGCCTCCTAAATTATTTGTTTCTCTCAGTTTGCCATGATTGAGACTTAAGACTTTGGGTTATTGGCCGAAAATGAAGAGAAAAAAAAGGAATTTAGTCCACTTGACAACCAAACCCCATTGGAATGTACTTTTATCAACTACCTTTAGTGGTCCATATTCCATAATTGGATTCTTTTATTTTATTTTATTTTTTGTGTGTTTAAATTCGTGTTACGATTTAGAGAAGGGATATTAACATCAAAACTCAAATCTTAAATCAGTTCGGATATGACACGAAATAGATTTAAAATACCTCAATTAAATTATAAATACATTTATATCTATAGTATGACCAACTTAGATTTAGTGTGTTAAAAAAGAAGACAAAGTCAACAAAATTTAGGACAACTACTTGTTTTTAACATGTTAGATTCAAGTTGTGGTAAGTATACTTATATTTACAGTTTGATCCACGAATTTCAAATATATTCTAAATAAATCATGGGATTCATTTTCTTTAGTTGTTTTTTCAACTACAAAATATGAAAATTGTATAAGAGCTCTTCTAAAGTTTGTTCTTTACTCAGAAATATGGGTTTTCCATATTTTTTTATAAAATTATATTATTCCAGAAGTATTCCTAGATTATAAAAATCTTTTATTTCAGGATTTTGTTGTTGTTTCAACAAATTTTCTATTTCTTTTAAAATCTCAGCATAACTGGTTTGAGATGCTGAATTTGGATCTTGAGACCAATTAAAATAACTCACAGGGTTTGGTGATTGTGTTCCAAATGTTTGGCCTACCATTGGATAGAGATTGGGACGAAATACTAATAGAATATATAGATATTAAGGAGATAAATAATCGTCTTGATATATTCCAATATTTTATTAATAAAGGGACAAACAGTTCTATTATTAATAAAATGTTTAGAATATGTCTATATAATAAATGTAGACAAATTCTACCACCAGATATTTTTATGAAAATAAATAAAGCTATTTGCAACCAGCAAGCTCAATTTAAAGAAACTTTTTTATAATAGTTTTTACAAGTTTATATTTTCACTAATGATATAGGAGAACAATTTCCTACTATCAAATTTAGACTAGATCATGAACCATTTGATATAACCAGTATTGAATAGGAATTTGTTAAAGAAATAACAGTCCAAAATCTTTTTTTTCATTTACTAAAAGATTTCCCTGCTATAGTAAAATCTAGATTAATAAATTTTATTAATATAGATGATTTTGTTTATCATTTTCATATAGAAATAAATAGTTTTATTGGTATAGCTGAAAAAGAAAAATTTTATCAACCATATCAAATTTGGAATATTCGTACAATGCTTTGGGGAAAATCCCTCTTAGCAGTAAATGAAGATAAACAACACTTGGCAAAAACCATTGACAAGTGTTATAATGATTTTTCTAATTATCAAATCCAAGCCGGAATTGATTTGATGACCAAGGCCCAGTATCTACTTCAACAAAACACTTAAATGTTCTGGACCGATGGCAAGAGAATTTTAGCATATGACATTGGAAAAACCTAGGAAGAAAGAAATGAAGAGTCTGTTCAGTTATTAAGAAAGATAGCTGATATGGAGATCGACGATTTTCCGATAACAACGGAAACCAAAGACACGTGGGAAAGTTGGAATTCACCAGTTCCTTCACCAGAGTCATTACATCTCGATGAAATCGAGAAAATGAATCTCAGAAACATCCAAGAAGGATAACAACAAAACACAACGCGTGGAAGAATGACATCCAAGAAAGGAGCATTCAATTTTGGAGGCGACATGAAAAGAAAGAAATCTATTCACCATCACCACATTCACCATCACCATCCATAAATGTCCATAAACAAATGAGACAAAAGATGATGAAAGCATGATGGAAGCAACCATTAATGCATGGGAAACGTGGAAACAACTTAGAAGACTACGTGGAAGCAACCATCAAGTCAACATTTATTTCAAGAAGGCTACATGGAAGCAACCATTAAGCCGGCATTAAAGTCATCCTTATCAGGATACTGTACGGATTTGAATTGTAAATAAATTAGAGTCTAGAATTTGTATTATAAATAGGCATGGTAATAGCCTAAATAAGGTATCGAATCGGGAAAGGAATAAAGAAAAAGAGATACAAAAACTTTCTTTTGTATACTCTCTCAAAAATCATAAAAATCTTTCTTAATCAGCTTTGTAAATTATCCTTGTAAATTATTTTACTATCCTTTTGTAAAATAAACCTCTACGATATTGGTATAGCCTTCCATTGTGCATATACCCCCTTCCCCCTGTAATTGTCGGCTTAATGGTTGCTTCCACGTAGCCTTCTTGAAATAAATGTTGACTTGATAGTTGCTTCCACGTAGTCTTTTAAGTTGTTTCCACGTTTCCCATACATTAATGGTTGCTTCTATCATGTTTTCATCATCTTTTGTCACATTTGTTTATAGACATTTATGGATGGTGATGGTGAATAGATTTCCTTCTTTTCACGTCGCCTCCAAAATTGAATGCTCCTTTCTTGGATGTCATTCTTCCACATGTTGTGTTTTGTTTTTATCCTTCTTGGATGTTTCTGAGATTCATTTCCTTTATTTCGTCGAGATGTAATGACTCTGGTGAAGGAACTGGTGAATTCCAACTTTCCCACGTGTCTTTGATTTTCGTTGTTATCAAAAAATCATCTATCTCCATATCAGTTATCTTTCTTAATAACTGAACAGACTCTTCATTTCTTTCTTCCTGGGTTTTTCCAGTGTCATATGCTAAAATTCTCTTACCATCGCTCCAGAACATATAAATGTTTTGTTGAAGTAGATACTGGGCCTTGGTCATCAAATCAATTCTGGCTTGGATTTGATAATTAGAAAAATCATTATAACACTTGTTACAGATGATTTTGTTTATTATTTTCATATAGAAATAAATAGTTTTATTGGTATAATTGAAAAAGAAAATTTTTATCAGTCATATCAAATTTGGAATATTCGTACAATGCTTTGGGGAAGATCCCTCTCAGCAGTAAATGAAGATAAACAACACTTGGCAAAAACCATTGACAAGTGTTATAATGATTTTTCTAATTATCAAATCCAAGCCGGAATTGATTTGATGACCAAGGCCCAGTATCTACTTCAACAAAACACTTATATGTCCCAGATCGATGGCAAGAGAATTTTAGCATATGACACTGAAAAAACCCAGGAAGAAAGAAATAAAGAGTCTATTCAGTTATTAAGAAAGATAGCTGATATGGAGATCGATGATTTTCCGATAACAATAGAAACCAAAGACACGTGGGAAAGCTGGAATTCACTAGTTCCTTCACCAGAGTCATTACATCTCGATGAAATCAAGAAAATGAATCTTAGAAACATCCAAGAAGGATAACAACAAAACACAACACATGGAAGAATGACATCCAAGAAATGAGCATTCAATTTTGGAGGCGACATGAAAAGAATGAAATCTATTCACCATCACCATCCATAAATGTCCATAAACAAATGAGACAAAAGATGATAAAAGCATGATGGAAGTAACCATTAAAGCATGGGAAACGTGGAAACAACTTAGAAGACTACGTGGAAGCAACCATCAAGTCAACATTTATTTCAAGAAGGCTACATGGAAGCAACCATTAAACCGGCATTAAAGTCATCCTTATCAGGATACTGTATGGATTTGAATTGTAAATAAATTAGAGTCTAGAATTTGTATTATAAATAGGCATGGTGATAGCCTAAACAAGGTATCGAATCGGGAAAGGAATAAAGAAAAAGAGATACAAAAACCTTCTTTTGTATACTCTCTCAAAAACCATAAAAATCTTTCTTGATCAGCTTTGTAAATTATCCTTGTAAATTATTTTACTATCCTTTTGTAAAATAAACCTCTACGATATTGGTATAGCCTTCCGTTGTGCATATACCCCCTTCCCCCTATAATTGTCGGCTTAATGGTTGTTTCCATGTAGCCTTCTTGAAATAAATGTTGACTTGATAGTTGCTTCCACGTAGTCTTCTAAGTTGTTTCCACATTTCCCATGCATTAATGGTTGCTTCCATCATGCTTTTATCATCTTTTGTCACATTTGTTTATGGACATTTATGGATGGTGATGGTGAATAGATTTCCTTCTTTTCATGTCGCCTCCAAAATTGAATGCTTCTTTTTTGGATGTCATTCTTCCACGTGTTGTGTTTTGTTGTTATCCTTCTTGGATGTTTCTGAGATTCATTTCCTTTATTTCATCGAGATGTAATGACTCTGGTGAAGGAACTGGTGAATTCCAGCTTTCCCACGTGTCTTTGATTGTCGTTGTTATCAAAAAATCATCGATCTCCATATCAACTATCTTTCTTAATAACTGAACAGACTCTTCATTTCTTTCTTCCTGGGTTTTTCCAGTGTCAAATGCTAAAATTCTCTTACCATCGCTCCAAAACATATAAGTGTTTTGTTGAAGTAGATACTGGGCATTGGTCATCAAATCAATTCCGGCTTGGATTTGATAATTATTAAAATCATTATAACACTTGTTATAGATGATTTTGTTTATTATTTTCATATAGAAATAAATAGTTTTATTGGTATAGCTGAAAAAGAAAAATTTTATCAGTCATATCAAATTTGGAATATTCGTGCAATGGTTTGGGGAAGATCCCTCTCAACAGTAAATAAAGATAAGCAACACTTGGCAAAAACCATTGACAAGTGTTATAATGATTTTTCTAATTATCAAATCTAAGCCGGAATTGATTTGATGACTAAGGCCCAGTATCTACTTCAACAAAACACTTATATGTCCTGGACTGATGGCAAGAGAATTTTAGCATATGACACTGAAAAAACCCAGGAAGAAAGAAATAAAGAGTCTATTCAGTTATTAAGAAAGATAGCTGATATGGAGATCAACGATTTTTCGATAACAACGGAAACCAAAGACACGTGGGAAACCTGGAATTCACCAGTTCCTTCACCAGAGTCATTACATCTCGATGAAATCGAGGAAATAAATCTCAGAAACATCCAAGAAGGATAACAACAAAACATAACACGTGGAAGAATGACATCCAAGAAATGAGCATTCAATTTTGGAGGCGATGTGAAAAGAAGGAAATCTATTGACCATCACCATCCATAAATGTCCATAAACAAATGAGACAAAAAAATGATGAAAGCATGATGGAAGCAACCATTAATACATGGGAAACGTGGAAACAACTTAGAATACTACGTGGAAGCAACCATCAAATCAACATTTATTTCAAGAAGGCTACGTGGAAGCAACCATTAAGCCATCATTAAAGTTATCCTTATCATGATACTGTGCGGATTTGAATTGTAAATAAATTAGAGTCTAGAATTTGTATTATAAATGGGCATGGTGATAGCCTAAACGAGGCATGAGATCGGGAAAGGAATCAAGAAAAAGAGATACAAAAAACATTCTTTTGTATACTCTCTCAAAAACCATAAAAATCTTTCTTGATCAATTTTGTAAATTATCCTTGTAAATTATTTTACTATCCTTTTGTAAAATAAACCTCTACGAAATTAATATAGCCTTCCATTGTGCATATATCCCCTATAATTGGTATTTAACAGCCAAGCTAATAATAACTGGACTCACCGAAGAATCTCATTAATACAATCTTATTATTTTGAGGACTCAATTAAAACGTTTTTAAAATTTAGATCATAATTTAAGAATGTTTGATAAAATAAACCCTTTTCTTTTATTAATTACTTCACGAATCATATAATAATTAATTTTGATTTAACAATACAAAATACACAACAAATGAACTTTGAAAATTGGTTATCTAATCAACTAAAGTGACAATAACAATAGTAAGGATTGATTGAGAAAATTGTCCAATAAGGAGACATGCCATGTTAAAATGTACATTATTGTTATCCAAAGATCAGCCAAACAAAAACCAATTATAAATATTTTCAAAGTTATCAATAATGAAATGAAAAAAAGAAAAAGTGCAAAGAAAATGAGACAAAAATGCACCTGACTTTGATGTGATCCCACCTTAGTCACCCATATAAATTTTCAACTCATTTTATCAATCTAATCAAATAAATCTAGTAAAAGAATTAACTAAATTGATTGAGCTAATTTTTTTATGAGGATGATATGGGTATTGTTGTCAATGCTGGAGAATATGGGTTTGAGTGTGTTAAAGCGTATTATCCTCCTATTTATGGGTTGAAGAGAGACTGTGAGTAATTTTAAGCATTATCTCAAAAAAAAAATATAATTAGAACTTATAGTGAAATCATTCGCCATGAAAAAACAACACAATCAACAACAATACCAACTAAATCCTAATATTAAGTCCATGTTCAGCATCATGATTGAGGACCAAAGAGCATTTTTCAACCCCAACTGCAATATCAAGCACTTGACTTCTGGGTATAAAATATTTTTCACCTAAATGTGTAAAGCATTTTTCAACCCTAACATCTGATATGATCAAAAAATGTTTTTCACCTAAATGTATAAAATATTCCATGTATTATTATATTAAATTATTTAAATATTATTTATGAAATTATTTTCTTAAACCATTAAAATGTTATTTATTATTATATTTAAAATTTTAAAATATTTCATGTATTTATTATTGAAATATTTAAAATGCATATTTAATGTATAATTATATTAAACGATTTAAATGTTATCTAAATTAATTTATTTTTTAATTTCTATTCACTACAAATTTTAACAATAATGTCCAACAAAAATTAACAAACACCACCTTTTCTCTAAACCCGACTTTTAAAAACACTTTTCAACTACAACAACAATGCCTATAGTAACTTTAAATACTATTCATGCAAATCGCGGCGTTAGCTCGATTATGACTTTGGCGAAAAACTTGGAAAATAAAAATAAAAACCCGACAACCCAACCCATGAACACTTTGTACCGAACAAATCAAAGAACAAATTTCATTTCTTATCTTAATTATCATTGATTCCCTTTCTTTTGTAATGTATACTACAACAATAATAATGGTAGAACACCTTGGTGGGTGGTTGAATGCAAAAACAAAATAATTAAAAAGGACAAAAAGATTGAGGCTATTAATCTAGATGGTGGGAGTGGTGGCGCGCCGCTCCCAAATATCATTCCGAAGAAGTCACCATCATTGCCACTGGACCCACCACCGCCACCACTGCCGGCGCTGGTTGTGCCGGTGTACCCAGGATAAGAATAGCTCCCTGTCTCTTCCCTGTACACGAACAATTCAAATACAAGTAAGTATATTAAGCATTTTTTATGTAAATATCATTAAAATTTTCTAAGCTTTTTCATGTATAAACAAATAAAAGCTTTTTGATCTCAAATTTCAATTAGTTTATACAACCAGCAACAAATGAATAGAACAATTTCATGTAGGAGCAGATTTTCAAAGTGGGTATTTCAGGGTTCCACTGTAATATTTTTTAAGGGACTTTTGTACCATAAAGGGTACCAACCAATAGTATTGAGTTTTCAAGTTGAGTATTTTTAGGGGTAGAAAAGGTCAAGTGGGGATCAGAAATGGGGAAAAAGAGCATCTTTTGAGGTACAACTTTTCATTAATTATTTAATAGCAATGACTATTTTGAGATGCAAAGAGACACAGGAAAAAAAAAAGTGCTTGAAAAGCTGTAGTGCTGACCTAATATCCTAAGGCTCCATATGGGTGATGCTTGAAATAATTAGCAAAATAGGTTAAAGCCTAGATTGAAATATACAATAACATAAGATTCATATAAAAGTATAATATTCCACCTTAGATTTATATAAATTAAATCTTAACTCGATTAGAAGTGTTTAAAAAATCTAACTCCTACTAAAATCATGACTGTAAGTTTCTAAGAATCTTTTCACTACATCCTACAAAACATAGGGCTCAGGAAATGGCCTAAAAGTCAGAAGGAAAACCCCACCCCTCCTATTTTGGCCTACATTAACAGCTATACATTAACATCAGAGTGGTGCCCACATTGAGTCACTGAAAAACATTTAAAACTAATGGACCCCTACTCCTTGCTAGCTGGAACCCTCAACTGAGCCACCGGCCCCCATGTTTAACACTACAAACATCACCAGCCTCACTCTCTTCACAATCCCATCTTATTCTAATAAAGGGAATCCAACGGTGAAAGGAGAAAAAAAAAAAAAAACAAGATTTAAAGGGTAAACACACCCTTTTAAAAGTGCATGGGTACCCTAAAAAAGAGGACGACCTTCCCCATGCAAAAGCACATGGATTAAGGACAACAAATTGAGTCTGTACTAAAGCTGTGTAGAGGCACACTCCATCACGTGCCTTTATGATCAAAATTACAGAAATGGGGTCTAAAATATGAACACCAAATTATTAATTATTATTTATAACAGTGGTAGTTAAAAGCGGCAGGTAATTCAGTTATAAGGGCAAAAAAGACCAAGACGAAAGGGTATATTAGGGTTTTACCTGGTCTCACCAAAAACGCCAGCGTTTGAAGTGAGCTGTTCAACGAGGGCAGCTGATTTAGGCTCCACGCTGGAAGCTTTAACATATTGAGTCATTACGCCAGCTCCTGAGGGTACAAAATACGCTCCATTGACCATTATGTCCCCATCTGTTCTCCAGTTCCAAGCTGTCCAATCCTCGTCTGTATCCACGCGCTTTGTCACCTGTTTGTTAAAAATATTAAAATATACGCCGACTTAGTGTAGTGCGTCACACGCGCTTAAAATGGCATGTATTAGAATACATTCAATAAGACAGTCATGCACCGTCTTTTTAGAATTATATTTTCACTTTTCAAAGCGATTATTTGAAGAAAAATACAAAAAATTATTAAACTGTAAAAATTGATTGGCTGGCATGCACAAATCTTACACAAACCCCCAAATCCACGCGCCACCGCTGAGAGTGGAGAATTACAGAAGAGTTCCACTTGCAAAAAGAAAAAAAAGTTCACGAGACACCCACCAAAAGACATTCTCAACCCAAACAAATTATTTTTAAAAATAATTATCCTTTCAAAAAAAATCTTTAAACTTATAAAGAATTATTTAAATGAAAAAAAAAGGGACTAAATTGAATAAAGTAGTAAGTTGAAGGACAAAATGAAAAAAGGGGTTTACTTCTTTAGCACTAGGGTCCACAGGGGCAGAGTAGCGATTGCCTTGACTGTTGATGGTAGGGTTACCGCTACCGCCGATAGCATACATTTGCCATGAAGTGAAATCATTGTTGACCACGTGAATATACCCTCTCCTACACCTTGGCATCCTTTGCACCAATCCTACCCCGAATACATTGAATGCTATCGTCACCTGCATCCCTGAATCGGGCAGATACCTAATCCAAAAATACAAACCCACTTTCAAAATTTTATTTTATTTTTTCACTGTGATTGGAGTATTCAAGTCATGATTTTAACAGTTTAACCTTCTTCTGTTTTTATTAATCTCGTGATAATAATAATGTTCACTGAAACCTAAGATAATAAAAGGTTGAAAAATGGACCCACAAAAAAAGTTCGGAAAATGGGTCCTTTTAACTAAAGATGACTTTAGGTGTAATATTTGCAATTTTTTATGAATACAATTAATTATTTTGTATAAATAGCATTATCTGCTATATAAATATCTGAATTTTAATAAATTAAAAAAAACGAGTATTCATCTATTTCTATTTTGAAAAACTAATACTTAAAGTTAATATGAGATGAATGTGTTATCCCTACCATTTTTAACAGTAAAAATAATTAAAATTTTAAAAAAAATTGATTTACTCTTTACTCTAACATAAAAAAAACTAATTTACCTAGACAAAATACAATATTATCTGCAAAAGCAACATCAATTAAAAAATTTTGTTTACCCAGAAAAAGAAAACCGGATATTTATTTACAAATATCAACCATTAGAAACAGGGGAAAAAGCCGGAATGGCAAGGGCTTGGGCTCCAGGTTAAATGGGATAATTTCACTTTTAGCCCCTCAGATTTTTTTAATCCTTCGATTAATGGGAAAATTGCTTTTTTTGCAGTCCAAAATATTAACCTCTAAACTTTTTTTATAATTTTATATTAGACCCCAAAATTCTACTCTCAAATTTACATTAAACTAAGCTAAGGGAAACGGAAAAATGTACCTGTCATCATGTCCCAAGAGCATAACTTCATCATGGTGAGCAAAATAGCTATTACTAATGGTAATTCCAGTGGATCCCATAACAGCATCAACCAACCCATCGGTGCAGTAACTTAAAGAACAATGATCAACCCAGATTTTCTGAGACCCAAAAATGGAGATCCCATCACCGTCCGATCTCCCTCTCCTCCCCACATGCGTCGGAGATGAAGCAATGTCAGTGTTCCCCGAAGGTTTACAATGGTGAACATGGATATTATGGATGATAATATGCGACACGTACTGTAACGTTAAACACCCATTTCCGGTTATATGGACGTTCACCCCTCTACCGTCAATGGTTTTGTAAGAGTTGAAAATGAGTTCGTGTTTGAGTTTGATGACCATGTTGGTTGAAAAGACGATCCAAAGGGGTTCGTCTTGGATGACGGCGTACCGGAGGGTGCCTGGTTTGGGGTTAACGGTGTCGTGGTCGGAGGAATCGGTGACGGTGTAGATCCGACCGCCTTTGCCGCCGAGGGTGCCTCGTGCGAAGCCGATGGAGCAGTCGGCTAAGCGTTGACGGTTATTGAACCAGTTGGGGTCACATCTCCAGCAATCATCAATGGGGTTTCCAGTTCGACATTGATCTTTGGTGTTTTCAGACAATGTTTGTCTTCTAGATAAAGATGCATTTAAGCTCCTGCAAATGAAAAAGTGAAGATTTTTAGTAAATGTGGAGAGGGAAAACAGATTTTTCTCTTCTTTAAGCTCATTTTCTCTTAGAATCCTTCAAAAAGGGGGGGAATCAGATTTGGGGTTAAAAAAACTAAAATGGGTTGTTTTTTTCCCTTTTTGTGAAGAACAAAGAGAACCATTATAATGCAAAACAAAAGGGGTGAGGATTTGGGGTTATAAAACACTAAAATGGGTTTTCTTTTTGAAGAACAAACATTCGAGGGAAGCCATTGTAATGCAAAAACAGAGAACTTGAAATGTTCGAAACAAAACAAGAGGGGTGAGGATTTGGGGTTATAAAACACCAAAATGAGTTTTTTGTGGGTGTGTATTTTGAAACAAGCACTTGAGAGTAGCCATTGAAAAGGGAGGATTAGCTTACCATTGAACATCAAGAACAACGGATTCAGGGTGAGGGTGTTGATGAGGGAGGCTAAGATTGAAGGTAGCTCTTGAAACTGAAGCCAAGATGCACATGAAGAGAATGCAGGTGAAAGGAAGCATCTTTGAAGTGAAATGAAGCAACAAAAATGGAAACGAAAGTTGGGGATTTCCAGTTTTGTTCTTCTGTATGAAAAAGGTTCACTTCTTTGCACAATGTAATGTGATTGGCATTTGCTTGTTGACTGTTGTTCTAGAGCCCAAAATAAACTTAGGAGATTGCAAATCCTTGGAAAATGTGAAGTGATTTATATAATAATACCAAAAACTATTTAAACAAAAAGTGAATGTAAGAAAGCTTTGCTCAAAGAAAAGAAGAAAGAAAAAGCAACAACCCTTTTCCAATTTTTCAACTTTTTCTTCTTCTTTTTTGGTCGGATTTCCCTTTAATTATTTTATCTAAGGCTAAACACTACGAATGTTCACCCAACTATACTCGCATTTTTATTTTGGTCACTAAAAGTTTTTATAGTTTGTATAATAATGTATTTAGTCTTCAATACTTAATTATTCTATCAGGAAGCTTGAGGATCAAATTGATGAAAGCTTCTAGCTGGTATAATAATGCATTTAGTCCTTTATTTTAAAAGATGAAAGCTTCTATTAGGAAGTTTGAGGATCAGATTGATAGAATTTGTAAATATAGCTGGTTAAATTTATTTAATTATTTAGAATTAGGACCAAATTGATATAATAAGTAAGTACTGAGGACTAAATGTGTTATTATACTAATTATAAAAGGATTTTCCGTTATCAATTTAATGGCGGATGACCAAGCAGTCTCCAAGATATCCCGAGCAACCTTTGCGACTGTGCATTATGCAATCCTCTTAAACTTCTATATGTCAACTCCACATAAAGATTGAATTTCTATTGAGTTAGCATTTTCCAACTTCTCTTCATTTGTGGTCCACTGTGTTTCCAGCTTCACAAATCTACCACTCTTAGTGTCTATCTTGGGTACCTGCCAACCAATCAACACAACATGCCATGTCTTCTCATCAATGGACATAATATGTGCCTTCATGCGTGCTTTCCAATAAGCATAATTCTCAACTTCGAGCATAAGAGGATGAGATGTAGAAGAACTTTCTATAGTTTGAATCTAGCAACACTTAGGATCTTCACTAGCTATTTTAAGTGGCAGACTCTGATACCAATTGTTAACTTGAATTGTTGCTAAGAATCAAGCCAAGTGTGTGATGGAGTGACAAGGGAATAGGCACTCCTTTATCACTAAATGAAAACAGTAAAAAAAAAAAAAAAACATGAATTGTTTATTCAATTCAGCTTCCATATGTCTATGGAGCCTGGCTAAGTGAGAGATATTCACTCTCTTCGATAATTAAACAAGCTATGCTAATCTTTCACACACCCTATGACAAGTTTCCTCATCTTTGCACTTTAAAGAATGAAACTCTCACTACTGAATTTACACTGTGAATTTAGCAAGTAAAAACACAACATAATAGGTTTTACTATCAATATACCTTTATACAATAAAATTCCTCACAATTATAGATTAAATGATTAATTCTCCCTATACAATAACCTATAAAGTTTATCAATTATATAGAATATTTTGAAACTTGCTAACATAAGAAGATTTGTCACAACCCCACTAAAACAACAATAAGATAAGTTGAATACAATATAATAACAATTAATATAAACATGGACTCTTGGCAGCTAAGCAATTTGTGCTCCAACTCAATCCAATAGCCACGATCCAATGGATTAAATAAAGTGATCCGATTTGATTAAATCTTCAAACATGTTTCCCCATGTGATATGATATTCAATAACAGGTTAGATATCATCCATACAATTAGCATAACCCATAAATATTGTTTCGTAAATTGCCAACATCTCAATTATGGAAACTATCTCAAACAACTCTAATGGTCAATGAGTGGGCACTCCCTTTACACTTAATCACCAGTCCCATATTTTTCAACATTGTTGATATTTTTGGATAATATTGGTGGGAGTATCTAATTTAAATTTAGAAGAAGAAAAAGAAAAAATGAAACAAAAAAAAACATAAACTTAACAAGTTTTTATTTAAAATTAAAAGATAAAAAAAGAAAAAAAGAAATTAATAAGGTTCCGTTTGTTTTAAAGTAAAAGTTTTTACGGAAAATATTTTCAGTATTTCCTAAAGTTTGTTTCATGTAAAATGGGAGGATCAACGTAAAAGTTTTTCTAGACAACGTAAAATTACCCTTTTTTTCCCGTAAAATGTCTTACCAAATTTTTTTCCTGCAAGATATTTTCCAATCTAATAAGGTTTTGTTCACTATAACACCCCCATACCCGACTCGAAGATTGGGTCAAAGCACCGGGATGTTACATTCTCTACTACATTCTTCATGTATCAAATATTTTCTTATAAACTTTCATAACTTTTCAATTTAGTCCCTTTTAGTCATAAAAGTTCAATATTCACTAATTAATCACATAATTTATCTTAACATCTTGTTTCACATATCAAATTTCTATGTATTTCACTGCTATTATTTCATCCACATATTTTCTCAAGTTTAACAATTTAGTCATTGTCATCATAAAAATTCTATATTTTCCCTCAATTTCACTTTTACAGTACTTTATGCATATTTCATCATTTCATAACACATTCATTGAAGTTTTTATCATAATTTCCTTATTCACATATTAAATTGTTTCACACTTAAACTTTTGTACATATTTCAATTTAGTCCCTATTGCCATATAATTTATTTTTCACCATATAAGCACTTTAATAAAATAATTCACTATAATATCTTATTTCACATAATAGAATTTCATGCATATCACTTCTCTTGTTTCAATTATAAATTTCACAAAGTCTACAATTTAATCCTTAACATCATGAAAATTTATTATTTACTATAATTTCACCTTAACATCACTTTGTAATCAATTCCCTACTTCATTTAAACTATTTATCAAAAATCTCTAATATATGTTTGTTGCATTGAAAACAACTTTTGTGAAATATTTTTAGGAAATCTGCAAACCAACAGAAAATATTTTACACAGATTCATCTAAACACTAGAAAATATTAGCTTTTCCAGAAAAGTAAGTTGTTTTCTAGAAATTATTTTCAGTGAGACAAGCGGAGCCCAAATTTAAAAGAAAAATTGAAATTAAGAAGTTTTCAATTTAAATTTTAAAAGAAAAAAAAAGAAAGGGATAAAAAGGAAATAAAAAATAAATTAATAAAATTTGTTTTTAATTTAAAATTAAAAGAACAAACTTATGGACTAATTAGTATGAGATCCCTAAAATATTAGTCAAAAGTCTAAAACTTTTGCCATGTACCATTCCATGATTGAGCCATGTATCAAATTAACATAAAGGGACTACTTTCTTGGATACATGAAGTAAGGGCATGAAATCCATAATTACATTAATAAGATATATTGATAAAAAATCTCTTTATTTTTACAAAAAATCCACAAGTTCGTCCTTCTATTTTAAATTGTCAAAGTCAGTCCTCATACTTTAAAAAACTTACAATTTATTTCAAATGATACCATTGTTAAATTACTAAGTAAGAAATAAATAATTTAATAATTTATATACAATAAATTAGAAAAAAAAATGCAGTTCTACTCACTTTTATTTTAATATTCTATTTAACATTCTAACATTTAACCCAGAGGCGAATTTAAGGGGCTGGCAGGGCCTCTGACCCCCTAAAATAGAAAATTATTATTTAAGCCTTTTAATTTTTTTTAAAACTTTAAACTAGTAAAGATAAAATTACACTTTGGCCCCCTTAAAATTATAAAAATTTGATTTGATCATTTAAATTTTATAAAGATATAGGCTATAAAAATTAAAATTTCATTTGGCCCCCTAAAAAATTATTTTAGCTTCGCCCTTACCTTAACCCTAACCTAAAAAAATCATCCTACTCAAATGGGTAGAGTAATACTTCATTTTAATGGCCCCAAGCCAATACTCTTTGTTTTAAAAAAAAAAGTAAATTGCATTATTAATTATTCAATTATGGGTAAATTTTTGTTTTGATCACTTAACTAAAAAAAGTTACAACTTGGTCATTAAACTATTTGAAAGTTTTCATTTAAGTTATTGAGCTATTCAAAATTTTTTATTGAAGTCACTGGATTGTTAAGTTTTTTTTTTCTTTTTTAAAGTTCCACAAGTAAGCTCCAAGCAACGATTCAAGTCGGTTTGACAGTCAATGTCGAAAATTGGAGAAAGAAGTTGTTTGAATTTTGGTTCACAAATTCGTGATGCCCAAAGACTGTAGGAAATAATGGGAAAGAGACCTTTCGATTGGTGCAGGCAATATGAATAAAAAAAAGCTATATAACATTAATTTTAACAACCCGATGACTTAAATAAAATTTTTTGAATAGTTTAGAAATCAAATTGTAACTTTTTTAGTTAAGTGATCAAAACAAAAATTTATCCATAATTTAGTAACTAATAATATAGTTTACTTGTTAAAAACTGTATTATATAAAAATTTAAAAAGGTATGGCATATAAAATAAATATATATAATTTATAAAAAAAACTTGTTTTTTAAAGGATTATTAAATTATATGACATTATTTATATGACAACAATAAATGCAAGTGAACCGACCTTGATCCAATAATTCTATTTATTTGAGGCCGGTGGGTGTTGCAATTTTCTATCATTATTGCCACCATAAACATTTAACTCAGCAATCCTTCATATATTTTGGACTGCCTAAGATTCATATTTCTTCATTCTTATCCATTGCACACATTTCATTTATCTAAATAATCAAAATCAATACTCCTTCTCTGTAGGAATATATTTGTATTTTTTAAACATGGACGGTAGCTGGTAAGTCCGCACTCCTCTAAAATGAATTTTTTTATTTAAATTATTTTATATTTATAAAATTTTAAATTAATAATGATAAAATTATATTTTTATTATTGTAAAAATATATAATTTAATTCCACCTAAAAAAATTGTTGATTTCGCCTAGAATATGGAAATGCAAAACTACCCAAAATTCAAATATGTGTATTATATATATATATATATATATATATAATTCGAGTAATATTATTTAAATTTGAATTCAAATTAAATATTATTATTTGTGGGATATATGATTTGTATTATTTATTCGGATAATAAATTGAGTTAATTGCGTTAAACATACCTAAACCATGACTCTCATTTTAAATTAGTTCCTAAATTGCATACTTCAACTATCAATGTAATATAAATCGAGTCCTTTTGTTATTAAAACCGTTAAATAACACGTTAAATCTTATATATCTAAACTAAAATGAATTTTACAAAAAAAAAAAGACATTGCAACGTAACTTTTAGAAATAAAAACTAAAAAAAAAAGAGTGAACGATAAAGCATCGGTAAAAGCTTCAAAAGCTTTAAGGTTTTTACAATATTCATTTTAACACTATTCATTTTTATTAGGATACCATTTAACAATTAAATTAACGATTTTAGTAATAAAAGAACCTAATCGATATAACCTTGATAGTTTAAAGATGTAATTAAAATATTTTAAAATTTTAAAACTAATTTAAAACGAGTATCATAATTTGAGAATGCCTAATATAATTAACTCTAATGAGTTCAAATATTCGACCCATCATTAATTTTTTTTCCCTTTCTATGAATCGAATCTTTGCATTATAAATACATACAAATTTTAACTAACTAAACTACTTCAAAATTTCATGTAATATAAAAAAAATTATATTCTAAGATTAAAATATATTAATAAAATATTGACAGGTCACTATATTATAGGGACTGGATCAAACTAATCCCTCTATTATTAAATGGATCAATTTAGTCTTTCTATTATTAAAAGGAATCGAATTAATTTAAACTATAACATGTTAACATTTACTATATAAAAATATCTTAAAGTTCATTTTTTTTCAATCGCAATTCAATTCCAACTAAAAGATTTCATTTACAAAACTTTAAAGATTTTAAAAATATTACTTTATTAAACAATAAATGTTAACTATATTCCAATTTAGCCTTATTTGATTCTTTTTAATAATAAAAGATTAAACTAATCCGTTTAATAGTAGAGAAACTAATTTGACCAAATCACTACAACAGAGAAGCCTCTCAAGTACATTAAATAATTTATGTTTAAATAACTTTAACCAAAATCAACTATTAAAATAGAATAAATATGAATATAATTTATTAATAAGACTCGAACTCAATTTTTAATTAAAATTTAGTTAAATTCTATTAAAAAAATTATATGTAACGACATCTACATGCATTTGTACTTGGCATAGCACCAGGGGCGAAGCCAGGGGGCTGGCATGGGCCCCGGCCCCCCTAAAAGGTAAAATTGCTATTTAGGCATTTGAAAATTTTTTAAAATTTTAAATTAGTAAAGGTAAAATTGTACTTTGGCCCCCCTAAAATTATAAAAATTCGATTTAATCCTTTACAAATTAGAAAGATATAAACTATAAAAAATTAAAATTTCATCCGGTCCCCCCCAAAAATTATCCTGGCTTCGCCCCAGCATATCACATGCAATTTTTTTATCCAAAACATATTGGTCTTTTTGTTGTGAACTCTTGAAATTATTTTTGGCTCACCTATGATGATCAATTATGTTGACTTTTGGATATTTCGAATATTTTAGTCTTTGTATTAGCCATTATGAAGATAAATTATGACTTTGTTTTATGGTTACTTTTGAAGAATGCAGTTGTAATTTGATTTGTATCTTAACATGTTTAAAAATTAATACGTATGATCAACTTGTATTAGGTAAAAGTTATCGAGAGAGCATTTATCATTGTTCATATAGGAACTAGAATTTCGATATATCTTAAATATTCAAATATTAAATATTTAAATTTGTAGAAAAAAAAACTAATTGAATGTTCGCATATATCTTAACTCACGTAAAAATTACCATTATTTGGTTTATTCGTTGGGGCAATTGAGTGAATAAGATCGAATGAGTTTTGATTTTTTTGGTCCATATTATAATTTTTAATTTTTCTTTTCAAATTTTCTTCATAAATCATATATATTTTTAAATTATTTTTTTTGCTTTTTTTTTTCAATTTCTTCTTCGGTTAAATTATCTAAATATGTCTTTTTTTTTTTGAATATTTAAGGAAATAGGTCATTTTGGAGAGAGTGTGTGAAAGTGTGTCTAGTCACACACTCTCTCCTCGGCCATCGATTTTTTAAGGTTTCGTAGAGTTAGGGTTTTTATTGTTTAGGGTTTTGAGTGTGAAATTTTATAAGTAGATTTGAGGGGTCAAGGATGTGAATACATACATTTTATATGTCACATCAAGATAGGATTATTACCTCAGAAATCCATCTTATGGAAGTCGGGTTCCAATGTGACAATGCTTGATATGGTCATGGGTCGAAGTCTAAGTGGAGGTCCTAATCGATAGCTGATATATGGTCATAGGTTTGAGTATAATTAGGGGCCAGTTGATAGTTGTTATGTGATCACGGGTTTAAGCTTTTTGGATACCCAAAAACGATGCTTTATATATATCATATATAAGATTGATGCCATAATCACAAAGAAAAACAAAGGGCTTCCCGATGTAATCAACGTAAATTTTTTTTCTATTTCTAGACAACCAATATCTTTTAACCTTCTATATTTATCAAAGCGAAAACATTCAGAAAATGTACAAAAATTATAATTTGTCATTTAGAAATCGTCATGTAGCAAATCCAAGCGAAAACACTTAAAAATATGTAAAAAAATAGTAAACATATTTAAAAATATTATAAAAATACTTTTCAGTCCCCTGAATATTGCCACCATCAACATTATCCCCTCTACCAAGACGATAAAGGATTGTATGAAACAGCCATGTCATCTGTATCCTTTTTCCAATAGATTTATGCCACATCAGTATTTTCATTCTGAAAAAAAATTAAATCCAAATTAAAATCCTAAAATTCAGGATAAGTATACTGATATGGCATAAATCTATTAGAAAAGATATACAGATGACATGACGTTACTGTTTTATACAATCTTTTTTTCTACCAAGACTAGCACAACCTTCATAGCACCATTAGGGCATCACCCACAGCCTCGTGCAGTCAAAAGCTTCTTGCACTCAAAGCTCCCTGCAGCTAAAGTCCACTACAACCAAAGCCCCTTGCAGTTGAAAAATTGAAGAGTTGGATTAGTTATAATTTTTATAAATCTTATTATTTTATAATTTTTATAAGTTTTTAAAATTTTAAGGGTATTAAACTTAGACGTGCCATGTGGTGGCTTCTGATTAGCTATAAGAAGTGACTGTTTTCTTTGTAACGGAGTTAGTGTTTTAGGGTAAATTGTCCAACGGAAATAAACTTTAATTCCGTTGTGCAAAATTCTTTTTAGTATCAAACCGGAAAAAAAAAAAACAAATGTCACGAAGCAAATGATACATTAAGCCTATTTTTTATTATTATTTCATGTTTTAACAATTTTTTAATGATATTAATTATGGGGTAACTACACTCAAGGTCACTAAATTATTAGTAAATTTATATTTTCGTCACTCAACTTTAATAAATTAGAAAATGGTTATTGAACTATTTAAATATTTTCATTTAAGTCACTAGTCTATTGAAAATGTTGCTGCATAGCCTTCTCTATTCGCATCACCTGCCCTTTAAGTTTTTTTTTTTCATAAAATAACTTTGAACATCACAAATCAGCGAACAAAAATTCAAATAACTGTCTTTTCCAATCATCGACATTAACTGTTAAATCGGCTTAGATCTAATGTACGTTCTTTTACTTATTGATGGGTATTGATCTATCATATCACTCATCAAATTATTGCTTGGAGCTCACTGGTTGGATGCTATTTTTTTAAAAAAATAATAGCGTGATGAATTAAATAAATTTTTTGAATATTTTAGTGATTTAAATTAAAACTTTCGAATAGTTCAATGACTATTTTGTAACTTTTTAAAGTTTAATGACCAAAACATCAACTTACTAATAGTTTAATGACCTTAGCTTTATTTTACCCTAATTATTTAAATTTTTTTTGAAATAGGTTCGGTTTTAGGCTTGGAAAGCCGTTAAGCGACTTAAATCTGAATCTGAACCTCCACACAGTTTTACCATAATACCCTTTATATTTCCTTTCTCACTTTCCCTCCCATATTCAATCAAGAGGCAGAGAGATTTAGGGTTTGGTTTTGAGAGTAAGGTTTTAGCTCATTCTTTGCTATGAAAAATTTAACAACACTCGACACTGGAACCGCCGACGTTGCAGGTACTTTGATTGCCTTAAAATACCTCTCAATTTCTTGATTTTCCCCTGAATTTTATTGGGTTTTTTTAAAAATTGTTTCTTTTAATAAATTTTAGCCAATTTTTGAAAGCATTATTTTCCTCCTCGAAAGGTGATTTTCCTGAATCTTTCTAATCATTTTATGGTTTTAATTTCGTTAATTTTTTCTTCTAATCTTAAATCTGAGAAGATTCGAATTGGGAATATCATGTTTTCATGAATTAGGTTGAGGAACGAACCCTAATCCTAAATAGTAATTTTTTCTGCATAATGTTAGTTGAATAAAATGGATAGTTTTTTTATTAACATTTTGGATTTGGTAAATTGGTTAGTGAGACTATAATATAGTTTAGCTTGATGCTGGAGAAATGCCGGAAAGTTGAAATTTGATTTGCTGCTGATGCACCTGTTTAGTTTGATTTCTATGAGCTGATGTAGAGGTTAAGAAGAATTTTTTTTGTTCACCATTGAATGGAAGATTGGTTGTTCTTTTTTAACACGATTAACTTCACTGAATTTCAGCTTAAAAATCTGTTCGGATTTCAGGTGATAAATTGAAAGGGGAGATTATGGAAAATAGATGCTCAATGGGTAATGTGTCAAGGAAAGGGCTTACTGACATATCCAACTTACAGCAGCAACCTAAATTGTTAAACCAAGGTGCAAAGCTGCTGTTGCAGCCTGCTTCACTCGGGACTAAAGATTACATCGACAAACTTCAACAGGTATGCTTTGAACTGCAATTAACTCACCTTTGTTTGTTTTTACTTTCACCCTATCATTTGTTTGTGTGCCTTTAGCTTATAGAGGTTTTTATTGAATCTGCCTCAGGAAAATATGACGCTGATGAAAGTTCTTGCAGATCGAAAGTATTCTCTATGATTGATTTTATTTTATTTCTTTTCCTTCCCTTTCTAGCCATTGCTTGCTGTTATTTTTAGTTTGGATGACTTTTTTTTTTTTTATGGTTGTGTTTTTCTTAATTTTGGCCAGTAAAGTCATTGAATTGAGTGGAATTGAGTTACAAAAGCTGAGAATCAATTTGGAGAAGTTTCAGCAACAGAACATGATACTTGCCCAAGCAAACAGCCAGATGTTAACGGTACCTTAGTACTTCTTTGTAATTGTCTGTTTCTCAGTTTATAACTCTTAGGGGCATACTTTTAATGATATTATGATCTTCTGGTGAGGTTGATGTCTTACTTTGGGTTGCAGGAACTTAATTCAAGCAAAGATAGGGTAAGTTTTCAGAACATTAAGTTTCATGAACTTCATCTTGCTTACTGCTTTTGTGTAACTGTATATTTTTGGGACTTGACCATTGAGTTCTTTTGTTTTCAGTTAAAAGCCCTTAAGCATGAGCTGGGATGTAAAAATGCTCTGCTTAAAGCTATTAAATTGGAGGTATTTTTATTTTTTTATTTTGCAATAATCTACTCCTCTAAGTGCACGATAGTCAGGTCTAAATTAGATTCCATTGCTGCTAATCAAATCCTTTGACGCCTGCAGAACATCCGGAAATGAAGCATTAAATAGAATAATTTACAGCATCTGTATTGATTTTCTTTTCTTGTGTTCTACCAATGTAACATGTTATTCACACATTCTTTTCCCATGGTTTGAAGTTAGGAACAAACAAGTGTGGCAAGGCAGGTGAATCACATGATGAAGAAGATGGAGAAAATAAACCTTGTAATATGAACAGGTGTGGCGACACAGGTGAATCCCTTAAAGGAGAAGATGAAGAGGATAAACCGTGTAATATGACCAGAAAGAGACAATCGTACGATCTTGGTAACTTGCTTGACAGAAATTTTAGTTGAAAATTATTAATTGTTGTTCATCATACCATCGTCATTTATCATTCGCATGCTGCTTCAGGTCCTTGTAATATTAAACCAGTCCAAGGCAAAGAGGGGGTCAAGAACAAAAGGTTTTCGTAATTTTTATTGCTTTGTGCAAAATAGTTTTCTAATAACTTTAGTGCTTCCCAATGAAAAAGGAAATTTATGGTTTCTTTTATGTTTCCTTGGCAGGGTGTTTGCAAAAAGGCAATCTGCTAGGCATAAAACCCAAGAAGCAGAAACAACTGAAGATGTAATTGAGGTAGATGATACAAAATTTCTTGATTCTACCTGTGATGATAAGGTCCATGGGAGTTGCCCTTCTGATATCAAACCAGTCCAAGCCAAGGAGGGGATTGACAACAAAAGGTTTTTGTACATTTCTTATTCTTAGCGCAAATTATTTTCAATAACAGTGTAGTCTTCAACTTTTTTGTTTGAAAACTTCAGTGACAAAGGAAATTCATGGTTTCTTTTATGTTTTGGTTGCAGGGTTTGTTTAAGAAGGCAATCTGCTAGGTTTAAAGCCCAAGAACCTGAAACTACAGAATATATGTTCGAGGTAGATGATACAAAATCTTTTGATTCTACCTGTGATGATAAGGTCCATGGGAGTGGCCCTTCTGATATCAAACCAGTCCAAACCAAGGAGGGGATTGACAACAAAAGGTTTTTGTACATTTCTTATTGCTTAGTGCAAATTATTTTCAATAACAGTGTAGTCTTTTAACTTTTTTGTTTGAAAACTTCAGTGACAGGAAAATTCATGGTTTCTTTATGTTTTGGTTGCAGGGTTTGTTTAAAAAGGCAATCTGCTAGGTTTAAATCCCAAGAACCTGAAACTACTGAATATATGTGCGAGGTAGATGATACAAAATCTTTTGCTCCTATCTGTGATGATAAGGTGTGTAAAAGTGGCCCTTCTGATAGTAAATCCGCCCAAGGCAACAAAAGGGGTGACAGCGAAAGGTTTTCTAAATTTTCTATTGCTTTGTGCTAATTAAGTTTCTGATAAGATTGTTTTATTTGAAAACTTAACAACAATGGAATTTTTGTGGTTTGTTTTCATGTTTATATCTTACAGGGTTTGCTTAAGAAGGCAATCTGCTAAGATTAGAGCACAAGAACCAGAAACGAGCGTAGATGTGTTTGACGTAGATGATGTGAGGTGCCTTGTTTCATCTACCAGTGATGATAAGGTGCATGAAAGTGGCCAACTATCTTCTGATTCATCAGTGAAAAACGAACAGGAAGAAGGAAATACGAGTATGTCCACCAGAAGTGAAGCTCAAGAACTTAGAAGGGTATCTGTGGGAAGGCCTTTACGCCGAGCAGTGGAGAAGGTCCAATCCTACAAGGAAATGAAGCTTAATGTGAAGATGCGCAGAGAAGTGTGAGTGAGTTCATTCTCTTTGCATCTTTCTAATAAGCTTTGAGTTGCATCTAATTTCTGTGTTACCACAACGCTGTTGTTTCTGTATAATATATGTTGTGCCTTTTTCTTTTTCTTGACATGCCTAACCCAATGCACCTACCAGTGCCTGAATTCCAAGTAGTTTTGTAAGATTTTTGATCCATTTGCTGGTCTAATGTGGAATATTTGTGTGGGAATTTTCATAAGAGAATTCGCCTCAAGTTCAAACAACTGTTGTCAATTCCCAGTTCTGTTATTTGGGTTTCGAGATCTCTATTACTTTTCAATGTACTCTTAACTTAAGAATGGAGGGAGGGAGGGAGGGAGGGAGGGCAAACCCCAATTTTTATCTCATTATCTAATTTATCTTTGATGGATTTCACTTGAATTCCATTGGCTGATATAACCCAAGTAAAAATCAGTAGAGAGATCATAAACTAGTTTAAAAGCTATAAGAAAAATAGAGTATAATATTTGTTGAATGTGTCTAATATAAATATACTCAAAATTCTTGAAAGTGTTTTTTTTTCTTAATGTTTTGAAGAATCTATTTCCATGCCTATATATATATTGAATAATATGTTTTCAGATTTTTTTCCTTCGTTTATTAATTGGCAGTCCAAATCTAGTGACTTGACATTTTTAAGGAAAAAACATAAATTCTGCCACATTTTTTTTTCATATAAACCAAATTTAAAAATGATTAATGAAATAAGTCAAATGGTAACTTGTTTATTGAAAATAATATAATTTTAGTTCATAAAGAAATATAATCTTCTTCAAAGCTACATGAAGAAAAAATAGTTAAAATCAACCAAAACCTATTGGTTATTTGTGACCTGCATGGGGATATTTCTAGCTGGGTTCTTTTAACTTTTTTTTTAAATAAAGAAAACTGTATGTTTAAATTCTGAATTAGAATTTATTTAATTATTTATTCTATTTTATCATTAAAATAAAAGATAATATTAAAAATATTTTAAATTTTTATAAATGAATTTAAATAAAAATATTTTTAGTATTGTTTAATTTGAACTTGCTAGATATTTTTTTATTATCAAAATTTAGAAAAGCTTCATGTAATACAATAGCCTTGAGTAATTAAATTAATTAACACTGCAAAAAATAATTTAAATAGAAAATGGTAGAACTCTTATTAAAAAACAAACAGTTCAAATAATAATTAATTGTCATAATTCAAATTTAACAATTTACAAAATAATAATGAAATTTAAATCTTACAAATTCAGATATATCTTAAACAAACTCAAATTAAAATTAGACAAACCTAATTTGACATTGAAATCAAATCATACCAACACATTAATCATAAATAAATTTTATTGAAATGTCAAATCCTTTTTGAGATCCTTAGAATAGATAAACCTCTTGAACTTTCATCCCAAATGCTAGCAAAGCATATCTACAACAATGAAGACAATTAGAACTTATGTTAATCTTGAAAATAAAATCATACTATAATAGCACTCAACAACATTGATGATTTTAAAATATTTTTTTATAATTATTGAGAGAATTTATTAGAAAATTTTAACGACATTTGAAATAAACAATATAATTGTATGTAAACTCTTTACACTTGAGAATTTCTTCTTGGTAAAGCTTACCACAACAAGAATAATATAATTAAGAAATAGAGGGTGTATGTTGATTTTGGCATAGGTTGCACAAGTATTTTGGAGAAATTTTTGAATCGATAATAATACCATTTATTTTCTATCATATTATTAATTTTTTATTTGAAAATAATTATGATAATTACGTATTTAAAAATAATTATAATTTCATTCTCAATTATTACTTAAAAATTTTTAACTAAAAAATAGTTGTACTGATTTTAAAATAGATCAATTATGGTATGAATTTTTTAGCAATCTTGAAAAGATGTGAACATTGATTACTACCCAGTGTGGCGTATGCATTGTATTAATTTTATTGATCTAAAATAGATTTCTAAGTATTTTAATTATCACGTAATTAATATTAAAGTTATATACCAATTAAAATTTAAGTTTAGTTTTATAAATAACATTTAATAATTTGAAATTAACTTTATTTATAGTTGAGACTTGAACTCAATTGAGCTTTATATTTGTATAATTTTTGTGACTTTTTTTAATGTTATATTCTATTTTTTATTTATCATATTTTAATTTTATATAATTATGTTGATGCGATCTTAGTCGCATCATGGTTCGACTCCATCTGACGCCATCGAAAGTGGCCTAACCTCGAGGAGTCAAAGTGCAAAATGAAGCTGATTCTAGCTCATTTTCAGCTCAATTAAACTCCCTTCCTATGTGGTTCAGTTCACATGAGTTCATCTCAACTCATTGAGCTTGGTTTAAGTTCACATTCAGTTCATTTAGTTTGTGTTTAGCTTAATTTAATTCATACATTTTTATTTTGCTGAATACAAACTTTTAAACTAAATATTAACTTTAAATAAAGGTGGTTAGTTTAAATAAATAAGCTGTGTTTAATAAGAGGCTTATTAATTAATCTAGTTACTAGGTTGTTTTAATGAAGCATGAGTTTAAGTTAATTTAATTCTGCTTACATAAATTAAACTAGTTGCTGCATTAATTGAAGTCCTTACTTCTAGTTCATTTAATTAAGTCAAGTGTTTAATGTGTTAAGTTAAATTAGTGTTTAATAAGTGTTTAATGTGTTAAGTTAAATTAATGTTTAATAAGTGTTTAAGTTAAATTAGTGTTTAATAAGTGTTTAAATGTGATTAATATGTTTGTTTAATGTGTTTGAATGTAGGAAACTTTTCAGCTGGCAACCGTTACTTTACAAGGCTGTTACAACATTAATGGAAGTGACTTTTAAATTGATTTTGGTTACAAAAGAAGTGGCTGTTATAAGGGATGCTTAATACATCAAATTAAGGAGCTTTAAGGAGCATTTTAACTCCTCATAAATTCGGTAGCAGCCTCTTCACTTACCAGCAGTTTTTTTGGCTCATTTAAAAGATGATAACATGCATTCAAAACACCATTAGTTGCTGGTGACTTTTCGGCTAGCCAAGGACAACTCAAGGGACATTTTTTTAAGCATTCAAATTCATTTAATTAGCTCATTAGGAGTCATAAAGTTGCTATTATTTGGATGGACGAATTCAAGAGTTTTTAGATTTTATTTTAGCCATTTAAATGCATATTAAAGCTGTATTCATTTGACTCTTCAGCTAACCACATGTAAACACTATATATACTTGTTATTAGTTCGTAAAAAGGGACTTTTTTGATTTTGAATGAAATTTTCTTATTGTAAGTTATCTACTCTCATTATTTTTCAAGGTTCAAATTGACTTATCTAGTATCTAATGGTGTCAATTTGGCTTTGTTTCGAACTTATCATCCATTCGGGTGTGGCGTTCAAACCTTATACCGAGGTTCCTATCTTGTTAGATAGTGGGTCGAGGTTTTTATCTAACTCAACCATCCCTTTGAAACATATAAGATTTGGGTCCTTAATCTTTTATTAAGGGTTCTTTCTTATTTCGACCTTCATTCCATTTCTCCGTCTCCACCAAATTATCTTAATACATATCCTTATTATTTTTATTAAACCGAGTCCATCCATTATATCCTTCTTCCTTATTTACTTCCTAGCCAAACCTATCTCCATCTCCTATCCAAACTTTAACCTTTTTTTAATAAGCTTCCGTAACTTTAACCATATTTCACCCTTTTTCCCGACAACTTTTCAATTACTCCTCGTAGACGATCGGGCAAACTCACATACGACTCGACTCACCTTGAGACGGATCGTATCACATGTTGTATTCAAAACTTCGTATATTTATACTTGTCAAATAAATACATGCAAAACAAATAAATGCAGTAGAAAAAAATCTAGCATAAAAGGAAATTGGTGGCTTCCAAAAGTTCCATTAATATATACAATAAAATAATAATTTAAATAATTAAGTAACATTACAGAAATAATTTAAATATAAAATAATTTAAATAAGAAATAATTTAAATAGCTATTAATTTTCATAATTCAAATCCAATAAATCACAAAATAATATTGAAATCAAATTTTATAAACTCAAATAAATTATAGACGAACTCCGAAGTAATAATAATGAATTTTAAATATGAAAAAGCATCCTCAATATACCTTAGTGTAAATTAAAGTGTTTTAACTTTAAAGTGATTCGAATAAAATTTTAAAATTAATTAAGTAGATTTGGATAAAAATTTTCATTTCATCATTTTAAATTTATATAAAATAGATTATATAATATATTTTTAAGTTGATAAATATTAATATAAGGGAAAATATTTGATACCATAATAAAGTTAGGGGATTGACAAGTGCCCTATAGGATATAGTAAAATATTTAAAAATAAATATTAAAAAAAGAGACATAGGGCAATTTTTAGGGCTGCTTGTGGTATAAAAAACTATGCTGCCAATTTATCAAATACTAACCCTTAATATAATTATATTTGTTTAATATTAATATAAAATTTAAATTTATTATTATATTTTTAAAATATTTATTTTTAAAATATTTTAAATTTTATATTTTAATTTCTTGTCAACAATATTTTTATTTTTATATACTTTTTTAAAAATGTTTATGTATTTTTATATTTCTTTGAATTTTTTAGAATTAACATCAAATTGAAACTGTTGTTGAGAATTAATTGTTTAAATTTATAACTAAATCGATATAATATGTAAAAGTTGAGGACTAAATTTATTATCATATAAATTTTCACACATGTGTCATGTTTCTTTTATTGAATTTTGTATTTAATATATTTTACGTTTTATTCGTATTGTGTATAAAATTGTTAAATAAAATGATTTCTTCCCTTTCAAATCTAATATTTTATTTCTCTTATTGGGGTACCCATATAGCATGTTGACATTGATAATTAATAAAATTAATGAAATTGTTGAGATAATTTTTTTAAAAAAAGATGGATATATGATAAATATCAAAATATTTGTAAATTAAATATTTATCAAAATATTACTATTTGAATCTAAATTAAATAATTATCCTTTTTTTATCAAAATATGATAAATATATGAATTTAGTAAGTGACAAAAAAATAAAAACAAAAAAATAAGATATAAAGTAGATAATAGATTCGGATATTAAATTTTAAATCCACCCATTATATATAAAAGTATAGTTGATTCAAATAATGAATATCAAAAAATTAATATTTGTTTTTGCCTGTTAATATTAATTAAAATATAAAAATTGAATATTATTGGAATCTATAATTTCTAAATCAACAAAATGCAAAATTTGTAATTACATTCTCAACTATTAATACTATATCAATTAGGTCATTTTATTATTAAAATCTTTACTACTTCGTTGTATGCAAGAATCACTTAAATAAAGAATTGGGAGATTTCTTATTGAAGTATTGGGCTTTGGTTAATTGCAATGACAACCACTTTGCTTTCCTAGTTAAAGTGGAAGGAAAAATCAACTATTATAATTATCAATGAAAATTAATGAATATGATCACAATTCGTATAACTCCATTTATGTTATTAGTTTTTGTATTATGTATAACTTGTGAATTGTTGATTAAATTGTATTTGATTGGCATTGATATTGTTGCCAATACAAATTAAATAACCACTCTGATTCTCTGTCAGTTATTAAGATAACTTAATACACAGGTAACGACCATATTCATAACAAGTTTTCATGCTGGCATGTTTTATTGTATTTTATTGGTAATGGTATATTCTTACCATATTTGTATAATTTTTTCGTGTTATTATATATTTGTCATATGTCAAGTTTTCATTACTTTTGTCAATCATGTTAATGTTCATTAACAATTAAATCATTCAACTGACAGCTTTTACTAACAAAAAGATTTAATTGATTTTTCCTCTCTTTTCACTGAACACTCAATCAAGTGTATTTTTCAACGACTCATTTTGTTAATGAAGGTTGAAACATTGAATATCATACCACTTAAATTAAAATTAATAATATATGTTTGGATAAACGATAATGGTATTTTTGAGATAAAAATAAAAATTGACAATTTAAAAAAAATGGAATATACATATATTGGTAATTTCCATGTACGTTTTACAATCCATATTCAAGATTCGTGACTATACCTCATCTTTAATGTTCAAACCTACACTCTTCCTTGAGAATGCAATGTATTTAACCATTACACTCAATACTTATTGATTAATAAAAAATATATTAATAAAGTATTTATCACAAAACTCTTAACTACTTGCTATTTCGAGTTATTAATCTATTTATTATTGTGCCTTGCTTAATTGCAAGGGTTACCAACTTTGTTTTTATTAAAGAGATGATGATTGTGTAGAAAAAGTGTTTGCAAGAATGTGCTAATTTTTCTTGACATCAGTATCACAATTTATATGGATGATTAATTAAAAGCAAGGCATATTACCATAAATCATAACACGTTATTTATTTATTTAAATTAAAGATTTGTGCTTTGCTTAATTCCAAGGACAATCATTTTGCTTTTGCTAGTTAATGTAGAAGACTACAAACAAGCATGGCTCTCTTTCATTATTTTTCAAAATTATAAATAGATTTTATATGAATATATTGAAGAGCAATCAATGAAAAACTAATGGATATATGTTTTTTTAAAAAAAAATAAATACCATTATATGATTTAAATATATTGAATAGAGATATTTGTAAATTTTGTAATATTCGGATATTACTATTTGAATTTAAATTAAATAATTATCCATTATTTGTCCAAATATGATAAATATATAAAGTTTAATAAGTTGAAAAAATAATAACAAAAGTTTTAAAATATAAAGTGGATAATGGATTTGGATATTAAAATTCAAACCCATTCGTTATTTAAGGAATATTATTTACTTTTACCTTGAAATTAATGTTGCTGTTAATTAAAATATATAAACTTGAATATTATTGAAATCTATAAATTTTAAGTCTGCAAAATATAAATTGAATAATTGTAAATATCTAAGTTTGCATTATCAATAGTCATCCCTATCCATTGCGAGACTAAAGATTATTCATCAGCTTGGGTTTGGGGCATGAACTCAACTTGAGTGGCTTGGGTTGGGTGAGCACTAGTTGAGTTATGAGACAATTACCCATTTATGTATGGTAAAAGGAGATTTGAGTTTTTTACTTTTTGAAAAACAAAAATTACTTTCAGCGCAATGATTTGGGTAAAATAAATCCATGTCTTTGATGAATTTGAATTATTTATTAAGGATATGGATTTGGTATTTTATTTAACATAAGTTTACATTACGCCATTGTTATGTATTTATGTTGTAAATTCTAAAGCATTTAACATAGTTAACAAGCTATGCATTTGTTTTATGTATTATCCTCAATGAAATCGTATGAACGTCCTTGTCATACAAGGAATGGTGTATGACTTGAAAACTCCAAAAAATTATTAATGAAAAAACTCAGTTCAACCGATCTAATAATACTATTTTCCAGACCAATACCACGATTCACACATCATTGAATAAAACAGAGTTACATGTTTTTCTTACCCTTCATAAAGATTTGGTCCAACTCAAAATTATAAATCAGGAGTTTAAAAGTGAAGCAGCCTACAAGATGAAGTAAACAGCTAACTGTTGCAATCTGACATGATAATTCCAATAACCAGTCAAATCCTATATTCAACAATTTTTCCCTTTTTTTTTTTAAAAAAAAACCCAATAATTTAGTCTGTAGGTTCCAAAGAATACCTACTACAAGTTCTGCTTGTTCAAAATTTGTGGTTCTTGCAGCTATGATTAGTCTCAGCTTTGTTGACTCAAAGTATGCCAATGATTGCGAATATGTTTCACTCAAAGTTATAAGCATTCCATCAAAAGACCCAACAAAAATGGTTGTAAGAGCCAGAAAACTAATCCATCATCCTCTCGGTGGCATTTGCTACCTTCTGCATTATCATACACTCAGCTTGATGGATTGCTCGCTGTGATCCCGTGATTGTCACTTTCCTACAACGCAAGGTAGAAGAAGATAGAAAAGGGTTTTAAATCTTTCAGAAAATAGCCAATGAAACTTTGGCTTAATGGCAGGGTTCAATGCTTAATTAGCTAGTAGATTAACACAGGGTCTCTCTACCTATCTGTTGTTCCAGACATGAAATCACCTCGATCCGATATTTTTATCCTGGCCCCACTTACCTGCAACGAAAAAAGTGTGCTAAAATTCAGTACATGAGCAAAATTATTGAATCAATGCTATTGGTTTATCATTTATAAACCTGACTAATTTCCATTATATTCCTTCCACCACGACCAAGAACCAGCCCAATATGCTCATCCGGGACACCAATCGTGATGGAGTTGCTACGATCCTCCTGGATACACATATGAAAGGCTTCAGTCAAGTAAGATCTATTTAACTACAATATACACATATACCACGAGTCCTTTAATTTAAAACAAGCATGTCATATATTGATGCCAAACTAAAACAACAAATTTGATTAGCAGTAAACAATGTAAATAGTATCAGTGAGAAGGCAGCACGGATAAAGGAAACCAGAAAGAGATGAACCTTGTGATTTGGAAACTTCCCGCCTGTCCCATTTGGTGCATAGCTCATCGAATAGTAAGTCGCTGTGGCAATAATAGTGTTCATAAAGCAGAGACAATTAATGCAACTGTAGGAGTCTGTTTAGACTTGGCAGCCAAATAAAAAGAGTACAGACCTGCATATGAAAATGGAGCATGCATAGCTTGTGAGTAATGAGGGTCTTCGCAAAGCTTGGAAAGAATCAAATCAATTGCTTGCATCTGCTCATCTAGTGTGCCAGTGAGTGTTACTAGCCTATCATTCAAGCCATAAAAATTATTATCCAATGGAGATATCTTAATGCCAGCTTGGGAGTCTTCAATCAATGACCTGCGATAAGGCATAAATAACAATCAGGACTTGCCTTATCTGTTTTAAGGCAGCCAATACTTGGATAAAGGGCCCAAAATACTTGAATAGTAACTTATCACAAGCCACACACATGTAAAATGAGACAGTTTTAAAGAATCATTTAGTATATATATTGTGTCTTCTTACAAGGCAGGGAAGATGTTAAGGATATGTTTGTTTTAAATAACCAATTATATATTCTTGCAGAGCTCAAGCCACAAGTAGAGCTATAAGTCTATAACCCACTAAGGAAAGCAATCATATATTCTTCCTGAATAAGCATGTGTTCACAGTCAAATCGTGCTACTCTAGAAAGAACAGGCTAGTTAACACTAGAGTTTTCTTGCATGGAAGTTATTTTGAGATGTTGTCATCTCGGGGAACATGCCTTCAATCATTCAACAATAGTGCAGCAAATAAATTTTTAAGGGACAATAACAATTCTATGTTGATATCCAAGCTTCTCTAAAGCCTAAGGTACTTCAATGACAAGGAAGCCAAATATAGCATTATTCTCAAAACCCATATGCCCAATCTTTAGATGTTGTAATTAATTATGAAACAAAAGGTGATGACAAAAGAAGCTTCTCCAAACAAAGGACTGTCAAGTTTCTTTATCTTTTTTTTTCCCGGATATGCCTTTGTCTTACATGGGACTCTGATCCATGTCAAATAGATAGAAGACTTCACCATGATAACTTGGTCAGATAGGTCTTTGACAAATTAAACCTCTGGTAACTTCCAACATTTTCACAAATATACATTGAACTAATTCATTTCTTAGTCATGACCATCTAATTAATAGGTTATTACTAGGCAGTTCAAGCAGACTCACTATGAATTCATGATGCATCAAAGTTATTACTATGGTAAACTTTACTAAATTTGTTCCTACTGCCAAAAAATTATCCTTCCAAATGCCCATCTCCCCAAGTTAGCTCTCAAACTTATTGTACACAGCACTTTGCAATGTAACATTCCTGGATTATCCCCAACCAGGTCAAATATAGGTTTTGTTGTACACATTCTCACACATAAATCATTTCCAATCTGAGTGGGTTTTTCACTACTCATGTCTATCTGACTATACTTTAAATCAATGGTAGGTTGAAAATTTTATATTCTCTGCAAATGAACAGTATAATGGAAGAGTAAACATGCATCCTTTATAAACAAGCCTATTCAGTGTTCAGCATACTTCAATTTTGTAACTTTACTAAAAACAATATTCAAATTTCACACGTAATTCTCAAAATCATAGCAACAAAAACATGTAGAATTATGAGAGCAAGCAAACTTCTTACTTTATGGTAGCTCCTCCCTTTCCAATTATACTGCCACAAGAGCTATTGGGAACAATTAGCCTGACTTTTGTTCTTGGTCCAACATCTTCATTATCTTCAATAATAAGCTGACCAGGAAGAACCAAACTTATGTTATTATCAGAAAGAGAACTTATAGAGTCAAAAGTTATCATGAAATCACCTCATCGAATAATTTTGCAAGGATAAGCTCCATAGCTTTAAGTATGTCATCAATAGCTCCAGAGACCATAATGATCCTGTCTGATGTTCCTGGGAATGTTTCATGATTGCGTGACAACTGAATTCGAGCTCCTGATTTTGACTGAAATTCAGTAATTGTTGACCCACCCTTTCCAATTACAGAACCAGCCACAGCATTGGAGACAAGAAACCTTATATACATAGGCTTCTCCACATTTCCTGACAGAAGAATAGGCAAAAAGTTCATCAGTTAGTTCATGGATCATAACTGCATTTGCAGTTAATTGAGGAATTTTCAGAGCAAACATGAAAGTTTCAACAATTTGAGCAATCTCCTCCCTTTTAGCCTAAAATAAAACCAACAATGAGGATAACAAAGATGCTAAACAACAGCATCTATGTATTACTTCACACAATATGCAATTGCTAATAATAAAAAAAGGATAGCAGTAAAAGCATCAAATAAATACAATACCGATACGGTAGCTTCAAAGCAACAAGTATTGCTTTGTAAGCACACCACCTTGCATTTCTGAAAATAGATGAGACAGTAATATTGTTGACCTCATGCATATGAAAATGTAGAAAATCGGATCTTAAGGAAAGGTAATACCAGAAAAACATTTTTCAATTTTCATGCAAGCCTTATCAATACTTAGATACTGATATAATCAACCAACAGCAAGCAACTCATTTCACTAGAACCCATTCTCATTAGCTTCAGTACCAGGGGTGAAGCCAAGAGTTTTATGCTGGGGGTGATGGAATAAAAGAGGGTAAAAAATTATGGACTTTTAGGTAGGCAAAATAGACTTTTACCATTTTTTGAGTAACAGAAAACTGAACAACCTAGTCCGTTTGGACAGGCCAAGAGGGGCCAAATTTGGCACCAGCCCTAATCATCACAACAACACGGATCCCTTACAACAACTCGGATCCCTTACATTCCATCACCTTATGTTAAAAACCGTGGAAAAAATAATGATGTAGATGCTAATTGCAAAAGGGCAGGACGTGAAACTGGAGAATGACTCGACAAGAATATAAAAGATAAAACTCAAGCTACGAATACCAGGATGTATTATTAATGTTTCAAAATTTTATATCTGAATAAACTTGATGTTCTTCAAATATATGGATAAACATTAAAGAAAAGAAATAGAGCATGCTCGTGTTAGACAGAATAGGTAAAACGTACACCTATTCGGAACTCACCCGGAGTCCCTGTAATACAACATTCAAGCATAAGCTAAATACTCAGACCATATTCTTCTTTCTATCACTCTCCATTTACCATTTCACGCCAACCAAACATAATGTTAGGGTTAGGGTTTAAAATTGTATATTAAATAAAATTTATAAATAAATGAAATAAAACTCGAAATTCAAACAATTCCAACCTTTAATTAGAAGAAAATAATACTAATAATAACAGGAAACAAAAAGTTAAAAAAAAAAAAACTCCATTACTCCGAAGCAGAAAATAAATTAAAAAACAAAACTCAGAAATGAAACGCTTCAACGAAGAAAAGGTAAGATCCAATCAGAAATTACCAGAAGTCGGCGATTTAGGCGGCGGAGGAGATCTATTTCTCGCCGCCTCCGGTGATGACACGTAAGATGATTCTGTCGACTCCATTTCTCCCTTCTACCCTCTTGTAAGCCAAAACCAAAAAAGATAAAACGTAAACAAGTAGATAAAAGAATGCAGAGCTTAACCAAATTAATAAAAGAAAATCACCTAATTATTCGAATGTTAAACAAATAATTAACAAGAGAGAGAGAGTGTGTGTGATTGATACTCTTTTTCTTTCTCAGTTCACAGCTAATCAATTTCTTCGATCCGAGCAGAAATTTACTGATATTTTCGTTATCTATTCATCGCTCGCTGACTTTAGGCTCATTCGAGTTTTTATTTTTTATTTTAATTAAACCGTAAAACCCGCCTAATTTGTAAAATCTAATCATATTTTTTAGGGTAAATTTGTAGAATAGTCACTCAACTATATAAGTGATTCTATTTTAGTCATTTAACTTTAAAATGTTTCGATTTAATTACTAAACTTATCAAAATCTGGTTTAATCATCCCCTCTAGTTGCTGTTAAATGATTAACAGAAGTTTATTGTGAATTTTATTTATTTATTTTCAACGCATTTACTTACCTAAGTGCACCGGTAGAGCCAAGGGGGGTTGGCAGGGCCTTCGTCTCCCCTAAAATGGAAAATTTTTTATTTAGGTCTTTTATAATTTATAAAATTTCAAATTAGTAATGGTAAAATTGCATTTTAGCCACCCTAAAAGTGATAAAAACTTGATTTAATCTTTTAAAAATTATAAAGATATAAACTATTAAAATGGTGAAATTGCATTCTTACTGTCGTAAAAATATACAATTTAATTCTGACCTCCCAAAATTTTTTTTTGGCTCCTTCACTACCCACGTGGAAATCCAAAAATCATCACCATACCATTGGAGGAGTACTTAGTATGACGAGACCTTGTGTGTACATCCTGAAGTTGAAGGAGTTCAAGGGTTTGAGAGATGCCAAAAATGTGGACAATTTTTTATGGGGGCATGGATTAATATTTTCGAGTTGTGGCTATTGTTGGCAAACCAACCAAGGTAAGTATTGCCTCTATGTACTTAACTGAGGTAGCTTTGTTATGATGGCGTTGTAAGTGTGATAACATGAGGCGATGAGTTGTTTCCATCAACACATGGGACATGTTTCGAAGGGAGCTTAAGCAATAGTTTTACGCTAAGTATGTCAATGATAAGATGCGATCAAGGTTGCATCGTTTTACTCAACACAATGGGGTGTACGAGTACATGCCAGGGTTTTTAGAGATTATACTTCAAATCGCCAATCTTGGAGGCAACGAAGCCTTCTTCTATTTCATGGATGGACTCAAGCCGTAAGCAAGACCTGAGTTGCAGCGTTAAGGGGTCCAAGACTTGACGCAAGAGATGGCAATGGTCAAGTCACTAGTGGAGCTCAAGAGTTAAGAAGGACCAATTTGAGTACCAAAGCATCGAGATTTAGGATAGAGTGTTAAGAGTGTTCCTTTGTAAAGCTTTCTTGTACATACCATATTGAGCATTCTCCTACACTCTCCCTTGTTCAAGTTTGGCTCTTTAGAGTGTCTTCTATCGTAGTTGGTTGTTGATAAGGCTAAACTTAAGCATAGTTGGCTTAAGTCTCATGTTTAAGGTCGCATGTTGAGTCGAGCTAAAGTTTTAGCCTGTGACAAAATTTGCTATTAGTCTCTGTAATATTCATAGATTGCAAATTTAATCCATGTATTTTAATTAGCTCATTTATTTTTCAATTTTTGAAATTTTAGTTATGACTCAAGCAATAATTATTAAATTTATTAAGTTAAATTTTGTTATTTCTGAAATCTTATGTGGCAGACATATTATCATATGTAATATCATGTCAACTTATTACTTTCACATAATACTCATAGAAAAACCAGATTATATTAAATTAATGGATTTAACCGTCACTGTTTGATTCCGAATTAAATTTCAACTTTTAAAAAATATAAGGATTAAAAATGATCAAATTAAAGAATAAGTATTCAATCCACACCTTACCATTTAAGTCAAAACTAAAATTTCAAAATTCCAAAAGGTACATAATTAAAATTGACCAAATTAAACTAAAAAGACTAAGTTCACAACTTTAGTATATTACATGAAGTAATAGCAAAATTTGACCAATAAATATTATATTTATTTACACATTGTAATTTTTTATTGTATTGTTATTTTATGTTTATATCCTTTATATGACCCCACCCATGTGAACTTCAAACTGTTGAATTTTATTTTATAATAATTAATTGATCACAATTTGATATTAATTATATTTTTTTATGTACATTTATTAATGATAATTTGGAATTTGTCATTATCAATGCCCAACTTGTTTGGAATAAAAAAGAAGAAGGTGAAATTGGTAAGAGTGAGAACTAGTTTGTAATTTAATATTTTTTTCTTCCTTTATAGTCGTGCCATGTCTCACATAAGTTAGTAGTAATTAATATATAGCACCTTATAGAAATAGATCTAGTTATAATTATAGTAAGAGTCGGTTGAATTATAAATTTTATTAATTAAATTTAAGGATAAATCTTAAAATTATACATGAATTATGGTTTAATATGTAATTATATACATAAATTTTTATTTTGTACAATTTTATATATAAATTTTTAATTTGGTCCAATTATTATAAATTATTAACACAATTATTGATATAACATCATTTTATGTTTATATATTACATACATAAATAATTATATTTATTCAATATAAAAATAAATTGATGTATTTATACAAAATTAAAGTTCATGTATACAATTACACATTAAACTAAAGTTCACGTATAATTTTGAGATTTATCCTTATAAAAAGTTAAACTATATTGAAGGTTATTTGGAGGAGTATTGCGAATGCTAGGTCTTTGCTTGTTGCGGGTTTAAGATGGATAATCGGGAATGGGGAGGATATTTGGTTAGCTCAAACCCATGAGTGCCTAGAGACTATGCTTTTAGGATTGATAATGCGCGTGGAAGGATTGCTATTAGTATGCGGGTTTCTGACTTGCTTGATCAAGTAGGCTTCTTCCAATGTGCTATTTGCATGCCTACGAGCACGGGAAACTTGGAGTTACTGGGAACATGCTAGCTTGCTGGTTGATAGTGCGCAATTGGTCGATTGTTTTAATGGTGTTAGGGGGCAGCAGTCGAGGGAGATAGCAGATGTGTTCTATATCGTCTGTTGGCGGTTGTGGTGGGCTTGAAATGAGATGGTGTTGCGAGGTTCAAGTGTCGCTGGCCTGGGTATTTTCAGTTTGCCTTACGGCCGCTTCGGGAATGGAAGGAAGCTAATGCTGCTTGTTCGTAATTCGGTGGCATCGATTAGCATGCATGTACCAGGGAATGTGCGGCCGTGCTTGGACGGTTGAGGGGATTGGAAATGTTGGGTAGATGCTTCTGTTATCGAGAGGGAGGGATGTTGGGGGATTGGAGTCATGGTGCAAAGCTGGGATGGTGGGTTCATACAAGCTTTTTCTTCAAGATTTGGTGGGTTAATTCCACCCAGGCTTACACAGGCAATGGCTCTTAGGCAGGGGCTGAAATGGATTATTTATAATTTGTCGAATGATGGAATCGTGCTCACGGATGTTCAACGGGTTTTCTTTGCCAGGCAAGCTGCTCACGAGGACTGGTCGGAGTTTGGGTGCATTATTCACGAGTGCAAGGATTTAATTGGCGATTGGAACATCTCTGTGCAATGGGTTAGTCGAGTATACAATGTGGAGGCTTATAAGCTTTCCCAAATTGCTACTCCTATTGTTTCCATTGTGTTTTGGGAGAATGCTTGTTTGATTTCTATTTAATAATAAATTTACCCCTCAACGATTATAAGTTTTATTAACTTAATCATGATTCTCGAAAAGTACTCTTCAATATTTACATATTGTTTCGATTTAGTCTTTTACCTAAACATAACTTTTTAAATAAAAAAACTCTATATGTTGTCACTCTGATTGATGTTGAAGCTCTGATGCCATCTCTGACCAAAGAATGTCGCTGTTGAACTCCTCCCTGTACCCTCTTCTCAAATCTTACCTTTGATTTTCAAGAAAATCTCTCAAAAACCATGAGATCTCATCTTAAATCTAAAAAATCCCTACTCTTGATTTAGAACCTTTGATATTCAATTGTCACCTAGCTCCTACTATAACTTCTCCTTACCTTGATGGATGCTTCAACTGATTGGTGTCTCCAATGAAGGTTTCAAACTCTATTTTATTATTACAAAAATTATTTAATATCACAATTATATTTTATAATAAAATTACATTTTAAATATTTCAACATTTTATTAAAAATTATATTGATATTTTAATAACAAATATATAGTACAATTTATAAGTATTTAATAATAAATATTTTAAATATAAAATATGAATATTTTAATAATAAAAATATGAGCATTTGTTTAAATCTTTTTAATTTCATTTACCCTTTCAAACTCTAATATGCCACATATTATATATAATATGTAACTTTCAATTACGATGAAAATTAGATACTGGTTATTATAAAGTTTATATAAGATATTATTTGTTATAAAATATTATTTTATAATAAAATAAATTTCTATTGTGAAAGAAAAATGTTTCTATAATATTTTACAAAAAAAATAATTATGATCTATTTGTTTAATTGAAAACAAGTTTCGAAAGATGATTTTAGAAAATTTTATCAAACAACAAACAATATTTTATGTAGAATCATCTAAATACTAAAAAATATAATAATTTCTAGAAAATCAACCCATTTTCTGAAAGTTGTTTTTAGTGAATTTCATATGATAACTTTTTAAATGATGAATTTAGAAGACTCAAAGTTTAAATCGTAGCATCTTGAGTCTGTTTTAAATCTCAAGTTGTGGTCTATTGGTCAAGTGTTCATCTTCCTTTAAAATAACCTTCCAGATATACACTATTAAATTTGAGATTGACTCTTTTAAATCTTATTTGTAATATGTATAAAAAAAATTGAAAAGGAGACTTTACCTACCCAACTCTTAAATCAAATATGTATTCATAATGCCTTTTAATTTCCTTAAATATTAATAAAATAGCTAAGTATTTATTGTATGGTAAATTAAATTTGCCTATAAATAAAGGTCATCTTCTAAGTGAACCATCATCTATTTCGAGTTGGCTTGGCAATTTAGAAAATAAAAAGGCTTGTTTTGGTTTTATATTATTGATTAAGTTTATTCAATTTATGGAATTTGTGTTTTCAATTTTTTTTGAAATATAATGATTTTTAGATCTCGACTTGGAGATGTCAAAAAAATATATTTTGGTTTGGACTAGAGGTGTGCATGGGCTGGGCGGCCCGACCCGGCCCGAAGGCCCGCCCGAAATGTGGGAGGGTTTGGGCAAAAATATAGGCCCGAAAAATGGGCTTGGACAAAAAAATAAGGCCCGTTTAAAAAATGGGCTGGGCTCGAGTAAGGCATTTTTGGCCTGGGCCCGGGCCGGCCCGAATTCATTAAAGGCAAAAAAAATTATTTTTTAAAAATTATTTTCTTATTGTTTTTCTCTTTATTTTGCTACCATTTTACTATTATGTTTCTATTATTTTGTTGTTATTGTTTAGATATTATATAAAACTTATTTTATTGTTAATTTTGTTATTATTTTAAAGACATTTGTTAATTTTGTTATTATTTTAGAGGTATTTGCTTGTTAAGTTGCATCTATTTTAGTGTTATTTAAGTCTACATATTTTTTAAAATTTATTTTCAATTTGTTGAAAAATATTTATTTTGTTTTTTTAATATTTTTGATGTATTATATATATTTAAAAATTATATAAAATAATATAAAAAATTAATACGGGGGGCCGGGCTGGGCCCGAGTTTTAATATTTTTATATGAGCCGGGCCCAACTAAAATTTTAGGCCCATTTTTTGGGCCCGGCCCGGCCCGAGCCCAATGAACGGGCCTAAAATTTTAGTTGGGCCCGACCCGAACTCGGCCCGGCCCGGCCCATGCACACCTCTAGTTTGGACTGGCTTAGCTTCAAATTCTTTATAATATGCTTAGAAAATGAATTTTTTTTTGTTAATTTTTTATGGATCATCAATCGATATTTAAAGAAAATAAGTCTAAACTTTGAGTTATTTGGGTTAAACATGTTTTTTTAGAATTCAAAATAATTTAATTTAATTTAGTAAAATGATTTTGACATGACATAATTTTACCTCATTATGATTCATCGGTACAACGTATTGTCGTTGATGAATGTCCAATATGGATATTCAATTGAAAAAAATGGACCAACATAACATTAATCTTGTTAAGGAAATTCAAGTCAAGATCAAAATTGTAATCATCTAAATGAATTACTTCGAAGTCTTCCTTGCCTTATCATTGACCGATCTGTAATTCAACTCCTTATGCTACTATCGTAGTTGGGACATATTTAGAATTATCTGTCTTAATCTTCTTAGTCGATTTGCTAACTGAGAGACCAAGTTTACCTGTGGCTTTTTCCAACATGAACAAGCCTAATATCCCCGTATCAGTAAGAGCACTCCTTCTTTGACATGTGATGTTGATGTCTAGAAACATCACCCCTTTCTGCTTGCGACCCCTTTTCTCTTTTGTAAAATTGAGTATTGTTGATCCAAACCTTAATATCCTTTCCTCAATAGGCTCTACTTCATCTTCTTTACTGATCGTGGACTCTTTTGGATAGTCCTGTATTCTATATGGACCACAACATAAGAAGCACCATATCAACTTCTTTGTTTTGTTATTGGGCTTCAACTTCTCATTATGTGGTTTCCCATTACCATCATTTCCACTGTTGTTACCCTATCCTTGTTCATCTCCCCTACCCATTTCCCTTCTCCTTGAGCTTAGAAGAATTGAACTTGTCTTTCCTCGAAACAAATTTAATTAAGGACTCCATTATGGTCATGGCTTTAGTAAGTTCTTTGACCTCTAGACATTGCAATTTTTGCTTCATCCAAGGTTTCATCCCATCCATAAAGGAGAAAAATGCCTCATTCTCTCCCAAATTGGAAATCTGGAGCATCAGTTTTGAAACACCCCACACTCGGCCCACGAGCCTGACCGGATCTGGTATGTTCCTTAAGTAAACCGGTTTTCAAATTCTTTGCTACTTAGAGAAAATTTGTAAATTTTAGAAGATGTTGTTTTGGATTGGGCTTAGGTTGGGAAACCCATTTAATTAATTTAAAAAAACCCAATTTTATTAAGGTGACAAAAATAATTTTCTTTAGGTTTATAAAATATTTTCACTTAAAATTTAATCCAACAATCATTTGTAACAAAATAATTAAAAAAATAAAGCAGAAATAAAGAAATCCAACTTGGGCCTTATGGCCTTATTACATCAAATAACACCCAATATTAAAATTAAATGTTCTAAAACGAAATAAGGTCCAAAATAAATAAAATCTTCAAATTGATGCATGGCCACCTCAAGGTCTACCGTCCCGGTCCGTCACTGTTCATCACCTGAAAATAGTTTCCACAACGGGGTGAGTCAACAGACTCAATGTGTACATCATACTAACATCCAACAAATCAGGCATACATGTTCATGTCAAATTCATATTCATATCAAAATAAATGATGCAACCCAACCCAAGCCTAATGGTCCATCCGCTACACACCACCCGTACCTGCCAGTCACACCGTGGGGACTACTAAGTCAACCCTCCATCCACTACACACCATCGAAGGCAGTCGCTGCAGTCGACGTGCTCATCGCCCATATACGTTGTGTCATTAGACACTATAGTCAAATTTATACGTTGTGTCATTAGACACTATAGTCAAATATTGTAACCGAAGTTACCAAAATTCCGCAATGTGACCGTAGTCAACATATTTCGTTGGTGAGACCGTAGTCATCACCTTCAATTCTCCCTTCACATATATCCCGAATGCCCCAAATTATTTTTATAACATATTCAGCATACTTAAATTTCATTCATGTTACTGTTCACATGTTCAAGTATATCACATTCATAATCCTAACAGAAGTAGGAAACGTACCTGAGTACTTTTTTTGCCACATTTGTGGCACTTAGCCACATTCTCATTCTTATGCATATTCATATATTAAAATAACCATTGCCATAATATATTGAAAATTAGTGTGAGTACACACCTGATTCCCTTAATAGGTTCCTTGAAATCCCGAAGAGTGATCTACTGCCTTAGATCTCAAATTCCTACATTTGATTAATCACTTACTAATTTAATAAAAATCCATTCGGCCATAAATCCAAATCCTAGTTGGATTAGTATTCTTAAAACTTACCTTGAAATTCTCAAATCCCGAAATCCTTGTATCCCTCTGTCGAAATCCCTATAACTACATGTTAGATCAATTTCTAACATTTATTCGCAACAAATAACCCTTAGCCGAATGTTAAATATGACTTACCTTAGATTCTTAAATCCCGAAATTCACCGAATAACTAGGGAACACGCGGCTTATGGTGTACCTTCGGGAAAAGAACTTCTCCTTCCTTGTAGTCGACACTTAGTAAATCCCGAAAGATCTCTTCGGCAACAGATATTAAGGGTATTAGAATCTTAATTTCGACAGCCTTAAAAGAAATAGAATGAGAATCTAACCTAATCTTACCCTTACTGAAGAATTTGATGGAATTCTTGCTTGAACCCTTAGCAGTATTCGGCTGTGGCTTTGATGTGGATAACAATTTCGGCTCTTGAGGCTTAGGGAGAAATCGACTAGGGCTATTGGTATCTTCGGCTTTTGATTGTGTTTGTAATAGAAGAAGAAAAGAAAAGAGAAAAAGAGAATAATGGCAGAGAAATTCGGCAGAGAGAAGAGGAGAAACTTTAGAGAATTTCGGCAGAGGTTTTCTTGAAAAGAAAAGAATGAATGAAGAATAGCCTTACTCTTCCTTTTATAGCCAAAATTACTAGCTAGAGTCCTTTACTTGGCCACCACTCTTCTATTTTGATAGCTTTATCCCTTGATTTATCACTTAATAAAACTTAATCCAATAATTATCTCTATCTCTTAATAAAAATAATACTAATAATAATCCTCTTTTATCTCTTCCTTATCTATCAAAATAAAAGAATTAATATCCACATTTATCTCCTAAAAATAATCTAAAATAAATCCATTATTATCTCTTCGAAATAATCCAAATAAAAATCCTTTATTATCTCTTCGAAATAATCCAAATAAAAATCCTTTATTATCTCTTCGAAATAATCCAAATAAAAAGCTTCTATTTATCACCTTATTAATCACATATTTATGAAAATAAAACACCTCCTTTTCTAGAAGCATGTGCCGTCCACCTCAGGCTTCTGGAAGCTAAAATAAAACCTTATTTATTTGCTACCCAAGTGACTCGAACCCAGGCCCATTCCTCTTGCACATGGCGCCATTTCCATAGGCCCTAAGTGACATCTTTAGGCCACTTTTGCAAGCCTGTTTGTGTGCCAAATTTTACCAACTTTTTCTTTTAAGGCCTCCTTGCCCTAATTTCCTATTTTAAACTTTAAAATTCGACATTTCTAGGTCATTTCTAAGTTTCCTAAAATTTTCGATCGGCTCTGTAAACTTGCCATTTTCTTACATTTCCAAGTTTCCAAAAATGTTCACTTTCTATTTTTGAATCATTTCCTTACATTTCCAGGTTTCCAAAAATGTTTACTTTCCTCTTTTAAACTTAACATTTCCATACATTTTCAGGACATTTCCCTACATTTCCAAGACAAGACATTTCCTTACATTTCCTTACATTTCCTTGCATTTCCTTACATTTCCTTACATTTCCATACATTTCCATACATTTCCTTACATTTCCTTACATTTCCATACATTTCCTTATTTCTAGAATTCACATAACACATTCATACATAATTCATAAAACGTGCCATTTTACCACATGGTTCCTTGTGTCATGCTTCACACGGAGTTTCTTTTCAAGCCTCATTTACCTAGCTCCCCTTTTTACTTAGAAACCAATAATTTTTCTAAGCTTTCTCTTCCATCTTAGAATTTTAAAAACCCTTAATACACTTCCAAACATTGCCAAAACCTACTAACTCATGAATTATGCACAAACGCATAACCCCTAATCTAGGATGTTACAGTTCTACCCTCCTTAAAAATAATTTCATCCTCGAAATTACTTATTAACAGTCGTACAATCCTTCTCAACGTACTATGCTTACGCTGCGCACTCTGATCTTAATAGAACCATCATACTTTCTAGGCACAATCTCTAAGTTCACATCCCTTAGAACTCATTTTCTAACGTCGCGATTTAATTTGATTTAAAAGTTTTATACATTAGTACTTGTTTCACTTATTGCCCGCGAAGAAGTTTTATGAAAAGAGTTTTAGGAGTGGTTCTTTCGTATTCATACATGCACATAGTCTTTACATTCATTCATCCATCAAACAATTATGAACTTTCGTTCATTCAGAGAAACGTTGTAGTTTTCATTGTTGTTGTTTTTCCACTACCCAGGGGTATTTTCGTAATTTGTCTTACAGGGGCATTTTCGTAATTTTTCAAAAATAAAAGTTCTCTGATGATTTTGTCAAAAAGTATTTTGGAACTTTTAAATTCCCGGGGTATTTTGAAAAATTTGGAAATTCAGGGGTATTTCGGTAATTTTGAAGCTCGAGGGTATTTTGGTAATAAACCAAGGTAAATTTGTAAAGTTTGATAATTCCGGGGTATTTCCAAATGTTGCAAAACTTTGAGGGTTCTTTTTGAGAATTTGTTTTCCAAGTTGATGGTGTTGCAAAAATTTTAAAAATAAGGGTCATTTTGGTAATTTTGTAGGTTAGGGGCAATTTTGTAATTTTGCCAAAATCAAGGTATTTTGATATTTGCAAAATAAGATTTTTGGGTGCTTTTGTAAAGTAAGGAAAATTTTATTGAAATCGGGGTGGTACAGAAATTTTAGAAACCAAGGGCATTTTTGTAATTTCGCCACTAGGGGCATTTTGGTAATTTTTGTAAATCAAGAATTTTTCGGAAAATTTTGTAAAAGTAGTTCTCACAAATTATAAGGGTAATTTTAAGAGTTTTAAAACTAGGGTTTTCATAAAAACATGGCTAGTCCCTTTCGGGTTTTAGTTATTGGGTTTAGCCTATGAATAAGTCCTCATGGTTAGGGTGAACCGTAGCTACGCACAAGGTAGGATTCCTGGGAAGAGGAGGTGAGTCACTAGGACTGCTTAAGTACCAGGCTCTTCCAGATCCAATCCTAGACATGCGCACAATGGTTACCACACCCTAACTTAGTGACTTAGCCATAGGTTTGTTAAGTGCATTAAGTCTTATGTATTTGTGTTTGAGTAGACTAGTCCCACGGTTCAATAGATTCTAGTTCACTAATCTACGTTCCATTCCATTTCTACCCTTCTACAATTCACAATATAAATCACACAAAGGATAGGGGTACTTACCTGATGGACTGCAGGTCGGAGACTTAGGTGCCATGCCAGAAAACCTGCTTATTTCATAAAATACTTTCATAAAACCCATTTAGGCTCGCTTTGAAAATGTTTTGGGCCTTAGCCCACAGGCCGAGAGTTTTAAAACTGGGCTCTGATACCAAACTGAAACACCCCACACCCGGCCCACGAGCCTGACCGGATCTGGTATGTTCCTTAAGTAAACCGGTTTTCAAATTCTTTGCTACTTAGAGAAAATTTGTAAATTTTAGAAGATGTTGTTTTGGATTGGGCTTAGGTTGGGAAACCCATTTAATTAATTTAAAAAAACCCAATTTTATTAAGGTGACAAAAATAATTTTCTTTAGGTTTATAAAATATTTTCACTTAAAATTTAATCCAACAATCATTTGTAACAAAATAATTAAAAAAATAAAGCAGAAATAAAGAAATCCAACTTGGGCCTTATGGCCTTATTACATCAAATAACACCCAATATTAAAATTAAATGTTCTAAAACGAAATAAGGTCCAAAATAAATAAAATCTTCAAATTGATGCATGGCCACCTCAAGGTCTACCGTCCCGGTCCGTCACTGTTCATCACCTGAAAATAGTTTCCACAACGGGGTGAGTCAACAGACTCAATGTGTACATCATACTAACATCCAACAAATCAGGCATACATGTTCATGTCAAATTCATATTCATATCAAAATAAATGATGCAACCCAACCCAAGCCTAATGGTCCATCCGCTACACACCACCCGTACCTGCCAGTCACACCGTGGGGACTACTAAGTCAACCCTCCATCCACTACACACCATCGAAGGCAGTCGCTGCAGTCGACGTGCTCATCGCCCATATACGTTGTGTCATTAGACACTATAGTCAAATTTATACGTTGTGTCATTAGACACTATAGTCAAATATTGTAACCGAAGTTACCAAAATTCCGCAATGTGACCGTAGTCAACATATTTCGTTGGTGAGACCGTAGTCATCACCTTCAATTCTCCCTTCACATATATCCCGAATGCCCCAAATTATTTTTATAACATATTCAGCATACTTAAATTTCATTCATGTTACTGTTCACATGTTCAAGTATATCACATTCATAATCCTAACAGAAGTAGGAAACGTACCTGAGTACTTTTTTTGCCACATTTGTGGCACTTAGCCACATTCTCATTCTTATGCATATTCATATATTAAAATAACCATTGCCATAATATATTGAAAATTAGTGTGAGTACACACCTGATTCCCTTAATAGGTTCCTTGAAATCCCGAAGAGTGATCTACTGCCTTAGATCTCAAATTCCTACATTTGATTAATCACTTACTAATTTAATAAAAATCCATTCGGCCATAAATCCAAATCCTAGTTGGATTAGTATTCTTAAAACTTACCTTGAAATTCTCAAATCCCGAAATCCTTGTATCCCTCTGTCGAAATCCCTATAACTACATGTTAGATCAATTTCTAACATTTATTCGCAACAAATAACCCTTAGCCGAATGTTAAATATGACTTACCTTAGATTCTTAAATCCCGAAATTCACCGAATAACTAGGGAACACGCGGCTTATGGTGTACCTTCGGGAAAAGAACTTCTCCTTCCTTGTAGTCGACACTTAGTAAATCCCGAAAGATCTCTTCGGCAACAGATATTAAGGGTATTAGAATCTTAATTTCGACAGCCTTAAAAGAAATAGAATGAGAATCTAACCTAATCTTACCCTTACTGAAGAATTTGATGGAATTCTTGCTTGAACCCTTAGCAGTATTCGGCTGTGGCTTTGATGTGGATAACAATTTCGGCTCTTGAGGCTTAGGGAGAAATCGACTAGGGTTATTGGTATCTTCGGCTTTTGATTGTGTTTGTAATAGAAGAAGAAAAGAAAAGAGAAAAAGAGAATAATGGCAGAGAAAATTCGGCAGAGAGAAGAGGAGAAACTTTAGAGAATTTCGGCAGAGGTTTCTTGAAAAGAAAAGAATGAATGAAGAATAGCCTTACTCTTCCTTTTATAGCCAAAATTACTAGCTAGAGTCCTTTACTTGGCCACCACTCTTCTATTTTGATAGCTTTATCCCTTGATTTATCACTTTAATAAAACTTAATCCAATAATTATCTCTTATCTCTTAATAAAAATAATACTAATAATAATCCTCTTTTATCTCTTCCTTATCTATCAAAATAAAAGAATTAATATCCACATTTATCTCCTAAAAATAATCTAAAATAAATCCATTATTATCTCTTCGAAATAATCCAAATAAAAATCCTTTATTATCTCTTCGAAATAATCCAAATAAAAATCCTTTATTATCTCTTCGAAATAATCCAAATAAAAAGCTTCTATTTATCACCTTATTAATCACATATTTATGAAAATAAAACACCTCCTTTTCTAGAAGCATGTGCCGTCCACCTCAGGCTTCTGGAAGCTAAAATAAAACCTTATTTATTTGCTACCCAAGTGACTCGAACCCAGGCCCATTCCTCTTGCACATGGCGCCATTTCCATAGGCCCTAAGTGACATCTTTAGGCCACTTTTGCAAGCCTGTTTGTGTGCCAAATTTTACCAACTTTTTCTTTTAAGGCCTCCTTGCCCTAATTTCCTATTTTAAACTTTAAAATTCGACATTTCTAGGTCATTTCTAAGTTTCCTAAAATTTTCGATCGGCTCTGTAAACTTGCCATTTTCTTACATTTCCAAGTTTCCAAAAATGTTCACTTTCTATTTTTGAATCATTTCCTTACATTTCCAGGTTTCCAAAAATGTTTACTTTCCTCTTTTAAACTTAACATTTCCATACATTTTCAGGACATTTCCCTACATTTCCAAGACAAGACATTTCCTTACATTTCCTTACATTTCCTTGCATTTCCTTACATTTCCTTACATTTCCATACATTTCCATACATTTCCTTACATTTCCTTACATTTCCATACATTTCCTTATTTCTAGAATTCACATAACACATTCATACATAATTCATAAAACGTGCCATTTTACCACATGGTTCCTTGTGTCATGCTTCACACGGAGTTTCTTTTCAAGCCTCATTTACCTAGCTCCCCTTTTTACTTAGAAACCAATAATTTTTCTAAGCTTTCTCTTCCATCCTAGAATTTTAAAAACCCTTAATACACTTCCAAACATTGCCAAAACCTACTAACTCATGAATTATGCACAAACGCATAACCCCTAATCTAGGATGTTACACGTTTACTGACCACTTTCACATACTCCCTAATTGTGCTTTGTTGTGTAAGCTGGTGCAACTTAGCTTGAGCCTCATCCTTGGCATACTTTGGGTAAAATTACCCCTTGAATTCACTCTAGAACTTTTCTCAAGTCCCAATTGTAGTTATACCTTGTTTTTCATCTGTGGGCCTATGATGTTACCATAAAAGAGTGACATTAGTAAAATACATAACAACTATTCAGCTTGGGGGCATCAATCTTAGGCTTAGGTGCTACGGCTAACACCCCATAATCCAAAACAACTTTGTAGAGAGTGAGTTCCCCATTGAGCTCTATAATCTATTCCTTCAAATTCGTTACCATTACTTTGTTAGCTCACCCATAATGGTATTGAGAACCCCTTGCATTGCATCCACATTGGCACTGAGAGTTTCTGCCACATGTTCTGTAACAACCCGCCCGTCATATATCATATTGATTTACTGTTTGGCGTACTCTTGTAAGCCAAGGATAGAAATTTTAGACTGGTGAATTATTTGGTAAGAGTTTGGGGCGTATTGTACACTTATTTTGGTGACTTTGGTAGAATTCACCGTTTGGCGGACTCTAGGGTTTTGTAGACTTTTTCTGTAACAATCTGCCAACCCCAGATGCTTTGGGTGAACTTGTTAGTTCATAGCTTGATGAACTTGTTTTTTTGTGTTTTAACGTGAAAATGATAGTTTGTTAAGCCTCGTTAGAATTTTAAGACCTAGTTGGATTTGAACTAGGAACTGTAGATGATTAGACTTTAAAAATATTAAACACATTGTTCTCGGGTTTTAATTGTTTCCAAGTTTTAAGGGTGATAGTGAATTTTTAGATATTTCTACTAAACCTTGTCCCATTTGTCTTTGCTATATAAAGGCCGATAGCGAGCATGTTTCACTTTAGTTTTTCTTTGAGGTTGGAAGCTGTTAAGGGGTCCTTGTTAGTGAAGGTGTAAATTATTTCTATAGACAGTCAGATCATCACAGTTAGTACCAACTTACTGGTAATTTCTGGGAACCATTAGGCTGTCATTTTTAGATTTACGATTCTGCAATTTTGCATGTCTAAGTTTTACAACTGGCTCGAACGGAAGGAGACTTCCTAATCATTTGAGTTGCATGCAATCGATTCATGCATACACGTTGAATTTTAATGGTTAGATGATATGATGAATATAATTATTTCTTATTTGTTAAAGTATTATAACAAGGAAATGAATACTGAATATGATAATTTTCTCACATTTTGAAAGGTACTGAGTAGTACATTTATACAAACTGTAACATCTTGGAAATGGCCTATGCATTTTTGGTTTAATTGTACGAAGTGACATGTTTTATGTACTAGGAATAAATTTTGAACATTTCTGGAAACCCGGAAATGAATGGAAATGATTTGGAAATGAACATTTTTGGAAACCTGAAAATGTATAGAAATGTTAAGTTTAAAAATGGAAAGTGAACATTTCTGGAAACTTGGAAATGTAAGGAAATGTCAAGTTTACAGAGCCGAATGAAAATTTTTGGAAACTTAGAAATGACTTAGAAATGTCGAGTTTTAAAGTTTAAAAGAGGAAATTAAGGCAAGGTGGCCTTAAAAGAAAAAGTTTGTGAAATTTGACACACAAACAGGCTTGGAAAAGTGGTCTGGAGATGCCACTTAGGGCCTCTGGAAATGGCACATGCAAAGGTGTTGGGCCTGGGTTCGAGTCACTTGGGAAGCAAATAAAAGAAATTTTATTTTGCTTCCAGAAAAAGTGAGGTGGACGGCACATGGCTATAAATTAGGAGCTTTTATTCTTTTATTTTTAAGAGATAAAGGGTGGATAAATAAGGGATAAATAATGGATTTATTTTAGATTATTTTCAAGAGATAAATGATGGATAATTATTGTTATTTTTATTAGGAGATAAGAGATAAATATTGGATTAAGTTTTGTTGATAATTAAAGTGATAAATCAATGGATAAAGTTATCAAAATAGAAGAGTGGTGGCCAAGTAAAGGACTCTAGCTAGTAATTTTGGCTATAAAAGGAAGAGTAAGGCTATTCTTCATTCATTCTTTTCTCTTCAAGAAAACCTTTGCCGAAATTCTCTAAAGTTTCTCCTCTTCTCTCTGCCGAATTTTCTCTGCCATTATTCTCTTTTTCTCTTTTCTTTTCTTCTTCTATTACAAACACAATCAAAAGCCGAAGATACCAATAGCCCTAGTCGATTTCTCACTAAGCCTCAAGAGCCGAAATTGTTATCCACATCAAAGCCATAGCCAAATACTGCTAAGGGTTCAAACAAGAGTTCCATCAAATTCTTCAATAAGGAGATCTTTCGGGATTTACTAAGTGTCGACTACAAGGAAGGAGAAGTTCTTTTCTCGAAGGTACACCATAGGTCGCGTGTTCCCTAGTTATTCGGTGAATTTCGGGATTTAAGAATCTAAGGTAAGTCATATTTAACATTCGGCTTATTTGTTGTGAATAAATGTTAGAAATTGATCTAACATGTAGTTATAGGGATTTCGACAGAGGGATACAAAGATTTCGGGATTTGAGAATTTCAAGGTAAGTTTTAAGTATACTAATCCTACTAGGATTTGGAATTTTGGCCGAATGGCTTTTTATTAAGGTAAAAAGTGATTAATCAATTGTAGGAACTTGAGATCTAAGGCAGTAGATCAGATCTCGGGATCTCAAGGAATCTGTTAAGTGAATCAGGTGTGTACTCCACACTACTTTGTAATATGAATTATGGTTGCATGTATTAAAATATATGTTAATGAAAATATGAGCATGGCTAAGGTACCATGTTAAGGTACTAAGTACTCAGGTACGTTTCCTACTTCTACTAGGAATATGAAATATGTTATTCATAACATGAGAATATGATAAGAATGTGAACTATGGTATATTATGCATATTAATGTTTATGGGGCATATGGTTGTATATTGAAAGGGGAAGTGAAAAGTGGTGATTTAAGACCACAGTAATCTGAAAAGTGGTGACTTACGGCCACAGTAATCTGAAAAGTGGTGATCTAATGTAACATCCTGAAAAGGGTCTATGCATTTTCAGTTTAATTGTACGAAATGTCAAGTCTCAAGTACTAAGAATAAATTTTTGATATTTTTGGAAACCTAGAAATGGAAATGGAAATGAACATTTTTGGAAACTTGAACATTTTGGAAACTTGAACATTTTGGAAACCTGAACATTTTGGAAACTTGAACATTTTTGGAAACCTGAACATTTTTGGAAATGATTCAAAAATGGAAAGTAAACATTTCTGGAAACTTGGAAATGTAAGAAAAATGGCAAGTTACAGAGCCGATCGAAAATTTTAGGAAACTTAGAAATGATGCCGAAATGTCAAATTTTAAAGTTCAAAATAGGAAATAAGGGCTAGAGGGCCTTAAAAGAAAAAGATGGAGAAGTTTGACACACAAACAGGCTTGGAAAAGTGGCCTGAAGATGCCACTTAAGGCCAAAGGAGATGGCGTCACATGCAGGGAAATAGGCCTGAGTTCGAGTCACTTGAGAAGCAAATAAATAAGTTTTATTTTTGCTTCCAGAAGGCTGAGGTGGACGGCATGGGTTTCTAGAAAAGGAAGAGTTTTATTTGCATAAATATGTGAATAATAAGTGATAAATAAAGGATTTTCTTTTAAGATAATTGAGGAGATAATTGATGGATTAAAGGCTTTTATCTTTTAAATAAAAGAGATAATATTATCAAAAAGAGGAGTGGTGGCCAAGTAAGGGACTCCTAGGCTGATAATTTCGGCTATAAAAGGAGGGCAGGAGGGCTACTCATCAACTTTTGCTTCCTCTTCCTCTCTGCCGAAAATTTCCCTAAGCCAAAACCCCCTCTGCCGAATTTTCTCTTCATCTTTTCTTCTTCTCTTTTCTTCATCTGTCAAGCCAAAACCTTTTCTTTTTGATCCCTGATTAAATCTCCATAGCCGAAACCTTGTGACTCTAGGCAAGGAAGCAATCGATCAAGGCATTAAGGATCTCTCAGGATCTTTTTACAACTGTCGAATACAAGGGGGAATCTTTCGGGAAATCTAAGGATCTAAGGTAAGATAATTTATTTGATTAAAGGTTATGATGTATATGTTAGATTAAATCTAACATGAAGATTTCGACAGACATATAGGGCAAGGAATCCTCTTCAGATTTGGAATTTGTATGGTAAGTGATATTCGGCCAAGGCTTAATTTTGGTATTTGGAATTATTTTTCATTATTTCAAAAACCGGAAACTCACATGGTTACATGATTTAGTGTTAGCCGATTTCAAGGAAAAAGGGATACTAGCAATTTTTGGAACTTGATCAATCAAATCGGCAAGCAAGATAAGTAATACAAATCCTACTAGGATTTGGTTTTTAAGCCAAGAGTTAAAGATCTAGATCGGTAGATTGCTCTTCGGGATTTCAAGGAACCTATTAAGCGAATCAGGTGTGTACTCACATTAATTTTCGATATATCATATGGCAATTATTTTTAATATATGAATATGCATAAGAATGTGAATGTGGCTAAGTACCACAAATGTGGTAAGAGTACCCAGGTACGTTTCCTACTTTCGATAGGATTACGAATATGTTATATTGTTAACATGTGAATAATGAGAAATTAAGTATGTTATGCATGATATATGGGGCATTTGGGATATATGTGAAAGGGGAAGAAGGTGTTGACTTCGGTCTCACCAACGGAATATGGTGACTACGGTCACAAAATTTGAATATGGTAACTTCGGTTACATTATCTGAATTTGGTAACTTCGGTTACATTATTTGAATATGGTGTCTAATGACACAAATTATATGGGCGATGAGCACGTCGACTGCAGCGACTGCCTTCGATGGTGTGTAGCGGATGGAGGGTTGACTTAGTAGTCCCCACGGTGTGACTGGCAGGTACGGGTGGTGTGTAGCGGATGGACCATTAGGCTTGGGTTTGGGTTGCATCATTTATTTTATATGAACATGAACTTGATATGAACTTGTATGCCTGATTTGTTGAATGTTAATGTTGTGTACACATTGAGTCTGTTGACTCACCCTGTTGTGGGAACTATTTTCAGGTGATGAACAGTGACGGACCGGGACGGCAGACCTTGAGGTGGCCATGCATCATTTGAAGAATTTATTTTTTGGACTTTATTTCTTTTTAGTACCTTTAATTTTATTATTGGGTTTTACTTGATGTAATAAGGCCATAAGGCCCAGTGGATTTTCTTTATTTCTGCTTTACTTTTAATTATTTTGTTACAAACGATTTTTGGATTAAATTTTAAGGGAAATATATATTTTTATAAACCTTAACAATTATTTTGTCACCTTAATAAAATAAAATTGGATTTTTAAAAAGATTAAATGGGTTCCCAATCTGAGCCCAATCCACAACAACATTTTTCTAAAAAAAAAAAATTTTGCAAATTTTCTCTAAGTAACAAAGAGTTTGAAAACCGGTTTACTTAAGGAACATACCAGATCCGGTCCGGGCTCATGGGCCGGGTGTGGGGTGTTTCATCTAAGACCATAGTAATCTAAAAAGTGGTTTCCTAAAACCACAGATGCGGAGCCTTAAGCCCGCAAATTGGTGTGTAGCGGAAGGAGGGTCGACTTAGTAGTCCCCACGGTGTGTTTGGCAGGTACGGGGGTGTGTAGCGGATGGACAATTAGGTTTGGGTTTGGGAATGCATCATAACTTGTATTTTATGATTGAATGTATTGTATGCCTAATTCTATTACGATTTAGTGCCACGTACACATTGAGTCTGGTTGACTCACCCCGTTGGGGAAATATTTTTTTCAGGCGATGAGCAGTAATGGACCGGGTCGGCAGGAGCTAAAGGTGGCCATACATCGCAAGGAGAAATTTAAAGACTTGGGCTTTTATTTTACTCAGTACTTAAATTTTATTTTGGGTTTTGATTGATGTAATAAGGCCATGAGGCCCAAGTAGGATTTCTTTATTTCTGTTTAAACTTTTAATTTACTATGTTACGAACTATTGTTGATTAAAGTTCAACTTAAGAATTATTTATTTAATAATAAACCCTAAACTGTTTTGTCATCGTAATTAAATGATTTCTAAGTAAATAAGTGGGTTTCGATCTAAGCCCAACCCAAAACAATATTTTTCAAAAAATTACACAAATTTTCTCTAAGTAACAAAGAACTTTGAAACCGATTTTCTTAAGGAACATACCAGATCCGGTTCAGGCTCGTGGGCCGGGTGTGGGGTGTTTCACAAACAGTAAGCCAACAGTTATCAGCAACAGTCTTAGATAACTATCTAACAACCCTAACTGACTTATCAGCTACCCTTTAACAACTAACTGACTTTGCTCATTAGTCTAACATTATTTAACTCAAGAGGCTAGTGAATGTCCAAGCAATTGAGGCAAAATACCAGTATAGTAGATTTTATGTTGATGTTTCTGTCGAGTTCGTTCTTGTTTCCTTTGAGTTCTAAAGTTTTCACGTTGTGTGGGTTATATACGGTAAGTGTTTCTACTGTTAGTGAGTTGTTATGTCATGCCTTGATGTGTACAAAATAAATTAGTACTGCATGGTGTGTTGCACGAGCTCAGTTCTGGACAATCTGTGGTACATGAAAATGAGAAGAGAAGTTCCATTTTTGTGTAGCCTCTGATAGGGTATTTACATTGCTAATCGAATAGACAGAGCACTGTGAAGAGGAAATATATTGTATAGCCTCTAGTAGGGCAAATATATTGCTAAACGGACAGGTGGAGCACTGTGAAGAGGATAATATGGGGAGTTGTGGATGGAATGAATATGATTGTTATCTGATTTTGAATTATGGGTCCGAGGCTGGCACAAGGATGGGTCATTTGTAAACTTGTACGTTGTGAATGGTATAGATAAATGGGTAGAAAGTGTTTGCCTGTGTACTGTATATGTTAAGTTGGCAAAGTGTATCCACAAAGGGATAGTGGTTAACTAATTGGCATATTGCAATTGTATGTCGAAACTTCATAGAAAAGTCTGTTTTGTTTACGAGTACGAATATTTGTTAATTAATGATATTCTAGTACATTATTTGTGTTTATTTTGGAACTCATTAAGTTCAATTGAACTTAGTTATTTTCACTCCTCAGGAGTGTTGATAGTAGAAGAAGATTTTGTACAAGTCGACTACGCCAGAGTTGCAGTTTCTTGTGAGCCATTAGTTTTTGTTAATATCATGCATAGTTAGGAATGGAGGGAGGTGTATACATACATTTTGTAACAATCCTATGTAACTTTTATTATTGATCGATACAATCTGTTGAAAATTGTTTTATCTATAATTTGCAAATATTTATTACATATCATTAATGGTGGTTTATAAGATTTTGTTTTACACATATACGCAATTTAAGGCTATGTGGATGGCTTGAAATTTCTTTTTATTTTTAATAAATTTTTTTCTAAGAGTTTAAGTTTTTGCGAAGGCTGAAACTATCGACAATGTTCTAGTTCATTGAGCAGATTGTTGGCGGGATTTGAGACTCAATGTCTCCTGGCGGACTAGGGATGTTATATGCCCATTGAGCTAATCTTGCCTCGATTCTAGCTCTGTGGTGCATACATTAACTACCTCGAGTGTTTCCTTCATACCACCAATGGATTTCTTGAGATTGGTCACTCAACTTTCTAAAGCCGACATCATATCACTCGATTTGCTAGCTTTCCTTCCTCTCCCACGAGTGTCTCTCTGCTCAACCTACCCATTTACTTCTTTCACCATCTTTATTGACACTACTGAACCTTAGCTCTAATATCTAGTGCCATGGGGCTAAAACTTTAGTCTCGCAAACCATAGAGTTCTAGGCGTTTCCTTTGTTTCAAATCCGTCTAAGTTAGCCTATCTCTAAAAAAATGAGAATTTTTAAAGAAATTCTCTAAGGCACGAAAATAAAGTGAAAGCAAACTCTCAAAAGTAAAGAAGCAGCAAACAAACAAAAAAGCCACAAGAAAGTTAAGCACACCAAGTGCTTGAGTAGATGCTCTCAAAGTGTTTTTATTACTTTGAAAAGTTACAGCTGAATAATTACAAATGAGGAGAAAAACCTCTATTTGTAGTTGAGTTCCCCCAAATCCAACAGTACAATTTAAATTATTTTGACAGTTAAAATCAAAGCCTATCTACAAGATGAGAGTCTTAAGGGTTTAAACACTATACAATCTTATCCCTTAGGATTATCAAATATTTATCTTGATAACTCTAGTTTACTGAAGTGTTTCACTGGACCATTAAGGCTTCAAGTAGATGAACTTCTCCATATGTTCCACAAATTGAGCTAGTTCAAGTGGATCAAATGAGCTTCATTTAAACATTTTGTGTACATTCATCATAAGCTTCAATTCGCAGTCTTGACACTAGCACTTCCATAAATAGTTTTGAGTTTCAGTAAATAACAATTGTAGGTAGCAACACATTATCTCTGACATCTATTACGGTTTTCCCTAGTAAATTGAATCGCTTAATATAACACCCCAAACCCGGCCTAGATGTTATGGCCAAATCTGAAGATGTCACAAAGAATGGGTTTTGAAAACGAAGTTACTTCGTTAGAACATTCACATTTCATAATTCACAAATTTAATCGAAAACACCATTTAATTAGTTCATTTGCCAAAAACTTATTACAGCGGAAGCCTTAGAAATGTTATATTTTGAAAATGCAGTTGTGTTTTAGAAAAACCTTTGTTTGCGTATAGATTGTCATTTTTAAAGAAAAGCATTTTGCTGAAGCATGCAATTTATCAAACGTATAAAATCAAAACCAACAGTTATAAAACCATAAAGTCCAGAGAGTCCCAGAAATTACAAACTCTCAAATGTAAACCAAAATCATAAATAATCCATAAATAATTAAGTTTTAATAATTTACTGTCGAGTGATCACCGCTGAGTCTTTGCCGCATTGATCCGCCTAAGTCTATGAATTACCTGACAAAACAGACAAACAGATGTGAGTTTACATAAATTCAGTATGTAACCAACAGAATTAAGCATGCAAACATACAGAATCATATACACAGTCTGAAATAGATACATATTCAGATTCATATTCAGATAATAGATTCAGATTCAGATATGCAAAATCCTACCCCTATCCTCTATACACCAACTCCGACCATCCCATCACACCATGTGGGGTTTAAAACACCCACCTATCCATACACACCACGTCGTGCCATTAAGACACATAGAAGTTAATATACAGCCAAGCTGCCAGAATAAAGGCAGTTGACATCGAACAGTATACTTCCTCGTCATATACAAATCCCACCCCAATAACAGATACAGAAAATCAGATACAGATATAACAGGCTAAACATGCTCAACATAACAAAATAGACAGTCATGCATAGTGATGTCCTACTCAGAGCATACATTATAATATCAAATCACATAAAACTAGGGTTTGGTTAGCCCTTACCGACCCTATGGTAAGCTCACAGTCAATCGGAACGACCTATGCGACCCTAGAAGAAATTTTAGAAAAATGGGCCCACATGCCCTAATTGGCCTTGCCCATATGGCCCACACGGCTTAGCCCATGCCTGTGCCTCGCACATGACCATCCACACGGCCGGCGGCGTCGACAGTGGCCATTTTCAGCTTTCGTCAAAACTCATTTTCTGTAACAGCCCAATTTTGGGGCTAGTCGAAACAGTAGTTTCGAGACCACTAACCTGAGGTTGAGGAAAATTATTTTCATATTATTTCATGTATTTTAGCATGATTATATGGATGCATGAAATTTTTGGTGCTTTAATTTTAACAATTGTATGTGTAATTTTGAAAAAGGACTAAATCGCATAAAGTGCGAAAGTTCTATTTTACAAGGTAGAGGTATCTAATAGCTATAGAATGTTAAAATGGAGGTCTTTATAGTGAAATTAGGCCAATAGAGGAGTGTTGGCCGGCCATATGGCATAGGGGGACAAGAGCATTTAATTTTTGGTTAAAATTGGGTGAATTAAGTGACAAAAGATGAATAAAATATGGTAAAAAGAAAAGCTATCATCTTTCACTATTCACTCATCTCCTTACACCGAAAATTGAAGATAAAAATAGAGCTTTTGGGGTTCAAACTTTCAGCCAAGCTATTTCCTTGCTAGTAAGTGATTTAGATGGTTTTAATTGATGATTTTTATGTTTTTGGAGTCCCCAAAGCCTAAGCTAGCTAATGAGGGGACTAATTTGTAATATGGTTGAAAGTTTAGGGAATTTCCATGAGAGTGTTTATGTTGTTAGCTGAGTTTTTATGGAAGAAAATGGATGCTAGGGAGATGAGAAACAACTTTTGTGAAAGGTGTTAGCATGAAAACACCTAATTAAGACTTGAATGCAAAGATTGAAATTGTGTCATAAACGTATGAAATAGTTGGAATTGTGAGTAGTTGTAAGAGAAATAAATATTCAGATAGGCTTGTTTAATGAGAAAATGTGTTGAAAAATGATTTACGAGACTAGGGGCAAAATCATAATTTTGCCATAACACAAGGGCAAAATGGTCATTTTTACCTAAGTGTAGATTTTGATGCATTATGATCATAAAATGATCTAAATGGGTGAATTTTATTGTTATAGATCAAGAAGAGCGCGAAATTAACCTTGACCGGGGAAAAGGTAAGGTTACGAATTAAATCGTAAATTGAAACGTTTTGCACCAAGGTAAGTTTATGTGTAAACGATGCATTTTATATACACATTGTTGTTGTTAATTGGTGCATGACATGATTGAAAACATGTATGACTCTAGTGGATTGAATTTGGTAGTTATTGAATAGTTTTCGTATGAATGACGAAATAGTTACGTAAATGTGTAATAACAACACTTAACGGTGGGCTAAGTGTGATACCACATTATTACTTAACTACGATAGGCTGTGTGCGATACCACCATAATTATCCTTTTTGGTGGGCTATGTGTGATACCACCCTATTAGAGACTGAAGGTGGGCTAAGTGCGAAACCACCGAGTGATTGTAATATGAATGGTTATTAAGAAATTATGATGTGTTGTATTATGTGACATTGTGGTGCTAAGTGTAGGGAAGCATGTTAATGAATGTAAGGATGATAACATGATTATTTTGCATGATTTCTTGTGTTTAATTCGGTTTATTTCTGAATTAATCCCTGCAATTAGTATTTTTATGATTTAAATATTGTCAGGGATGCAATTGATCAAAAGCAAGCTGGGAAGGGCCAAATTGAAAGAAAATCATGGAAATGGGGCCAAATAAAAAAGATGGAGGAAGCCAAGGACACATCAAATAATTTGACTTTGTAAAAAGCCAAAAATAAAAAATCCTATTTTAGTTTATTTTAATTTTATTATTATTTTAGATTTTATATTAATTAGTTTAGGCTATTTTTAGTAAACCCCATGAATATAAATTGGGGCTTTTTGTTCTTAGAAAATCATCAATCAATTAGTTCTTTCCTATTCCTATTTGGAGTTTTATTCCTCTCTTTGTCTTTTCCTATTTCAATTTAGAATATAATTTCTTTTTTTTTTCCTTCAAGTTGGCGTCAAGTATTCTGCCTATTTCAATTCCAATTGTTTGTTTTTCAAAAATTGGATTAATTACCTTCCAACCCCTTTTCCTTTCCAATTTCCATTATCCTTTACACAAATCCAAATTTCATTCCACAACTTTCAAGCATGATTAAATTCATGCCACACTAAACCCTTTTCAGCTTTAAGCCGGTGTTAACCCTGTTAAAGACCCGTGAGTTATGAACCTGAGCTATTTAACCCCTACTTTCCAATATTTATTATTTCTCCATATTAAGAGTATGACTTCGTCAACTCACAAAGTCAAATCAACACTAAGTCAAAAAGACGTCGTTTGAGTTAGTGTGGTTAAACGTACAGTTGGGATTCCAAAAGGATTGATTGTCTAATCGGTTTTCTGTGAACACATTGGCGTGCTAAGTGGGGATTGCTGTTTGGTTCCGTTAAGGGAAGTAGTAACTGGATTTAAATGTCCCACGCGCTTGAGAGCATTGGTTCGAGCTAGGCTCTTCTAGAACGCAAAGCTGCCGGGGTTCTAAATCACGAACGTTTTGTAGGTTGTTCGATCGGTAAGGGTTAGTTATAGGATGTTCCATAACTAATTTACACAAGGAAGAGTTGGTGTCCGAGGCGTCTTTGGTAGCTATAACTAGCTTATTGTAAAGAGGAGTTCATCTAATTTCGAGGATCGGTTCAAAGACGGAGAAATTCGTGCTTATGGCTGAGCTAAATCTAATTGATTTTTCTTCAGATTACTTCATTGTTTTTTTTATTTCATCTTTTACTTTTTACGTTTTTTTCCTTTGTTTATTTTAGGTTTCATATTTTATTCTCCCCAAACTTCGCGGGCACGACAACTGCCCAGACATAAATCTGGTCAAGATAGAAACAATTTTTAGTAAACCTAGTCTCAGTTGGATTGACCCTACTCTATATACTGCGTAAATTTGCAAATTAGGTGTAGGATTATAGTGGTGGAATCGACAGCCATCAAAGGATTAAGCTTGTGATATGGTTGGAATGTGGTAAGGGAGGAAATGAGTAAGGATGATTTTGAATGTGGATTGCTCTTGTTAGTATATAATGCTATCTATTGTTTAGCACCTACTATGATGTTATTTGTTTACATGTAAACTTACTAAGCTTAAAGCTTACTCCCCTTTCTTTTCCCTTGTTTATAGTATCAAAGCGCTAGGTCGAGATACACAGTTAATTAGAAGATTGCCCACACTATCAACTCGCCTCGGTATATCTTGACTTAGTACATTTATGTATGGTATGTATAGGGGCTAGACTATATAGATTGTTTTGTTATTTTGGCCAAAAGTGTGTTGGCCCCTTTTTAAAGATAAAATATTTTGTATATTGCCATGGTTGATGGCTCACCTTATTATTTTATGACAATATGAGGTTATTCAAGAAAGTGTATGTTGCTATTAAGTTGTTTAGTGAGTGGTTGAATGTGTTTGTGAGTATAGGAATTAGATTGTTGAGAAAAGCTTGGCATTTAGCCTTGTTCTTGCCTACACGGGTAGGCACACGGGGTGTGTCTAGGCCGTGTGTGACACACGGTCAATCACTTGGGAGTGTGCCCAGGCCGTGTGAAGTCTGCACATTAAATGTGGAATTTAATTCGACACATGGCCTAAGGAGACTGGCGTGTGCCTTGGTCGTGTGGCCATAGTGAAATGATGATGTCATAAATAGAATGCCAAGGTTTTGGCACATGGGCCAAGACACGGGCGTGTCTAGGCCGTGTGAAATAAATCAGTGTCGACCAGTGGTGGTGAACACGGGTATGTCCTAGGGGCACACAGGCGTGTACCTAGATCAACACGGGCGTGTAGACCTGCGTTGACGAAAAATTTTTGAAGTTCGTAAAAGTTCCCGGTTAAATTTTGAAACCTCTCAGAGGTATGTTTAGGGCCTCGCAGGTAGAGAATGAGCAAGTGTTAGGTTTAAACGAAACTTTCATAGCTCAATGTGAGGTGTTTAAGTGAGATAAGTTAGGTAATGCCTCATACTCGGTTCCGGCTTCAAACATGGGTAAGGGATGTTACATTTTTTGTGTTTTGGGGACACGCTTGGTTCGTTTAAGACGCTACAGCAACCACAAGCCTTCTAGAACCTAAGAGTCGACATACCAACGCTCAAAATTAGTCTTAAAACACGATTAAAACAAAAACTCAAAACCAACAATAGCTCAAATCAAGCGCTTATCACTTACCCCAACACTCCGAACGATTCACTACGATTCCGCAAGAGTAGAATCACGATGTTCTCGATTCGCTGCTGCCAAAACAACAATATAACCCCAATCAAAGTTTTGGAAAAACACAAGTTACAGAAAAATAAAGCCTCACTTACCAAAAACATGTGACAAAAATAGAAGTAACGAAAACAAGGGTATGACGATAGACAACAAGGATAACGAAACCGAATGAGAGAATCAAAAGAAAAAGAAAACGACAGAGTTGAGGAAGAAAAAGTGAAATTAACGTCATTTCTATTCTTGGGAAGAGAAATTTTTTTTGAAAAGAAATGGATAAAAATAAAAATATCCACAATCCCATATTTTTCTCCCACTATCCCACTATCTCCCAACCTCCTCAGACTTTCAGTTAAACCGAAATACTATCAGTCAACCGAGCAAAAATATAACATCCACACTCGTGCAAGGGACCTCAAACACACCAATTTTCTTACCACTTAAACCAACAGGCTCATTCTAATATGAACTAACAAACAATTTTATATAAACCTACTCAACAAGGGTCAGGCTTGGATTAAAAAAATAGCAAAATTTCCCAAAGGTGAGACTTGAACCCAAGACCTCACGCTCACACCTAAAACATTTAACCACTAATGCAAATACATATTTATGTTAGATATTTACAGAAACAAGGATAAATTAATCAGGGTGTTACACTTAATATTATTTATGGAACCTTAAGTTTATTAAATATATCAATGTAGAATATCTAATTTAAAAATTTTCAATGTGATACATATAGTATCAAACAGTTCTTCTTTGTAGTATTTGATAAACCCCCATCTCTCAGTGTAAAGTTTGTATGGTTGTTTTGATATTAAAACAAAAAAATAAAATGTAATGCATCTCCACTTTCCAATTTCAATAAAAATTCTTACCTACCAAATTATATATGATAAATAAAATGTAACACATTGCCAGCATATATAACATTTATGCAATTACTTAAAAAAACATTTGTAACACCATTTTTCATTGAATATTTTTTTTAAAAAAAATTCTACCTACCCAACTTTTATATAGTAAATAAAATGAATTACATTGCAAGCATATATCGGCATATATGGAAATAAGTGATAAATAAAAATATATAGCATACTTATAAATTAAGAACATTTTCCAAGTAAATCATCAAAACAAAAGCAATGAAGTTATCTTTGCATAAGAAATTTCTTTTCATATTATTTGTTGACCTAAATTGGGTATTCTTAAAATGTAAAAGTTTCACTTTCCTCCTATTTTTTTTCTTGTGGTTTTTAAGTAAGGGTGAAGTCAGAAAATTTTTTTAGGGTCAGAATTAAATTATATATTTTTTACGATAGTAAAAATTCAATTTCATCATTTTAATAGCCTATATTTTATAATTTTAAAGGATTCAATTAATTTTTTATTTTTTTGGGGGTTAAAGTGTAATTTTACTATTACTGATTTAAAATTTTATAAATTGGAAAAGGGCCTAAATGGAGAATTTTCCATTTTAAGAGAGACCGGGGCCCTTACTAGCCCCCTGGCTCTGCCTTTTGTGGTTGCTTGAGTTTCGTAATCGAATATGTGTTCCGAACGTTGCTGAATTAAAAGAAATGATTCTTTGCAAAGCCTATGATAGTCCTTTTGCTTTGTATCCCGACGAAACAAAAATGTATCATGACTTGCGAGAAATGTATTGGTGGCCTGACATGAAAAGAGAGATAGTTGAATTTGTCGCAAAATGTATGATTTTTCAGAGAGTAAAGGCAGAACATCAGGTTCTTCCTGGATTCCTGAAAGGAAATGGGAGCATATTACAATGGATTTTGTGATTGACTTACCGTTGTCTTTAAGAAAAAGAAATGTCATTTGGATGATAATTATTGATCAATTAACAAAGTCAACCCATTTTCTAATAGTTGGAATCGACTAGTCATTTCCAAAGGTAGTTGAGGTATACATTTGAGACATAGTTAGATTCCATTGTGTACCTACATCGATTATCTCTGATCGAGATCCTAGTTTTACTTTGAGATTTTGGAAATAGTTGCATGAATCTTTAGGTACGAGATCAAATTTCAGCACAACCTTTCACCCTTAAACAGATGGACAATCAGAATGCGTTATTAAGATATTAGAAGATATGCTGCGAGCTTGTGTAATCGATTTTGAATAAGACTGGGAATGTTATTTACAATTAGCTGAATTTTTGTATAATAAAAACTTTTAGTTGAGTATTCAGATGACTCCATATGAAGAATTATACGGTCGAAGGTGTTGTACACTTGTTTGCTGGTCAAAATCTAGGGAAAGAAAGATTATTGGATTGGAACTGATTTGGGAAACTAAAGATATGGTTAAACTGATCAGGGACAGATTAAAAATGACTTTTGATAGGAAAAAAATGTACACTGATCTGAAGCTAAGAGACATCGAGTATTATGTAAGAGATAAGGTATTTTTAAGTCTCCCTGTGGAAGAAAGTTCTTCGGTTTGGTCGAAAAGGGAAGTTGAGCCCTGGATTTATCGGATCATATGAAATTGTTGAAAGGGTTAGACCAGTAGCGTATCGTTTGGTGTTATTGACAAAATTAAAAAAGATTCACGATGTGTTTTATGTATTAATGCTTAGGAGAAATCATTTGGATCCTTCCCACGTTGTTCCGATGGAAGAAATTGAAATTCAGACTGGCTTATCATTGAGGAGAAACTAATTGATATTCTAGCTTGGGAAGTTAAAGAGCTGAGGAATAAACACGTTCCACTTGTGAAAGTTTTATGACATAATCACTGTATGGAAGAAGCGACCTAGAAACCAGAAGAGACAATGAGATCCTAGTATCCCCACTTTTTTTCGGTTAAATTTCGGGGACAATTTCTTAAGGGGGAGAATTATAATGACTCTGAAGTCAATTGTGTTGGAAAATGAAGTTTCGGGATGCCATTTCTGTAAAACAAACCTGTAAATATTTCTATTAAATATTTTTGGAGTTTAATTATAGGTGAATTAAATTTTATAAGTAAATTTATCAAAATAGTGATTAATTAATGTGCAGGGACTAAATTGTAAAAGATATATATATTCAATTACTAGGGAAATTTTAAATTAGAGGCAAGGAGCAAGGATTATAATAGATATTATACCCTCATGAGATCTAGTGGATGGTGATTGTTTGTTTAAAAATGAACTATGTGTGAAAATTTAAGTAAAATTATTAAAATAAAATAAAACATAAATTATATCATATAAACATTTGGTAGTGGAAAGAAAGAGAACATCTTCTCTTCTTCTCCACAACACCGAAACTCCATAGCCAAGGAATTGGAGAAATCAGTCTTAGGGTTCAAGCTTTAGTCTCTTTAATTGGTAGGTTCAATTTAGTCATTTTCTCATAATTTTTATGTTTTTGAAATCTCAGAGCTTAATCTAGCTGACTCGTGTATTATTTTTCAAAACTGTTAAAGTTTTAGGACGATGCCATTGATGGTTTCTTGAAGTTTTAAGTGTTAAATTGATAGATTTTAAGCTTAAAAGTGAAAAAAGAACTAAATTGTGAAGTTAATTTATAGTTTTGTACTATAAGGACTAAAATGCACAAATTTAAAAAATTATGGTAGAATTGAGAAATTACCGGTACTAGATGGACTTTAGTGAAAACATATTAAAAATATGAGTTCTAGATTTAAAGTTATGAAAGTCTCGGTTTTAGGGACTAAATTGAATAAAATGTGAAATTTGTGTAAATTGATAATTGAATCTGATTTTGATTGATTATTGATTATATTGTATGGTTATGTCAATGTGTAGCTAACATCAACCTGAATTCTTCGAAAAAGAAAGGAAAAGACAAGTCTGTCGACGAATAGTTCGAAGATTTTGGTTTGTGTTTCTATAATTTAAACTATTTCAATTATTGCATTTATGAAGTGTATTGGATGGTACGATTACGAGGTGAGTTGGAACTGAATAAGCAAGATGAGTAGATTGATTGAGATCGATTATTTGTGATAAGGACTAAATCGAGTGGTTTTAAAAATATTACGCAATGTTAAAAATGTGAAATTGATTATGTAATGGAAATGAATTATGTTGGTACTTGTATGAAATGATGGTGGATTGAGGAAATAATGGAATTAAATTATGAAATGGCTGAATAAGTGAAATTGAGAAATTGTACCCTATTAATTGTTGGGGGAGAGTCAGATACATATGGCATGCCATAGGATAGGAAGAGTTCAGAGTTATTTCGACTATGTGTTGATGAAGCACTGGGTGCCAAATCACTTTGGTAATATCGATGACTACAGGGCACAACTTAGTTCTTCATATTTATCTGATGAGGCACTGGGTGCTAAACTAGTGTGATTGGTTGGATTTGTGTATCCGTTCGAGTCCGAGTCATGTTAATCGTGCATTAAAATTTGAAATGATACATTGAGACCTAAATTGGGTTAAAAATGAAACACCCCAAACCCGGCCCACGAGCCTGACCGGATCTGGTATGTTCCTTAAGTAAACCGGTTTTCAAATTCTTTGCTACTTAGAGAAAATTTGTAAATTTTAGAAGATATTGTTTTGGATTGGGCTTAGGTTGGGAAACCCATTTAATTAATTTAAAAAAAAACCCAATTTTATTAAGGTGACAAAAATAATTTTCTTTAGGTTTATAAAATATTTTCACTTAAAATTTAATCCAACAATCATTTGTAACAAAATAATTAAAAAAATAAAGCAGAAATAAAGAAATCCAACTTGGGCCTTATGGCCTTATTACATCAAATAAAACCCAATATTAAAATTAAATGTTCTAAAACGAAATAAAGTCCAAAATAAATAAAATCTTCAAATTGATGCATGGCCACCTCAAGGTCTACCGTCCCGGTCCGTCACTGTTCATCACCTGAAAATAGTTCCCACAACGGGGTAAGTCAACAGACTCAATGTGTACATCATACTAACATCCAACAAATCAGGCATACATGTTCATGTCAAATTCATATTCATATCAAAATAAATGATGCAACCCAACCCAAGCCTAATGGTCCATCCGCTACACACCACCCGTACCTGCCAGTCACACCGTGGGGACTACTAAGTCAACCCTCCATCCGCTACACACCATCGAAGGCATTCACTGCAGTCGACGTGCTCATCGCCCATATACGTTGTGTCATTAGACACTATAGTCAAATTTATACGTTGTGTCATTAGACACTATAGTCAAATATTGTAACCGAAGTTACCAAAATTCCGCAATGTGACCGTAGTCAACATATTTCGTTGGTGAGACCGAAGTCAACACCTTCGTTGGTGAGACCGAAGTCAACACCTACTCTTCCCCTTTCACAAATATCCCATATGCCCCAAATATTTATACATATCTTATTTCTCATTCATATTACATATTCAATATATATATATATATATCATATTCGTAATCCTATCGGAAGTAGGAAACGTACCTGGGTACTTTTTACCACATTTGTGGTACTTAGCCACATTCACGTTCTTATACATATTCATATAGTAAAATAATAGCCATATGAAATATCGAAGGTTAGTAAGGGTACACACCTGATTCGCTTATTGGATTCCTTGAAATCCCGAGGAGCGATCTTCCGATCTAGATCTTTAACTCCTATATTCGGCCATAGCATATTAATAATCTATTTGGCTTAAAGAAAACCAAATCCTAGTAGGATTTGTGTTACTAATACTCACCTTGTTTGCCGATTTGGATGATTGTAAATCAAATCCCAAAATTGCTAGCACCCTTTTCCTTGAAATCGGCTAACACTAATTCATGTAACCATGTGAGTTTTTGGCTTTTGAAATAATGAAAAATAATTCCAAATACCAAAATTAAGCCTTTGCCGAATATCACTTACCAAACAAATTCCAAATCTGAAGAGGATTCCTTGCCCTATATGTCTGTCGAAATCTTCATGTTAGATCTAATCTAACATATACATCATAACCTTTAATCAAATAAATTTATCTTACCTTAGATCCTTGATCCTTGTATTCGACAGTTGAAGAAACCCTTTTGATGTTGTAGTTGATTGCTCCTTTACTTAGAATCAACAAAGATTCGGCTTTGACAGTAGAAACAGAGAAGAAAATAGAAGAAGAAAAGATGGATTTTTCTTAAAGAAAAATTCGGCAGAGAGGGGGAGAGAGCTAGGAAAATTCGGCAGAGAGGAAGAGGGAGCAAAAGTGAATGAGTAGCCCTCCTGCCCTCCTTTTATAGCCAAAGTTATCAGCCTAGGAGTCCCTTACTTGGCCACCACTCCTCTTTTTGATAATATTATCTCTTTTATTTAAAAGATAAAAGCCTTTAATCCATCCATTATCTCCTCAATTATCTCCTTAGAAAGTAATCCTTTATTTATCTCTTATTATTCACATATTTATGTGAATAAAACTCCTTTATTTATCCCTTATTATTCACATATTTATGTAAATAAAACTCATTTATTTATCTCTTATTATTCACATATTTATGTGAATAAAACTCCTTTATTTATCTCTTATTATTCACATATTTATGTGAATAAAACTCCTTTATTCATCTCTTATTATTCACATATTTATGTGAATAAAACTCCTTTATTTATCTCTTATTATTCACATGTTTATGTGAATAAAACTCCTTTATTTATCTTACATATCCAAGTTTCCTAAATGTTCACTTTCTATTTTTGAATCATTTCCTTACATTTCCAGGTTTCCAAAAATGTTCATGTCCATGCATTTCCAGGTTTCCAAAAATGTTCACTTTCCTCTTTTAAACTTAACATTTCCATACATTTTCAGGACATTTCCCTACATTTCCAAGACAAGACATTTCTTTACATTTCCTTACATTTCCTTGCATTTCCTTACATTTCCTTACATTTCCTTACATTTCCATACATTTCCATACATTTCCTTACATTTCCATACATTTCCTTATTTCTAGAATTCACATAACACATTCATACATAATTCATAAAACATGCCATTTTACCACATGGTTCCTTGTGTCATGCTTCACACGGAGTTTCTCTTCAAGCCTCATTTACCTAGCTCCCCTTTTTACTTAGAAACCAATAATTTTTCTAAGCTTTCTCTTCCATCCTAGAATTTTAAAAACCCTTAATACACTTCCAAACATTGCCAAAACCTACTAACTCATGAATTATACACAAACGCATAACCCCTAATCTAGGATGTTACAAAAAAGATGATTGATAAAATCATTGGATTTGTATAATCAAGATTTGGTATGGAAATGTAGTATGAGTTGGGTTTTATTCTTATGTTAATGGAATGTATATATAGTTGGATTATTAAACTTGATAAAACGGTTATATGTATTTAGAGCTTGCATATGGTTATTTGATCTATAAATCGTGCATTTATATAACTTATTTTTTGTTATAATGCTTGGATTTTAAAAACACCATTGAGTTCATACTTAGCGTACGGTTTTGTTTCCCATGCCCAGGTTAGGTTTTGATCATGATCACCATATCAATAACAACATTTAGCCAAAATCCCAAACTCAACAATGTTGGTGAAGTTTCTTGTGTTTTGTTGGCATGTACCTAAGTGAGAATCTTTTGTAATTCCTAAGATAATGTTTTATATTGAAGATTTACATATATTTGGTATGAAATATGTGTATAAATATATGTATACTTTATGTTTGAACCATTTATTATTTGCATAAGTAGAATATGTTGTGTCGATATAAAATTTGAAAGGGGGTAACTTATGAATGATGGTAGAATGATAATATGTTTGATGATGATTAAGTGGAAGACTGGTTATAAAAGAATTTGATTTGGTTGTATGATGATTGAACAAGTAGTGTGTATATGGACTTTTGTGTGTGTATTACATATGTTAATAGTTGGTAAGATTTATTGTAATTGTAAGATTGAATGAATAATTTAAATTTGCATGTTTGGCATTATTGTGGCTTGATGTAGAGATAGGTAATGGTAAGGAAAATATTTGTGTTTAAATTTGTTTTGGTTATGTTTTGATGGTGATGGATGAACTAGAATGTTGTGAGTTATTATGCTTGATCAAATGGTTGTGAGTAGGTTTTTGGTTAGGTAATGAATTTTGCAGTTCTGAGAAAATGAATATGGCAGGAACAGAGAGTGACATCGTGGTGTTGTTCTAACGTTGTCACGAATAGAAGGCCACATTGCTACGTCAAAGGTTGGTCGTCTAGATGAGAAATGGCTTGTAGGGTCTCAGTGCTATGAGGGGTTTGTCATCTCAACGATGCCATCACAGTAGGTGATGTTGCAACTCCGGTTGGCCTGCCATTGAGACATGACTAACTGTTTGTCATTATCTCACTGTGGGGAGAAAGATGTCACAATGTTGATTCCTTATTTTGAAATCTTTTCAATTAGGTCCTATCTCTTCCTCAAGTTAGCTTTAGAGCTTGCGTAAGCTTGTGCAAGACCCATAAATGATTCCATCTCATATTAAATGCATGATTTAGTTGAATTTTAGTTATTAATTGCTATGAAATGCTCGTACTTTTGAAAATGTTCTATTTAGTCCTTTATTGATTTCATTTAAGCTTTAGAGTTTCAAAATCACAAATGACACACAGCTCGTGTGCCAGGTCGTGTGCTAGGCCATGTAACTTATTGACTTGTACATTAGGAAAATCACAAATGACATACAGCCATGTGTCTCACACGGCCGTGTGACAGCCCGTGTCTCAGGCCATGTGAACCCAAAATTTTACCTAAAACCTCCTAACCAATTCATGCATAAACATTCAATCTATTTGTGCACACTTACAAGGGATTAAAGCATCATTCAAATACACATAATTATGCCAATTCAAACAACCTAATTCACCTAACCAATATGCCATTCAAAGACACCTCAATTGCATCCAAACAACACTTATCTAAACATGTCAATATTACCACATTTCATGCATATAAAACTAATTAAAATAGGTACTAAAACATGTCACAGTAGACCATTTTCAAGATAACATCAACATACCATAAAGAGCCTTTTACAAGCATTAGTAAGTGACCAAAATGACAAAGTTTGGTAAGCATTAAAGTGCACCAACCAAACATAATCTTCAAGACATAAACATATGAAAGCACCATTACAAAACATCTTACACATGCCATTATTAACCTTGGAAAAAATATACAAAAACTACCGAAAAGACTTCTGGATACTGTGATAGATCTCCGACGAGGTTCTAAACCGATCGAGCTTCTGATAATCTATAAAACAAAGGAAAGAAACTATGTAAGCAACAAGTGCTTAGTAAGCTCGTATAAACCTTAAACATAACTTACCATTTCTATAATACAAATCACAGGATAAGCTTAGTATGAGCCTATATAACATCATCAAACTCACAAGTTAGTATACTTGTTCATGATATATATGAATTCAATCATAAGATATGTGGTTTACCATGTATATACATAAAATTTTACATCATCAATGTTACCATAATGTTATGATTCATTGCATTTGCATACTTACTGTTTCCTTTTCCTTTTCTTACCCGTTGAGCCATCTAAAATTACATCAGATATTCAAGAAAGCTCACAGGAAGTGTGCCTTTACATATAATCGTAGCATTTCCTTTACATCAATGCTCACACGAGGTGTGGGTCAGAATGTAAGCTACATGATGTTGATCACACGAGCTATGGAGAATCCGCAACAAATGAAGGACCTCAGCCATCAATAGGACATTCAAGACCAACACCTGAAACATGAAATCCTTAATAACATATCAGTTGTATCCTAAGAATTCCTAAGGTTCAACTGGGACTCGATATCTGTCAATTCATCATAGGATTGATGCATTTGTCTATTGATTCATTTACATCAAAATAATATAATAAACATTCAATTTAAAAAACATTTAAGCGATTACAATTCATACGAACTTACCTCGATAATTAGGGCGTAGTAGTTTAATCGAATTAGTCCGAAGCTTTAGCTTTTCCTCAATCTATGCCCGAACGTGGTTTATCTTGATCTAAATAGATAATTTCAATCAATCAAGTAATTCTAGAGTTCAATTTAATCCATAGTTCATATTTATGCAAAATTACCAATTTGCTCCTAACATTTTAATTTTTTACAATTTAGTCCTTAAGCTCATAACTTAAAATCTAATTATTTTAACCTAAACCCATGTTAACCATAGATGCAAGAGACCTTTAAACAACCCATATCTACCATCATTTCGCAATAAAACCCTAGAATTTATACCTTTAACAAATTAATCCCTATTTTCAAAATTCATCAAAATCACTTAGCAAAACTTGTTTATTTTTCAAAAAGGATTCATAATCTATCAATTAAATTCAAAAATCATTCAAAAACATTCATGGTAAGTCCCTCAACCTTTAACAATTTTACAAATTAACCCCGTGCAAACTAGATTAAGCTAAAACGAACTTATAAACATAAAAATCATTAAAATCGGGGCTTGGCCAAACTATCTATCTTCTCTAATGGTCAAAACAAATTGGGCTTGAAGAAAAATGAAAAAGATGATGGTTTTCAAATCCTTTAATTTACTAACATTTTAACCAAATTATCAAATTACTTAATTAACCTTTTAAAAAATCATTAAAATTTCATTAAAACCTATCCATAAACATCCACTATCAACATATATGGTATAATTACCATTAAAGTCCATTAACTTCCCTTTCCAAAGCCATTTAGCCCTTTTAACTATTAGAACTCAACTTTTACACTTTTTACGATTTAGTCATTTTCACTTAATTAACTATGTAAACTTCAAAGTTTCTTAAAAAAAATTTTAATACGACCCGTTGACACTAAATAAATAACAAAATAATAATTTACTCGTCAGAATTGTGGTCCTGAAACCATTATTTCCGATATCACTAAAAATGAGTCGGTACACTTGTTTTGATATCAAAACCTAAAAATAAAATGTAACGTATACCGAGCACAAATAAAAATTGTTTAATTATAACGCTTTTCAATTTTAATAAAAAAATCCTACCTACCAAATCATATATGGTAAATAAAATGTAACGTATTGCCAACATATATAACATTTATGTAATTCCTTAAAAAAACATTCATAACGCCTTCCCAATTTCATTGATTTTTTCTTAAAAAAATCTACCTACTCAATTTTTATACAGTATATATTGACATATATGGAAATAAGTGATAAATAGAAATATATAACATGCCTATAAATTAAGGACATTTTCCAAGTAAATCATCAAAACAAAAGTAATGAAGTTCTCTTTGCATAAGAAATTTCTTTTCATCTTATTTGGTGACCTAAATTGGATATTCTTCAAAGGTAAAAGTTTCACTTTCCTCCTTATTTTTTCTCGTGGTTTCTAAGCTTTAGTTTTTCCTTGAAAATCCTTACATATATAAACTAAAAAAAATTATTTTATTAAATGCCCTTTTCAAACTTAAGGAAGAATTTCTTTTTGAGAATCGAGTCTTGGCTCGATTTGTTTTGATCTAATTATAGACTCATTTCATATTTTTATGTAAGTTGAAATTAAACAATAATATCAACAAACAAATATGAAAACTTATTAAAAGATTTTTACATATATAAATTAAAAAACATATTTTATTACAAGTAAAAAAATATTTTATTAAATGAGGTTAAGGGAGTGCATTTTTAAACTTAAGCAAGAAATTTTTAGAGAATCAAGTCTTAGCTCGACCTGTTTTGATCTAATTATAAATTTATCTCATATTTTTATGTAAATTGAAATTGTATAAACAAGCATAAAAACTTATTAAAACAATAATGAATATATTACTAATGATTTTTTTTTTGTTATTTGTGTTTATCAGGTGAAATGTAAAAAAAAAAAAAATGGATCAATGATTTACCAGAAATTAAATATGAAAGTTGATGGTGGAGATTTAGGGAAGCAACATCAAAGGTGAAGGCATTTTGGGTGGATGGTGGAGATTTAGGGAAGAACATCAAATCATGTAATTTTATTATTAGGTTATCTAATTAGTACATTTATGGAGAAATATTTTAATATCATCGGTGTTCAAAATTAGGGTAAATTGCATTATAGGTCACTCAATTATGGACTTATTTTTTTGTCATTTAACTATGAATTTTTATTAAAATTAATCACCCAATTAATTTTTTTTGTCCATTTTCGTTAAGTGTCCTTAAATGTCTGACGGGAGGGTGACGTGACAATTAAAAAATTAATAAAATAATAAATTTAATCCCCACCTTTTACATATTATACTGATTTAATCATAAATTTTTTTAAAAAATTAACGCATGATCTCAATTTGATTCTGATTCTAAACAATTCAAAAACATATACATAAAAATACATAAATATTTTCAAAAAAATATATAATAATTTATTTATTTTATATATATATATATATCTACAAAACCCAATCTCATCTCATTATGACCATCCTCAATCTCTCCCTATTTTCAACAAATTCTTAATAGCATTTTTTTAAAAATTTGTCTATTTTCTTTTTCTTTTTGAAATTTATTATTATTGTTGTTGAGTGATAGCTGAAATGGCAAATACCCACATTGTAGAAGTCCCAAAAATATAATAATTTATATATATATATATATATCTACAAAACCCAATCTCATCTCATTATGACCATCCTCAATCTCTCCCTGTTTTCAACAAATTCTTAATAGCATTTTTTTAAAAAAAATTTGTTTATTTTCTTTTTCTTTTTGAAAACTATTATTATTGTTGTTGAGTTATAGCTGAAATGGCAAATACCCACATTGTAGAAGTCCCAAGAGATGAAGAGCATCAACACAAGCTTTCATGTGCTTTGACCACAATCACTGTCATCCAAAAGCATCAACTGATGGAGATCTCTCAGAGCCAGGCCATTTTGACAATTGTGAAGGATCTCTTTGATCCTAAAGACTTTAGCAACAATCATACCTACTACTATTCGCTTTGCTCTCTTTGCTACCACCAGCTTCAAAGAACCCACAACCATCTTCTTCATCATCATCATCTTTTCTTTTAAAAAAGAAAAAGAAAAGCCTAAATTGAACATAAATTGCAATCTGCCATCCTCAAAATCTACCTCTTTAAAGTGCTATTAAAGCTCAAATTGAACATAATTATGTATTAGCTTCACCGAAGAGCACATAATTCATTTGTTCACAAAGAATTCAAACAAAATTTCAAAGACATCTCATGGATGTTCTTGATAAGTCAGGTATTCGTCCCAGTAAGATAGTTTTTGTTTGAACTCATAAATCTAGCAGGCTTGGTAATTTTAATAAGACTAAGCGTGATGTTTAGCTACATTTAATTCTCTGATTGTTGCATCTGTCTTGATAGCTTGATGGTTCAACTTGTTATATAAGATGTTGATTATCATTTTTTGAGAAAGTCAAGAAAATTGTATTAATCTCAATTAACAATTCAGGTACCAATTAATAGTACAAAGCAAAGACCAAAACACAAGATGTTGCAACTACTATACAATAACACAAGACCCTGCAAAGTAAACAAAATGAAGTGCTTTGCTAAACATATCATTAGCCCCTAACCTAAATAAGAAGGGCACATTTGTCCACCCCTAATTTCATTAAGGTCCAACTGTTTGCAACTCTTAGCTCCCTAAAACCATTAACAAAAATAAGCTCAAAAATTATTTTTACAAACTTCCTAGTATTGAATATCGATTCAATCACAAGTTTATGCGAACTATCCATTTGTTAGCAATAAGGATGATTATTGTTTGTGTTTATAATTCATACAGAAACTTCATCACTAATTGATAAATTTGTTGTGATTCATACAGAAATTGTGTGGCCTTAGGTAATTCTTTTGCTTCAAATAGACATAAGTCAGCCTATCTCTCAGAAAGATGAGAATTCTTAAAGAAGTTCTCTAAGACACCGAAATAAATCAGAAGCAAAAGGGAAGAAGCAACAAAAGAACAGAAAAGCCAAAAGAAATCTAAGCAAACCAAGTGTTTGAGTAAATGCTCTCAAAATGTTTTTATTACTTTGAAAAATTACAACTGAGGTGAAAGGCCTTTATTTGTAGTTGAGCTCCCCCAAATCCAACAGTACAATTTAAATTACATTAATGGTTGAGATAAAAGTCTATTGACAATATGAAAGTCCTAAGAGATTTAAATATTATAAAATCTTATCCCTTAGAATTACAAAATATTTAACATACAACTCTAGTTTTACTGGAGTGTTTCACTGAGCCATCAAGTTTTTAAGTAGATGAATTTCTTCATATGTTCCACGAATCAGGTCAATTCAAGTGAGTTTATTTAATTAGTTGACCTCCATGGGATGTTTTTTGCACATCCATCATGAGTTTTGATCTGTAACTGTAACACCAACACTTCCATAAATAGTTTTAAGTTTCAATAAACAACAATTGTAGGTAGCAACACATTATCTCTAACATCTATTACAATTTCCTCAAGTTAAAAATAATTGAAATGGGTAATATCCTATATGACACCTTATGTTTATTAAATCTATCAATGTAGAATTTCTAATTTAAAAATGTTCTATGTGATATATATAATATCAAATCGTCCTTCATTGTGTGGTTGGTAGTGTGGTAGCCCGTATGGGTCACACAGCCATGTGGCAAATCGTGTGGGCCACACGGCCTGGGCAAGTAAGGTGTATGGGCCACATGGGCGTGTGGCCCTATTTTAGGCAGATTGTTGGGCCTAGTTTGGGCCGGATATGAGATTTTGAAGTTGGATTTGTAATGGCTCTATAAGCATGTAAGACCATGAAATCTATAAAATTTATGTGTTTGTATGTTAGTGGCACTAATTACTAAACTCTGTATAAGCTATGTGATATTATCTGTATTTGTATCTGTATATGCTTTTTTTGACGACATGTCTGTGATAAATTTTACATTTATCTGCAATCTGAGAAATTTTGTTAGCATGTTACGATCTGTTAAAGCATGATTCATCTATGTATGTCTAAGTATGTATTTTGTTAACATGTGCAATGGGGTGGGATATGGTATTGTGGTAGAAGAGGTGATAGCAGTTTAATAATCTGCTTTATCTAGTGGTTTAGCCACATATCTTTTTAGTAGCTTGACTGCAATTATGGTGGCTCGACAACACATATCTGATTCTGGCAGTTTATTTGCATATTTGGTGACTTGACCACACTTATCTAATTCTGGCGGATTACTGCATAGTTTCTGACAGCTTGATTGCACTATTTTGAAAGTGACATACGTTCACTATTGCAGTGTGAAGGGTTGGATGGGTATTTATTACCCTATTTGGTGTGTACAGATGGATAGAGATGGTGTGTAGCGAATGGTGTAACAGCCAGATTTTGGGCCTAGTCGGAACAGTGGTTTCGAGACCACAAATTCGACGTAAGAAAATTTATTTTTATTATATTTTTATGGTCTAGAATTTCACGGAACAATTTCATGAAACTTTCGTTCGAAAATTTCGACGTTTGGGCACTCAATTTAGTCAAAAGGACTAAATTGTAAAAAGTGCAAAACTTGAGTTCTAGAAGATAGAGGTGTCAAATTGCTATGAAATTTTAAATTGGAGGTCCTTAAATGGTAAGTAGACCATTGGTTAATTTTTTGGACAAAAATGGACATGAAATAGGTGAAATAGAATATTTTTAAGTTAGGGGCATTTTGGTCATTTAGTAATTAAATGAATTAAAAAACAAAATTAAAATGCCAAATTTGTCCATCTTCTTCATATGGACGAAATTTACCAGGAGAAGACATGGCTAGGGTTTTCTCAACTTTCCAAGCTCATGGTAAGTCCGTTCTAGCCCCGTTTTTCAAGTTATTTATGGTTTTAGAGTCCCGGTAGCTCGATTTAGCTTATGCTACCAATAATTCATGCTAGGGTTCATCTTTGGAAAATTACCCATAGGTGAAAAGTGTGTATTTTGATGTTTTATGGTAGAATATGAAGCTTGAAATTATGTTAAAGAACTTTTGCTAAGCGATTTTAAGTGAAAACGAGTAAAACAACATAATCGATAAAAATACCTAATGTTCATAAGTGTATGTTAGAGTAAGAATTTGATGTTGCCATAGAAGGGAAAAAAGACCAGCATGTTATAAAACATAAAAATAAGGGCTGAAGTTTAATTTTCGAGTATTGCGGCAAAAGTGTAAATATGTAAAAGTTTAGGGGTAAAATTATAATTTGAAAAAGTTAAGTTAAGGACTGTTTTGAATAGTATATTAATTAAATAAGTGAAAAAGTTATAATAGAACAAGGAAAACAAGGTTTGGAACTAGAACGAGGGAAAAATAAGTAATTGACGAATAAGTCCTTTTCACTGGTTTTGCTTTCGAGGTAAGTTTGTATGTAAATAATGTATCATTTTTACTTATGTTTACATATTTTGATAAATGGTATGAATTGTGGCTGAATATTTGATGTAATTGACAAAATATCAACAAGTGAATTGTGGCTGAATATTTGATGTAATTGACAAAATATCGACAAGTGAGAAATTTCCCGGTTGAACCTTAGGAATAAAAATGGATACGAGTGACATGTTCACTAGAAACCTATGTGAAATCTAAGTGAAATAAGTGATCCAGGTGCTGGTCCGTACGTTCTACCGGTGGCTGAGTTATCCGGCATGTGTTACGGATACTCGACAGCTTGTGTGAGCAGCACTGAGTAGTTACGTATGACCGACAGCTTGTGTGAGCAGACCCGAGATTGTGATTATGTGAAACGGGTGCTGGTCTTATAAGTTCTACCAGTGGCTGGGTAATCCTGCATGTGTTGCAGATACTTGACAGCTTGTGTGAGCAGCACTGAGTAGTTACGTATGACCGGTAGCTTGTGTGAGCAGACCCGCGAATGTGAATAGCTTGAGAACGATCCTATGTGTGACTAAGTGATGTGAAGTAGCTTTGGCTACAAGTGTGGCACTATGTGCAATATTCCGATGTATCCGTTAATATTTTGATGTGTTCAACGGGAAATGAATAAGCGTAAATGACTGTGATTATGTGATGAATAAGTGTAGGTATATGTGCGTAAACTTATGAGCAATGTGCTCGATATGTGATAGAACTTTGGTAAGATTGATACGGAGTAAGTGTTACAATGAAAGTAACTATATAGAAAACATGAAAGAGTGAAATTTAGAAATAAAATAGTTTTGGACAGCAGCAGTTATGTGTCTTTGAAAAATCACCAAAAATGGTGGAAATTGAATGAGAATTTGAATAAGATATGAAATTAAAGCTTATTGAGTCTATTGTTTCATAAAAGAAATGGTGTAAGAAAACTAATTTTATATTCTAAGATATTTGAATTTTGGTGAGATAGAGTCAGGATGATTTCGGAATCCCCTGTTCTGACTTTGGAAATTCAGTAAAAATTTTAAAAAAATAATCATGGGATAAAATTTATATTCATGAATTTATTAATGAGTATATTTTCAATAGAAACAAATGGTAACATCATTTGAGTTCTGTACAATGAGATAATTAAATTTTAGTGAAGAAAGGTCAAAACTGTCAGACAACAGAACAAGGGATATTTTAAAGAATGAACTGTACTTATTTGCTAAACCAAAAATTCTGAAAATTTTATGGTAAGAAGATATTTGAGTCTAGTTTCAGGGAAAATTAACGGATCTTAATTTGGATTCCGTAGCTCAAGATATAAATAATTTAGTGACTGTAACTTGAGTAGACAGCTTGAGATGAACATGAATAAAAAGTGGAACTATGTGCAATTATGATTGTATTATCTTGAGAACATATTGTGAAGTTTTATAAAAGCCTATTAATAAATCACTTGTTATTTACATACTTACTTAGTAAGCTTTGTAGCTTACTTCCCTTCCTTTCCCATATCTTATAGGGTTGTATGCTAGCTCGAGTTGGAGATCGTCGGAGATGTAATCACACTATCAAGCTATCATTGTGGGGGTAAAAGTGAATACAAACCTCTTAAGTTTATGGCATGTATAGGGGACTTAGTCATTTGTATATGTCATAATTGGTTTGGCCTAAAATGTTGACCTTTAATATTTAGTAGTTCATTTTGTATAAGGCCATTGATGTTGGCTAGTGTTATTCAAGTTATATGTTTGTGATGATGCAATTTATGAGATGCATGATTTGGGTGAATGAGTGTATGATGATTAAATAAGAAAAGTGTGACATGTGAATGGTTGTGAGAAGGACACGACTTTGGACACGGGCGTGTGCCCCTATTTTTCAAGAAATTTTTCAATGTTTTCCAAAGTTTTCGGTTTAGTCCCAGACTGCTTCCAAAGCATGTTTTGGGCCTCATAGGTCCATATTAGGGACTTTGTGATGAAAAATGAAAAGTGTTAATTTGGATGAAATTTTATGACCCGGTTTAATACGTTTACAAGTGTATGTGTTTCGGTAATGCCTCGTACCCTATTCTGGTGTCAAATACGGGTAAGGGGTGTTACAAATGGGGGTAGGATTTGTTTCTGCATCTGAATCTACATCCAAATATGAAATATTATCTGAAACTATATATTATTTGTTATTTAGGCTAAGTTACACACTGAGCTTGTTAGCTCACCCTTTACTTTTAATCTTCTCAGCTAATAAGAAAACTTAAGACCGAACGATGTGCGGGAGCTCGGATTGATTTTCTAGTTCATAATAATATACAATGATTTATGTTTAATTCATTTCTGGTCTTTTGGTTTGTAAATTTGTTTTTGGACTTTGCTTTAAGGTTTCTGCTTATTTTGTTGGATTTTGGTATTTTTAATGTAAAACTACGATATCATACAATTTATCAAATTAGAATTCGGTTTTCAAATTTAAAACTCTAAAATTTTCCGCTACGAAACTAAATAAGTGATTAAGTGATCTTACTGTAAAATAAGTGTTTTTGAACATAAGATTTTTCTTAAAATATGTAAGAGTTTTGACAAATTTATACTTTCAAAACACACACTGAGTTAGATAAAATAAAAGTTCATTAACGAGTTAATGTAATTCCTCAAGATCGGTCATAACATCTAGGCCAGGTTTGGGGTGTTACATTAACTGTTAACACTTCCTCCATCACATCATTATCCCACGCAAATGCACATGCTAAAACATAGTACATACTTAGATACACATGGATGAGTCATGCTTAAATAGATTTCTTAGATCACAGATTAGATGCAGATATTATATTATAGACATACTAAAGATGTCATACACATACAATATCAATATCATTATTACAAATTTCACATTATTGGCATACTGGCAGTAATTAAACATACATATTCATATATCAGATATCGCATACAGAAGTCAACAAACGACACAATAGGACCTACGAAGTAGCTAACCTTGAATCGTACAATAATACGACCCTAATCAAAGTTTATAAAAAATGGGCCCACACACCTGTGTGGCCTATAAGACCCAACTGGCCCAACCTGTGTGGCTCACACGGTCTGGCACACGGATTGACACACGATCATGTGGCATTGAAAGTGGGTTTTTCGGCATCATGCCATTCGCTGTTTTTTAAGATTTTCATTACACGCCTGATCGATTCTGAACCACGATGTTACGACACACTTCCAGAGCCTAAAACAACATTCAAAATCAATTAATTAATGAGAATTACTGAATCACTAATGGCCAGAAACATCAACAATCGACCTTAACACGGAAAAAAATCAGCCCATAACAATGGCATAAAGTCACTTACCCTTGAATGAAACAACAGTCCCACGAATTCTTAGTTCATTGGAAGGTAAAACGTTACCAAATATTCACCTAAATAGAATTTCAAATAGTTAAAACAATAGTCACACAATGGAAAATCATAACCCAAAACGTGATAATCCCTATAACCAAATACGAAACTTAAATCAACAACCTTACCACACACGACCCGCAATGATATAGAAGGAAACACTGATACGGAAAAACTCAAAATCAAAAAAGAGGGGAATAAAATAAAAGAAAAGGAAACGACAAGAGGAAATCTTGTGACAAAAATTGAATTGAAAACAAATAGGAAAAACAAAATAGAAACTTACAAGAAGAACAAAACAAACGTGAAAGTAGAGGGGGAGGAGAGAGAAAGAATGGATGGTTGAGGGAGAAAACTTTTGGGAATAATGGAAAATATATATTTAAAAAAAACTAAAATCTTATTTATCCAAATCCTATCAGATTTTTATAATTTGAATTTTACTCAAATTCTGACCACATGGACGACACAAGTAACACCCCAACCCGGCCTAGAAGTTAGGCCCGAATCTGGCGTGTCACATGGAAGTTTTTTTCAAATTTCTTGTTGTTAAAACTTGTTTGAGAGTTAAAGCTTCTTTGTTAAAACTCAAAACACTTAAGCAATTGTTAACCGCTTGCAAACGTAATTACTTTTAAAACTTTATCTGTTGCGGAAGCATATTTAAAATAAATAATTTATGAAAATGTGATGTTTAAAAATTGAGTAGCAGAAACATTTTGAAAACGTTGCGGAAACGTAGTGTTTTGAAGACAGTTTATCGTTTTGGAAATCGTATCCCACTTTTAGCAGTTAGAAAACATCATAAATGAATATTAGAAATAATGAGTTAAAATTAGAGAGGCCTTATAACAATCCAAATAAAAATATTTAAAAGTAAATAATCAAAACAACAAGCATAAGCAGTGTGTGGTCTTCTCTGAGTCCCTCGCAGCTCCGATCCGTCTAAGGCTGAGGATTACTTGCACAATTAAAAACGGGGTGAGTTTATGAAAACTCAGTGTGTAATCCCCTTACTAGAGTAATAATCAATATACAAAAACAGAAACTGAAACAGTCTGGGCCAAAACCCTTTAAGAGTAACAGTACAGTCAGTTCAACACATACGTGAGTCAAAGGCCACTATGATATCATTTGGGTTACAGCCCATAACAGAATCAATTGGGCCTAGCCCACAAGTGGCCTAAGCCTAGTACAGTAACAGATCTCATAAACAGATATGCAACAATATGAGGATGCATCCCAACCCAATCCAGCTAACACACCTCCCGTACCAACCAACATACCATGTGGGGACCAAGTCGACCCACCCAGCCAACACATCAATAACGTAGCCTAGCTGCTAAAAACAATGCAGCAAAGCTGCTAATAACAATATACGTGGCAGAGCCACTAAAATCAGATTACGTGGCGATGCCACTATAACAGTAAAACGTGGCAGAGCCACTAGTACATAGTACTAACGCAGCAGAGCTGCTAATAACAGTGAACGTGGCCAGGCCACTAAAATCAATATATGTGGCGAAGCCACTAGAGCAGTAAAACGTGGCAGAGCCACTGGTACAGTACTTCCTCCAATTACAAATCCTAACCCCATGCAATATGTCGTGTATGTCATGCTCAATCATTACATGTGTATACAAAATAGCCAAGCTTAGTAACAGTTATCTCAACACATATTAACAGTATATCAGTCACACGCCCAAAGTCAAGTAAGTTAAAACACAGTCATATGATCACAGTCAAATCATAGCATAAGTCAGTCATTCACCCACAAGGGCACAATAGTCATTTACCTTATAAGGGTGTTTCAGCAATCCTACCCCTCAGAGGTATTTCGGTGATTCTACCCTACGGGGGTAATTCGGTAGTTCTACCCTACAGGGGTATTTTTGTAATTTCACAAATCAGGGTATTTAAAAAATTTTACAAATCGGGGTATTTTAGTAATTTGTAAACTAAGGGTATTTCAGTCATTTTACAAACTAAGGGTATTTCAATAATTTCATAAATCAAGGGTCTTTCGATAATTTCACAAATCAGGGGTATTTTAGTAATTTTACAAGTCAGGGGTACTTCGATAAATTTTCAAACTGAGGGTATTTTCGTAATTTTGTAAACCGAGGTCTATTAACTACCCAACAGAAGGTCCACCGTTGCCTCGAGTAACTTAAGAAATCTAAATTGGTTTAACGGTGAAGATGGGCCTAAGGCCCATTACCCTACCCAAGTGGGCCCACACACTCGTGTGGCCCATTTAGCCTAGAAACAACCACGGCTACGCAATGACACAGCCTAAATCAATAACTTATTACATCACGGACATTTCATCTGTGTGGGCCTACAAGCCTATTGGGTCCACATGGCCCCCTTTCGGCCTTACGAGGCCCAAACCACCTAAGTCATGTGCACAACATGATAAGCTTGTTTATTTCACATTTAATAGTGAGATTCAACCCAATGGGCCTACTTTTAGCAGTTAGAGAACATCATAAATAAATATTAGAAATAATAAGTTAAAATTAGAGAGGCATTATAACAACCCAAATAAAAATATTTAAAAGTAAATAATCAAAACAGCAAGCATAAGCAGTATGTGGTCTTCTCCGAGTCCCTTTGCAGCTCCGATCCGTCTAAGGTTGAGGATTACCTGCACAGTTAAAAACGGGGTGAGTTTATAAAAAATCAGTATACAGAAACAAAAACTGAAATAGTCTGGGCCAAAACCCTTTAAGAGTAATAGTACAGTCAGTTTAACGCATACGTGAGTCAAATGCCACTACGATTTCATTTGAGTTACAGCCCATAACAGAATCAATTAGGCCTAGACCAAACCAATAGCAGAACAAGTGGCCTAAGCCCAGTACAGTGACAGATCTCATAAACAGATATGCAACAGTATGAGGATGCATCCCAACCCAGTCCAGCCAACACACCTCCCGTACCAACCAACCCACCACGTGGGAACCAAGTCGACCCACCCAGCCAGCACACCAATAACGCAGCCTAACTACTAATAACAACGCAACAAAGCTGCTAATAACAGTATACGTGGCTGAGCCAGTAAAATCCGATTACGTGGCGATGCCACTATAATAGTAAAACGTGGCAGAGCCACTAGTACATAGTACTAACGTAGCAGAGCTGCTAATAACAGTGAACGTGGCTAGGCCATTAAAATCAGTATACGTAGCGAAGCCACTAGAGCAGTAAAACGTGGCAGAGCCACTGGTACAATACTTCCTCCAATTACAAATCCCAACCGCATGCAATATGTCGTGTATGACATGCTCAATCATTACACGTGTATGCAAAATAGCCATGCTTAGTAACAGTCATTTCAACACATATTAACAGCATATCAGTCACACGTCCACAGTCAAATCAGTTAAAACACAGTCATACGATCACAGTCAAATCAGTCAAATCATAGTACAAGTCAGTCATTTACCCACAAGGGAAAAACAGTCATTTACCCTATAAGGGTGTTTCGATAATCCTACTCCTCAAGGGTATTTCGGTGATTCTACCCTACGGGGGTAATTCGGTAGTTCTACCCTACAGGGGTATTTCTGTAATTTCACAAATCAGGGTATTTCAAAAATTTTGTAAATCGGGGTATTTCAGTAATTTGTAAACCAAGGGTATTTCAGTCATTTTACAAACTAGGGGTATTTCAGTAATTTCATAAATCACGGGTCTTTCGGTAATTTCACAAATCAGGGGTATTTCAGTAATCTTACAAGTCAAGGGTACTTCGGTATTTTCCAAACTGAGGGTATTTCAGTAATTTTGTAAATCAAGGTCTATCATCGCCTCGAGCGACTTAGGAAATCTAAATTTACTTAACGACAAAGATGGGCCTAAGGCCCATTACCCTCCCCAAGTGGGCCCATACACTCGTGTGGCCCATTTAGCTTAGAAACAACCACGGCTATGCAACGGCACAGCCCAAATCAATAACTTTTCACATCACGGACATTCCACAAGCTCATTAGGCCCACACAGCCCCCTTTCGGCCTTACGTGGCCCAAAACACCTAAGTCATGTGCGCGACCTGATAAGCTTGTCTATTTCACATCTAATAGTGAGATTCAACCCATGGGCCCACGGGCCCATCAAGGCTCAGGACGGCCCATGCCATGAGCGTGCCATGATAAGCCTCCCTATCTTCCATTTGACAGTCTAACTTACATTCGCGGGCCCTACGACCTATTGGGCCCATCGACGCCCATTCTATCCCAAGTGGGCCACTACGGCCCAAGCCCATGAATTCGCTCATGGTGGCCTTCCTCATCACACGCTCATGCTCCGTGAGCTTGGTTCACCACACGCATGATCGCACGCTTGTATGGCATCGTTCACCGGTATTTCAACTTTTCGGCATAATATCGATCAACAATCAAGATAATACAATATACGCACCTTCGATTTTTCAACCGATTAACAATCAGAACAGTGTATACGGATACACACCTTATCACGTAGAGTACTAAATAATCACAAACGCCTTCACCTTCCCTAGATCGATCTACTGGAGTTGCCTAGTTAAACCAAAGTTTGATGCCATCACCCTTCCGCATCCAGGTGAAAAGTCCCGAACTGCTGACACCTTACGCCGCTTAAACTTAGGAGTGGAGGCTATGTACACAATCTCGACTAACACATTTGCTGCCACTCTATGGCTAGAATCCCCTTTGCTCATCAAGAACACGATCTTACAGAACCAGAGTCAACACGAATGCTTAAACTACAACCACAAAGTAATCGATCACCCTAACAGGAAGAAACGAGATAACGATGCAAATGGGCCTAGGGCCCATTCTCAACCCAAATGAGCCCACGCACTCGTGTGGCCCATTTAACCCAATCTAGCCACAGATATGAGATTCACATTGACCAGTCCGATATCTACTACACAATCATACAATTTATTCATATAGGCCCACTTGGCCCAAATAGCCTAAACCCACAAGAACACTCATGATGGCCTCAACTATCACGTCGAAACTCCCACACGTGCGCTCGCGTGCTCGTGTGGCTACCATCGCCGTGTGACTAACATTTCGGCATTTGCCACTTTACAGCTAGAATAGTGCGAAATACACACCTGATAGGAATTTGGAGTTAATCCGCGCTCCGAACACTCCTATGCCCAAATGCCAACCAATGTATGCTTACTCTCCTTATAGATCGCTCTATTTAAAGCCAGCTTCTCGCCTACTCTCATGCCAGCTTCTCGCCTATTCTCATGCTAGCTTCCCTATGTGGGATCCCTCCATCAATCTTCCAAAATCGTCCCAAATTAGCAAAATAGTAACCTTTCGCATGCAAGGGGTTTCGAACCTCAGACCATTAGGACACTCCACACGCCACTTTCCATCTTTACCAGTAGACTCCTTGTATAACAAAACAAGTACAACTAAATATAAGTCTATGGGCCAAAGTCTAAGTTCATTTAAAAGGAAATCAAAATGAATTGCAAGCGCCAAGACTTAAACCCATTCTCCCTTGCAACCCTAATGATGCCTTGCCACTAGACCATTCACTTCCTTGTGTCATTTTTTTCCCACAATTTATTCTTAAAGCCTACTTACTTACTCCCAAGGTTTTATTCACCTAAAACCAAAATTTTTCCTAAAGCCCAGGTTTGAACCTGGGACTTCATGGAAGCCCCCTAGCCTTCCAAAATCACTCACCTAATAGGTCCAACTTGCATTAGTGCCGTTCTCTTGTTCTTAAAAATTTTAAACGCTCCCATGCCCAAGGCCAAATCGGCCTAATTCTACTAGGCCCAAAAATTCGGGGCGTTACAACACAAACAGGTAATAGCAAAAATATCTTAACTTTACATGCATGGGATTCAAACAAGGGACCCATAAAACATAAGAATAGAATATAACCTACTTGTGACCAGTCAAGAATAGAAATAAAATCAATAAAAACTCAAGGAAAGGGATTTGAACACAAGGCCTCTCACACAAAAACACAACATCTAACCATTAAACCATATTAATTTAATTGACAAATTTCGCAACATTTATCCCTAAAACAAAATGTGACCACTCTTGGCTCACCGATTCAATTTCTACTAAGCTGGTTTTTGGGATGTGACATTGAGTCTCATAAATCACACAGTTTTAGGCGATTCATTTGCTTTAGTTCTGCCTAAGGCAACCTATCTCTAAAAAAAAAAAAACAGAATTCTCAAAGAAATTCTCTAAGATGCCGAAATAAAGTGGAAGCAAACTCTTAAAAATAAAGAAGTAATGAACAAACAGAAAAGCCACAAGAAAGTTAAGCACACCAAATGTTTGAATAAATGCTCTCAAAGTGTTTCTGTTACTTTGAAGAGTTACAATTGAATGATTAAAAATGAGGGGGAAGACCTCTATTTGCAGTTTAGTTCCCCCAAATCCAATAGTATAGTTTAAATTATGTCGACAATTGAGATCAAAATCTATCTACAAAATGAGAGTCTTAATGGATTTAACCACTATACAATCTTATCCCTTGGGATGAAAATATATTTACCATGATAACTCTAGTTTTACTAGAATATTTCATTGGACCATCAAATCTTCAAGCAGATAGACTTCTCCATATGTTTCACGAATTGGGTCAGTTCAAGTGGGCCAAATGAGCCACATTTAATTTGTTGGTCTCCATGAGACGTTCTGTGTACATTCACCGTGGGTTTCGATCCCCAACTCGTGACACACTTCCATAAACAATTTTGAGTTTCAGTAAGCAAAAATTTTAGGTAGAAACATATTATCTTTAACATCTATTACAATTTTCTCAAGCTAAAAAAAATTGAATGGCTTAATATCATATATGGCACCTTAAGTTTATTAAATTTATCAATGTAGAATTTCTGATTTAAAAATGTTCAATGTAATACATATAATATCAAACCATCCTTCATTGTAGTATTTGATAAACCCCTATCTCTCCATGTAAAATTTGTTTGTATGCTTATTTTGATATTAAAACAGAAAAATAAAATGTAACACATCTCCAACACAAATAACATTTGTTTAATTGCAACGCTTTCCAATTTCAATAAAAAATCCTACCTACCAAATCATTTATGGTAAATAAAATGTAACGCATTGCCAACATATATAACGTTTATGTAATTCCTAAAAAAAATTTTTGTAACGTGTTTCCAATTTCACTAAGTTTTTTTTTTTTAAAAAAAATCTACCTAACCCTTTTTTATATAGTAAATATTGACATATATGGAAATAAGTGATATATAAAAATATATAGCATGCCTATAAATGAATAACATTTTCCAAGTAAATCATCAAAACAAAAGTAATGAGATTCTCTTTGCATAAGAAATTTCTTTTCATCTTATTTAATAATATAAGGTAAAAGTTTCGCTTTCCTCTTATTTTTTTTCTTGAGGTTTTTAGGCTTTATTTTTTTTTTCCTTGAAAATTTTTACATATATAAACTAAATGACATATTTTATTAAATGAGTTCAATACACTTTTTTAACTCAAGCAAGAAATTTTTTAAGAATTAAGTGTTGACTCGATTTATTTTGATTTAATTATAGACTCATTTCATATTTTTATGTGAACTGAAATTAGACAATAATATTATGAAAACAAGCATAAAAGCTTATGAAAACATTAATGAATATATTACTAATGATTTTTTTTTTTTTGTTATTTGTGTTTCTCAGGTTTACATATAAAAAAAATAACAATGAAAAATCGAATCAGTATTTTACCAGATATCAAATATGGAAGTCGGTGGAGTCGTTTTAGTAGATTGTGGAGATTTTGGGATGTGTCTTCGAGGGTCAAGGCATTTTGGGTAGACGGTGGAGATGCTGGCAACCACATCAACTCATGCTTAATTTCATTATTAGGGTAAATTGCATCAATTGCATCATAGGTCACTCAATTAAGGACTTAATTTTTTGTCATTCAACTATGAATTTTTTTAAAAATTAATCACCCAATTAATGGAACTTGTTTGTTATGTTTCGTTAAATGTCTTATGGGAGGGTGACGTGGTAATTAAAAAATTAATAAAATAATAAATTTAATCCTCAATTTTTATATATTATATTGATTTAATCATAAATTTTTTTAAAACAATTAATGCTTGATCTCAATTTAATCCTAATTTTAAAGAATTCAAAAACATATACATGAAATATATAAATATTTTTCAAAAAAATGTACAATAATTTTTTTATTTTTTTTATATAGAGAGACAAAACCCAATCTCACAATTCTCAATATCTCTCTATTTTCAACAAATTCTTAATAGCATTTTTTAAAAAAATTGTTTTGTTTAATTTATTTTTCTTTTTGTAATTTATTATTATTATTGTTGAGTGATAGCTGAAATGGCAGATACCCACATTGTAGAAGTCCCAGGAGATGAAGAGCATCAGCACAAGCTCTGTGTGCTTTGACCACAATCACTGCAATCCAAAACCATCAGCTGATGGATCTCATGTGCTACTAATCGCTTTGCTCTCTTTGCTACCACCGGCTTCAAAGAACCCACAACCATCTTCTTCATCATCATCTTTTCTTTTAAAAAAGAGAAATAAAAACCTAAATTGAACATAAATTCCAATCTGCCATTTTCAAAATCTACCTCTTTAAAGTGCTGTTAAACCTCAAATTGGATCCTAGAGTAGAAACCCACCTTGCCACTAGGCATCATAGGTAATTTACTCTTTCATTTATTTAATGTGTTGTTATTTTTCACCTATATTTGATTTCTTGTTGAATGCTCAACTCTCGTACAAAATTTCCATTCTGTTTGATCCTATAATGGATTTAATACATATATATTTATGCATTTTTCAACAGAATTGCTTTACACCTTTTGATTGGTGCTCTCTAATTTATTGGATTCCTGGATTTACAAGCTAGATAGTCTTAAAATCATATTTGATGTTACGATTGTGAACATGGTTGCAATTTTTCCTACTTATGTTTAATCACTTTCAATTTAAAATAATTATTTTATACTTTTCCAAGGATTAAAATGGAGAACTCAACTGTACAAAGATCATTTGATGGAGATACAAGAAGTTGAAGATCAAGTAATTGGAGTTGATACAAAATAACATACTATCAACCAATCAACTATTAAAGCTAACCAGAACCATATATTGGTATGGAATTTGAGCCACCAAATGATGCATAAAAATATTATTATATTATGCGAGAGTCAAAGGTTTTGACATACGTCAGGATCGCCATAATCAAATGATTGCTAGAGAATTTATTTGTTCGAAAGAATGTGTGAAGGCAAAAACACACTTCAAGAGAGAAGAGAGAGTCCATGCAACTTCAAATGAAACAATAGAATGTTACAAAGCAATGGTTTTAATATCCAAGAAAGGAGGGAAATAGATTATTTCTCGATTTCATGCACAACATAATCATGCACTAGCTTCACCAAAGAGCACACAATCCATTTGTTCACATAGAATTCAAACAAAAGTTCAAAGAGATCTCATGGATGTTCTTGATGAGTTTGATATTCGTCCTAGTAAGATAGTTTTTGTTCTAGCTCATAAATCCAGTGGGCTTGGTAATTTTAATAAGACTAGGTGTGATGCTTAGCTACATTTATTTCTCTGATTGTTGTATCTGTCTTGATAGCTTGATGTTTGAACTTGTCATATATTAAACGTGATGTATTAAACATATAATATCTTAATTATTTAGGTACATAAATTTATGATATTTTTTGAACTTGTTATATAAGATGTTGATTATCATTTTTTGAAAAGTCAATAAACTTGTATTAATCTCAATTAACATCTCAATTACCAATTAATAGTACAAAACAAAGACCAAAACACACGATGTTGCACCTACCATACAACAACACAAGACCCTGCAAAGTAAACAAAACAAAGCACTTTGCTAAACATAGCATTTGCCCCTAGCCCAAATTAGAAGGGAACATTTACCCACCCCTAATTTCATTAAGCTATCTACGTCACTATTTGCAACTCTTAACTCCCTAAAACCATCAACAAGAATAAGCTTAGAAATGATTTTTGCAAACTTCCTAATATTGATTTCCGATTCAATCACAAGTTTATATGAACTCTCCCATTTGCTAATAAGGATGATTATTTTTTGTGTTTGTATTTCATATAGCTTCGTCACTAATTGATAAATTTATCGTAATTCATACAAAAATTGTGTGATCTTAGGCAATTCTTTTGCTTCAAATTGCCTAAGTCAACCTATCTCTGAAAAAGATGAGAATTCTCAAAGAAATTCTCTAAGGCACCAAAATAAAGTAAAAGCAAACTTTCAAAAGCGAAGAAGCAACGAACGAATAAAAAAGCTAAAAGAAATCTAAGCACACCAAGTGTATGAGTAATTACTCTAAAAAGTGTTTCTATTACTTTGAAAACTACAACTAAGGTGGAAGGCCTCTATTTGTAGTTGAGTGTCACACCCTGCTTTGGCAAACTGGATCGGTTTGGGAGACTACGACGGTGAAGACCACCTAAGTTGCGAGACTTAGACTATATAATGTTAGTAACTTCATGGCTGAGTGCTACGAAGAACATCGTCAATATGATGGAGTACTAGTCTGAGTGATAGCGAGATTATAATTAGGGTGAGAAACCAGGAGAGTTCTTTCTTGCTAATAAGGGTGTTAACTATAAAGGTTTAGGAGAACTTCTGTGCTAGTTGTCTGCAGGTAAATTTTTAAACTTTCTTTTAAGCTTTACCAGATAAATAGACCATTATATCGACTCCTCAGGTTTGTTGTTTGCTTGAACTTCTCATTATGTGGTTTCCTATTACCATCATTTCTACTAGTTTTATTTTTTTCCTCGGAACAAGTTCAATTAATGACTCCTCTATAGTCATGACTTTATGTAACACCCTGAATAATTTATTTCTATTTTTGTAAATCCTAACATAATTGAGTATTTTCTTCAATGGTTAAGTAATGTAAGTGTGTGTTTGAGGTTTGCGGTTCAAGTCCACTTTTGGCAATTCTGTTATTTTTTATTCTAGCCTTATTCCTGTTGGGTAGGCTTTTGTAATATTGTTTATAAACTCATATTAGAATGAGCCTGCTGGTTCTAGTGGTAAGGAGTTAGTATGTTGGAGATATTATGTTCGAATCTTTGTGTAAGCGTGGGTGATAATTTTTGTTCCAGTTGTCCGTTAGAGGTTTAATTGAGTTGGGAGTCTGAAATAGTTGGATGAGGTTAGTGGGGAGGATATTATGGGATGTGATTGTTGTGGGGAGTTGGGATATTAATCAAATAGGTTATTATTATTTTAGTTTTTTTCTTTAAAATTTTTCTCTCTCTTCCCAAAATTTGACGCTAGTTTCTGCTTCTCCATTTTTTATGTTGTTTCTATCTTTTTGTCTCTCCTTTACTTCTTTCTTCTCTTTTTCTTTCGTTTTTCCTTCAAGTCTACTCATGCTTCTTCTGTTCTTCGCGTTGCACTTTGGATTTTGGTGTTCTTCCTGCGATTTGCGTAACGGTGGTTACATTTTCTTTAAGTAACGATTTTGGTAAGCTATTTGGATCCATTTTGTTGTAGTAGTGTAGTAGTGTGGTAGTGAATTTGATTTGTAAACATTTTGTGTAGGAGAATACGGTGAAACGGTGGTTTTCGCTCCAACGGTCTAATCTGTGCGTGTGGTCGGGTTTGATAGCGGTAAGTACGTGCGCATTGCTCGGTTTAGTATTGATGGTTTTGTAATTTTTTTGCTAAAAAGGTGTTTGGTATTCTGTTTTTAGGTTCTGGTGGTCTCAAAAGTAGTTTCACATCAAAATCGAACCAGGTGTGTACCCCTAACGCGAGAAAACAAAATTCACCGAAAGCCGAAAATGGGGTCTATCGATGCCACACTAGCGTATGCCCAGCCGTGTGATTGACGAAGGTGTGGCAATGTGCTTGACATGGCCGTGTGACGGCCTATGGGCAAGGCCAATCTGGGCGTGTGGGCCCACACGGTCATGTGGGCCCAGAATTTTGAAATCTTCCCTAAGGTCGCACGGGTCATCCCGATCGACTGTGGACCTACCGTAGGGTCGGTAAGGGCTAACCAAACCCTATTTCATGTGATCTAATGATCTGATAGTCTGATTTCAGTAGGAAACTGATATATATGTCTGATTGTACTGTTAAGTATGTATTTATCTGAATACGAGCATGTTAAGCATGTTTATTCTGTTATTTTTCGCATCTGTATTCTGTATTTGTATTTGGGGTGAGATTTGTATATGTGGAGGAAGTGATCTATACGGTGACCTTTCGCCTATATTCTAGCAGCTTGACTGCATATTATCTGTTATGTGTTGCATCGACACTATATGGTGTGTAGGGATGGGTGGGTGTTTTTTACCCCACATGGTGTGATGGGATGGTGGAGATGGTGTGTAGAGGATAAGGGTAGATTCTGTATATCTATTCTATTAATCTAATTCTGATATCTGTATCTGTTATGAACCTAGGTCCGAATTTGTATCTGACTGTATATGAAATATTGTGTATGTCGCATGACTATTTCTGCTGGGTTACACACTGAGTTTACGAAAACTCACATCTGTTTGTATGTTCTGTTCAGGTAATCCACAAACATAGGTTGGTTAGTGCGACGGAGGCTCAGCGGTGACCGCTTGACGGGAAACTATTTTCTTTTTTATTATTTAATGGTTTTTACTGAAATTTATGGCTTTTGTGAGAGTTTTGTAATTTTTGGATTGTCCAGACTTTTTGGACTGTTTGGTTTAAATTTTTGGCCTGGTTGCGTTATGATTTCTAAACTGCAATGATTCGACAAAATATCGATTTTACAGGAACAAAGGTTATTTTTGACGAGCATGGTTTTTTTTAATGGTTTTTCAAACTTTCGTTGCAAAATGATTTGGTTAACCTTAAAGGATAACATGTAACGGTCAATAATAAATATATAAATGAATACGTTTTACTAAACTTGGACGTTTTATCGAAGGATCATTAGTTTCAAAAGCCTTCTTCGTGACACTTCTGGATTTGGCCATAACGTCTAGGCCGGGTTTTGGGTGTTACACTTTAGTAAGTTCTTTAACCCCTCAGCATTACAACTTTTTCTTCAGCCAAAGCTTCATCCCATCCATAAAGGAGAAAAATGTCTCCTATCTCAAATTAGAAATATAGAGCATTAGTTCAATAATCTCATTCACATACTCCCTAACTATATCCTGTTGCATAAGCCGGCGCAACTCAGCTTGAGTCTCATCCTCGACATACTTTGGGTAAAACTGCCCCTTGAATTCCTTCTAGAACTCCTCCCAAGTCCCAATTGTAACTCCACATTGTTTTTCATCTTTGGACCTACAATGCTACCATAAAATAGCAACATTAGTAAAATACATAACAACAATATTTAGTACCATTATCCACGATGCTTCTGGCATGGAAGTATTACTCCATTCCCACAAGAAATCCACATCCCTTGTAGACCTCGTCCCATTAAACTCTTTCAACTTGGGGATATCAATCATAGGCTTGGGTGCTGTAGCTAACACCCCATTACCCAAAGCAACTTTGTAGATAGTGAGGTCCCCTTTAAGCTTTACAATATGTTCATTCAAATTCATCACCATGGGTTCAAGAGTATTTTCCTTCTTTTTCTTCTCACGTACAACGATATTGAGGACCCCTTGTATCATATCCACATTAGCATTGAGAGCTTCTGCCACATGTCTCCTGAGCTAATCTTGTCTCAATTCAAGCTCTATAGTGTGTCCCTCAACTAGCTTGTATGTTACCTTTATACCACCAACGAATTCCTTGAGATTTGTTACTCGACCTTTTAAAGCCGACATCATATGGCTCGATCTTCTAGCTTTCTTGCTCCTCCCATGAGTTTCCCTTTGCTCAACCTGTTCATCTCCTTCTTTCATAATCTTTCTTGACGACGTCGAACCTGAACTTTGATATTTAGTGTCAGTGGGCTAGAAATTTAGTCTCACAAATCGTGTGGTCTTAGGCGGTTTAATTACTTCAGATTTGCCTAAGTCAACCTATCTTTAAAAAAGAATGAGAATTCTCAAAGAAATTCTCTAAGACGCTGAAATAAAGTGAAAGCAAATTCTTAAAAATGAAGAACCAATGAACAAACAGAAAAGCCATGAGAAAGTTAAGCACGCCAAGTGTTTGATTAAATACTCTCAAGGTGTTTCTATTACTTTAAAGTGTTACAATTGAGTAATTACAAATGAGAGGGAAGACCTCTATTTGTAGTTCGGTTCCCCTAAATCAAACAGTACATTTTAAATTATGTCAATGACTGAGATCAAAATCTATATACAAAATAAGAGTCTTAAAGGATTTAAACACTATACAATATTATCTCTTGGGATGAAAATATATTTACCATGATAACTATAGTTTTACTAGAGTATTTCATTGGACCATCAAATCTTTAAGTAGATGAACTTCTCCATATGTTCCACGAATTGGGTTAGTTCAAGTGGGTCAAATGAGCCACATTTAATTAGTTGGCCTCCATGAGACATTCTGTGTACATTCATCATGGGTTTCGATCCACAACTCATGACACACTTCCATAAACAATTTTGAGTTTTAGTAAGCAACAATTTTAGGTAGAAACATATTACTTTTAACATCTATTACAATTTTCTCAAGCTAAAAAAATTGAATGGCTTAATATCATATATGGCACCTTAAGTTTGTTAAATTTATCAATGTAGAATTTCTAATTTAAAAATGTTCAATGTGATACATATAATATCAAACCATCATTCATTATAGTATCTGATAAGCCCCTATCTCTCAATGTAAAATTTATTTGTATGCTATTTTGATATTAAAAAATAAAAATATAGTGTAATGTATCTCCAATACAAATAACATTTTTTTAATTGTAACACTTGGGTAATTTACCAAAATATACCAAAATAAAAAAAATTACGAAAATGGGCCGAAATTTGCATTATTTACTGAAAAGGGCAATTTCCACCCAAAACACGTCCACGTCAGCGCGTTTTGGGGGGATGCAGCAGGAAAGCGCGCCCTTGGGGGAGCGCTTTGTGCCACATCAGCACAAAACGCGCTGACGAGGAGGAGCTTTGTTGATGTGGCACAAAGCACTCCCTCAAGGGCGCGCTTTTGCCCTCCTTCCCCGACTGCCTTTCAGCTGTTTTTAGTGTTAGGGTATGAGGTTTTAGGGTTTTAGGGCTAGGGTTTAGGATTTTTTAAGGTCGTTGGGTTTAGGGTTTTTAGGGGAAAATTAACGAACTAGATTATAGGGTTAATTAGGGTTTAGTAAAAATATGTTTAGGGTTTTGGGGAAAATATATTAGCAAAATAAAAATTATTTAAATTTTTTTGACAGTTATATCTGCCAAAATAATTTTGAGAAGACGTTTATGAACAAATAGTACTGAAAACGCTTCAAGCAGGATGCACTGTCAGCAAGAGTACTGAAAAGAGCTCCCACGTGGACGCTCTTTTGCTACAGTAGTCTCCGGTAAAATAATTTTGAGAAGATGTTTCTGAACAAATAGTACCCAAAACGCTTCAAGCAGGATGCACTGTCAGCAAGAGTACTGAAAAGAGCTCCCACGTGGACGCTCTTTTGCTACAGTAGTCTCCGGTAAAATAATTTTGAGAAGACGTTTCTGAACAAATAGTGCCTAAAACGCTTCAAGCAGGATGCACTATCAGCAAGGGTACTGAAAAGGGCTCCCACGTGGACGCCCTTTTGCTACAGTAGTCTCTGGCAATCCTTAGACTATAAATCAGCCAAATTTCATTCTCAGGTTGCATAATAGAAATTGAGGCAAAAGAAAAATAGAAAATGAAAATGAGTGAACGTATTAATGATGTTATTTACTACGATGGTGAGGTTTGTGACACCGAAAATGGTGTTATTTTTTTATCGAAGAACACAACGCGATTGGGTTTTAATCGGAACACAGATTTGATAGAACTTCACAAAAGAATTAGGCGTAAAATCTTCGAAACAACGCCAATGAAAGTTCAGTCTATTAAGTATAGATTTTGCACTTCGGTTGATGCGGTGAGATATGACTCATTCGACATCAAAGGTCCTCGGAGCTTTGAGGCAATGGTGGAGACTCATCTTGCCAGTGGATCACCCTATCTTGAGGTATATGTACAATTTTCATCGCCAAGTGATCTTCCTTCAACCTCAACATCTACTACTGTTCGAGGGGAATACATGACCCCAAGCCGACACTCTGTTAGTGGGAGGTAGACTACGAAAGTGCCCGTGTTTGGTGGCAGTATGGAAAACATAACCCCTGCACGACACTCAGTTGGTGGATGGGACATACATATCCTTCCTTCGACGTCCGATGATAGAAATACGTATTGGGGAACGTCATCAACTTCTAGTGGTTGGCAATCCACATATGATTGGGAACATTACGAAAGATGTTTAAGGAGGGATAATGTACTCCCCACGACATCCACAGGCGAGGGGCCCTCGTTCGTTGTAGATTATGATGGGTCGGATGATGAGTCTGATGTGGATCCACCTTGAGAGCCCGGGCCCGATGGTGCAGAAGTTGCATTATTTTCTAAACCGGAGCCTGTTCCAACCGTACTTGAAGATGTTGAGGGCGGTTCAGATGAAAAAGAAGAAGATCCACTATTCAGGGTGTACTCGCCTTCAGCCCACATGCATAATGTCGATCTATCTCAAGACAATACATTGGAGTTTCCTGAACTACCACACCGAACGCGTGACCGTATAAGTTCATCGTTGGATTCAGGAGAATTAGAAGTTGGTAAAGAGTTTTCCAATAAGGATGCTTTTCTTGGTGCATTGAAACAATACAGCATCAAGAGCGGGGTTAACTACAACGTGGTTAAATCCAAGCTCGATAAGTACGAGGCGAAGTGTGCAGTGCAAGACGGTACATGTTCATGGAAAATCATGGCCTCGTTGAGGAAAAGGACATTCTTGTGGGAGATCAAAAAGTACAAAGGTCCACATACATGTCTTGCCGGTACAGTATCACTATGTGTTCAATGTTTTTGAATAATACTAATATTATGTAATGTTGCATTATTTAACGTACTTCGTTGACAGGTGTTTCACAAGATCATTCGAAGATGGATTCAGAGATGTTGACTGACTTAATAATACCGACGGTGAAGGCCGATCCCAAGACTATAGTGCCGACCTTAATTGGCAATATTCGTAGCCAATTGGGGTACACACCCTCTTACTGGAAGACTTGGATAGCCAAGCAGAAGGCGTTGGAAAAGTTACATGGTCGGTGGGACGCTTCATATAATGAAGTGTGGCAGTGGTGTCAGGTGCTGGAGAGATATGTCCCAGGCAGCATAACAGACTTGAAACGGAGCCAGTGTACTACAACGGTCGATTGCTCCATGGATGCGCAGTGTTCAAGCGTCTTTTTTGGACATTTAAGCAATGCCGAGACGTATTTATATACTGCAAGCCATTGGTACAAATTGACGGTACCTTTATGTATGGTAGATATACGCATCGGCTATTGCTAGCTGTGGCACAGGACGACAATGGGAGAATCCTCCCAATTGTATTTGCAATAACACCGGGGGAGTCAGCTGATGACTGAGATTTCTTCCTATCTAGGTTAAGGAGGCATGTCTGCCCCCAACCTGATATATGTGTTAAATCGGATCGGGGCCCTAGAATACTAGCTGCAATAGAGTAACAGGGAAGCCTATGGCATCGCACACACCATCGATATTGCCTAAGGCATGTTGCGTCCAACTACCACAGGCAACATCGATCTACAAGTCAACGACGGCAAGTGACCAATATGGGTATGTAATATCTATTAATATAATTTCATTTGTAATATTCAATTTATTCTTAATTGAAGAGTGGTATGTAATATTCGCTATCAACTTATATTGGCAGGGTACGAGATCAATAAGGACTGTTTTCAGGAGATGTTGGCGATTTTGCAATCAGTTAACGAAGAAGGCGCAAACTACCTATGCAATATTCCTTTTGAACAGTGGACACAAGCATACGACGGCGGCCTACAATATGGTCATATGACCTCAAACCTGGCCGAATGCATAAATTCTGTTCTAAAAGGATCGCATCATTTTCTGATAACATCGGTTGTGCGAGAGACATATTTTTGTTTAGCGGCACTATTTCCAAAGCGAGCAGCGAGTTATAAAGGCCAAATGCAAGGAGGCCATGTATGGTGCGCGAAGGTCTTTCGAGAAATTAACAAAGGGAAGCCACGGGCCAACACCATGCACACAATGTGTCACAATCGCGATAACCTATGGTTTCGTGTGACGGAATTTGACAGACTGAACCTCGGTATTGTTGGCGGGCAATATCGTGTACACTTGATAAATAGGACCTTTACCCATGCGCTCATGTACTTGCGGCTTGTCAGAATCTCCATCTTGATCCAATGAGCTATGTTGACGAAGTGTATAAAATAGAAAACATGTACAACGTGTGGAGACACGTATTCCCACCAGTCCCAGATGAACGTAAGTGGCCGTCTGTATCGCTTGCACCGTATAAGCTGTTGCCGGATAGACAACTGAGGCGCAAACCAAAAGGTCGACCTTGCTCGACTAGAATACGCAACAATATGGATATCCGAGAAACGGCCAACCAACGTAGGTTGTCGAATGGTGTAGGAACCCAGGCCATACATCTCGGTCGTGTCCAAATCGGAATAGTTGATAGTCTTCTTAGCTTTTTCTTTTTCTCTTGGTGGCTATGTAAATTCTATTTATTTCTTGATGAAAACGGTGAACTTTTGTAGAAGGACTAATTTGCAAAAAAATAAAAATTAAATTACAATAAAAAACAATTTTTGGACATTTATTTTTATCAAAGATATTAAAATTAAATTACAATAAAAAAATAAACAACTTTTATTTTATTAAAGATATTAAAATTAAGTTACAATAAAAAAAGAAATTTTATTTAATTAAAGATATTAAAATTAAATTACAAAAAAAACCAACTGCGACCATATGTCTTGTAACTAGCCCATCTTGATCCGACCTCCAAAAATGTTATCCGGAATGGCACCTAGAAGCTCGTAGCATACGGCGGTCCAATCGCTAGAAGTTGCGGACCCGGTGACTACGGACCCTTCCACCGCAATCCCAATTGCAACTGCACGTCTTTCAGAGTGATAGTACACTCTCCGCATGGAAGATGGAAAGTGTGTGTCTCGGGTCTCCACCTCTCTATCAACGTACTGATTAACTTCGGCTCCAACTTGCACCCTCGGCCTATCGTGGCCACGTGCCAAAACCCCGCTTCCCGCAGATAATTCTTGATAAACGGCCAACACCCGATCTACAGACTGTTTAAAAAATTATAAAATAAAAATTAATTAAAACTGCATAAACCTAAAAAATATTAAATAGTATTGAAAAATTAAAATTAAAACTTACCATTTGCATTTGATCGACGGAGATGTGTTTATCGTCGAGACGAATTAATTCCCCGGCCATTGGTAACACGATCGAATATTTTAAAATTTATAAAAAAATATATTTAAAAAAATTAAAAAAAGGCTTTTTTGTAAATATTAAAGGACTATTGTGAAATTTGAGAGGAAGTTTCAAGGAATTTAAGAGAAATTTGAGAAGAATTTGAGAGAAAGTTGAGAGAAAAATGAATAAGAAATTTGTTGTGAAATAAATAAAAGGGTGGAGGGTTTTTATAGGTTTTTTTTCTGACCGTTGGAGACCCAACGGTCAAAAAATAATTTGACCGTTGCAGCAGGAAAGCGCGCCCTTGAGGGAGCGCTTTGTGCCACATCAACAAAGTGCGTCCTCGTCAGCGCGTTTTGTGCTGATGTGGCACAAAGCGCTCCCTCAAGGGCACGCTTTCCTGCTGCATCCCCTCAAAACGCGCTGACGTGGACGCGTTTTGGGGGGAAATGGCACTTTTCCGTAAATAATACAAATTTCGGCCCATTTCTGTAATTTTTTTATTTTAGTATATCTTGGTAAATTACCCGTAACGCTTTCCAATTTCAATAAAAAAATCCTACCTACCAAATCATATATGGTAAATAAAATGTAACGCATTGCCAGCATATATAACATTTATGTAATTCCTTAAAAAAAAAATAACGTGTTTCCAAGTTCAATGATTTTTTAAAAAAAAAAACTACCTACCCAATTTTTATATAGTAATTATTGACATATATGGAAATAATTGATAAATAAAAACATATAAGATGCGTATAAATTAAGGACATTTTCCAAGTAAATCATCAAAACAAAAGTAAGGGGGGTTCTCTTTGCATAAGAAATTTCCTTTCATCTTATTTGGTGACCGAAATTGGATATTCTTCAAAGGTAAAAGTTTCACTTTCCTCCTATTTTTTTCTTGTGGTTTCTAAGCTTTATTTTTTTCCTTGAAAATTCTTACATATATAAACTAAAAAAACATATTTTATTCAAACTTAAGCAAAAAAATTTTAGAATCGAGTTTTAGCTCGACTTGTTTTGATCTAATCATAAAATAATTTTATATTTTTATGAGAGCTAAAATCAAAAAATAATATTCAAAAAAGCATGACAATTTATTGAAAGATTAATGAATATATTATTAATATGTTTTAATTTGTGTTTGTCAGGTGCAAATGCAAAAAAAGATAAATAAACATTGAAAAATCGGATTAGTGATTTACCAGATATCAAATATGAAAGTCGATGGAGGCATTTTTTTTTAGAGGTGGAGATTTTGGCGATCGACATCAAATCATGCTTGGTATTTTATCATTGGATTACCTAATATCTTTTAGGTACAATATTCAGTACATTTATCAAGAAATATTTTAATTTTGATGGAGCCAAAATTAGGGTAAATTGCATCATAGGTCACTCAACTACGAACTTTTTTTTGTCATCCAACTATGAGTTTTTTTACATTAACCACCCAACTAATGGAGGTTTTTTTTTTGTCCATTTTCGTTTAGTGTGTTAGATGTTTGACAAGAGGGTGACATACAATTAAAAAATCGATAAAATAACAATTTTAACACTCAACTTTTACAATTATATTGATTTAATTATAATTTTTTTTTTAAAATTTAACGCATGATCTCAATTTGATTTTAGTTCTAAATAATTCAAAAATATATACATAAATATTTTCAAAATATATAATAAATTATTTATTTATATGTATGGACAAAACCAAATCTCATCTCACCTATGACAATCCTCAATCTCTCTCTGTTTTTGAACAAATTCTTTGAAATTTATAACTGTTGTTGTAAAGTGACAGCTGAAATGGCACCCAAATTGTAGAAGTCCCAGTAGATGTTGAGCATCAACACAAGCTCTCATGTGCTTTGACCACAATCACCGCCGTCCGAAAACATCGGCTGATGGAGATTTCTTAGAGTCCAGGCCATCTTGACAATTATGAAGGATCTCTTTGAACTTAAAGACTTCACCAACAATCGTAGATTCTTCTTTAATTTCATCAGTCAAAGCTTCAGCTTCTCCATACCTATAATTGCTGGCAATTTTGTTCATCTCTGCTACTATTTGCTTTGCTCTCTTTGCTACCACTTGCTTCAAAGAACCCACAACCATCATCATCATCATCATCATCTTTTCTTTTAAAAAAGAGAAAGAAAAGCCTAAATTGAACATAAATCGCAATCATCCATTCTCAAAATCCACCTCTTTAAAGTGCTATTGTTGAAGTTGGCCTGCATGTAGCCAAGAAGCAGAGAAGCTGCCCAAGGCATGAAGTTGCAGCTGAAGTTCATATTGCTGATTTATTTTGTTACTTCAAGTGTTTGTTTTGTAACTTAGTTAGATTTGAACTAAGTTGGAAATGTACTTGATGAAATTAGGTAATGTTTGAGCTGATAAATCAACTTTATTAAGTGTGCAAGTTAAGTTTACCAATTTACTAGGTTATTAGTGGAGTTAGGTGATGATTAGGTGATTTTTGCTTGTTTTGACAGCTTATTGACTGGTATATGTAATGGCTTTATGCCTCAATTCATTGTATGAATGAAATTGTCAGAATTCTTCTTCATTTTCTGGTTTCACTTAAGCATATTTGTTCAAAAGCCTTAGTTCATTCTGTTTATTTGCTCAGCAAGTCTCGAGCCTTAAAGCTCAAGTCTCTGTTAACTTCATTCATCTTGCATTCTTAGTTCCAACAATTGGTATCAAGAGCTCATTTTCTTAATGGACTTGTCATTCTTCAAGTTTAAAAACTATGTCTTCATCCATATTTTCTCCAGCTCCACACCAGTCTTTAATGGTGAAGGCTACCACATTTGGGTAGTAAAAATGAAGTCCTACCTACAGGAATTTGTTCTATGGGAGGTTTTCAACTCGAATGTTGAACCAGCACCTCTAAGATCCAATCCCACTGTGGCTCAGACTAGGCAACACACAGATGAAAGAACCAAAAGACACTAGGCCATGTCATGCATCCAAAACAGTGTGTCTGATGTGATTTTCACAAGAATCATGGCTTGTGTATCACCAAAGCAGACTTGGGATAGACTAAAGGAGGAGTTTTAAGGGACTGAAAGAACAATACAATAATAACTATTGAATTTGAGAAGGGATTTTAAAAATTTGAAGATGAAGGAAGAAGAAACAGTGAAGCAATACTCAAACAGAATTATGGCTATTGTCAATAGTATTAGATTGCTTGAGGACCAATTTAGTGAAGCAAGAATAGTGGAAAAGGTTATTGCAACCTTACCTGAGAGATATGAAGCCAAAATCTCTTCCCTTCAAGACTTGAGAGATCTTTCTAGCATCTCTTTGACTGAGCTGATCAATGCTTTTTATGCTCAAGAGCAAAGAAGAGCTAGCAGATAGGATGAACATCAAGAAGATGCCTTCCAAGCCAAGCGCAGACCTGCCTCGAGCTCCTCTAGCTATAAAAGGAAGAAGTTCAGACAAGCATAGGAGAGATAGAGCAAGAAGAAGATATCCACCTTGCCTACACTGCAAAAGGCTCAGTCATTCAGGATAAAATTGATGGTTCAGGCCTAATGTGCAGTGCAAAGTCTGCAAAAAGATTGGCCATGTTGAGAAGGTTTGTAGAAACAAAGGCAAGATGAATCAAAACCAGCCTCAACAGCCTAGAGCTGAAGCTCAAGTGGCAGAAGAAGGTTGTGAACAAGAAGAACAAGTCTTTACAATCTCTTGCTCAGCTGCTAAAAGAAAAGCCACAAAAGAATGGCTGATTGACAGTGGTTGCACAAACCACATGACCCCTAATGCTGCTATCTTCAAGAACATAGATAAAAAGTTAAAAACAAGGGTAAAAGTTGGTAATGGACACTTCATCAAAGCAGAAGGCAAGATAGATGCGCTAATTGACACTCCTACAGGTATCAAACTTGTTTCAAATGTTTTGTTTGTGCCTGAAATTGATAGAAATCTGCTTAATATAGCTCAGCTACTTGAAAAGGGCCATTCAGTTGTGTTTAGAGACAAATAATGCCTGATCAGTGATCCAAGTGGATCAAAAATCATGTCAGTAATTATTGCTGATAGAAGTTTTGTAGTGGATTGGAACAATACTTCAGACTGTGCCTACACAGCTGCTTTAGATGAATCCAAGCTGTGGTACAAAAAGCTAGGCCCTACTAATCGCTGTAAATCAGAGTTTTAAAATTTATAAAAGAATGATCAAACTTGGAAACTAACTCTGACAACGATTAAAGGCAAGTGTACCTATCGAACAGTAGTATAGCTTAGGCAAGACAGGATATCGAACCCAAAGGAACTAAAAGTACTAATACTAACTTTCTTTTTATTATTTAGCCTTAAAAATAGAGTGAAGTTGCTTTAGACGAAGACTAAACTAAGGACACAAAGACAAAAAGGACGAATAGGAGAATAACTTTGAAGAAAAACTCAGTTGATTGCGACGATACCCTCAGAAAGAATCCACCTAGACTTCACTTATTAATTAACCCTTAAATTATATGATTTCTTTTACTTAGCTTGATCCGTAAGGGTCTCTAACCTGTATTAAACCCTCTCTCGAGGCGAATAACGTCTAACCCTAGGTTAATTAGTGGAACTCTCGTTCGCTTATAATAACCCCCTAAGATAGCAGTAAATCGATCAATGGACTCCCATATTAGGTTTCACCCTAATCCAGCAAAATCTCTTAACCCTATCTCTAGGCGTTCGATCAACTCCGCTTAATTATGTTAGATCTACTCTTAGACAGGGTCTATTCCTCCTCCACTTAAGCACATCAAATTTGGATTAAGTAACATAATTAAGAACAAACTAAGTAATTTATCATATAACTTAAAAATCAAATAAAAAGATCCATCTAGGTTTCATCCCCTTCAAGTATCTGAAGGGTTTAGTTTATAATAAATAAACAAATCATTGCAAGAGAAAAGATAAAACAAAACTTAAGAAAATCCTAAAACTCCTTGAAGGAATTAAAGGAAAATTCCGCCGTCTGGAGTATAATTCCGGCTTCTTGGGATGGATCAACTGGCTATCTTTGCGTTATTTCCTAACTTTGACCTTCTCGGCTTGGCTCCTTGGCGTAGCTTTCGCTCCCCTTCAAAGGCGGTACTTGAGGGATATTTATAGGCTCTTGGAATGCGATTCTTTCTCCCTAAGTATCCTTTTCTGACTCAAATTACTCTTTCCAGCGACAGAGGCACGGCCATGTCACACGCTCGTGCAAATCGAGACCTGACCATGTTTAGATTTCTACTTATGGCACGACCGTGTGTGGTGGTGATGAAGCCGTGCTCTAGGTGTTCGTCGAGACACAGCCGTGTGGACCTTGGCCCAGGCCGTGTCGATTTTGTGGAAAGGCCCATTTGCTTCGTTTTAGGCCTATTTTGTGTTCTTTTCATCTTCGGGTGCTTTCCTGGGTATAAGACATAAAAAGAAAGGATTACAAGCACCTTTTTATGTAAAATAAGGAATAAATCTTCAAAAAGCATAATAAATGTGGGATTTAAAATATGTTACTTTTACGGTTTATCACATACCAGCTATAAGTCACTGGTTCAGCTGACCAAAGGAGACTTGGTTGAAAACTTCACCAATTTAGTTGCAAAAGAAGAAGTTTGTGAAGTGTGTCAGCTAGGAAAGCAAGTTAGATTTCCACTCCCTTCAAACAAAGCCTAGAGAGCTTCTGAAAGATTGTAGCTTGTCCACACTAATGTGTGTGGCCCTATGAAGACACAGTCTTTAAATGGCAGCAAGTATGTTTTCCTTTTTATAGATGATTATTCAAGGTATTGCTGGATTTACTTTCTAAAGCACAAGTCAAAAGTGGCCTCAGTATTTTGGAAGTTCAAGGCTGTAGTTAAAACTGAATCTGGATGCAAACTCAAGACACTAAGGTCTGATAATGGCATAGAGTACACTTAGCTATGTTTCAAGGCTTTTGTGATGATGCGGGCATCAAGCACCAGCTCACCAACACCTATACACCTCAGTAGAACGGTGTCAGTGAGAGAAAGAATAGAAGCTTGATGGATATGGCAATATATTTGTTGTTTGAGAGGAATTTTCTCAAGACCTTGTGGGCTGAGGCAGTTAACACTGCTGTTTATCTTTAAAACTGACTACCAACCAAGACCTTGGTTCAAAAAACTCCATTTGAGGCCTAGTTTGAGTTCAAACCATCAGTTGCACACATGAGGGTTTTTGGATGCATATGTTATGCGCCTGTCCCAATAGTAAAAAGGGATAAGTTAGCCAAGAAAGCTCAACCTAGTATCCTAGTGGGCTATAACAGTGTGAAAAAAGGCTACAGGATCTTGGACCCTTCATCCAGTAAAGTCTTTATGAGCAAAGATATTGTATTCGATGAAAAGTCAGGCTAGAACTAGGATAAAAATGAACCAGAGATTGCTACTGAAGACTTAGTGACAGATCAGACAGAAAGTGATCAAAATGATCCTAAAATGGACATTGATGACGAGCCAGTTAGGGAAACCAGACCACTGGCTAAAGTTTATGCAAGAGCAGATGTGGCTGTTGTTGAACCAAGTTGTTTTGAAGAGGCTGAAGCTGAACAAGGATGAAAACAGGCTATGCTCGATGAAATGAGCATGATTGACAAGAACTAGACCTGGGAGCTAGTTGCAAGACCAGCCAACAGGAAGGTAATAAGAGTGAAATGGGTGTTTCGAGCCAAGCACAATGTTGATGGAACTCTGAACAAGCTGAAGGCAAGACTAGTAGTGAAAGGATTCAGTCAGAAGTACGGCATAAACTTTTTTAGACATTTGCACCAGTGGCCAGACTTGACACAATCAGGTTGTCGGTTTCTTTGGCTGTACAGAAGCAATGGAAGATACATTAACTCGATGTAAAATCTGCCTTTCTCAATGGTTTTCTTGATGAGGAAATATATGTTGAGCAGCCTGAAGGTTTTAAAGTAGCAGGTAAGGAAGAAAATGTGTACAAGTTAAAGAAAGCCTTGTATGGCTTAAAACAGGCACCAAGAACCTGGTATGACAGATTTGATAGCTATCTAGCTAGCTTGGGGTTCGAGAGAAGCGTCAATGAGCCAACCTTGTATGTGAAGAAAGAAAGTGATGAAACACAGCTCATAGTCTCCTTCTATGTGGATGACTTGCTGGTGACAGGAGGAAACAGAGCCATATTGGTTTATGTCAAAAGGAAAATAGAAACCATGTTTGTAATGTCAGACTTGGGAGAGATGTCCTACTTACTTGGTATGGAAGTGTCGCAGACTCAACAAGGAATTTTCTTGAGTCAAAAGGCTTTTCCCTTGAAGGTTCTAAACAAATTCTCCATGCTGAACTCCAAGGCTACAAGAACACTAGTTGCTGTTGGAGAGAAGCTGTTAAGCCAAGGTGATTTTGAAAAGGTAGATGACACAACCTACAGAAGTTTGGTTGGGTGTTTGCTTTATTTGGCAGCCACTAGACAAGACATTATGTTTGCTGTAAGTTTGCTATCTAGATTCATGAATTGTTGCAATGTGAAGCATTTCTAAGCTGCCAAAAGAGTTCTTAGATACATCAAATGTACACTGAACTTTGGAATGATTCACTAAGGTTGATAGCATGAAGCTACTTGGTTATGCTGATAATGATTGGGCTGGATTAGTGGATGACATGAAGAGCACATCAGGCTATCTGTTTACCCTTAGCCTAGGCATTTTTTGTTGGAGTTCAAAGAAGCAAACAATTTTTGCTCAATCGATAGCAGAGGCAAAGTATGTGGTAGCTGTAGAGCTGTCAACCAAGCCATTTGGCTAAGAAAAATTATGACTGATTTGAATCTACACCAAAAGGGAAGCAATAGAGATCAAATGTGACAACCAGTCTGATGTTGCACTTGAAAAAAAATCCAGTGTTCCATGGGAGAACCAAGCATTTCAAGATAAAGTTTCATTTTGTTAGGTAATGGAACAAGCTCAAAAAGTGAAACTGATTCATTGCAATTTTGAGGATCAGCTTTCTGATATTTTGACAAAGTGTAACATCCTGAAGATGGGCCTATGCATTTTTGATTTAATTATACGAAATGGCATGTCTTATGTGTTATGAATGTATTATGAACATTTTTGGAAACTTGGAAATGTAAGGAAATGATTTAGAAATGTTAAGTTTCAAAAGAGGAAAGTGAACATTTTTGGAAACTTGGAAATGTAACGAAATGCCTTAGGAAATGTTAAGTTTTAAAGTTTAAAAAGAGGAAACTAAGGCAAGGTGGTCTTAAGAAAATTAATAGAGGAAATTTGACACAAGAACGGGCTTGGAAAAGTGGCAAGGAGGCACCACTTAAAGCCTAGTAAGTGACGCCACAATCAAGGGGGAAGGAGCCTAGGTTCGAGTCACTTGGGGAGCAAATAAAGGAATTTTATTTTGGTGCAAGGAACAAGAGAGTTGGACGGCAACAAGGCACTAAAGGGAGGTGTTTTATTTTTGTTAAAATTCGGCAAATAGATGGATAAATGAGGGATAATTATTGTTATTTTTAATTAAGAGATAAGAGATAATTGATGGATTAATTCTATAATTGAATAAAGTGATAATTAAAAGATAAAATTATCACATAGGAAGAGTTGGCCGATTGAGGGAGACTAAGGCTGGTAATTTCGGCCAAAGGGAAGACTAAGGCCATTCTACCTGTTTTCTTTTCTTCCCAACTAAGTCTCTGTCGAAAATTCCCTAGCAAACTTTCTTTTTTTCTCTTTTTATTTTGTCAAGTCGAAGTCTACTTCTTCTTTATCCACCATTGCCGATTCTTTAAGCCTCAACACCCTCTCTTTTCTTGTCCTTGTGAATGCCGAATCTCATATGTTGGTGGCCATAGCCGAATAGCTTTGTGGGTGCAAGGAAGAGTGTTGCCGATTTTAACATTCAAGGTAAGATGGAGTTTCGTTCAATTTGATATCTCTTTATTTCAAACCGAAACTGAAGGGCTAATCCATTAATAATCTTATGGCCAAAACTTTGAAGTGATCTTTTGGGATTTAGTGGCTGTCGACTGCAAGGAAGGCTCTTCGGGATTTCTGCCATTGTCGATAACTTCATAAGACAAGGCAACTATTTCGGGATTTAAGAATCTAAGGTAAGTCATATTTAACATTCGGCTAAGGGTTATTTGTTGTGAATAAATGTTAGAAATTGATCTAACATGTAGTTATAGTGATTTCGACAGACATCTAAGGCAAGGAATACTTTCGGGATTTGGAAATTGTAAGGTAAGTGCATAGGTCCAATCGGCCAAGGTTCTATTCTGGTATGTAAATCTGTTTCCTATTCGTTTAGAAAGCCGGAAACTAATTAGCTAAATGTTTTGGTGCCTAGCTGATTGCAAGGAAGGAACTCTGTGAAGTTTTGGGATTTGATTTGTAGGCAAATCGACAGCAAGGTAGGTGTTAATTGTACTAATCCTACTGGGATTTGGATTTATGGCCGAATGGCTCTTTGCTAAGTATTAAGTGATTGATCAAATGTAGGGATTTAAGATCTAAGGCTTTAGATCAAGCTTTTCGGGATTTAAGTGAACTGCTAAGTGTATCAGGTGTGTACCCCATACTATCTTTTAATAAAATTTATGGCAATACTTAATACGAACATGTTTATAAGAATGTGAATATGGCTAAGTACCATATTATGGTACACAGTACTAAGGTACGTTTTCCTACTCCTACTATGAGTATGATAAGATTTGTTATGCCATGAATGTGAATATGATAAGAATGTGAATCAAGGCATGATATTGCATAATGTGTATGATATATGGGGGCATACGGGATATTATAAAAAGGGGAAGTGAATGTGGTGACCTAAGACCACGATATCTGAATGTGGTGACCTAAGACCACGATATTTGAATGTGGTGTCTCTTGACACAAAATATGTATCTGGTGGCTATGCCACGAATTTTATAAGGGCAATGAGCACGTCGACTGCAGCGACTGCCTTCGATGGTGTGTAGCAGATGGAGGGTTGACTTAGTAGTCCCCACGGTGTGCAGGTTGGTACGGGTGATGTGTAGCGGATGGTATATAGGTTTGGGTTCGGGTTGCATCACTTTTTCTATCTGTTATATGAACATGTACGATAATGTATGCCTGAGTTATTAAATTTTAGTGTTGGTTACACATTGAGTCTGTTTGACTCACCCCGTTGGGGAACTTTTTCTTCCAGGTGACGATCAGTGATGGACTGGGCCGGCAGAAGCTTAGGGATGGCCATGCTCAGCAAGAAATTCATTTTTATTCGGACTATTTTATTTTAAGTATTTTGAATTTAAATTTTTGGAATTATTTTGATGTAATAAGGCCATAGTTGAAGTACTTTATTTTACTCTTAATTATTATGTACGAATTGTTATCACGTAAAGTATAAGTAAATTTATTTTAAAACAAACCCTAAACGTTTTGCCACCTAAAGTAAAAGATATTTAATAAAATAAACTTGTTTTCAATTCAAGCCCAACCCAAACCAATCTTTCTTACAAAACACACAAGTTTTTCCTAAGTAACAAAAGAATTTTGAACCGGTTTACATCGAGGAACATACCAGATCCGGTCAAGGCTCGTGGGCCGGGTTTGGGGTATTTCACAAAGCCCCTAAGTGTGTCAAGATTCATGGATTTAAGAGGCAAAATTGGAGTTTGCAGTATGTAAGCCAATGAGGAGTGTTGAAGTTGGTATGCAAGCAGCCAAGAAGCAGAGAAGTTGCCCGAGGCATGAAGTTACAGCTGAAGTTCATATTGCTGATTTATTTTGTTACTTCAAGTGTTTGTTTTGTAACTTAGTTAGATTTGAACTAAGTTGGTAATGTACTTGATGTAATTAGGTAATTTTTGAATTGATAAATCAACTTTACTAAGTGTGTAAGTTAAGTTTATCAATTTACTAAGTTATTAGTGGTGATGATTAGGTGATTTTTACTTGTTTTGACCAGCTTGTTGACTGGTATATGTAATGGCTTTATGCCTCAATCCATTGTATGAATGAACTTATCAGAATTCTTCTTCATTTTATGGTTTCATTTAAGCATTTTTATTCAAAAGCCTTAGCTTATTCTGGTCTCGAGCCTTGAAGCTCAAGTCTCTTAACTTCATTCATCTTGCATTCTTAGTTCCAACAGCTATTAAACCTCAAATTCAATCCCGGAGTAGAAACCCACCTTGCCACTCGATATCGTAGGTAATTTACTCTTTCATCTATTTAATGTTTTCTTTGGAGTAATCCATTTGTCTTATTATTATTATTATTATTATTATTAGTAGTTTTACTTAAGCGACAACTCAATCAAATGTTTTAGTTGTGAGACAAGCTATTGTTTTGACAAACACACACACACACACACACACACACACATTTATATATATCATTCATATGTTCAATTCACAGTTTTTGCTTCTTCCATTTTCAACTTATTATTGTTTGTAAGGCACATCAAGATCAAGATATTTAGAAGGAGATACAAGAAAATGAAGAAGATCAAGTCCTTGGAGATGATACAATAGAACATGCTATCAAACAATCAACTATTGAGGCTATACCAGAATCATACATTGGCATGCAATTTGAGTCACCAGATGATGCAAAAAATTATTATAATAACTATGCGAGAGTTAAAAGGTTTTGGAACATGTAAGAATTGTATTTTTAGATCTAAAATTAATAAAGAAATGATTGCTTAAGAATTTTTTTGTTCGAAAGGTGTGAGGGCAAAAAAACACTTCAAGAGAGAAGATAGAGACTATGCAATTTCAGATGAAACAATAAAATGTTGTAAGGCAATGGTTTTAATATCCAAGAAAGAAGGGAAATAGATTATTTCTCAATTTCACGTAGAATGTAATCATGTACTACCTTCACCAATGAGCACACAATCCATTCGTTCACATAGAATTCAAATAAAAATTGAAAGAGATCTCATGGATGTTCTTGAAGAGTTTGGTATTCGTTTCAGTAAGATAGTTTTTGTTTTAGCTCATAAATCTAATGGGTTTGGAAATTTTAGTAAGACTAGGTGTGATGTTTAGCTAGATTTAATTCTCTGATTGTTATATCTGTCATGATAGTTTGATGTATGAATTATTTATGTATTAAATGTGATGTATCAAACATATACTATCTTTATAATTTAGTTACATAAATTTATGATTTTTTTTGTTGATTATAATTTTTTGAAAACTCGAAATATTGTATTAATCTCAATTAACAACTTATGTACCAATTAATAGTACAAAATAAAGACCAAAACATAAGATCTTGCACCTACCATACAACAACGCAAGACCCTGCAAAGTAAACAAAGCAAAGCGCTTTGCTAAACACAACATTAGCCCCTAAGCCAAATAAGAAGGGCACATCTGCCGACCCCTAATTTCATTAATCTATCCGTGTCACCATTTGCAACTCTTAGCTCCCTAAAACCATCAACCAAGAATAAGCTCAGAAATGATTTTTACAAACTTCTTAATATTGAATTCTGATTTAATCACAAGTTTATGTGAACTGTCCCATTTGCTAGCAATAAGGATGATTATTGTTTGTGTTTGTAATTCATATACAAACTTCATCACTAATTGATAAATCCATTGTAATTCATACAAAACCGTGTGACCTTAGGCAATTCTTTTGCTTCAAATCTGTCTAAGTTAGCCTATCTCTCAAAAAGGTGAGAATTCTTAAAGAAATTCTGTAAGGCACCGAAATGTTGGAACATTTTCAAATATTTGAAAATAGAGGGAGATTGTTGGAACATTTTTAGATATTTATAGTGTTCTAATAACTATAAAAGAATGGGTGTAATTAATCAAAAGATAAATCTTTTGGTCATTGGTCAAAAGTTATATCATTTGATTTTTGAAAAAGAATTATAACTATTCAAACAATATTACTTGAAAAGTTATAAAATTAGATGAATAATAATATTTATTTAGAAAGACACATATTGAAAGATGCCTCTATGAAAAGGCATGAAAATTCCTATAAATAGGGATGAGATTTCATTTGGAAATCCCACCAACAAATTCTAAAATTTTTTTATTCCTCTATTTTCTAATATTATTAGATTATTCTATAAAGTATTACTGTAGAAATCTTTTGTAGAAATTGAGTTTCTTTTATTCATTGCTCAGTTCTCAGTGGACTATTCTCGTTAGTGCAAAATGCAAATAATCATTGGCTTTATTGTATCCTCGAGGTTAATTTGCTTGAAACTCTTTTGCATACCGAATATAGGTGGGGGTGAATATAACCTTAAAGATAGTAGCTAGATACATGATCGCTGTAAAATCAGAGTTTTAAATATTTATAAAAGAATGATCAAACCTGGAGACTAACTCTGACAACGATTTTAAGGCAAGTGTACCTATCGAACAGTGGTATAGCTTAGGCAAGACCGGATATCGAACCCAAAGGAACTAAAAGTATTAGTACTAACTTTCTTTTTATTATTTAGCCTTAAAAATATAGTGAAGTTGCTTTAAACTATATTGGCGAAGACTAAACTAAGGAAACAAAGACAAAAAGATGAATTTGGAGATAACTTGAAAAAGACTCAGTTGATTTTGATGATACCCTCGGGAAGAATCCACCTAGACTTCACTTATTATTTAACCCTAAATTATATGATTTAACCCTAAAATTATAGGATTAAGAACATAATCTTGCCCCCGATTCACACGACCGTGCATCGAGTTAGAAATTCGAACACGGCCTGGAGTCGATCCACACGGGCGTGCTACATGGCCGTGCCTCTGTCGCTGGAAAGACCAATTTCAGTCGAAAAAGGATACTTAGGGAGAAAGAATCGCATTCCAAGAGCCTATAAATATTCCCCAAGTACCACCTTTGAAAGGGCGTCAAAGCTAGGCCAAGGAGCCAAGCCAAGAAGGTCAGAGTTAGGGAATAACACAAAGATAGCCAGTTGATTCATCCAACTTTTAGGGTTAAATATGTGTCTTTTCATTATTTAGCCCTAAAATTATAGGGTTAAGAGAACCTTTTTACACAAATTTAGGGTTAAATATGTGTCTTTTCATTATTTAACCCTAAATTAACGCGAAGATAACCCTAAAATTATAGGATTAAGAGCACCTTTTTACACAAATCAAGGGATAAATCATCCAAAAGCATATTAAATGTGGGCTTGAAATATGTTACTTTTACGGTTTATCAAATACCCTCACACTTAAGCTTTTGCTTGTCCTCAAGCAAAATTCTCAAGTTACAATTAAAACGAATTTTCCATGATTCATAATTCCTATCAACAATGTCTTATCCTAATTCATAGATAATTTATACATGGATAATTCAACTCAAAGATTCCTACAAATTCAAACAAGATAAGTCATACATTTGTAGCACGAAAACATAGGTGTTTCCCTTCATCTAAATAATTACCTTTACTTCAAAACCGACAAGGATTGATATCCTCACAAAAGATTCACTCAAATCACTCAAAAAGTGTTTAAGGTTCAAAATTAAACACTCATAAGTTGAACCTGAAAAGTTAATCCCATAGGTTTGCCTGAAAATTAAATCTCCACCACTGTAAAATGAGATGATAAACAGATAAAAGGTCTTTGTCAGGGTTGTAACGGGGCTAGGGTTAAAGGTGTGGATAAAGGCTGAAGTTAGAAGGTTAGAATCGAGATTGAATTGATAAGTTACCTACCTAAAAATTTCTAAGATAATAATAATTAGATCAACTGAAAATAATAAAAATCCTACTAATATAAAAATCCTACTAATATGAGCTTTTCCTTTTAGGAAATAGTCTTTGATTGTGTAAGCTCACTTTCCATACTACTAATATTGAAAACTTGAATTTTTTTTTTAAAGAACAAACTAATAAAGACAACTTCAACTCATAATAAAAACTTAGGTAACTAGTCAAATCATATCTCGATTAAAGGGTAGTCAAAAAGGAGGGTAATAAGCTATACAAAGGGTTTTGGGTTAATATTAGTGGGTGAGTCAATAAAAGGGTTGTTAGGCTCAACGGGGTTCACTAGGGGTTAATTATGAGGGTAAGCTTTTTAGTGGTGTAAGTGGGCTAAATCTAGGTGCCTTTATCATCTCGGTATATCAAATCATAACTGTGGTCTTGACATGTATAATTGATGCAAGTTCTAGAATAACAGTTCATCGTTGACACACTCATAATCAAGAAGTGAGCATGAAAAAGAATGTATGCTCTATAAGGCTCAAAATTTCACAAAAATTATGGGTGTTTTTGACATCAACCTTGTAAATCTCAAATTTCAAGATAATATTCAAATTCCGGTTGACAACCTAAAATTTTAATTTTTAGAAAATTAGACTTATCATGTTTGATTCCCTAGTATTCTTCAAATTTAATTATCAATGCACAATTAACTATGATTTACTCCAAAACATATCAATAAAAATCATAAATCATCAGAAATTTCATTTTAATTAGTAATATGAGAAAATTACTTTAAAACAAGACTAAATCCAGGGATTTGAGAGTCATACAAATAGTTAGGCATTTTCTCAGAATAACTATTCACCCCCCACACTTAAGATGTACATTGCCCTCAATGTACAAACATAGATAATGACATTTTAAAGATAAATCAAAAGAGAAGGGGGAAGAATTACTCCCTGATTTGTGGATGTTTTCCCGAATGAGTGTCTTTGGTGGCGGTGATGGTCAGTCGGGAGGACGTTCCTGCGCTAGATGAAGAAATTGGGTAGCGCATTGAGAAATAGCCAGGCTTTATTAAGACCTAATAAAAATAAACTAAATATATAAATAAAGACAAGAAAGATAAAGAGAAAGAAACTAAAAATAAACTAAGGCTAGGAGATAAAGGGGCTTGAGAATCCTTATTGGTAGGTGGTTCGTGAGGTGGGTGTGACTTCTAAGGCGACGGAGGTACTGGTGGTGGCGAAAGTGGCGTGATTCCCAAGCAGCCTTTAGAACCTGACACTAAGAAACTAAACTAAGTTAAACTAATTTAAACATAAGATTATTGAAGAAAAGGAGAATGAAAGGAAAAAGAAATGAAAAATAAAAACTAATTGGTCCCATAGATCCTTGGCTTAGTGTTGAGACGAAGCTGCCGGCATGAATTCATGTTGATCGTTCTCCTTTGCGGAATGTGGCCTTTTACGCTTCTTTGGCATGGTGTTGGCTTGCTCAAGGATCTAGAGCCTTAGTAAGTGGAGAATCTGAGATGGAGGAGAGTGAAAACAAAGAAAATAAGGATGAAATCAGATGGGGGAAAGGAAAAGAGGCGAGGGGTTTAAATAGATGTTCATATGTTCTGCTCCCCTCCGGCCGTGGTCCCAGGGTGTGTCGAATTACACGGCCTCCTCGCACGGCCGTGTTATAGAGGGTGTTGTCACCCTATGCCCGTGCTTGATCCATCTACGCCCGTGCTCGTGATGTTTTTCTTGTTGGCACGGTTGTTTGACACGGACGTGTCTTACCCGTGCTCGATAAGTCAGTAACATCAATAATTTCACACGGTTTGTGGCATGGGCGTGCTCTATCCGTGGTATGGAAGTCGATAGCCTCACACGGTTGGTGCCACAGCCGTGCCATATTTGTCGGTGCCCGTGTCGAGAGTGGTTGAATCTCTGACGTTGGGGTGGTGGTTGGGCTGACTGCACGGCTTCTGCTTTGTCAAGATGGCAATTTTGGTGGTCCACACGGCCACGGACACGGCCGTGTGTAAGGCTATGTGGTCTGTCATTCTGTACTTTTGGTTAGTTAAGAAGGAAAAGAAAAAGAGAAAAGAAAATGTAAAATAATGCAAAAAGAAATAGGGTTAGTACTCGGGTTGCCTCCCGAGAAGTGCTCATTTATAGTCTTAAGCTAGACTTTCCTCGTATTTGAAAATTTTTAGGGAGGTTTAAAAGTTTGAATATCTTCCCTCATGTCTACAGTTTTAGTTTTATGAAAAAATTGAAGTCGATAAGCGTTTACCTTGAAAGTGCCAAATGTTGGATTGCTTACCTCGACTAGTCCTTGTGGGAAGATATCGTGTACCTTAAGAAGAAGTTCTCCCTTTTTCTTCAGTTTTGTTGTGGTGATGTGCGGCTCGGCTGTATCTACTAGAACCTGGTCTCCTATTTTATAGTGATTTGATGTCCCCACGAGCTCTTCTGGTGGTTCCTCCGGTTTTACTTTGTGTGAATCTAGCTCTTCTTTGACCTGTGTTTTCTATTCTTCCTTGTGTAACCCTAGTTTTTCCTTGAAGTGCGTTTTCCATTCATCTAGGTCATCGATTTGGGTCCTTTGTTCTTCGTGAGTTGTTTCTTTGTTGGCACTGAACTGAGGATCTGGTTCAATCATTCCCTTTTTTGGAGGTTCCTGAAAAGAAGGTGTAATTGAATGATTAACAAAAGAATTTTCTTGCTCACCTTGATTCTTTGATGACCTAGCTGAGTCAAGGGCTTGAAGACTAATTGAGTCGTCACCTACACAAAGTATGAGCTCACCTGTGGCAACATCAATTTTAGTCTTGGCAGTTGCTAGAAAAGGTCTTCCTAAAATTAGGGGGATTGAATTATCCTCATCCATGTCTAAAACAACAAAGTCTACTGGGAAAACAAATTTATCGATTTTTATGAGAACATCTTCAATAATGCCCCTAGGAATTCTAACAGTTTTATCAGCTAATTGAATGCTCATCTTAGTTTATTTTGGCTTCCCTAGACCTAGTCGCTTAAACAATGCATAAGGCATAACATTTATGCTTGCCCTTAAATTAGCTAACGCATTATCAATATTTAAACTACCAATTAAACATGGAATTGTAAAACTCCCTGGATCTTTTTGCTTCTGTGGTAGTCTATTTTGTAACATTGCTGAGCATGTTGCGTTTAATTCCACGTGGTGCTCTTCATCTATTTTGCGTTTGTTGGTTAAGAGCTGTCTTAAAAATTTCCTCGAGTCTGGCATCTAGAAAAGAGCTTTAAGAAGAGGTAAGTTAATATGTAATTTCTTTAAAAGTTTAAGAAACTTACCAAACTGCTCCTCTGAATCATCTCTGTCTAATGCTGCGGGATAAGGTATGCGAGGTTTGTACTCTTTGACTATCGGCTTTGACTTTTCTTGTACTACCTCTGTTGTACCTTCGCCTACCTTACTTTCTGGAGTTGGGTTGGGTGCATCTAACTCCTTGCTACCCTGAACTGTGATGGCTTGAATTTACTCCTTAGGGTTAATCTCCGTGTTACTAGGTAGACGTCCTTGCGGTCATTCTGACATTGACTTTGCAAGTTGTTCGACTGCTTTAGTGATTTCCTTGACTGACTTAGCAATTTCATCAATTCGGTTTTCATTGCTTTTGATTGTTCTGTCAGCTTCTTGGATGCGTTCCTCGATGGTTGGCTTCTAGTCTTGTGGATAGGGCTGATTTCGGAAGTTCTGGGGGAGTTGTTGCCTTTGATTTCCTTGATTGCCTTGTCCTCCCCATGAAAAATTTGGGTGGTCCCTCCAACCTGGATTGTAAGTGTTACTATAAGGATTATTATTAGATCCAAAATTATTACCTATATAGTTCATCTGTTCATCTTCTGCTCCTGGTTGGTAGGGTGGGTACTCAGGATTCGCCACAGTTCCACTAGCGTCGCACTGCATGACTGGATGTATCTGTGAAGAACACAAACTATCAAGCTTTTTATTCATTATCTCTAGTTGCGTTGATAGCATGGTCAGTCGACGTTGAAAACTCATGCCGATTTCGTTGGTTTAGTTCTCGAAGCTTGCCACTGATAATTGTTGATCGATATCTCCTCCATGAACTCGTAGGCTACTTCAAGAGTTTTGTTGTTCAGCGTTCCACCGACAGCTGAATCTATCAGTTGCCTCATTGAGGGGTTTACTCCGTTGTAGAAGGTTTGGACTTGTAGCCACAGGGGTAAACCATCGTGTGGACACCTCCTCAAGAGATCTTTGAACCTCTCCCATGCGTCGTATAGTGTCTCTACATCCATCTGTACAAAGGAAGAGATATCATTACGTAATTTGGCCATTTTGGCCGATGGAAAATATTTCATCAAAAACTTTTCGGTCATTTGATCCCATGTAGTGATTGACCCTCGTTGTAACGAGTTTAACCACTGTTTGGCTTTATTTCTCAATGAAAAAGGGAATAACCGAAGACGAATGGCATCATCAGAAACGCCATTTATTTTGAAGGTACCACAGAACTCCAAAAAATTAGCTATATGCATGTTTGGATCTTCGTCCTGCAAACCATCAAATTGAACAAACTGTTGAATCATTTGTATTGTGTTAGGCTTTAATTCAAAATTGTTAGCAGATATAGCAGGCCTAACAATACTAGATTCTGCTCTTGTTAAATGCGGTTTCGCATAATCAAACATTGTACGTGGAGCATTGTGATCTCCCACATCGCGTAGTGATGGGTTGTTTTCGCCCATCCCTTCAGTAGGATTGGATCTATTTTCTTCCTCTCTTTCTGTGTAATTTAGGGCTCGCCAGGTTTCCCTGCGATTCCTATGAGCGGTTGCTTCGATATCACTATCGTATACCAAAGGTCCTCTCAGATTCCTTCTAGTCATAAACTAGAGGTACCTAGAAAAGAGAAAGAAATAAAAATTAAAATTAAAATTAGAAAAATTAAAATTTAACCTAAGAAAACAAAAGAAATAAATTGCAAATAAAATAATGGCTAAAGTAAGAAAAATAGAGCTTTCTTAATAATGTAGTTCCCCGGCAACGGCGCCAAAAACTTGATCGCTGTAAAATCAGAGTTTTAAATATTTATAAAAGAATGATCAAACCTGGAGACTAACTCTGACAACGATTTTAAGGCAAGTGTACCTATCGAACAGTAGTATAGCTTAGGCAAGACCGGATATCGAACCCAAAGGAACTAAAAGTACTAATACTAACTTTCTTTTTATTATTTAGCCTTAAAAATATAGTGAAGTTGCTTTAAACTATAATGGCGAAGACTAAACTAAGGAAACAAAGACAAAAAGATGAATTTGGAGATAACTTGAAAAAGACTCAGTTGATTTTGATGATACCCTCGGGAAGAATCCACCTAGACTTCACTTATTATTTAACCCTAAATTATATGATTTCTTTTACTTAGCTTGATCCGTGAGACTCCCTAACCTATGTTAAACCTTCTCTCAAAGCGAATAACGTCTAATCCTAGGTTAATTAGTGGAACTCTCATTCGCTTATAATAACCCCCTAGGAAAGCAGTAAATCGATCAATGGACTCCCATATTAGATTTCACCCTAATCCGGCAAAATCTCGTAACTCTATCTCTAGGCGCCCGATCAACTCCGCTTAATTATATTAGATATTCTCTTAGGCAGGGTCTATTCCTCCTCTACCTAAGCACATTAGATTTGGATTAAGCAACATAATTAAGAACAAACTAAGTAATTTATCATATAACTTAAAAATCAAATAAAAAGATCCATCTAAGTTTCATCCCCTTCAGGTATCAGAAGGGTTTAGTTCATAGCTAAACAAGAAAACATCTCAAGAGAAAAGATAAAACAAAACATAATAAAATCCTAAAACTCCCTGAGGGAATTGAAGGAGAATTCCGCCGTCTTGAGTATAATTCCGGCTTCTTGGGATGGATCAACTGGCTATCTTCGCGTTTTTCCCTAACTCTGACCTTCTCGGCTTGGCTCCTTGGCCTCACTTTGACGCCCTTTCAAAGGTGGTACTTGGGGAATATTTATAGGCTCTTGGAATGCGATTCTATCTCCCTAAGTATCCTTTTTCGACTGAAATTGCTCTTTCCAGTGATAGAGGCACGGCCATGTAGCACGCCCGTGTGGATCGACTCCAGGCCGTGATAGGATTTCTAACTTGAGGCACGGCCCTGTGAATCGGGGGCGAGACCGTGTTCTAGATGACTGGCGCGGCACGACCGTGTGGTCCTTGGTCCAGGCCGTGTCGATTTCGTGAAAAGGCCCATTTGCTCCGTTTTAAGCCCATTTTACGTTCTTTTCATCCTTTGGTGCTTTCCTGAGTATAAGACATGAAAAGAAAGGATTAAGAGCACCTTTTTACACAAATCAAGGGATAAATCATCCAAAAACATATTAAATGTGGGCTTGAAATATGTTACTTTTACGGTTTATCAATACACACCTTGGAGTCATGTCCTATTTCTTCATTTTCTATTCAAGTTTTGTTCATGTGTTTGAGATTTTCCTCACCGGAGATATATACAAACAATATTAAGGTTATACTTTATGGTGACTACCACAACATATAAAAGTGGAACACTAAAGGAGTTGGCTTCCAACTTTGTCAAATTTGATCGTTTTGATGGTGGCAATTTCCGACGATGGTAGAAAAAGATACACTTCTTATTAACAACTTTGAAGATTGCTTATTTTTGGATACTGCAAGACCGGAAAAGAATGAAAACGAATATGTTGTTGTAACTAGGGGTGAGCAAAACTTGATTCGATTCGAAAAAATCGAAAAAAAATTCGAATTTCGAATTATTCAAATCGAGTTAATCGAATTAATCGAATCAACTCGAATTTTGAGTTTTCGAATCGAGTTGAATTTTCGAATTCGAATAACTCGAATAATTCGAATAAACCGAATATATATTTTTTATTTTTTTTAAATTTTAAGTTTTTACTTAATTTATTTTAACCCAATTTCCTCAAGCCCAAACCCAAATATTTATTTTCCCAAACCCAACCCAATTCCTCCCCCAAATGAAATTTCCTAAAGGCACGATAAAAATGAAACCCCAAAATGAAAATGAATCCCTAAACCTCCAAATTCCATCGTCTCTATCTAGCCTCTAGGTAACAAATCCAAACCCCAAATTAATTTTCTTCTTCTCTGTTCTAACTCTCAGCCCTCAGGCTCTCAGCTGCGCCTTTCTCTGGTAAGTTATCTAATCTCTTTTTCTACTCTTCATTTCCATTTTTCTTACGTTTCTCTTCTTCCTAGTTCCTAGTTCCTACTTACTTTCGGTGTATGTATATATATATATATATATATATATATATATATATATATATTCATAACCCCCCAAAAAAAAAAACAAATTACATGCTTGGGTACTTCTAAAATACATATATAAGTGGATGAATGATGATGCTTATGTATGTATGTATAAAAGAGGAAGAAGCAGAACTTATTTTCTGTTTTGAATAGAGCCCAAGAAGGAAAAAAAACATAGTACAAGCTTTGGGTACTTCTAAAAAAATGTAAATGTTTGATTATACATACATAGAACATGTAGATGATGCTTATGTATGTTATGTATGATGGATGTATATAAGAAAAAAGAGAGCTTGAGAGAGCTTATTCACTATTTTTTTGGATAGAACCCAAGAAAAAAAAACAGTAGTTTATTATATGATTATTTGCAAAGCTGAAATTCATTGTTATCCATGGATAGCAGCAAGTAGGAAAAATAAAGGTGGGAAGATCTTTTATTTTTAATCTTTCGGCGGGTATATGCCCAGGGCAGTCACTTCCTTTTGACTCCTGCGGTGCTTATTCTGAGTTAACCAAACCAAGCATATTCTAGTCTTGCTGACTGAATGCTTTTCCTTTGCAACAAATCTTTTGGGTGAGAAATTCGACGCTAAGAGAAAGGAGCTCCCTAAAATAAATTTTTTTAATTCAGTCCCTTTAAAAAATAATATTATAATTACATTTTAATTTTCGTAAATATGAAAAATTCTTTTTAATTTCTTCAAAAATAATAGAATTATAAATTAAAATATGAACCTCTTTACAATTTTATAAGATGAATATCAAAAACACAAATGTCGGATCTCAAACACCCCCTATCTTATATTCTACTTTCATTACAACATTAATTAGAAAGGATGTTCTAGAAGGACAACCACCTGGATTAATAATATTTTCTTTTTTACATGTCAAAACCTTCTATCATTTGCCTTCTTCAAGCATGGCCATTCTTTCATGTGCAGCTATTGATTTCTATTAATGGCATCTTTTGGATAGAACATGTAAAAAAGATGTTCCATCTTTTGCCTACTGGTTTATAAATATATACCTCACCTTCAACATTTCTTTCATATCTTTACTACTATATTTGATTGTTTAAATTCCTCACGTTATTAAAATATAAACATTAAATTTTGGTATATTTATAATAAATGCATAACTTAAACTTATTTAAATCTATTCATTTTATTTTTAAAAATTTTAAATTTATTCTTTAGTAATTATTATATGGATATGTCTTTTATTTCATTAAAATTTCAAATGCAAATAATTTACCATATTTTTAGTCTTTGGTACACTAGCAATGTACTGTTTCTATTATACATGCAGCCTTATAGTATATGTAACACCCCAAACCCGGCCCACAAGCCTTGACCGGATCTGGTATGTCACGGAGTAAAAACTTTTTGAAAGATTCGGGTTAACATTGGAAATCCAAAAATATTGCGGAATTTGTAAAACAACGTTTGCTAAAACTAAGATGGTTTGGTTTGATAACCAAACGATAGGGTTGAAAACTTTTTCTTTTCCTTTGAAACCATTTGATCATTTAGATTTTTTTAGAAGTATCGGGGTTATTGATAACTTGGTAAAAATTTTGCTACCCGATGGTAACATCTTTGAAAACGCGTACGAGTATTAATTTTGAAAACGTTGCTTTTACCGATTCGCTTAACAGTCCATAAGTTCATTAGAAATAAGGTAAAAACTACTTAATCATACGAATAGTAATAAAATAATAAGCGGCCATATTACAACCCAATCGAATTTAGCAAATAGTAAACTTTAATGGTACGAAATAAGACTTCTAAACCGAGGAACAAGCATGATCACCTCGAGTCCTCTCCGGCTCCGTCTCCGCGATCGACTCACCTGAAAAGATAGGGAAAGGGGTGAGTCACCAAGACTCAGTACGTAATTAATACACATGTCCCCACATACGGGCTTAGCCCATATCCACAGAACAAATATATACATAAATATGCAATTATGAAACCCAACCTAGCCATCCGTACTCCTTTTTCTACCCCGTGTGGTACCAAACCACTGGTGGTGCCAAACCACTGGTGACTTAAAGTCACGATATCCGTCAATACGTGTGGTGCCAAACCACTGGTGACTCGAGGTCACAATATCCGTCAATACGTGTGGTGCCAAACCACTGGTGGTGCCAAACCACTGGTGACCCGAAGTCACAATCAAATGATGGGGCCAACCCATCGTGTGATACCAAATCACTGGCGTCGATCCCGTATCTCAAATGTGGGGCCAACCCACGGTGGTACTAAGCCACAGGGACGAGACGCTATGAGGTGCCAAACCTCTGGAGGTACCAAACCTCTGGTGACCGTAGTCACAATGTGTTACCAAAACACTGGTGTCCGTCGACACGAATATCACTGCCCCCTCCACTCATTTATCCCACATCATCATGCTCACATAACAAGTATCATGATCCCATATATCATGTATTTGCATATAGCATACATTTAACAGCATATGATGGCATACACAACATGTATCATAGATCGAGTATTAGGGGACTTACCCGAAAACCAAGCTTATCCCACAAGGCAAGGATACTACGTGATAAGTGATAAAATATCATTATACAACAATTTATACTAATAAAGTGTGTAAGAGCTTACACACCTGATCGAACGATCACCCACCTTGGGTATCCAACATCTTAGCCCTTATTTCGGCTAACATGCACAACATGTATATTCACAATAACATACATAAACCAGCAAGAGAACAGTGCGATAACTACGCACCTGACTTTAGCGAGATCCTGATTTATCGATTCTAATATCAACTAAAGTCTCGGAAGCTTCTTTTACTTATATCGATTTGCCCCTAAAACACAAAACTGAAATCAATCACATTTAGCACTAATAATATTGCCTTAGGCCGAATGCCAGGGGTCATTTACCTTGAGCACTTTAAATTCCCGAAAGGGGGTCTTTTGTGCTTCTTAGCACTAGTTATACACAAACAGAACACATCATTTTAGCCTTATACACATTCGGCCACCCTTTGCTTATTTCGATCTCGAAATACTATTTGCCTTGATATTCAATAGTCCGAGAGCTCCTTTAATGATTCCTTCCTTCAACTACACAAAAGAGCACATCAACATAGTTATTGAAGGTTCGGCCACCAGTAAACTAGATTAAGGTTTTGGTTACCACATCTTGACACTTTTCAAAACCTTCAAAACAAATATTCAGCCAACACATGAATAAAGACCCTCGGCCGAAATATGCATAATGCTTACCTAGATGTTCCACGACCCAAGAGCTCTCTTATAGTCTCCTTTCTTCACTCAAAAGCAAAAGCTCGATGGTCTTACTCTTGTAGAATCAACTTCACAAAATAGGTAGGGATTTAAAATTGAAAGATAATGAACCAAAGATAATGGTCAAAAGATTTGGCAATAGTGTCTATCATGTTCGGCTAGCAACAATGAAAGACAAAGAGATCAACAAGAGCTAGCCGAAATACTTACTAGCTTCATTAAAACTGAACTCAAACTTTACTCTTTCTTTCTTTCTCTTGGTCAAGACAACAATGTACAAGAAACAAAACAAGTTTCGACTAAGCTTTCTATGGTCTTCAACATTCGGCCATTACCCAAAAATGGAGGGAAGGAATGGATTTTTGGCCTAGTTTCCTACTAATGGCCGGCCATGCCTCCCCTCTTCTCCCCATGCTTCATCACCAATTACCAAGAACATTGTTTATTAGCAAGCTCATCACCATCAATAATAAATTAAAAACCAACTAAATCTCATACCTCAAACGGCTCTACATTTACAAACCCCTATGCCGCACATGCTTCCTTCCCAAAACCAATACTCATGCTTGCATAAACTAATAAACTATCCCATCACTTTTTTTTTTTTTTTTTGGAATAACAATTTATTGTTTATTCATTCTTTTATCACCTTACACATATTACAACATTCTCTATACTTAATTTTTAATAAACAAAGGACTAATACCAATGTATCCTAACGGCAATGCTTCAAAAACAAGGCCGGCCATACAATTTAATTTCCCAAGCTATACACATGCTTATTTCTTTTGCTAAGTCCCAAAATCAATTCTTATAATAATTAATCCACACTAATAATAATAATAATAAAACTCCCCAAGCATGCTTTAAAATTCTTTGTTTAATAGCATGCCCAACACCCTTAATAATATAAAATGAAACTTAACAAATTCCTATGCATAATAATACTTATAATTTCTCATACCTTCCAAAAGATAAAATAATAATAAAACATTAGAATAAAAAATGAAACCAGCCCATAAAAATAAAAGAATAATGCCCTATGCCTAAAATAAGGCAAACAAGCAGCAATTTAAGCTGCATGCGTGCATGTTGCGTGCATGTTGCATGCATTAATTTCCCATGCAGTCCCTCTCATCGGCACAAAAAGAAAACAACAATTGCAACCCCCAGGTCTCGAGTTCGAGACCTGGAGAGAATCTTTAACACCTCAGCCACTCGACCCTTTGCTCATTTCGTGCTATTATCTCATCAAAATTTCTTTTAAGCATTACTTCGCCAGTTCTCAGGTCTGAGCGCTGAAATGAAAAATAAAGCGCATCATGCGCGATCTATAGGACTCGAACACGAGTCTTCCGAGCCTTAGCTCTCACACAATGCCCTTGGCCACTCGGCCAATTTTAATTTTATGACATAAATGCAACGTGAATTTCTTTTAAACCCTTTTTCCTGTTAGCTTCCCTTTAAAAAAAATACAAACTCACTCCGCGCTTCCAGCGCGTCTCGAACACAAGTTCTCGCGAATGTACCCTGGCTGCAAGCGTCCTCACCACTCGGTCAATGTTCATTTTATGCTAAAAGACGCGTTGAAAATTCTTTTAAGGCCTCCTTAGTCCATAACACCATATAGCACAAAATAAAAACCATGCGCCCAGCATTGCTCGATCCCTTGACCTGCTTGGCGCTAAACTAAACCTTAAGTGGCATGTGAAGACCACTTTACCAGGGCATTTTATATGCCACAATTTTACAAAAATTTTACTTAAGGCCTCCCTCAGCCAAATTTCCATTTTTAACCCCTAATTTTCAAAATTTCCAAAATGCTCCCATTTTAATCCGGGAGTTTTAGGGACTCCAAAACACATCAAAACCACTCTTGAGGCCTAATGCACTCAAGTTATTTTCCAAACTCGTAACCCCTATTTCGGGATATTACAGTATAGTATAACATAATTATCTTTGAGTGATATAAATTACTTAATTTGAAGCTAATGATTTTGGAGGAAAATTATTTCTGTTGAATTAGTTGAATGGTTCGAGTTGACTTGCTTTTTGTTTATTTTTATTGGAGAAGCTTATTTTTTTATTTTTAAATGGTACAGTTGCACAGGGAGAGGATTGCCGAAAGAATCCGGGCATTGCAGGAACTTGTTCCTAGTGTTAACAAGGTCAGTTCCTTTTACTTAAGAAATGATGTGTATTTCCAGTTTGTTTTTAGGCAATATTCTCTGATTACTTTTTTCTTATATTGGAATTCTTATCATCAAATGAAGGTAGTGCTGTTAACTAGGTTGGCAAGAAAAATGTTTTTAAGTAAACTAGGTTGGGTAATTATTAGGATTACAAATTTCATGCGAGTAGGAACACAAATCACATTAAAAGTGAGGGTTGTGCCATGTATCTCTAAAACGTTAAAGTCTAGATAGATTAGAAAGTGGGCATATCAATGCCAACCAAATATGTTAACAAGTGCATAAAATTTTGGCCAAATTGATTTCAAAGATTCCTACCGGATATGGCATAGATTCTTGACGTTGCTGTCACTAGATATCTACCCCTCTGAAATTGGTTTTGAGTAACCCAATTTTTCTTTTTTTTTTTCTTTCAAATAATTTGAGTAGAAATAAAAATCAAGATTAAAAAAAAAAAAGGGTCAAAATCAATTTCTCTTTCCTTAAATCAAAAGTTTTATATATTTGTAGATAATCTCAAACTTACTCTAAATTTGCAAAAGAAGAGTGTTTTGCTCGGTAGGATGAAAAGAAAATTGAAAGCGTAGGGATCCACCCTATAAATAAAAAAAATAAAAAAGATATAAAAGATTGAATACAAATTTTAAATTGAAAACTCCCTTAAAAGTTAAAAGCTGATAAAAACTATGTGCTTCATCTTGTCATATAACTGTGCAATAGTTTTACTTTTAAATTGAATACAAGTTTTTATCAGCTTTTAACTTTTTAAACTTTATTACTTTTTGAGGGTTTGACCACTCATTTAAAGCTACCTCTATTAGTTGGAGTTAACTTGCTTTCCATTTCTGGTGAATTAGTTGAATGAAAACTTTGGTTCAAAAAATAAATTAAAGCATAAATGTTATTAAGTTTGATTTTAAATCAATTATTGGTCATCATTAGTGATTGCAACAAATGTTTACTTGTACATGAGTGATCCAAAGCGAGATGGTTCAACTCAAAGTTCACAAAATTCTTCCCCAAGTAGAGATGATCAAACAACAACCAAGGAAAATGTTCGAAAAAATATTACTCCAAGGGCAGCTTGTTGGAACCATTTCACCAAGTATGTGACTAAAGAGGGGGAGAAGAGAGCAAGGTGCAATGCATGTGATGTTACTTACACCATGGAAACAACTTCGGGTTCTACAACAAATTTGAATAACCATTTGAAAACATGCTTAAAAAGACCTCGAGGTAATACTTCTGATCCGAAGCAATCAAAATTAACATTTGTGAATGTTAGCCAAGAAACAACGGATTTATCAACTTGGGTGTTTGATAAAGATACTATTAGAAAAGCATTGGTTCGTATGATAATTGTGGATGAACTTCCTTTTAAAATTGTAGAGGGAGAGGGTTTTAAATACTTTCTTTCTATAGCATGCCCACGTTTTAGTCTTCCATCTCGTTGGACAATTAGAAGGGATTGTCTTGATTTATTTAACTCCATGAAGAGTGTGATGAAGAATTTTTTTGAAAAAGATATAAGTAGAGTTTGTTTGACGACAGACACTTGGACTTCATTGCAGAGGATATCTTACATAGTTTTAACAGCACATTGGGTAGATGATGAGTGGAGGTTGCAAAAAAGAATTATAAATTTTTGCCCAATATCCGCTCATAGAGGTGAAAGCATAGGTCAAGCTATTGAAAAATGTCTTCGAGATTGGGGGATTGAGAGGGTCTTCACCATTACTGTTGATAATGCATCTGCCAATGGTGTTGCCATTGAATATTTGAGAAAGAAATTGAATCATCGAAATGCTTCTATTGCAAATGGAAAATTTATTCATATGAGATGTGTTGCATACATTCTTAATCTCATTGTGCAATACAGTATTAAGGATGTTTCTGTGTCTGTGGATCGAGTTAGAGGTGCTGTGAGGTATATAAGAGCATCACCATCGAGGTTGATAAAATTCAACCAACGGGTAAAAGAAGAAATGATAGATAGTAAGGCTCAATTGTGTTTAGATGTGCCTACTAGATGGAACTCAACATATATGATGTTAAAGGTGGCTAAAAAATATGAGCGTGCATTTGAATCATATGTACGTGATGACCATAATTTTTTTCTTGACCTTACTGCTGGAGATGGAGTTCCTACACTTGATGATTGGGAAATTGTTCGAAGAGTTATAAAAGTATTAGAGCCTTTTTATCATCTTACACTGAAGGTGTCCGGATCTTTGCATGTTACCTCTCATTCATTTTTTGAAGTATTGACGGATGTGCATTGTCTTTTTGATGGGTGGCAAAGTTGTGGAGATCTAGACATAGTTTCTATGACTTCCAAAATGAGAGATAAATATAATAAGTACTGGGGTGAAGGAAACAAGATCAACATGCTAGTTTACTTGGCGGTCATCTTTGATCCACGATGTAAAATGAGTTTTTTGGACTTTGGGATCAACTTGCTTTTTCCTAATGTTGCCAATGACATTATGAAAATGATTGATAGAGAATTGCATTGCTTGTTCAACGAGTATTCCTCTAATGCCGGGAGAATTCAATAGTTTGAAGGTAGATCTAGTTCTTCGACAAATCTGTAACATCCTAGATTAGGGATTATCCGTTCGTGTGTAATTCATGAGATAGTAGGCTCAATGGGTGTGTTGGATGTGTTCTGAGGAGTTCTAGGAACCCTAAGGTGCATGGAAATGTATGGAAATGTAAGGCAATGTAGGGAAATGTAAGGAAATGTAAGGAAATGCTTTGGAAACGTTAAGTTTAAAAGAGGAAAGTGAACATTTTTGGAAACTAGGGGATGTAAGGAAATGATGTGGAAATGATTCAAAAGAGGAAAGTAAACATTTCTGAAAACTTGGAAATGTAAGGAAATGTCAAGTTTAAAGAGCCAAACGAAAATTTTTGGAAACTTGGAAATGTAAAGAAATGTCAAGTTTTAAGGCTTAAAAAGAGAAAACTAAGGCAAGATGGCCTTAAGAAAAATAATATGAGGAATTTGACACACAAACAGGCTTGGAAAAGTGGCCTGGAAATGCCACTTAAGGCCCAGGTAAGTGACGCCACCTACATGAGCAAGTGGGCCTGAGTTCGAGTCACATGGGAAGCAAATAAAAGAAATTTTATTTTTGCTTCCAGAAGAAGTGAGGTGGACGGCACAAGCTATTTAAAAAGGAAGAGTTTTATTCTCTTTAAAATTCGGCTAAATGATGGATAAATAAGGGATTTATTTATCATTATTTTCAAGAGATAATGGTTGGATTAAATTCTTTTATTTAGTGATAATACAAAGGATAAAGCTATCAAATAGAAGAGTGGTGGCCAAGTAAGGGACTCTAGCTAGTAAATTCGGCTATAAAAGGAATAGAGAGGCCATTCAGCATTATTTACTTTTCCTTGATAACCTCTGCCGAATTTTCTCTACAACCCCTATTCTTTTCTTCTTTATTCTTCTCCTCTCAATTTTCCAAAAGCTGAAAGTTTGCTAAGATCAAGGCCATAGCTGAATAGTTTGAGACTTCAAGCAAAGGAACTGTCAATATCTAAAGTAAGGGTAAGATTAAATTTAGTTTCCATTCTTTCTACTTTTAGACTTATCGAAATCTAGGGCTAATCCCATTAATGTTCATGGTTGCCGAAACTTGGAAGGAGAAGTTCTTTTCCCGAAGGTACACCATAAGCCACGTGTTCCCTAGTTATTCGGTGAGTTTCGGGATTTAAAATCCACAAGGTAAGTGTCTATAGCATTCGGCCAAGGCCTATTTTAGTAGTTAGATCTATTATTATGTGTTTTAAGCCGAAAACTAACAGATTCAAGGGATCTAGTGAGTAGCCGATTTCAAAGGAGAAGAATACAAGTTTTCGGGATTTGACTATAGTCAATTCGACAACAAGGTAGGTTTTAAGAATACAAATCCTACTAGGATTTGGTTTTATAGGCTTTTATGCTAACATATTAAGGTTACCAAATGTAGGAATTGAGATCTAAAGCAATAGATCGGTTTTTTTGGGATTTCAAGGAATTCGTTAAGCAAATCAGGTGTGTACCCCACACTAACTTTTAATATGTTCTATGGCAAATATTTAATATATGAATGTATAAGAATGTGAATATGGCTAAGTACCCTAAGGTGGTACAAAGTACTCAGGTACGTTTCCTACTCATACTAGGATTATGAAATATGTTATATTTAACATGTGAAAAGTGACATGAATGTGAATTTAAGTATGATATGCATGATATGAATAATATGGGGCATTCGGGTTATATGAGAAAGGGGAAGTGAATGTGGTGACTTCGGTCTCACTATCTGAATGTGGTGACTTCGGTCACATTATCTGAATGTGGTAACTTCGGTTACATTATCTGAATGTGGTAACTTCAGTTACATTATCTGAATGTGGTGTCGCATGACACAATTATCTGAATCTGGTGGCTATGCCACGAATTTTATATGGGCGATGAGCACGTCGACTGCAGCGACTGCCTTCGATGGTGTGTAGCGGAAGGAGGGTTGACTTAGTAGTCCCCACGGTGTGCAGGTTGGTACGGGGATGTGTAGCGGATGGCATCTAGGTTTGGGTATGGGTTGCATCATTATTTTATCTGTATATGAATGTGCATGTGATACGTTATGGTATGCCTGATCTATTAAATTTTAGTGTTGTGTACACATTGAGTCTGTTGACTCACCCCGTTGTGGAAACATTTTTCAGGTGATGAACAGTGATGGACCGGGACGGCAGAACTTGTGGTGGCCATGCTCAGCTTGAAGTTTTATTCAATATGGACATTTTATTTTATTTAAGTACTTAAGAATTTTATTTTGGGTTTTTACTTGATGTAATAAGGCCATAGTTTTATTTCTTTATTTTTTTTTTTATGTTTGCGAATTATTATCAATTAAAGTTTGAGTAAATTTATTTTTTGAAAAATAAACCCTAATTGTTTTGTCACCTTAGTTAAATGGATTTCAATATAAGATAAATTGGTTTCCAACTCAAGCCCAACCCAAAACAATATATTTCTTAAAATCGCTTAAGTTTTTTTTCCAAAGGAACTAAAGAATTTGAAACCGGTTTACTTAAGGAACATACCAAATCTGGTCAAAGCTCGTGGGCCGGGTTTGGGGTGTTTCAATTTGGTATCAGAGCCCAGTTTTAAACTCTCGACCTGTGGTCTAAAGCCCAAAACATTTTCAAATCGAGCCCAAATGAGTTTTATGAAAATATTTTTGGAAATAAGCAGGTTTTCTGGCATGGCACCTAAGTCTCCGACCCGCAGTCCACCAGGTAAGTACTTCGATCTCTTGTGTGATTTATATTATGATTTGTAGAAGGGTAGAAATGGAATGGAACATAGATTAGTGAACTAGAATCTATTGAACCATAGGACTAGTCTATTCAAACACAAGTGCATAAGACTTAAGGACCATTAAACAAACCTATGACTAAGTCGCCGAGCTAGGGTGTGGTAACCATTGTGCGCATGTCTAGGATTGGATCCGGAAGAGCCTGGTACTTAAGCAGTCCGAGTGACTCACCTCCTCTTCGCAGGAATCCTACCTGGTGCGTAGCTACGGTTCACCCTAACCAAGAGGACTCAGTCGCAGGCTAAACACAATAACTAAAACCCGAAAGGGAACTAGCTGTGTTTTTATAAAAACCCCTAGTTTTAAAACTCTTAAAAATTTCTTTTTAATTTGTGAGAACTATTGTTTTACAATATTTTTTTCGAAAAATTTCCGATTTGTAGAATTACTAAAATACCCCTATTTGCAAAATTACAAAACTGCCCTTGGTTTATGAAATTTCCAAAATACCCACAGTTCTTATTCAAAAAAAATTCATTACTTTATAAAATGTCCAAAAACCCTAATTTGCAAAATATCAAAATACCTTGATTTTGGAAAATTACAAAACTGCCCCTAACTTACAAAATTACCAAATTGACCCTGATTTCCAAATTTTTGCAACATCACCGTTTTGGAAAGTACAATTCTCAAAAAGAACCCTCAAAGTTTTGCAAAATTTGGAAATACCCCGAAAATATTAAACTCTACAAATTTACCATGGTTTATTACCAAAATACCCCCGAGCTCTAAAATTACCGAAATACCCCCGGATTTCAAAATTTTTCAAAATACCCCGGGAATTTAAAAATTCCAAAATACTTTTTGACAAAATCACCAAGGAACCTCATTTTGACAAATTACAAAAATACCCCTGTAGGGCAAATTACGAAAATACCCCTAGGTAGTGGAAAAACAACAACAATGAAAACTACAACATTTCTCTGAATGAACGAAAGTTCATAATTGATTGATGGATGTATGAATGTAAAGACTGTGTGCATGTATGGATACGAAAGAACCACTCCTAAAATTTTTCCATAAAAATTCTTCGCGAATAATCAGTGAAACAAGGACTAATTCATAAAACTTTTTACTCGGATTAAATCGCGACGTTAGAAATAAGTTCTAGGGGACGTGAACTTAGGGATTGTGCCTAGAAAGTATGATGGTTCTATTAAGATCAAAGTGCGCAGCGAAAGCATAGTGCGGTGAGAAGGATTATACAATTGTTAATAAGTAATTTCGAGGACAAAATTATTTTTAAGGAGGGTAGAACTGTAACATCCTAGATTAGGGGTTATGCGTTCGTGTGTAATTCATGAGATAGTGGGCTCAGTGGGTGTGTTGGATGTGTTCTGAGGAGTTCTAGGAACCCTAAGGTGCATGGAAATGTATGGAAATGTAAGGCAATGTATGGAAATGTAAGGAAATGTAAGGAAATGCTTTGGAAACGTTAAGTTTAAAAGAGGAAAGTGAACATTTTTGGAAACTAGGGGATGTAAGGAAATGATGTGGAAATGATTCAAAAGAGGAAAGTAAACATTTCTGGAAACTTGGAAATGTAAGGAAATGTCAAGTTTAAAGAGCCAAACGAAAATTTTTGGAAACTTGGAAATGTAAAGAAATGTCAATTTTTAAGGCTTAAAAAGAGAAAAATAAGGCAAGATGGCCTTAAGAAAAATAATATGAGGAATTTGACACACAAACAGGCTTGGAAAAGTGGCCTGGAAATGCCACTTAAGGCCCAGGTAAGTGACGCCACCTACATGAGCAAGTGGGCCTGAGTTCGAGTCACATGGGAAGCAAATAAAAGAAATTTTATTTTTGCTTCCAGAAGAAGTGAGGTGGACGGCACAAGCTATTTAAAAAGGAAGAGTTTTATTCTCTTTAAAATTCAGCTAAATGATGGATAAATAAGGGATTTATTTATCATTATTTTCAAGAGATAATGGTTGGATTAAATTCTTTTATTTAGTGATAATACAAAGGATAAAGCTATCAAATAGAAGAGTGGTGGCCAAGTAAGGGACTCTAGCTAGTAAATTCGGCTATAAAAGGAATAGAGAGGCCATTCAGCATTATTTACTCTTCCTTAATAACCTCTGCCAAATTTTCTCTGCAACCCCTATTCTTTTCTTCTTCATTCTTCTCCTCTCAATTTTCCAAAAGCCGAAAGCTTGCTAAGATCAAGGCCATAGCCGAATAGTTTGAGACTTCAAGCAAAGGAACTGTCAATATCTAAAGTGAGGGTAAGATTAAATTTAGTTTCCATTCTTTCTACTTTTAGACTTATCGAAATCTAGGGCTAATCCCATTAATGTTCATGGTTGCCGAAACTTGGAAGGAGAAGTTCTTTTCCCGAAGGTACACCATAAGCCACGTGTTCCCTAGTTATTCGGTGAGTTTCGGGATTTAAAATCCACAAGGTAAGTGTCTATAGCATTCGGCCAAGGCCTATTTTAGTAGTTAGATCTATTATTATGTGTTTTAAGCCGAAAACTAACAGATTCAAGGGATCTAATGAGTAGCCGATTTCAAAGGAGAAGAATACAAGTTTTCGGGATTTGACTATAGTCAATTCGACAACAAGGTAGGTTTTAAGAATACAAATCCTACTAGGATTTGGTTTTATAGGCTTTTATGCTAACATATTAAGGTTACCAAATGTAGGAATTGAGATCTAAAGCAATAGATCGGTTTTTTTGGGATTTCAAGGAATTTGTTAAGCAAATCAGGTGTGTACCCCACACTAACTTTTAATATGTTCTATGGCAAATATTTAATATATGAATGTATAAGAATGTGAATATGGCTAAGTACCCTAAGGTGGTACAAAGTACTCAGGTACGTTTCCTACTCATACTAGGATTATGAAATATGTTATATTTAACATGTGAAAAGTGACATGAATGTGAATTTAAGTATGATATGCATGATATGAATAATATGGGGCATTCGGGTTATATGAGAAAGGGGAAGTGAATATGGTGACTTCGGTCTCACTATCTGAATGTGGTGACTTCGGTCACATTATCTGAATGTGGTAACTTCGGTTACATTATCTGACTGTGGTGCCTCATGACACAATTATCTGAATCTGGTGGCTATGCCACGAATTTTATATGGGCGATGAGCACGTCGACTGCAGCGACTGCCTTCGATGGTGTGTAGCGGAAGGAGGGTTGACTTAGTAGTCCCCACGGTGTGCAGGTTGGTACGGGGATGTGTAGCGGATGGCATCTAGGTTTGGGTATGGGTTGCATCATTATTTTATCTGTATATGAATGTGCATGTGATACGTTATGGTATGCCTGATCTATTAAATTTTAGTGTTGTGTACACATTGAGTCTGTTGACTCACCCCGTTGTGAGAACATTTTTCAGGTGATGAACAGTGATGGACCGGGACGGCAGAACTTGTGGTGGCCATGCTCAGCTTGAAGTTTTATTCAATATAGACATTTTATTTTATTTAAGTACTTAAGAATTTTATTTTGGGTTTTTACTTGATGTAATAAGGCCATAGTTTTATTTCTTTATTTTTTTTTTATGTTTGCGAATTATTATCAATTAAAGTTTGAGTAAATTTATTTTTTAAAAAATAAACCCTAATTGTTTTGTCACCTTAATTAAATGGATTTCAATATAAGATAAATTGGTTTCCAACTCAAGCCCAACCCAAAACAATATATTTCTTAAAATCGCTTAAGTTTTTTTTCCAAAGGAACTAAAGAATTTGAAACCGGTTTACTTAAGGAACATACCAAATCTGGTCAAAGCTCGTGGGCCGGGTTTGGGGTGTTTCAAATCTTTGTAGTTCAATGGAAATAGATCAGTCAGAAATGAAAACGGGCGTGGCCAAACAAAAATACCTTCAGAAGAAGAAACATGTTGGATTAGAAAGTAAATCTGAGTTGGATAGATATTTGGGTGAGGATGAAGAAGTAAACAATTCAAGTTCATTTGATTTACTGTTGTGGTGGAAAATGAACAGTCCTAGATTCCCTATTCTTTCACAAATGGCTCGAGATATTCTTGCTACTCCTATTTCAACAGTTGCCTCGCAAAATGCATTTAGCACTGGTGGACGTGTTCTCGATAGTTTTAGAAGTTCTCTAACTCCTCTCATGGTCGAGGCTTTGGTTTGCACACAAGATTGGCTTCGGAAATCTAATGATGCCATCAATCTTGAAGATTATGTTGATGAACTTCAAATCATGGAAGATGGTAATATATAAATTTTAATTTATAAAATAAGCTTTTGTGTTATTTATATTAGTAAGCATAATTTAACTAACATTTTTGTTTTTAAATTTGCTAGACTTGTCAAAAATACCTGAAGATCAAGGAGGTAATATACTTAGCATTAGTTTATAAAATTAAATGTTTATTTAATTTTTTTGCGAACATTTTTATCATTTAACTAACTCATTCAATACTTTTACTAGATGTTTCAAGATTATCAATGCCAACGGTGTTTGAAGCACAAGAAGAAACTTAAACTATTCTATAATGGTTTTTGAACTGATGTGTTATTGTTATTAGTTTGGTTTGGTTTGTTATTGTTGTTGGTTAATTGGATTTTTATTGTGTTCTTTTTTTTTTGTTTGTTTGGACTGGTGTAGGTTTCTATTACATTTTGGACTTTTATTTATATCTTTTTTTTTTAATTATAATGTTGTTGTTTACATCGACTCATGTTGTTTACTTGAATTTTTACTTATGTTTTTTTTTTATTATAATGTTGTTGTTGTTTACTTGGACTCATATTATTTACTTGGATTTTTACTTATGTTCTTTATTATAATCTTGTTGTATTGTTTTTGTTGTTTATTTGGACCCATATTGTTTATTTAGGTTGATGTTGTGTTGCTTTTCTTTATTCACTTATTTACTCCAATTTTTTGTTGTATGATCATGTTTAAAAATTTTAAAGAAAATTATTTTTTTGAAAAATTACATAAAAATAAACAACACTAAAGTCATTTTTTTAAAATTTAACTCGAACGATTCGATTCGATTCGATTCGATTCGAATTTTGTCTCACTCGACTCGATTCGAGAAAATTTCAAATTAAGTTAGGATGATAAAATACGATCCAAAAACTCGATTAACTCGAAAATTTTCGATTCGATTCGATTCGATTCGATCGAATGCTCACCCCTAGTTGTAACCAGAGAAAGGCAAAAATGGGACAATGCTGATTACATGTGTATAGGTCACATATTGAATGGTTTATCCGATGGTTTGTTTGACACCTACCAAAACGAGGTCACCACTATGGATTTATGGGACAAATTGGAGACAAGATACATGGCCGAAGATGCCACAAGTAAGAAATTTCTTGTCATTCATTTCAATAGTTATCAAATGGTTGATGGTCGTTCTGTTACGGAAAAATTTCATGATATTGAAAAAATGTTGAACCAATTTAAGCAATATGATATGAAAATGGATGAAATGATTATTGTATCCTCCATAATAGACAAACTTTCTCTATCTTGGGAAGACTTAAAGAAGTCTAAAACATAAGAAAGAGGAAATATCTCTTGAGGCTTTGGCAAATCATCTTCGTATTGAAGAAAAATATAGAAAGCAAGATCAGAACCTAAATTCTGAAAATGCCAAAGTGCATGTTACGGAGGAAGTAAAGACTACTAAACCATCCAGGAGAAAGTTCAAATAGACTGATTAAGCACCTAAGTTAAAAAAGAAGTAAAAAGGCTCATGCTATCATTGTGGTAAGCCGGGACATTTTAAGAATGAATGTCAACTTTTGAAGAAGAAATCATCTTCTAATGCTGACAATAATGAAAAGTTCATTCCAATGATATCTGAAATTAATATGGCACAAGATGATAATGCATGGTAGATTGATACTAGAGCAACCAAACATGTGTACAAAGACAAAAAGCATGTTCACAAAGTTCGCACAATGTGAAAATGACAATGTCTTGTACATAGGAAATTCTTCCACCGCAACAATCAAAAGAAAAGGGTTTGTTGAACTACAATTCACTTGTAGAAAAGTTTTAACCTTGAATGATGTACTTTATTTAACCTTGAATGATGTACTTTATGTACCAGAAGTTAGGAAGAATTTAGTGTCTGGAAGCCTATTGAATAAGATTGGTTTCAAACTTATTTTTGATGTAGATAAGTTTATTTTGTCTAAGGGAGGAATTTTTGTAGGGAACGATATATGTATGAGAGCATGCTCAAACTCAATATTATTAATAAGAATAAGAATATTATTTTTGATTATATGGTTGAATCTTCTTATTTATGGCATTATAGATTAGGTTTTTTAAATTATAGAAAATTGAATGACATGCATAAGTTAGATTTAATTCTTATTTTTAATAATAATATTGAAAAATGCAATACATGTATGTTGACTAAAATTACAAGAAACAATTTCCCTAAGCTTAAAAGGGAGCAAAGTTACTTGACCTGATACATAGTGATTTATGTCACCTGCATAATTCTCCTACATTAGGTGGAAAGAAATATTTTGTTACTTTTATTTATGATTGTTCTAGATATTGCTATGTATATTTATTGTATTCAAAAGATGAAGAACTTGATAAATTTAAAGTTTATAAATTTGAATTTGAACTTCAGTGTGAATCATTTATCAAGTGCTTGAGTAAATGCTAAGCACATTGTTATTAAGTAAATGCTTTCAAAGTGTTTTTGTTATTTTGAAAAATTACAACTGGGGTGGAAGGACTCCATTTGTAGTTGAGTCTTACACTTGGTTTGGTGACTCGGATCGATTAGGAAGATTACACTGGTGAAGACTGCTGAAGTTGTGAGACTTAGACCGTATATGGTTGGTAACTTCGTGGCGGAGCGCTACGAAGAACTTCATCACTACTGCCGAGTACCAGTTTGAGTGATAGTGAGATTATAGTTAGGGTGAGGACCTTATTAGGCAGACCTTATCGCTAATAAGATCATCTTTTAGTGTCGTTACTTAAGTAAGTAAGATGGTTGGTAGGTTGCGTTTAGGTCACCTGGCATCCTAGTGGAGGCAAGATGTTAGTAATTATGACACTTATAGAGCCTCGTAGGACGTGATTAATTAGTGGAAACGTGCAAGAATGAGTAATGATTAGAGATAATCCTGGTTGAGATTTGGACTTGAGTTATTTATAAATAGGATAATATGATAGTGGAGAAAAGATTTTTGATTCATATTCTCCACCAGACTTTGTTATCATCGAAGAAACCATGAAAGTTCTTCCTTGTTAGAAAAGGGTGTTAACTGTAAAGGTTTAGGAGAACTTCTGTGCTAGTTGTCTGCAGGTAAACTCTTAAACATTTATTTAAGCTTTACTAGATAAATAGAAACTAAATTAAGAAATGATTGGTAGGATTTCTTGGAGTACTGGGTAGGACAGAAACTTCCATCCAAAAATTGTATGCATGTTTATACATTCTTACTAGATCTTAAAGTTCTAGTCACTTTCGATAATTAAAGAGGTTGTTTTATTGTTTAAGATAAAGAAATGGGAGAATGTCCCAGTGCTAAAGGGAAAGAACCAGGAGAGTAAATAAAACTCTAAGTATTTTGGTAAGTTCCTTTGCACCTTCTGTCTGTTATATGTGTTAATTCATTTACTGGCTTTTTCATTTGTCTCTAATGTTTATGTTTGAGGAAATCCATTAAGAGGGTCAGTGCATGCATGGTTAAATATGGGTTAAACAAACCCGGAAAACCTGGTATATACACAGTATGAGTACTCCTTCCTTGGTGCACAAGCTCTGTATCCAGATGGGTGTAAGAAGGTATCGAAGGGATATTGTGTATTATGATAAAGAAGACACAAGATAAAGTATTTTGTCTCTATTATGTCACTTAGATTCAAACTGTGATTGGTGAAAATCCAACCTTGTTGGATAACACTCGTGTGTTCATACAAGGAAGAAAATTAGGAGGATACAGAGGTGATGTTGTTATATAACTCAGATGAGCGGATATGAGGGTAGAAGAAAAATTGGCTCTTCAAGAACTAGGATCAGAAGGTAGACAATGAAGGAAGTACGTGGAAAAAAAAAGGTGCATGTGGTATTGCACATTGCTTGAAAACATAAACAGTAAGTCTGTCAGTCATAAATTGTAGTCCACACAAGTGACATGCATGAGGAACAGATGTTCCCGTTATTTTAATATATGAGTTTAGAAACCAATGTTGTTCACCAATAAGTTGAGTTTGATTGCGGTGTCATCTACCAGTGGGTCTACAGACTAGAATAATGTATCTGCCAACTATGATAAACTAGTTGAACCCCTTTTTTTTCTTAATGTTTGATAGTAATTATGGTGGGATGTTCTTCCGAGGAACTCACTAAGTTCTTACAAACTTACCCAGTTTCTTCTTCCTTTCAAGTTCTTAGGTTAAGCATGGAAATCATAGGGATACAGCCAGATCTGCTGCCATTTGTAAGTCTTCTTATTTTTTGGGTTAACTTGCATTTGCTAAAGGTATTAGGTCAACTGTTAGAAATCACCAATTTAATTTTTTAATATGTATCGAATGTTATTTTAAACACGTCAAACATTGAATGAAAGCCTTGACGGCACATTGTTATTGTGACTCGTTGATGTTAATTAAGTGGCCGCCAAAGGTCAAATCCATGCATCTTTAAATCATTAAATGTGGAGGGTTATTAACTTGAATCACGTTTCCAAATAAAAGTGGATAGGTGTGCTTTCTAATCGTGTCAACCTGTGACGCTCCATACTTAGATCAAATGATCGGGTTAGGAGTGGGGTGTTACATTGAGCTCCCCCAAACCCAATGGTACATTTTAAATTACATCGATGGTCGAGATAAAAATCTATCTACAATATGAGAGTCCTAAGGGATTTAAACACTATACAATCTTATCCCTTAAGATTACAAAATATTTACCATCGCAACTTTAGTTTTACAGGAGTGTTTCACTAAGCTATTAAGGCTTCAAGTGGGTCAAATTAAAATTGAAAAAAAAATAGCTACAGTATCCACACGGCCTGAGACACGCCCATCTGTCCAGGTCGTATGGATCACCCGGGACCATGTGGACCACTTTTTTTAAAATTTTTTTAAAAAAAAAATTCAAATTATTTTTTGGATCACCCTAGACCATGTAGACCACTTTTTAAATTTTTTTCCAATTTTTTTAAGGTGATAAAAAAATTGTAGTATATATATTTTTTCATTTTTTTTTTGGTTTTTTTTGAAAAAAAATATGAAAGTAAACTAAAATAAACACTCGGGTTGCTCCTCGAGAAGTGCTTATTTAGAGTCTAAGCTCGACTTCTCTTTTTCAGCTCATGGTTAAGGCGGATCTTGGAGTCGAAGCTCCTCTCTCTCATTATCAGTATTACCACCAAAATAAAGTTTGAGATGATGACTATTTACCTTGAATGTGTTGTAATCAAGGTGTGTTACCTCAATGATTCCGTAAGGAAAAACAGTTTTTACCACACATGGGTCGAACCCTCTTGACTTAAACTCTGAAGGAAAAATTCGTGGATCTGATTTGTCTAACAACATTTTGTCTCCAAATTTGAATTGTTTCATTCTCTTCACATGCACATCATGGCGTTGCTTTGTTTCTTCCTTTTGCTTTCTCATTTTCTCATCAACCTTCAGTCGTCATTCATCTAATTTGTCAAGCTGCACCATTAGCTCTTCACTTGTCCTCGAGTTCTATCACTTCTGTAACAACTCGTTTTTCAGTGGTGACGGAATAGTGATTTTGAGACCACAAATTTTTGTTATGTCAGCTCGTAAATATTATTTATAGAATATTTATGGAGTCATTAGAACCATATTAAATTTGGTTAAGAGATTTTAACATTTAGATAGTTAATTTAAGAAAAAAGACTAAATTGAAAAATGTACATAACTTGGTTATTATTGCATTTAAGTGATTAAATAGCTTAATTACTAAATAAGAAAGGACCTATGTAGCAATTAGTCCCTAGTTACTAATGTTGGACGACATTTTGTTAAGAAAATAATATTATAACATGTATTTTAATGGCAAATTTGTAATAACTTTAAAATTAAAACCAAATAATTATGAAAGAAAACATTTTCTTTTTCAATTCATCATGTGGATGCCGAAATCACCATTGAAGGGAACTTCAAGTTTCAATTTCTTTCTCCTTGTGCAAGTGTGCTCAATTCTCACCTATTTCTTGAAATTTTTATGTTTTCGAGATCGTTGCAAATAGGTCCAACTAGCTCGTACCTTCGATTTTGAATTTGTTAAAATTTTTAGAAGTTGCCATTGATGAATCTTGAATTTTTTTTATGATAACTATGTGTTTGAAACTTTGATTATGGTATTTGGTTATTTTATGAAGTGATTTTTTTGTTAGATTTTGATTTAGGGATTAAATTGATAAAATGTTAAAATTCATGGTTTAATTGATGAATAAGAAGTGTTTTGTGGATTTTTTAGAAGCCTTGAACATTCGGGTAGTATGTGAGTCTTTAGAAATGGTTAATTTGATGATTTTCAGGTTAAGGGACTAAATTACAAAAGTTGTAAAAGTTTAGGGGAAATGTATAATTAATGAAAAGTTAAGGATCATGTGCATTGAATAGAATATGAAATGTGTGATATTAATATATTGTATTTAATTATTATACAGATCAAGATTTGAATCAAAAAGACAATAATCGGGGAAAGGAGAAAGTAGCGGAATAGTCTCTGCATGTTGACCGGGATCAAATCATAGGTAAGTTCATAGTATTTTAATACATAAATGAAATTCTATTTGTAATCTTATATTATTGTTCTTTAGTTAAAATGTTTGTATATAACTATTGTATGAATGCACATACGTGCCCTTATTTGTACTTCGGTACCTCTAAATGCACATACGTGCCTCTGTTCGTACTTCGGTACCCCTGAATGCACATACGTGCCTCTATTTGTACTTCAAAACCCCTAAACGCACATACGTGCCCTGTGTATACTTTGGTAACCCTGAATCAAATAGTATATAGACTATGTTTAATTATATTTAGATTAAATGTTATACTATGTCCTTATTAAGTTATGTAAGCTTATCAGTTCTTGTGGACTGTTTTGTAGATAATTGTTGCTGACGTTTTAGAAGGATCAATCAATCGGCTCACACTATCCATCTAAGTTGGTAGTTTTTATATCTCCTACAGTAGTGGCATGTATATATAAATAAATATGTGGTTTTGAAATGTATAGGATGATATGTAATGGTGATTTGGTATGTTATACTTTGAAGATTATGTTTAGTTGATGGATTTGTAATGCTTGTTAAGCTATGTCATTTTGGTACTTTAAAGTTCTTGAGAACAAGGTTCTTTTGGTAAGTTGATGATGGATTACAAATGGTCAATTTGAGACATGTTTAGCACATATTTGAACTAGGTTATTATGCATGAATAGAGGCAATGTTAGCATGTGTAGATAAATGATGTATTGATGTTATTGTGGTGCCTTTAAATGGCATATTGGTTAGGTGATTTAGGTTGTTTTGATTTGGTATGTTTATGTGTGTTTGAATGCGTCTCCAAATGGATTGGTTAGTCAAGCATGAGTTAGGCTTGAAATGGCATGATTTTAGATGCATTTTTGGGTTCACATGGCCTAGGGCACGGGCTGTTAGACGGTCGTGTGTCATCTGAGAAATTCTTAAGGTTCCAAGTCAGTGAGTTACACGGCCTAGCACACGGCCTGGCATATAGGCATGTGTGGCAACTTAGAGAGTTACACTACCTAGCACACGGGCGGGCGACACGGCCGTGTGACCCTACTCAGTGAGTTACACGAGTGAGGACATGGGTTGGGACACGACTGTGTGTCCATTGTTCGAAAGTTACACGGCCTGGGGTGTGTCACACGGTCGTGTGACCCTTATTTCAAATTTTTACAACATTTTCTCAAAAAATTTGTTTTGTTTCAAATTAGTCTCGAATTGCTTCTAAACTATTTTTAGAGCCTTGAAGGCTCGATTTAGGGACAAAATGCACATGAATGAATGGTTTATAATATGTTTATTTTAATTTAATGTTATTGTGTTGTACGATTTGTGGTTGATTGATAATACACTGTAACCCTAATCTGATGACGGATACAAATTAGGGGTGTTACAACTTTGAATAAAATATGGTTCCAAAACATTGTCATGATGGGTTTCCTACAAAGAACGTTGAGCCACATGATTACTATCATTAACAAAAAAAAAATTAGTATTATCTCGCTCACTAGGGACTCACAAAATCACGTGCTTGAAGAGAAATTTTTTCATCCCTTACACGAAGCTCAAGTTCACCAGTACCCACATCAATAACAGTTCTAGCGATGGCTAAAAAGGGTAGACCTAAGATCATAGGTACCTCAATATCCTCATCCATGTCCAATACAACAAAATAAACAGGGAATATAAATTTCACAAGTACATCCTCTATAATACCCTTAGGATTCTAATTGATCTATCCGCTAATTGAATACTCATCCTAGTGGGTTTGGGTTCCCCAAGACCAAGTTGTTTGAACATTTTATAAGGCATAACATTTATACTAGCCCCTAAATCAGCAAAAGCTTTTTCAACATTTAAACTACCAATGAGACAAGGAATAGTAAAACTCCCTGAATCTTTAAGTTTTGGGGGTAGTTTGTTTTGGGGAATGGCCGAGCGAACTGCATTGAGTTCAACAGTCGACAAGTCGTCTAACTTTCTTTTATTTTTTAATAGCTACTTTAAAAAATTTACATACTTTGGCATCTGCGAAAGGGCTTCAACAAATGGTAAGTTAATGTGAAATTTTTTTAAGAGTTCAAGAAATTTACCATATTGTTCTTTTATGTGGTCTCTCTTCAATGCTACTGGATACAGAACTCGTGGTTTGTAGTCTTTGATTATCGAATTCTACTCTTTCTTACTTTCCTCAACATCATCATTTTTTACAACAACTTCTAGCTTTGGCTTCTGTTCAGGCTTGACTAACCCTTCAATACTTTGAACTGTGATTGCGTGGACTTGCTCATTTGGGTTAGTTTCAGTGTTGCTAGGTAAGCTCCCTTGTGGTCTTTCCAAAATAAGTTTGGCAAACTGTCCAATTTGATTTTCAAGTCCTTGAATCGATGCTTATTGATTTTTCAGTATTGTTTCAATGTTTTGAAATCGAGTTTCTGACACCGAAATAAATTTAGCCAACATCTCCTCAAGGTTTGGTTTCTTCTCTTGGTGATAAGGTTGCTTAAAACCCAAAGGGGGTTGTGACCTATGATTTCCTTGACCACCCCAAGAGGAATTTGGATGATTCCTCCAACCTGCATTATAAGTATTGCTATATGGATTATTTTGAGGTCTAGAATTATTACCCAAAAAGTCAACTTGCTCATACTCCATGTTAGGCTTGAAGAGTGAATATTTTGGATTAATAATCTCTGCACCATTCATAGCGCATTGCATCACCAAATTTACCTGCTTAGAAAAATTCAAACCATCAACTTTTTTATTCAATGCTTCCACTTGGCTTGCCAACATAGCAACTGTATCTATATTAAAAACATTGGCTGCTTTCATCAGTTTTTTTCTTATGACTTGCCACTGATAGTTATTCAGTGCTATTCTTTAATAAACTCTCGAGCTTCCTCGGATGTTTTATTATTCAGTGTTCCACCAGTTGCTGCATCAATTAATTGCCTAGTTGAGGGATTCAAACCATTGTAGAAGGTTTGAACTTGTAAACACAAAGGTAACCCATGATGAGGGCGCCTTTTCAAAATATCTTTAAATCTCTCTCATACATCATATAGTGTCTCCATATAAAGGAAGAGATGTCGTTTCTCAACTTAGTTTTTTTGGCCAGTGGAAAGTACTTCAATAGAAATTTTTCAATCATTTGATCCCAAGTCGTGATAGAACCTCGTGGAAGTGAATTCAACCACTATTTTGTCTTACTCCTCAAAGAGAATGGGAATAACAGTAAGCGTGTGGCATCATCTGTAACACCCCAAATTTTTGCCTATATATGTTTCTGTAAAATTTTCACAACTGTGTATCTGCTTTAGTGGATAAATGTTCTGGGTGTGTGTGTGAGGTCCCAAATTCAAACCATGCCATGAGTAAATTTTGGTATTTTTCCTGAATAAAGCCTTAACCTTGTTCTGTGGGCTTAAGTTTAATTATTTGTAAATACATATCAGAATGAGCCTGTTGGTCTGGTGGTTAAGTGGAGTGTTAATCTATTAAAGGTCCTGAGTTCAAATCCCTGCGTGAGCGAGGGAGTAATTCTTTTTGCCTGGGGCGTGTGGCGTGGATGAGTTTAATTGGGATTGAAAGTCTGCGAAGTAGTGTAGTTAATGGGAAGTGGGGAGATAATTAAGGGATTTTGGATTCTATCAAAATCTTTTTGGTTATTTTTCGGTTCATCCAAAATTCTATTCTCTCTTTCCTCAAAAATTTTGACGTCTTAATCTACTCTTGTATTTTCTTTTTTCTACCAAATTTGTCTTGGGCTTCCCCTCTCCTTTTTCTTTTGCTTCATTTTTCTGAATCCATTACTTTCTTTTGTATTTGCAACGTTGATTGTACTCACGCGGGATTGGTAAGTTTTGGTGAGAGTAGTAAGTGTAGTTATTTTGATTTTGGGATATTGATTGATGGGTTCCGTTTTGTTTTTGGAGAAGGTGAAAGGCTGGAGTTCTTTGATCGGTATTGAAGTGGTGTAGAAACGTTGTTCTCGATCAAAGGTAAGGTTTTTGATAGTTGGAAGTTGGTCATCTCATTGTATTTTGATCAAGTTTTGTTAGTGTCACTAAAATTGGGCTTGGAATACCGATGTTTAGGTTCTAGAGTGCTCGTGGTTGCGATGGCATTGAAATCGTACCAGGTGTGTATTTGATTGCACAGAAAATGAGGTTTCAGTGAAAGCCAAAAACCTCACTGTCAACGCCACACAGGCGTGTGGTCGCCCGTGTGGTAGGCCATGTGCCCTAACACAGGTGTGTATTTGACGAGGCCCGGCCGTGTGCCCATGACATGGCCATGTGATGGCCAGGCAGGCCGTGTGTGACACACGGGCTAGACTAAATTGGGTCGTGTGCGCCACACGAGCGTGTGAGATTTTAGGCCAGGCCGTGTAATTCACACGACCAAGGCCAATTTGGGTCGTGTGGGCCCACATGGGCAGGCCACATGGGCGTGTGAGCCATTTTTACTGAAACATTTGTTAAGGTTGTACGGGTTGCCCAAGTTAACTATGAACCTTTCGTAGGGTCGGTAAGCACTACTTAGACCCTTATCTGTGTGAAAATGATTATGTGAATAATGTACTAAGCATGATATATATATATATAAGCATGTATACTGAACTGTATGTGTATCTGATAGATCTGTGATAGCATGACATTCCATTTTATGTTGCATTGCATTGTGGTGGGTTGACATTATTTGAAGGAAGTGTACTGAAAGGCTTTTAAGCCTAATATCTAGCAGCTCAGCTGCGAACTACTATATTGTGCCACATTCGGTACTACCCGGAGTGTAGGGATGGGTGGGTTGATTTAATCCCCACATAGAATGTCGGGTTGGACGAAGATGGTGTGTAGAGGCTGGTTGGGTAGGACTTTGTTACTGAATACTGCATATCTATTGCTGATACTGTGATGGGCTAAGGCCCTTGTGCATATTGATACTGATACTGAGTTGGACTAAGGCCAAACTGTTACTAATACTGAAAGTGGCTTAGGCTCAAGACTATTTTTGACTGTGCACTGTGTTTACTGTTGTTTGTTTTCTATGGGATTACACACTGAGTTTACGTAAACTCACCTATTCTGTTTAATGTGCATAGGTAATCTCTAGACTTAGATGGGTCGGTGCTGCGAAGGACTCGACGGTGGCCACACATATTTTAATTTGCTTACTTTCGCTTATGGTTTTATTATTATTGGAATGTAATTTGTGGACTCTTTGGGACTTTTGCATAAAACTTGGGTTTTATTTAATTATAACCGCTAGTCATAGGAAAAATTTGGTTCTTTTCAAAAAGCTAAAGTATTTTCTAAACTCGTGATCTCTTAAATGGTTTTCTCTAAAAACAAAAGGGTTTCCTAAAATGGACAGATTTACTTAATTAACTCAGTTTTTCATAAAATAAATGATTTCTAAAGCTTCCGCAACGAATTATGTTTAAAATAATCGACTAGATGAGTAAGCGATTTCTAAAATCAACAAGAGTAATAAATGACACAGTTTTGTCGTAATAAATTAGTTTTCAAAATTCCATTCCATGTGACATTGCCAGATTCGGCCATAACGTCTAAGCCGGGTTTGGGGTGTTACATCATCAGAAACGCCATTGATCTTGAATGTGTCACAAATATCTAGAAAGTTAGCCAAATGAGTATTCGAATCTTCATTATGCAAACTATCAAATTGAACATACTGTTGTACCATCTTAATTGTGTTCGACTTCAGTTCAAAATTGTTTGCTGCAATAGTAGGTCTCACAATACTCGATTCAGTCCCAATCAGAGTAGGCTTAGCATAACCATACATAGTCCAAGGAGCAAGACCTGCATAAGGTAGCTGATTATTTTGATTATCACCCATCTCCACAATAATATCATTTTCCTCTTGATCATCTACTATATTCGCTTCTCTAACCTCTCTACGATTTTTGCTAGCAGTCTTTTCAATCTCATTGTCAAAAAGTAACGGATCCAACGGGTTTCCTCTAGTCATATACCAAAAGAACCTACCAGAAGCAAAAAAATGAAAAAAATTAGAATATAAAAATTAAATAAAAATGGCTAAATTAATAGAAATAAAGTCTTCCTAATATTTTAGTCCCCGACAATGATGTCAAAAAATTTGATGTCCACGAAACCAACTAAAAATTCAACAAATGTAAGTGCACCTATCAATTAATAGTATAGCTATGGTGAGCAAAAATATTGTTCCCACGAGCACTAAAAGTACTAGTAATTACTGTCTTTCTATTATTTAACCGACAAACTGGAAAGATTGATTAAAACTAAAATTAACTAAATTAATTATCTAAAGAACACAATAAAGAACAAGTTGAGAAAATAATCGAGTAAACAACCAAGAAGCGAAACAATACCCAGGAAAGAATTCACGTAGACTTCATCTATCAATATCAATTTAAATTACGCAATTTCTTCACTTAGTATCTTAAATAGTAGAAATCCCTAAATTATGCTAATATCTCTCTACAAGACTAAGAGCAACTGACTCTAGGTTGATTAATTGAAATTTCTTTCTAATTAAAACCTCTATTATTGTATTAACTCGATATATGGATCCCCTATTAGATTTGACTCTAATCTAGTAGATTTATGTCGTCTTATTTCTAGGATTGCATACAACTCCACTCAATTATGTTAGATCTACTCTTAAAAAGGTTCTATTCCTCCTCTGATTCAAGCACATCAAACATGGATTAATAATCTAGAAATATTAAACCAAGAATTAAGCACACATAATTGAGAACAAGGTCCAAGTATATATTGCGTAAAAAAAAGAAATCAAATAAAATGTCTGGTTTTCATGTTATAATAGCTTTTTTGACAATTGTATTGTTTAATTGGAACTATTGTTCTGGTGCTTTTAAACAGAATAGTTTGAATGAAGCAAAAAAAAAAAAAAAGAATTCATCCTAGGGTTCATCTCCCTAGGTATTTAGAAACTTAGTTCATAATCGCAAATAAAAACATCTCAAGGATAGTATAACCACAAGAAACAAGAAAACCCATAATAAACTTCAAAGAAATTAAAAAGCTATCTTCAATCATGATGGAAATATGCTTCAGAGTTAGCTTTTATGACGACTTACTCCTCTCTTCTCATATTTGGTAAATATAGGTCTTAGAATGCTTGAAAAACCTAAAAATTGCATTTTTCAGCATGTTTGGAGTGCAGATCACGATTTCCACACGGTCTGCCACATGGCCGTATGGCAGTCCATGTGGCTCAGATGGCCTTGTGTCCAACTCGTGCGGAATGGCCTAGCCCATGTCGCTCTTGAAACTTCCACTGATTTTCTATTTTTTTGCTTCTTTTACTCCCAAACGCTCTCCTAAGTATAGAAACATGAATTTAAAGTATTAGGAGCATAAAATTCACAATTTAACCTCGAATAATCACCCAAAAACGCATTAGAATAGGTTTAAAATATGTTACTTTTCGCACTTATCAACAAAGAATAGGGAAACAAAACAAAAAAAAAGGAAATGATAAGAGGAAATTTTGCGACAAAAATTGAATTGAAAACAAAAAGGGAAAAACAAAACAGAAACTTACAGGAATAGCAAAACAAACGTGAAAGTAGAGGGGGATGGGGAGGAGAGAGAAATAAAGGACAGTTGAGGGAGAAAATTTTTAGGAATAATAGAAAATATATATATTTTTAAAAAAAAACTAAAATCTTATTTATCCAAACCCTATCAAATTTTCAGAATTTGCTCAAATTCTGACCACATGAATGACACAAACAGAGAATAGCAAAAATATATTCGCTTCACACGCACGGGATTCAAACACCAAACCCCTGGGTAAGCTGAATCTTAGCACAAAACCAATAGGCTTATTCTTGTCAACAAACTAACAAGAATAAAATATAAGCTACTTGTGACCAGTCAAGCATAGGAATAAAATCAATAAAAACTCAAGGTAAGGGATTTGAACACAAGGCCTCTCACACACAAACAAAACACCTAACCGCTAAACTAGATCAATTTACTTGACAAATTTAGCAATGTTTATCCAAATAAAAAAAATGTGTCCACTCTTGGCTCACCAACCCAATTTCTACTAACCTAGTTTTTGGGATGTGGCATGTAGACTCGTAAATCACGCATGTTTAGGCAATTCATTTGCTTCGGATCTGCATAAGCCAGCCTATCTCTAAAAAAATGAGAATTCTCAAAGAAATTCTCTAAAACTCTCAAAAACGAAGAAGCAATGAACAAACAAAAAAGCCACTAGAAAGTTAAGCACACCAAGTGTTTGAGTAAGTTCTGTCAAAGGGTTTCTATTACTTTGAAGAGTTACAATTGAATGGTTACAAATGAGGGGGACGACCTCTATTTGTATTTCAGCTCCCCCAAATCCAACAATATAGTTTAAATTACACCAACGGTTGAGATCAAAATCTATCTACAAAATGAGAGTCTTAAGGGATTTAAACACTATACAATCTTATCCCTTGGGATGAAAATGTATTTACCATGATAACTCAAGTTTTACTAGAGTGTTTCACTGGACCATTAAAGCTTCAAGTAGATGGACTTCTTTATATGTTCTATGAATTGGGTCAGTTCAAGTGGGTCAAATGAGTCAAATTTAATTAGTTAGCCTCCATGGGATGTTCTGTCTACGTTCATCATGGGCTTCAATCCGCAACCCGTGGCACTAGCACTTCCATAAACAGTTTTGATTTTCAATAAGCAACAGTTGTAGGTAGCAACACATTATCTGCAACATTTATTACAATTTCCTCAAGTTAAAAAAAAAAAATTGAATGGCTTAATATCATATATGGCACCTTAAGTTTATTAAATTTATCAATGTATAATTTCTAATTTAAAAATGTTCAATGTGATACATATAATAACAAACCATCCTTCATTGTAGTACCTGATAAACCCTTATCTCTCCATGTAAAATTTGTTTGTGTTTTTATTTTGATATTAAAACATAAAAATAAAATGTAACACATCTCCAATAGATATAACATTTGTTTAATTGTAACGCTTTCCAATTTCAATAAAAAATCCTACCTACCAAATCATATATTGTAAATAAAATGTAACGCATTGTCAGCATATATAACATTTATGTAATTCCTTTAAAAAAAACATTTGTAACGCCTTTCCAAGTTAAATGATTTTTTAAAAAAAAAAATCTACCTACCCAATTTTTATATAGTAATTATTGACATGTATGGAAATAACTGATAAATAAAAGCATATATGATGCCTATAAATTAAGGACATTTTCCAAGTAAATCATCAAAACAAAAGTAATGAGGTTCTCTTTGCATGAGAAATTTCTTTTCATCTTATTTCGTGACCTAAATTGGATATTCTTCAAAGGTAAAAGTTTCACTTTCCTCCTATTTTTTTCTTGAGGATTTTAGGCTTTATTTTTTTTCCTTGAAAATTTTTACATATATAAACTAAAAGGCGTATTTTATTAAATGAGGTCAGTGAAGTGCACTTTTTAAACTCAAGCAAGAAATTTTTAAAAAAAAATTAAATCTTGACTCAATTTATTTTAATTTAATCATAGATTCATTTCATATTTTTTGTGAACTGAAATTAAACACTAATATCATTAAAAACAAGCATGAAAACTTTTTAAAACATTAATGAATATATTACTAATGATTTTTTTTATTTGTGTTTCTCAGATTTAAATGCAAAAAAAAAAAATAACAATGAAAAATCGAATCAGTAATTTACCAGATATCAATAAGGAAGTTGGTGGAGCTATTTTAGGTAGCTGGTGGAGATTTTGGGAAGCGACTTCAAAGGTAAACGCATTGCTTCAAAGAACCCGGAACCACCTTCTTCTTCTTCATCATCTTTTCTTTTAAAAAAGAAAAAGAAAAGCCTAAATTGAACATAAATTGCAATCTGCCATTCTCAAAATCTACCTTTTAAAGTGCTATTAAACCTCAAATTGGATCATGGGGTAGAAACCCACCTTGCAACTCGATATCATAGGTATTTTACTCTTTCATTTATTTAATGTTTTCTTATTTTTCACGTATATTTGATTTCTTGTTGAATGCTCAACTCTCGTACAGAATTTCCATTATGTTTGATCATATGATGGATTTAATACATATTTATGCATCTTTCAACAGAATTACTTTAGACATTTTGATTGGTGCTCTCTAATTTATTTGATTCCTTGACTGACAAGCTAGATAGTCTTAAAAGCATTTTTGATGTTACGATTGTGAACATGGTTACAGTTTTTCCTACTTATGTTTAATCACTCTCAATTTCAAAAAATTAGTTATACTTTTCCAAGGATTAAAATGAAGAACACAACTGTACAAGATCATTTGATGGAGATACAAGAAGTTGAAGATCAAGTCTTTGGAGTTGATACAATATAGCTTGCTATCCAACAATGAACTATTAAAGCTAACCAGAACCATATATTGGTATGGAATTTGAGCCACCAAATGATGCATAAAAATATTATTATATTATGCGAGAGTCAAAGGTTTTGACACACGTAAGGATCCCCATAATCAAATGATTACTAGAGAATTTATTTGTTCGAAAGAAAGTGTGAAGGCAAAAAAACACTTCAAGAGAGAAGAGAGAGTCCATGCAACTTCAGATGAAACAATAGAATGTTATAAAGCAATGGTTTTAATATCCAAGAAAGGAGGGAAATAAATCATTTCTCTATTTCATGCAGAACATAATCATGTATTAGCTTCACCAAAGAGCACACAATTCATTTGTTCACAAAGAATTCAAACAAAAGTTCAAAGACATATCATGGATGTTCTTGATAAGTCAGGTATTCGTCCCAGTAAGATAGTTTTTGTTTGAGCTCATAAATCTAGCAGGCTTGGTAATTTTAATAAGACTAAGCGTAATGTTTAGCTACATTTAATTCTCTGATTGTTGCATATGTCGTGATAGCTTGATGTTTGAACTTGATATATAAGATGTTGGTTATCATTTTTTGAAAAGTCAGGAAAATTGTATTAATCTCAATTAACAACTCAGGTACCAATTAATAGTAAAAAACAAAGACCAAAACACAAGATCTTGCACCTGCCAAACAACAACACAGTACCCTGCAAAGTAAACAAAATAAAGTGCTTTCCTAAACACATCATTAGCCCCTAACCCAAATAAGAAGGGCACATCTGCCCACGTACCCCTAATTTTATTAAGCTACTTGCCTCATTGTTTGCAACTCTTAGCTCCCTAAATCCATCAACAAAAAGAAGCTCAGAAATGTTTTTTGCAAACTTCCTAAGATTGAATTTCAATTCAATCACAAGTTTATGTTAACTCTCCCATTTTCTAGCAATAAGGATGATTATTGTTTGTGTTTGTAATCCATATAACCTTGTCACTAATTGATAAATTTATTGTAATTCATACAGAAACCGCGTGATCTTAGGCAATTTTTTTGCTTCAAATTGCCTAAGTCAGACTATCTCTCAAAAAGATGAGAATTCTCAAAGAAATTCTTTAAGGAACCGAAATAAACTAGAAGCAAACTTTCAAAAGCAAAGAAGCAACGAACGAACAGAAAAGCTAAAAGAAATCTAAGTACACCAAGTGTTTGAGTAAATGTTCTCAAAGTGTTTCCATTACTTTGAAAAATTACAACTGAGGTGGAATGCCTCTATTTGTAGTTGACTGTCACACCCTAGTTTGGCGACCAGATCAGTTTAGGAGACTACGACGGGAAAGACTGCCTAAGATGCGAGACATAGATTGTATAATGTGGGTAACTTCATAGCGGAGTGCTAGGAAGAACCAGCCCGAGGGATAGCGAGATTTTAGTTAGGGCGAGGACCTTATTAGACAGACCTTATCGCTAATATGATTGCCACCCATGTTTTAGTGATGTTACAAGTAAGTACGATTGCTTGTAGGATACGTTTACATCACCTGGCATCCTAGTGGAGGCAAAGTGTCAATAATTAGGACACTTGTAGAGCCTCGTAGGATGTGATTGATTAGTGGAAGCACATGAGAATGAATAATGATTAGAGATAATTTTGATTGGGATTTGGACATGGGTTATCTATAAATTGGATAATGTGATAGTGAAAAAAAGATTTTTGATTCATCTTCTCCACCAGACTTTATTATCATCAAAGAAACTAGGACAGTTCTTCTTTGCTAACAAAGGTGTTAACTGTAAAGGTTTAGGAGAACTTCTGTGCTAGTTGTCTGCAGGTAAATTCATAAAACTTCTTTTAAGCTTTACCAGATAAATGGACCACTATATCGAATCCTTTGATTTTTTTTTTCTTCAACTTCTCATTATGTGGTTTCCCATTACTATTTTCATTTTTATCTTATCCTTCTTCATCTCCTATATCATTGCCTTTTTCTTGGGCTTGGAAGACTTGAACTCATCTTTCCTCGAAACAAGCTTAATTAAGGACTCCGCTATGGTCATGGCTTTAGTAAGTTCTTTGACCCCTTGGCATTACAACTTTTTTTTTCAGCCAAAGCTTAAGTCCATCCATAAAGGAGAAAAATGTCTCCTCTCCCAAATTAGAAATATGGAGCATCAGTAAATATCTCCTTCACATACTCCCCAACTATGTCTTGTTGCATAAACTGGTGCAACTAAGCTTGAGTCTCATCCTCGACATACTCTGGATAAAATTGCCCCTTGAATTTCCTCTACAACTCCTCCCAAGTCCCAATTGTAACTCCACCTTGTTTTTCATCTCTGGATCTATGACACCACCATAAAAGAGCAACATTAGTAACTACATAACAACAATATTTAGTAGTATTATCCACAATGCCTCTGACATGAAAGTATTACTCCATTCCCCACAAGAAATCCATATCCCTTGCAGACCTCGTATTCTTTCGACATGGGGATATCAATCTTAGACTTGAGTGTCGTAGCTAACACCCCATTACCCAGAGCAGCTTTGTAGATAGTGAGATCCCCCTTGAGCTCTACAATATGTTCATTCAAAGTCATCACCATGGGTTTAAGAGTATTTTCCTTCTTTTTCAGCTCACCTACAACGGTATTGAGGACCCCTTGTATCGTATCCACATTGGGATTGAGAGCTTTTGCCATATGTCTCTTGAGTTGATCTTGTCTCAGTTCAAGCTCTATGGTGCGTCCCTCAACTACCTTGAATGGTACCTTTATACCACCAATGAATTCCTCGAGATTTTTCACTTGACCCTCTAAAGCTAACATCATATGACTCGATCCACTAGCTTTCTAGCTCCTTCCATGAGTTTCCCTTTTCTCAACCTGTTCATCTACTTATTCCATAATCTTTCTTGACGCCGTCGAACCTTCGCTTTGATATCTAGTGTCACAGAGCTAGAACTTTAGTCTCGCAAATTGCACGGTCTTAGACGATTTAATTGCTTCAGATCCACCTAAGTTAGCCTATCTCCTAAAAAGAATGAGAATTCTCAAAAGAAATTCTCTAAGACGCTGAAATAAAGTGGAAGCAAACTCTCAAAAATGAAAAAGCAGAAAAGCCACAAGAAAGTTAAGCATGCCAAGTGTTTGGGTAACTGCTCTCAAAATATTTCTATTACTTTAAAGAGTTACAATTGAATGATTAAAAATGAGAGGGAAGACCTATTTGTAGTTTAGTTCCCCAAATCCAACAGTACAGTTGAAATCACGCCGACAGCTAAAATCAAAATCTATCTACAAAATAAGAGTCTTAAAGAATTTAAACACTATACAATTTTAGCCCTTGGGATAAAAATATATTTACCATGATAACTCTAGTTTTACTGGAGTATTTCATCAGACCATCAAAACTTCAATTCGATGGACTTCTCTATATATTCTTCAAGTGGGTCAAATGAGAAAGGCCTCCATGAGATGTTCCGTGTACATTAATCATGGGCTTCGATCCACAACTCATGACACTATCACTTCCGTAAACAATTTTGAGTTTCAGTAAGCAACAATTGTATGTAGCAACATATTATCTTTAAGATCTATTACAACACATTAATTAATATTCTCTGCTGTAGCTTGGGATAGAAGACGGTGGTGGAGTAGAGAGGGAGAATAATGCTGAGATATCACTGTTGGCTGAAGAACTGATTCAATTGTCGATTGGAAGATCTCTGGTGGTTCCCAGTGAAAAGCCTACTCTGATCTGTTTGGTGTGGACGAAAAAACATTTTAATCCAGAAAGCTTTAAGGCTCAGATGAAAAGCATATGGAAATCCAAGAAGTTTGACATTCAGTTGGTAGGGCAGAATTTATTTTCAATTATTTTTTATTTAGAAGAAGATTTAGAATTTATTTGGAGGGTAGGACACGGCTTTTCCGTAAATCCATTATTCTATTTGACCGATTAAAGAATCCCATTGAGCGTGACTAGACCTTCATCACCATATTGGGTTAAGATTGGTATGTGCCCTCCAGAGTTTGACAAGAGGGATATGTTGTATGCGATTGGTAGTACCTTTGGTGGGGTTCTCAGATCTGAAATTAGTAGTGATTTTTGCAGACTTAGGGTGAATCTGGAGGTTCAAAAACCACTCAGGAGAGGAATTTTTGTCTCAAGTGCAAATGGGGTAAGTTCCTGGATTCCATTTAAATATGAAAAGTTGTCGATTTTCTACTTTGGGTGCGGCAAACTAGATCATAGGCTTAATGATTGTATGGCGATAGATCCTGCAGAAAAGACAAAAACCAGAGAAGACCCACCATATTCTATTGCATTAAAAGCAGAATCAAAATTGATGGGAAAAGAATGTTTAAAGTTTTATGAATTTTCTAAAAAGTAGGGGGTGCAGTGTACTTATACAGGTCAAAATAAGAAATGGGGCAGTCAGGAAATCAGTGGCGAATCTACTCATTTGTATGGAAATATTACAGAAGGGAAAGTCCTGGCGAAATGGGAAGAGGATTGAAATTCCAGGAAGAAAAGCTCTCTTTGCTGGAGAACGTGGTTAAGGATGTAGAATTAAACAACGGTGAGGAATTATTAAAAACTTCCAGAAAAACTAGCTGGAAGAGATTGGCCAGAAATAAATAAGAAAACGCGCATATGAGTAATGGTGATACGAAAAAAAAGGAAATGTTTAGATGATGGGGATGTTGAGGTTTGCTTGGAGTTATTCAATAGGGGGGCAAGAAGAGATCAAAAGGTGATTGTAGGGATGTTTTTTCAGTAGATTGCGGGGAGGATATGATTGATGAGGAGGTACAAATGGTTGGTTTTCAAAATTTAGGATCTGTGGCTGCCAATGGGCAAGCCGACCGGGCGCAATTAAAAACTTATGTTGGAATGTCCGTGGGTTGGGGAGTCCACGGGCTGTGAGGAGGCTGCGAAATTTATGTAAGCAGCAGAATCCCCATCTGATCTTCTTAATGGAGACTAAGTTGGATAAAAAACGTACGGAAAGAGTTTGAAGGAGTTGTGGCTTTAGTAATGGAATCGATATTGAAGCAGAAGGGTCAAGAGGGGGACTGTGTCTAGCTTGGAAAAGTGATAATGTGGTTACGTTGAGGAGTTTCTCTAAATGGCACATTGATGTCTTAGTTAGGAAGGGAAGTACACAGAAGGAGTGGAGGTTTACAGGATTCTATGGTTCACCATATTTAAAAGATAGAAGCTTCGCTTGGAACTTGCTCAGAAGACTAAGTCAAGACTGCAACTATCCATGGCTAGTAGTAGGAGATTTCAACGAAATCACATACTCTTTTGAAAAAAGTGGTGGAGCTCCTAGAGAACAGAAAAGAATGGAAGCTTTCAGGGATACTTTAGAAGACTGTCAATTGATGGATATTGGGTATTCGGGCGTGTGGTTCACTTGGGAAAGGGGTAATCTTCCAGAGACAAATATAAGAGAACGTTTAGATAGAGGGGTGGCCAACGAAGCATGGCTACTTTTATTTCCAATGGGGAAATTACAACACCTTCCCCATTCCGCGTCAGATCGTTGTCCCATTTTTATATCTATAGAGAATCAATCCACATTTTCAGGTCCTGGAAGATTTTGTTTTGAAGCAAGGTGGTCCATGGAGGAATCTTTTGAAGGTTTGCTGAGGGAGTTCTGGGATTCATGTCAATTACCGTTGTGGGAGAAGCTAATGCGACTACAGATCCGTTTGAAGAAATGGGCAGGTTCTATTTGAAACAGGAAGGAAGGACTTAATAAGAGACTCACAAAAGAACTTGAATTCTTGTTGGGAAAGGACAGAGATGATGAAACGATGTCAAAGATTATAGATACAAAGATTCACTTGCATATGGAGATTGATAGAGAAGAAGTGTATTGGGAGCAGAGAGCACGAGCTAATTGGCTTCAGCTAGGAGACAAAAACACTGCTTATTTTCATAAATGTGCATCATTGAGGAAAAGGACTAATTCAATTAGAAAATTATTGTCAGGAGATGGTAGAGAGATTACTGAATTTTCAATAATACTCGAGACAGCTACAGAATATTTTGAAGATCTTTTTGCATCCAAGGGTATTGGAGATTGATCGCTGTAAAATCAGAGTTTTAAATATTTACAAAAGAATGATCAAACCTGGAGACTAACTCTGACAACGATATTAAGGCAAGTGTACCTATCGAACAGTAGTATAGCTTAGGCAAGACCGGTTATCGAACCCAAAGGAACTAAAAGTATTAATACTCACTTTCTTCTTATTATTTAGCCTTAAAATTAGAGTGAAGATTACTTCTTTAACTAAATTGATGACAACTAAACTAAGGACACAAAAACAAGAAGGCGAATAGGAAAATAACTTTGAGGAAAAACTCAGTTGATTACGACGATACCCTTAGGAAGAATCCACCTAGACTTCACTTATTAATTAACCCTAAATTATATGATTTCTTTTACTTAGCTTGATCCGTGAGACTCCCTAACCTATATTAAACCCTCTCTCGAGGCGAATAACGTCTAACCCTAGGTTAATTAGTGGAACTCTCGTTCGCTTATAATAACCCCCTAGGATAGCAGTAAATCGATCAATGGACTCCCATATTAGGTTTCACCCTAATCCAGCAAAATCTCGTAACCCTATCTCTAGGCACCCGATCAATCCGCTTAATTATGTTAGATCTTCTCTTAGGCAGGGTCTATTCCTCCTCCACCTAAGCACATTAGATTGGGATTAAGCAACATAATTAAGAACAAACTAAGTAATTTAACATATAACTTAAAAATCAAATAATAAAATCCATCTAGGTTTCATCCCCTTCAGGTATCTGAGGGGTTTAGTTCATAATGAAATAATAAAACATCGCAAGAGAAAAGATAAAACAAAACATAAGAAAAATCCTAAAACCCCCTGAAGGAATCGAAGGAGAATTCCACCGTCTTGAGTATAATTCCGGCTTCTTGGGATGGATCAACTGGCTATCCTCGCGTTATTCTCTAACTCTAACCTTCTCGGCTCGGCTTATTGGCCTCGCTTTCGCTCCCTTCAATTGATGATACTTGGGGTTTATTTATAGGCTATTGGAACGTGATTCTTTCTCCCTAAGTATCCTTTTTTGACTAAAATTACTCTTTCTAGCGTCAGAGGCACGGCCATGTCACACGCTCCTGTGAATCGAGACCTGACCATGTTTGGATTTCTCTTGAGGCACGGCCGTGTACGACTGAGTTGAGGCCGTGCTCTTGGTGTTCGTCGAGGCACGACCGTGTGGACTTTGGACCAGGCCGTGTCGATTTCGTGTAAAGGCCTATTTACTCCGTTTTAGGACCGTTTTGTGTTCTTTTCATCCTCGGGTGCTTTCCTGGGTATAAGACATGAAAAGAAAGGATTAAAAGCACCTTTTTATATAAAACAAGGGATAAATCATCCAAAAGCATACTAAATGTGTGTCTGAAATATGTTACTTTTACGGTTTATCAGAGATTCTCGGAAGGTGATGGACGGCATATAGAGGATCATTACGAATGAAGTCAATGAGTCCCTGTTGTCTCCTTTTCATGAGGAGGAAGTTTGGGCAGCGTTGAAGAGTATGGGCCCTACAAAGGCTCTCGGATCGGATGGTTTCCCAGCTATGTTCTTTCAACAATACTGGCATATTGTGGGTAAGGAGGTATTGATGTTCTGTATGAGTATCATTAATGAGAATAAAGAAGTTGATTAGGCTAATGTTACGGAAATAGTGCTTATCCCAAAAATTCCTAATCCTTCAACCTTAGTCAATTTCAGGCCAATAAGCCTATGTTCAATTTTATATAAGATTGTGGCAAAGACAATTGCTAACAGATTGCAGAATGTTATAGGCTCGTGTATTAATGAAGTACAAAGCGCATTTGTTCTAGGTCGTCTGATAACTGATAATGTACTTCTAGCCTATGAGATTCTCCACACATTTCGACAGAAACGAACAGGGCTTAAGGGTTACATGGTGGTTAAATTAGATATGAGCAAAGCATACGACAGGGTAGAATGGGATTTTGTGAAGAAAATGATGATCAAGATGGGTTTTGTGCAGGAATGGTTGGTTTTGATAATGAAATGCATTTCCTCAGTTTCTTATGCTGTTAACATCAATGGCCATCGGGGCAGAGTTTTTCAACCATCAAGAGGACTCAGATAGGGGGATCCACTTAATCCTTTCCTTTTTCTCATTTTCAGTGAAGGTCTTTCATCTTTACTGAGCTCAGCAAAATAATCAGGTATGGTTAAAGGTGCAAAAGTCAGTAGAAGAGGGCCTGAGATATCACATCTACTATTTGCTGATGATTGCATGATGTTTGGGGAAGCTACAGAACAAGGAGCGAGGAATATGAAAGACATTCTGAAGGAATACAAATGTTGTTCAGGTCAGTGTGTTAATTTCAATAAATCGACCATTTTTTATAGCTCAAACACTTCCGAAGCTGCTAAAGAGTCGGTGACAGCGATGCCAGGGGTCAGAAATTCTTCAAATCCAGAGAAATATTTGGGCTTGCCTAATGTTGTGGGTAAGAGGAAAAAAGCAGCTTTTCAGAACATACTTGATAAGATCTCTTTGAGAATTGATAGCTGGAGTACCAGGTTTTTGTTGCAAGGGGTGAAAGAAATTTTCATTAATTCTATTCTACAAGCCCTTCCCACTTATCCTATGTCTTGTTTTCTTCTTCCTAAAACATTATGCAAGATGATCGAGAGTAAGTTGGCTAGATTTTGGTGGCAAAAAGGAGCTGGAAAGAGAGGAATTCATTGGTGCAAGTAGAGCCATTTGTGTAAACCCAAATAAGAGGGAGGTTTGGGGTTTAGAAACATGGCTCAGTTTAATGTTTCTTTATTAGCAAAACAAGGATGGAGATTGTTAACTTCTCCAGATTCGTTGGTAGCGCGGGTTTTCAAAGCAAAGTATTATCCAGATTGTGGCTTCCGAGATTCGATATTAGGAAATTCTAGCTCTTATGTTTAGCATAGCATTTGGGCAGCAAAGGCTTCACTCGAAAAGGGTCTGATTTAGAAAGTAGGTTCGGGTGAAAACATTTCAGTTTTTGATGATGCATGGATTCCAAATTATGAAAATGTCAGATTAACATCTTGTGTTGGTAATTTTCATTTTGTTAAAGTTGCAGAATTAATCAATAGTAATCAGCGCGAGTGGAATAGAAGTTTGATTGACAATACCTTCCCAGCAGCCGAGGCAGAATTGATTCTTCAAATCCCTTTGGCGCAGAATTCGCACGAGGATCTCCTTGTGTGGAAAGGCAAACTGTAACAGACCGAATTTGACCCTAATCGGAACGGTGGTTTCGGGACCACGAATTCGAGTTCGAGAAATATTTTAATATTATATTTTGAGTCTATTATGTGTGAATTGATGTGTGTGAAAGTTTCGTATGAAAATTTTATCGTTTAAGTGCTTAATTTGATTAAAAGGACTTAATCGCGTAATGCGTAAAAGTTGCATGCTAAAGTGAAAAGTGCTTATATGTGGATGGCTTTTTAATATGGAGTATTAAAAGTGAAATTAACTCATTTTATGAGTTAGTGGGTGGCAAAAGTCTAGTATAACCTTAAGTATTATATGGTTATTATTTTAGTATAAAGGTTAATTTGGTAAACCAAGTTATTTTTAATATATATGTTAATTAAAACATAAAAAAATGGCCATCATCATCTTTAGTTGTTTTGGTCGAATGTTTAGAAAAGAAATGGGGTTTTGCTTCCTTTGAATTTCGACAACTTCAATCACAAATTCAAGGTTAGTTTGATTTCGATTCATGATAATTTTTACGTTTTTGAGATCATTGCTTCGAACCGCAACTGACCCATGTTAAAATTTTTAAATCTAAGCATGCTTGATGTTCGGCCATTGTTGTGTTCATATGGTTTTTGATATTTGATGATTTTAGATGAAAGATAAGTTAAAAATTAGTATATTATGTATTGGAAGTTTTGATGAATTTTTGTTTTTAGGGCCAAATTGTAAAAATGAAATTTTAGAGGGGCTTAATTGCAAAATAAGTGAAATGTGAGGGCTTGTAAAGTCCCTAGGAACATTCGGCCCTTGTATATTCTTAGCTAATTTGGTGTATTTTGTGTGTTATGCAAATATGACTAAATTGCAAAGTTGTGAAATATTAGGGGTAAAATAGTAATTTGCCCATTTATGTGTTTTAGGACTAAATTGAGATGAAATGTACTTGAATGAGCTAAATTTTAATGTGTTTTAGATCAAGAGCAAAGAAAAACGGAATTAGATCGGGGAAAGACGAAGGTTCTCGAATAGCCGATTTGCACGGTCTATCGACAACCGAGGTAAGTCCTTAAGCACTTATATGTTAAAGAGTTGTTATAAACATGTTAAAGAACAAAATTTAATAATGTTGACTATGGAATTTTGAGTTAGCCGAATGTAAAGTGCTAAATTAGATTAAATATATTTTGTTAATGTGATATGAATAAGTATATGTTTTCGATATGATACGTGGATACAACATGATGTATGTGTTTTGGTTGTGATATTAGTATTTATAAATATGTATTGAAGGTTTAATTGTGTTGTTACTCGGGCTTCGCGCCTAGCAGGCCTTGTGCCGGTGAGTTATTCGGGCTTCGCGCCTAGCAGGCTTTGTGCCGGTGAAATAGTTCGGGCTTTTAGCCTAGCAGGCCATGTGCCGGTGAAACGATTCGGGCTTATTGCCTAGCAGGCTTAATGCCGGTGATATACTTCGGACCTTAAGTCCAGCAGGCCTAGTGCCGGTGAATATGCTCGAGCTCTAAGCGCATGAAAGTCAAGTTATGAACATATCAAGAAATTTCTGTGTAAAAAACATGATTCGTATAAATTCGACAGAGAGGTACGTATTTACAGTCGTGTTACTCAATAAAATGACAAACAAGTATTTGATTAAGTGAAGGTTTTATACATTAACTTGTTTGAGATGAATGAATATGTATATGCAAGATATATTGTGTGACAGTAATTATTTGAAAGCATGAACGTATTTAGTATCAAGTGCATTCAGTGATAATTATTTGTTTCGGCTATATAAATAAAAGAGGTTATGTATTAATTATGTTCGAATTATTGATAGAAGATATTGACTTGAATAGTTGTATGTATATTACTTATATAAGTATATGTTTACTTAAGGCTTACTAAGCTAGCAAGCTTACCGTGCGTGTGTGCTTTTATCTACCTCTGTTTTATAGATCTTTGTTTCAAGCTGCGGACTCGGAGGATCATCCAAGAAGTCAATCGCACTATCAAACTTTTGGTATACTTATCTTAGTTTTATTCGAAAGGCATGTATAGGCTAGACTTAAGTGTTAATTATTAGATTTTGGGTGATTGTACATAGCTATAATATAGCCTTGCGAAAAAGGCTTATTCCATTTGGTTAACTTAAGTTTTTATGCTATATGACCTAATGGTTGGAATTCAAAAGTTAAGCTTAGTTATATGTGTGAATGGTTGAATGCTAAATGTGTTTGGTTCATGGCAAATTTACACCTGGTCTGTTCATGCATATCTAGGTTGATGTATGTTATATAGAGGGTATGATTGCGGATAAGATGATTGTATGTGCTTTGAGTTTACTATGTACAGGATGGATAATGTTCATGTTTGAGTTGAGTTCGTTTTATAAGTAATATGGCCATCCGAATAAGGCTTTTCTCTTGTGCTAGTTTGAAGTTGAGACATATGAATTGTATTGATCGAATGTTGTATATGTTTATGTTATTAGGATTTAAGGGTTATATAGATGTTGATATAGGTCATAATTAACTTATGTATCGAAGATGAGTGGGTATTGGATTCTTATATCAATTGAAAATTTGGTATGTTTGTTAACTTTAAATATTTTATGAAACATGAAATATGTTATACAATATTCATGTGAGTTCAGCTAAGCTAAAGAGGAATATTTAATTGTAATTTATGTGCTAGATGAACTAGTTAATTAGGTTTATATTTTGAAATATGACAAATGAGTCGGCATATAAGGTACATATACATACGTCTATCTATATATGTTCTTAACTGTAGGTAAATGTTGATTTGATTGAGTATTGGTTCTATTTGAGTTAATACTAGTTATGTAATGCTCATGAAATTCTTATGTATATGTTCTTGTATATTCGGCTAAGCTCTCAATTGCGTTTATGATAATGTAATGAATTTTGCATCTTGACTATATAGCATAAAGTTTTGATTATCGAGTTGTTTTCATCAGTAAATAAAAATGAATTGACTTTTGAAATGGTTTACTTGTTTATAAACTTCACATATTATGATCAACTTGTCGAATGTGGTATATGGAATTGGTATGGCTTGGTGACATTGTCTTATTGTATGTTTCAGGGTTATTTTGTGTTCGTTGATGATTACATTGTATATGATTTGGGTTAAAGTATTAAGCATATATTATACGTGTGTGATTAGTCTGTTTATAAATGAATTATTTGATAAAGATGTTTAGATAAGATTTAATTGTTTGAGCAGAAGTTATAATGTATTCGGTAATGCCCGTAACCCTAATCTGGCGACGGATACGGGTTAAGAGTGTTACACGAACTGTGGGTGAGTTTTCTGTGCGTAGTTCCTATAAACTATTACAGAATAATGATCCTATAGCTTACGCTTTACAAGACATCTACAAGGGATTTTACAACAAGCTGTGGAAAATAGACATTCCTTTGAAAATAAAGCTATTCATATGGAAAACTTCTCTGAATTATCTTGCTACTCGGGTGAACATGACCCTTAGAAACCTTACATCGAACAGTTTATGCCCTCGTTGTGGAACTGGAGAAGAAACAATGAACCCCCTCTTTCGAGTTTGTCCTGCATCAGTCATGATTTGGTCAGATCTATCAGATGCCATTACAGTATCATTTTCATCCACAAACTTTGTTGAATGGCTTACCAAGGCTTTGGCTAATCTTTCCTTGAAGGTGTGTAGACTATTTTGTGTAACTCTCTGGGCCATCTGGGGGGACAGGAACTCTCGTATACATGACAAAAAAAATAGATCGAGCAAAGAGATTGTAAGTTTTATACATGGATATATTAAGGAACTCGACGCGAACAGAAAAGTTAATCACGGTACCTTTACAGAGGCAGTAAAATAGAGAAGTCCATCTGGTCAGACGGTCAAGATCAACTTCGATGGTGCTTTCGACGAGAGATCTAAACTTTCAGCATCGGGGTTGTGGTCCGTGATCATCATGGTTTTGCTTTACTTTCTAGTACAGAACTTCACAAAGGAGTGGTTTCAGCTTTTGTTGCTGAAGCTATCGCCTGTCGAAGAGCAACCCAAATAGCCCTCGACATAAACAGAGAAAAAGTTATTATCGAAGGTGATTCCTTGTCAATAATCAAGAAATGCAACATGAAAGATATCGACAAATCACAGGTGGGTTCCTTTATCCATGATATTCAATAACTGAAGACCAAAGTTTCAAATGTTAGATTTGAGTTCGTTCCTAGATCACCTAATAATCTAGCCCACATCATAGCAGCAGAGACTCTGAGAAGGAAATAAAGTGTTTACTTGGAAAATGGAGTCTCACGCTACGCTGAGAATCAGTTGAAGACTGAATATGCAAGGGAACCAGATTGAGAAGGGGAAGTAAGAGTCTGGAAGAGGAAAGGTTACTCATCAGATTATCAATAAGGCAGTTGTGTTTTCTATTTCCTCGTGAACTGAAATGTGCCATTAAAGACGGAGTGATTGATGGGATGTGAAAACACCGGTGCAGGGAGCTAATTGGGCAATTTAGGACGGCAATTTTGAATTTTGAATGTTAATTTTTTTTCTTTTCTTTTTTATCTTCCGGATTCTTCTATTTGGTGGGTCTGCTTATGTTTGGGTTTTTTTTCTTTATTTTCCAGATTTTCTAGTTGATGGGCCTACTTAGTTTGGGTTCATTTCTTAGTTATTGTTATAGTTTTTTATTTAATAAAAGCCCAATCTGTTTAATTTCAAAAAAAAAAAAACATCTATTACAATTTTCTCAAGCTAAAAAAATTGAATGGCTTAATATCATATATGGCACCTTAAGTTTATTAAATTTATCAATGTAGAATTTCTAATTTAAAAATGTTCAATGTGATACATATAATATCAAACTATCGTTCATTATAATGTAAAATTTGTTTGTATACTTATTTTACTATTAAAAAATAAAAATAAAATGTAACGCATCTCCAACACAAATAACATTTATTTAATTGTAACACTTTCCGATTTCAATAAAAATTCCTATATATGGTAAATAAAATGTAACGCATTGTCAACATATATAACATTTATGTAATTCCTTTAAAAAAAAAACATTAAAAAAAAACATTTGTAACACCTTCTCAAGTTCAATGATTTTTTTTTTTTTTTAAATCTACCTTAACATGAATGGAAATAATTGATAAATAAAAACGTATAAAATGCCTATAGATTAAGGACATTTCTCAAGTAAATCATCAAAACAAAAGTAAGGGGGATCTCATTGCATAAGAAATTTCCTTTCATCTTATTTGGTGACCTAAATTGGGTATTCTTCAAAAGTCAAAGTTTCACTGTCCTCCTATTTTTTTCCTTGAAAATTCTTACATATATAAACTAAAAAAACATATTTTATTCAAACTGGAGCAAGAAATTTTTTGAGAATCGAGTTTTGGCTCAACCTGTTTTGTTCTAATCATAAAATCATTTTCTATTTTTATGTGAGCTGAAATCAAATAATGAATATAAATAATTGAAAGATCAATTAATATTTTTTTTTATTTGTGTTTGTCAGGTACAAATGCAAAAAAGATAAATAAACATTGAGAAATTGGATTAGTGATTTACTGGACATCAAATATGGAAGTTGGTGGAGGCATATTTTTTGTTTTTAGGAAACCACGTCAAATCTTGCTTGGTGATTTTATCACTGGATTACCTAATATCTTTTAGGTACAATATTTTCGTAAATTACATAAAATAGTAGGCTGATTTGCTACTTTAGTACCTGGGCTTTCGGCTATTTGGCAACTCGCATCTTCGTTATTACCATGTATTTTTCAAACATTTACCTGTGTGATTATGAAACTTGATCTTTGAATCGATGGAAATGAGAAGAAACTAAAGCAATGCGCAAACCAAACCCACAAAAACTTATAAAAGCTTTCAACAATTGGAGTTTAGCCATAAAAAATGCTTCTTCTCCTCACCAAGCCTTGGTTCTTTACTCTCAAATGCACCGCCAATCGGTTCCTTTTAATAGTTTCTCAATTCTCTTCACCCTCAAGCCATGTACTCCTTTGCGAAATCCGAGTCTCATTGCCCACCTCCATTGTCATATCTTGAAGTTAGGGTTCGTTTCTCATGTCTATGTGGCTACTTCTTTGTTGAATGCGTACGTGGTTTCTTGTTTTGACGATGCATGCAAACTGTTCGATGAAATTCCTGAGAGAAACATTGTTACCTGGAACACCATGATAACTGGTTATTCACGGTCTGGGGATGTAGTCAAAGCGTATGCCTTTTTTAAGGCAATGCCTTTTAGGGATGTTGCTTCTTGGTCTGCCATGATTGCGGCTTTCATGAATAACTGGAAATGGAATTGTGGGTTATCTTGTTTTAGAGAAATGGTAGCAAATGAGAGGTTGAAACCTGATGAAGTGACTGTGGGAGCGGTTCTATCTGGCTGCGCTCACATGGGTTCTCTTGGATTATTGGCGGGAAGATCGGTCCATGCGTTTATAGCTAAAAATGGGTGGAACTTGACTGTCGAAATCGGCACTGTTTTGGTAGATATGTATGCAAAATGTGGTTTATTGAAGTATGCTTGTATAGTTTTCAATGCAATGCAACAAAGAAATGTAATGACTTGGACGGCATTGATTAGTGGATCTGCACAACATGGCTACAGTGACGAGGCACTGTCTTTCTTTGAAGCAATGCAAGAGACGGGAGTGAAGCCTAATGAGATGACTTTTACAGGCATTCTCAATGCATGTGCTCGTAAAGGTTTAGTCAAGGAAGGCTGCAAGTATTTCGATATGATCGAACAATATGGTTTGCAGACAAGGATTCACCATTATGGGTGCATGGTTGACTTGTATGGTAAGGCAGGGTTGCTAGAAGAAGCTTATCGAGTTATCAGTACAATGAAAGTTGAACCCAATGTTGTTATATGGAGTTCTTTTTTGTCAGCTTGTAAGGATCATAAGCAATTTCAGATGGCTGACAGAGTGATCAAGCAAGTGATGGAAACGGTAAAGCCAGAGAGTGATGGGGGGGTTTATTCTCTTATATCTGATTTATATGTTTTGAATGAGAAATGGGATGATGCGGAAAGAGTAAGGAAACTAATGGCTAATCAATATGTGAGGAAGAGTAGGGGCTCTAGTTTTATTAGAAGTTGAATTCTTGAAAGCAATTTTGTTTCTTCTCAAGATCTGTGTTACTCAGACTCAGAAGTATTGGGTAGGATATGTATTAAAGTTTTTCACATATTTGGAGGGTTTTTGGAGTTTCACAATATGTACGTCCAGGGTATGCATCGGACATGAATATTTGAGCATCTGGTAGACCTTGTTCAGTGCTTGTGCAGCTCATTGCAATCTAAGGCTTGCAGGAACTATCCATCAGTTTATGTGCTTTTGTCATCTCATTACTAAGCCAGAATCATGGGATCATTTCAAGTTGACAAAGGGAATCGAAGGCAAGATTTTGAAGCTGCCTTTGCTTAAGAATTATTGCGATTGATTTTGGGAGTTTTTCAGAAACCTCACAATATACTTGGACTGTTAGTTCACTAGATTCATTGATTTGACTAAAAATAAAGAGGAAGATCAAACATGTAAGTCATTATCATTTCATTCTAATAACTTTTTTGAAGTCAATTCTTTTTGCTTTTAGTTTTGTTGGAAGCATTTCATTGCCTGTAGGCTATGAATGAGGGCCTTCTTTCGGCTTCCTTCGTGTTCTGCAACTTCTATTCAAGTAATATTTTCTTCTTTACTCGATGCTTTGGTTGTTGTACCTATTTGATCAACATGCTGATTCTAGTGACAGAATTTTTTTTATTTTTGGGTTACAAAGGATGTCATGTGAGGGATTCATTTAGAGGTGTTTATGGGTTAAGTTGTTTATGGGTTAAGTTAGACCATGCCGTGATTCAGAAAAAGTTTAAATCCCTCAAGCAAGCTTGAATTGTCCATATTACTATTAAAAAATAATAATATATGTCGTAACCATTTTTTTGACAAAAAAAACGGGAATCGAACTTGAATTTTGAAATTGAAAACGGGAGTCGCCACCGACCTTTTACTAGGTGTGATCGGATCACCTTTGTTTTAATAAAACATTTCGGTTTACTAAAACGGAGTTTATGGTCTACGAACATTTGAGGAAATAGGTTCGGGAGTCGGTTACGTGCGAGGAAGGATTAGCACCCTCGCAACGCCCGAAAATCGGTACCAAATTGATTAATTGATGTCCCAATGTCGAAAGTTTTAACAAAATTGGAAAAGAATTTAGAAATTTGGGTCTTTTTGGAAATGTTTGAGTCTTCCTAGAATATTAAGACTTCCTTGTTTCGAAGGGACCAAATATCACATCCAATACATAGGACACGATAATTTTAATCCTCAACTCCAAGGTCGTCTCTTAATCCCTAATACTCATTTATTAAAATATCAAAAGGTTATTCGATCATTTGGTCAAGCAAGAGAACCGAGACCCAACACATAGGGCACGGTCCCTCAAATTTCCAAATACGGAATATTGCCTTGTTTTAAAAAAAAAAGATTTGTTTTTAGAACAAAATTGATATAAAAAATGTTTTGAAGAAACATGGTTTGAAAGTGGGAATAGGGTCATGCAATGAATAGTGATGATGCGACATAAATTATGTACAAAATACTATTATAGATAGAGTAACTATAATAATGATAAAGTTAGTATATACAAAATACAATAACAATAATAATAGTGATTAGTAGTGATCGAAAATATAATAATAATAATAATAATAATAATAATAATAATAATAATAATAATAATAGTAATAATAATAGTAATAGACAAGAACCTAGTGCAAAGCCGAATGTAGAGAAGCTCCAATTCACTCCGATCTACATGACTTATGAGCAGCTGTACCAAAAACTATATGACACGCATGTTGTTGCCCCCCATTACCTACAGCCCATACAACCCCCATACCCTAAATGGTACGATGCGAATGCGCAATGTGAATACCACGCTGGGGTTGTTGGACATTCAATTGAAAATTGTCTCGCCTTCAAGAAGCTGGTTGAGAAACTTATTCAAATGGGTGTGGTGAAAGTCAACGACACAGAGCACCCATTACCCAACCATACTAATAACGGTGTGAACATGTTGGGGGAGAAGGTACAGAAGAAAGTAAAAATGAGCGTCGATGAAATAAAAACCCCGCTGAGATGGGTTTGGAGGCAAATGATAAGCCGAGGCTTAATCACCCGACAGCCGGGGGGAGAGATTGAAAGAGCGGAGCATTATTGCGAGTTTCACGCCAAAACGGGCCATAACATTCAAGAATGCCTTGTGTTCAGGACTCTCACTCAAGGTCTCATGGACAACAAAGAGATAGAATTCTATGAAGAGATCGGAGATCTAGAAGAAGGAGAAGTTCACGCGTCAGAAGAAGGACCAGCTAGAAGGATCTACGGGGGCAATCATCCTGCAGTAGTTATATCACGACCTAGAGCGGTCGAAATCACGCCAAAGAGAGAGGCCGACATATCGAAGGAAGGGACGTCCAGGAGAGTCTATGGGGGCAACTACCCTGCAGTAGTTATATCACGACCAAGGACGAGGGAGACTGAAATATCGATCACACCGAAGATCATAATTCAAAAACCCACGACTACCCCCTACAAAGACAATAAAAAGGTACCTTGGAGCTACGATTGCAGGGTAGAAATCCCTGGAAGAGAAAATCCGGTCAATGCTACAGAAGAAGATAGAGATGGAGGCTTCTTTACAAGTAGTGGGAGACGTTACACCCCGAACACAAGTACGGTAGCAAGCAAAGGGAAAGCGGTGGCAACTGAGCGAAGAGAAGAGGAAACCATCGAGCCCGAAGCATTCGTCAACGTGCCCGTGACAGAGAGCGACGCCAGGGAGTTTTTAAAATTCCTTAAACACAGCGAATATAGTGTTGTGGAGCAGCTGCACAAACAGCCCGCTCGTATATCGGTACTGGCCTTACTCATGAGCTCAGAAGCTCATCGAAATGCGTTGATGAAAGCACTAAATGAAACATATGTCACAGGGGATATATCTGTTAATAAGTTGGACCGTCTCGTCGGTAATATAAGCGCGGACAATTTCATTTTCTTCAATGATGATGAGATACCTTCAGGAGGCATGGGATCTACAAAAGCCTTACACATAACCACGCGCTGCAAAGGGTACACGCTGCCGGGGGTGCTAGTTGATAACGGATCAGCCCTAAATGTATTGCCTCTATCCACACTGAATAGGTTACCTGTGGATAGCTCCCACATGAAGGCGTGCCATAACATTGTAAGAGCATTTGATGGAACGGAGAGAAAGGTCATGGGGAGAATTGACATACCCCTTCAAGTTGGCCCGAATACATATGAGGTAGACTTCTTGGTGATGGATATTAAACCTTCCTACAATTGCCTGCTTGGGAGACCTTGGATCCATTCGGCAGGGGCGGTACCGTCGTCACTGCACCAGAAGTTGAAATTGGTAACGGAAGGTAAATTGGTCACAATCAACGCTGAGGAAGATATCATAGCATCCGTTACTAGTGACGCTCCATACATTGAAGTAGATGAAAAGGCAATGGAATGTTCTTTCCGGTCATTGGAATTTATCAACGCAACTTTCGTTGCCGAAGGCAGCAAGATCCCTATGCCTAAAATATCCAAGTCAACGATGATGAGCCTTCAAATGACAATTGGGAAGGGAGATTTGCCCGGGAGAGGACTCGGGAGAAACCTGCAAGGAAAGACTGAGGTGCCAACGCAAAGAGAAAAACGAGACCGCTTCGGCTTAGGTTTCAAGCCAGATGCGAAACAAAGGAAGAGAGAAGAAGAGAAAAGAAGAGAGAGAAGAAAGACACGCCTGAATGAGGAAGAGATCAAGTGGGAGCCAATGACTTTCCCTCCTCTGTCCAAAACGTTTGTCTCGGGGGGAATCTTATACCCTGACCGAGGCATGGCAGCAAGAAAAGCAATGGAAGAAATGTTGGGGAGCTTAACCATCAACGCCGTATCGGAAGAAAGGTCCGAGGAAAGAGCTTTATCTGGGATTCGTCCTTATGCTCCTGGAAGCGTTTTGGACAATTGGACAATAGAAGAAATTCCTGTAACTTTTAGGAGTAATTCAGAGTAATGTTCGAAACACGCTTGTTGCTCTAAGCCTAGGGGCAATGAGAGACTCTTTGTTGAATAGGCATAAGCCCAAACGTCTTTATTTCAATAAAATGCATATTTCGAGCAAATTTTCTTTTACTCTCCATTCATAGTCATACACATAAACATCCATTCTTAGATTGTTGCTTCTGCGCCTTTCTTTGCCCTTCTGACAGGTCCCCAGATATCAATGACGTGAGCAACACTGCTATCGACTCAAGGTCCCCTTTTGAACAAGACACGGACATGGAGGATTCTCAAGACTTCGAAGATGACCAAGATCGTAACATGTCTCCTGATTTGTTAAGGATGGTAGAGCAAGGCGAAGAACAAATCCTACCCCACGAAGAGACAATAGAAATGGTGAATCTAGGAGAAGGAAAAGAGTTGAAAATTGGGACTGGTATAGCCGCAAAAACGAAGCAAGACCTCATCGAATTACTCAAAGAATTCAAGGACGTCTTTGCTTGGTCGTATCAAGATATGCCCGGGTTAAACACAGACATAGTGGTGCATCGACTCCCCATCAAGGAAGAGTGTAAACCCGTCCAGCAGAAACTTCGAAGAATGAGGCCAGATGTTTTATTAAAAGTAAAAGAGGAGGTCAGAAAACAGTTTGATGCCGGTTTCTTGCAAATGGTTAAATACTCAGAATGGGTAGCAAACATAGTGCCTGTCCCTAAGAAAGACGGAAAAGTGCGAATGTGCGTGGATTACAGGGATTTGAACAAGGCCAGTCCTAAAGATAACTTTCCACTACCCCACATTGATACACTAGTGGATAACACAGCCGGATATTCTCTTTTCTCTTTCATGGATGGCTTCTCTGGGTATAACCAGATTAAAATGCACCCCGAAGATATGGAGAAAACCACGTTCATTACCATGTGGGGGACATTCTGTTATAAAGTGATGCCTTTCGGACTAAAGAATGCAGGGGCAACATATCAAAGGGCCATGGTGACTCTCTTCCACGACATGATGCACAAGGAGATCGAAGTTTATGTAGATGACATGATCGCGAAGTCCAGAACTGAGAGAGAACATGTGCAAGTCTTGAGGAAACTATTCCTAAGATTGAGAAAATTCCAGCTGAAACTCAATCCGACCAAATGTACCTTTGGGGCTGGATCCGGAAAATTGTTGGGATTTGTAGTTAGTAAAAAGGGAATTGAAGTTGATCCTGATAAGGTGAAAGCTATCCAAGAGTTGCCGCCACCACGTACCCAAAAGGAGGTTCGAAGTTTCTTAGAAAGATTAAACTACATCGCCCGGTTTATCGCACAACTAACGGAGAAGTGTGACCCCATATTCCGCCTCCTTAGGAAACACAACTCGGGTGTATGGAACGAGGAGTGCCAGAAAGCATTTGATAAGGTCAAGCATTACTTGTCAAAAGCCCCAGTACTGGTATCGCCATGCCCAAATAAGCCACTAATATTGTATTTGTCAGTATTCGAGAACTCTATGGGATGTGTGTTAGGCCAGCATGATGAGTCAGGCAGAAAAGAAAGAGCGATATACTATCTCAGTAAAAAGTTTGCAGAATGCGAGACAAGATATTCGCCGATCGAGAAGTTATGTTGCGCTCTGGTTTGGACAACCCGGAGATTGAGACAATACATGCTATATCACACCACTTGGCTTATCTCCAAACTGGATCCTCTCAAGTTCATGATGGAGTCAACTGCACTGAACGGAAGAATGGCCCGATGGCAAATTCTGCTTTCAGAATTCGACATAATCTACGTAAATCAGAAGGCCATAAAAGGGAGTGCAATAGCGGATTTTCTAGCCAGCAGGGCGTTAGAAGATTACGAGCCATTGGACTTCGATTTCCCAAACGAAGAATTAATGTATGTGGCAGCCACTGAAGAAGAGATCCAAAAGAAAAGGCACCCGTGGAAGCTAAACTTCGACGGAGCTTCAAATGCGATGGGGAATGGAATTGGGGCAGTCCTGGTGTCCCCCAACGGAGATCACTATCCTCTTACTAGCAAGTTGGATTTTGATTGCACAAACAACATGGCCGAATACGAAGCGTGCATCCTGGGAATCCGTGCAGCCATTGAACGGAAAATTGGAACATTGGAGGTATACGGCGATTCCGCGCTAGTAATCTACCAACTGAAGGGTGAATGGGAGACAAGAGACCCCAAATTAATCAGCTATCGAAGGCTGGTTTTGGAATTAATTAAAGAGTTTGACAACGTCACTTTCTGTTACCTCCCATGAGAAGAGAACCAGATGGCCGACGCTTTAGCTACCTTGGCTTCCATGACCAAAGTAAACAAAGCAGAAGAAGTGAAGCCTATCCAAATGAGCATTTACAAGGCTCCGGCATATTGCTGCAACATCGACGAAGAAGAAGAAAGAGATAGCCACCCATGGTACCACGATGTATTACGATACGTGAAGGATCGCGAATACCCCGATCAAGCGACCGAGAATGATAAGAGAACGTTGAGAAGATTGGCCAATGATTATGTCTTGGATGGAGAAATCCTATACAAGAGAAGAAAAGATCAAGTACTGTTGAGATGCGTGGATGCGGTTGAAGCCCAGAAGATTCTCGAAGAAGTCCACGAAGGTGTCTGTGGGACTCATGCTAATGGATTTACGATGGCCAGACAAATCATGAGGTTCGGGTATTATTGGTCAACTATGGAGGGAGATTGTATCAGCTATGCCAAGAGATGCCACAAATGTCAAATCTACGGAGATAAAATTCACGTGCCTCCTTCACCCCTACACGTCATGACATCCCCTTGGCCTTTCTCTATATGGGGAATGGACGTCATCGGGCCGATCTCACCAAAAGCTGCGAACGGGCACCGATTTATCTTTGTGGTAATTGACTACTTCACCAAATGGGTAGAGGCTACTTCATACGCAAACGTCACGAAATCAGCGGTCAGCAAGTTCTTAAAAAAGGAGATCATATGTCGGTATGGGATGCCTGAAAGGATCATATCTGACAACGCACTAAACTTGAATAATAGCACGATAGCGGAGGTCTGTAGCCAATTCAAGATCAAGCATCACAACTCATCACCATATCGTCCGAAGATGAATGGTGCAGTCGAAGCAGCCAACAAGAATATCAAGAAGATCATAGGAAAGATGACTGAGACTTACAAAGATTGGCACGAGAAGCTACCGTTCGCCCTTTATGCTTACCGGACATCAGTTAGAACTTCTACCGGGGCAACTCCTTTCTCTTTAGTTTATGGAACGGAAGCGGTACTTCCGATAGAGGTTGAGATCCCCTCCCTTCGGGTCTTAGCTGAGATAAAATTGGACGAAGCAGAATGGACTCAATCTCGGTACGATCAGCTGAACCTAATTGAGGAAAAGAGGCTAAAAGCCCTTCGTCACGGACAAATGTATCAAAGGCGAATGATACGGGCTTACAACAAGAAGGTTCGCCCTAGGGAGTTCTTTGAAGGAGACCTCGTCCTGAAAAAAATTCTTCCTATACAGAAAGACTTTAGAGGAAAATGGATGCCAAATTGGGAGGGACCTTATGTAGTAAAGAAGGCCTTCTCCGGCGGAGCTCTAATCCTGACAGAAATGGATGGTAAAAGCTTGCCGAACCCTGTGAACTCAGATTCAGTCAAGAGATACTTCGCCTAAAAAAAAAAAAAAAAAAAACTGGAGAGGTCAAAGTGAAAACCCGAAAAGGGCACTTCGTGACTCAAGGGGTTTTGGATCGAAAACCCCAAAAAAAAAAAAAAAAGGGGGCGATCCAAATCATCGATTGGAGGGGATATGCGGTAGCCATCGCTATAACCAAAATTAACAAGAAGAAGAAGTGTCACGACTTGGGGGCATCAGTGAAGTCTTCTTATTCCGCCAGACCCATATCGAGTTCAAAAGGAGTCCTCAAGAAGTTTCGAGCAGGGAAACTCACGCTATGATATCTGGACACTTGTTCTTGTCTTCTTTGTAACATGTGTAGTTAAACTCACCTTGTCAAAATCTGATCTTTTGGTCAATCTATTCATTTCGAGCCTTACCCTCAATATCTCTTATGATTATACTTTTAAGCACTTTTTCATTGGAATAACGATCAATGGACCACCAGTATTCAAACTAAGAGAGTTTCGTATACTACTCTGAAAACTTCTAATTGTTACAAGAACCCAAAAGGGGAGCAATGTTCAAAACTAACCAGGTGCATGGGGCAATCGGAACCTAAATTGGTGACCCCCTAAAGAGACCAATCAAACCAAGAAAGCAGGGTGATCCATCACAAAGAGATCATCTTCATGCATTCATTCACATCTTAATCAGGGGCATCCGATTCATTCCGATCATTGCATCCTAATCATAGTAAAAAAGACCATTCTCATGTCATCCATAGCACATGTAGATAGGGGCATTTGAGTCATTTCAAGCATTACATCATCACTTTCAAAGGACAGGTTCCTCAAACAATGGTGTAACAAATTCAAAGGTGGAGCAATTTGAAGACTGATAATCTCCTAAAGGAGGCAATAGGAAATTATCTTATTACCACTGACCAGTAGTGGAATAAGCTGAAAATTGTCTATCACCACCGACCAGTAGTGGAATAGATTGAAGATTATCCAGTTGCCACTGACCAGCGGTGGAATGGGTTGAGGGTTGTTCTATTACCACTAACCAGTGTTGGAATAGATGAAAGATTATTCTATTACCACTGACCAGTAGTGAAATAGATTTAAGACTGAAGATTGAAGAGTATTCTATTACCACTGACCAGTAGTGGAATAGATTGAAGATTATTCTATTACCACTGACCAGTGGTGGAATAGATTGAAGATGGTTCAATTACCACTGACCAGTAGTGGAACAGAATGAAGATTGAAGATGGTCCTATTACCGCTGACCAGCAGTTGGAATAGATCGAAGGTTGAAGATTCTTCTATTACCACTGACCAGTAGTGGAATAGATTGAAGATTGAAGGTTGAAGGTTGAAGGTTATTCTATTACCACTAACCAGTAGTTGGAATAGATTGAAGAGTGTTCTATTACCACTGACCAGTAGTGGAATAGATCGAAGATTATCATATTACCATCGACCAGCGATGGAGTAGACTGAAGATTATCCTATTACCACTGACCAGTGTTGGAATAGGTCGAAGATTGCAAATATTATCCCCCTGAAGACTCCACAGAACAATAAAACGGATTGAAGCCGCAGTGAAATATGAAACTGCTTAACAAAGAAAAGTACCAGAGGAAAACATCTAAGAAAGGCAAGACGCAGCGAATCCCGACAGATTTGGGCCTTCTTTATGTCTTTGCTCTATTCCTGTTACACGACAATGAGCAAAGAGGGGCAGCTGTAGAAGGCCCAATCCGTCCGGGCCCTCTACTAGAACCAATTGAATAAAAAGGGAGAGGCCCGATTACAAACGGCCCAAACGGCCCATATTTTTCTGGAAATTCTAGGGTTCAGAAACCCTAAAATTTCCAGCCGCCGCAACCCATGTGCGCCCCAGCACAAGCACGCCATGCTGGCCTCCACTATCGCAGCACCACCACCACGCCCATACCTGCAAAAAAGACGAAAAACAACAAGGCCACAACGGAAAGCTATTTGTATTTGTTTATCCATTTTCACATACTGTGTTGAGGCTATAAAGCCGAAGAAAAAATGTAAAAAGAGGACCCTTCTTTTTAATTTGGAATCAGAGAAATAAAAAAACTTTTCAATCAAAAATCAGAGGAAGAGTCAGATCTAGATTTTCAAAGGTATTTCCTTTTTTTCTTTTCCTTTTTCGGGGCTTTTTATTTAACCATTATACATACATATAAGATAAAAGAATAAAAGAAGAAAAAAAGGAAGAAAAAAACTTACCTGTTGCGATTTCCGGCCACCGCGCGCGGTGGCCGGCACAGCGCCGACGGCGAAACCTACCCCCCCTTTCATTTCGAAACCTGCACACAAAAAAGGAGAGGGTTAGCCTTTTTTTCTTTGAAGAAACAGAGAAATAAAGCAAAACAAAAATTTTTTGCCTTATATAGTCGAGCAAAACGGTGCGTTTAGCACCTGTCCCAGAAACGGCCAAAACGGCGCCGTTTGGCGCGACCCGCGACCCGACCCGAATCTGCCCCAGGGTCCGCGTGTTTTTGACCGGAAGGGCTAATTGCACTTTTAGCCCTTCCGCATTTTTATAGTTTTTTAATTAGGGTTTTATTGTTTTAAAATTTGTCCCAAAAGCCCAGTTTGGTTTATAATTCGATCCCCTTTCTGTTATGCGCTTTGGCTAGGAGGTTTTATTGCGCGCGAGGTCCTTTCCCTTCGTCGCGTCTTTCAACCTGGTCCTCTCCCTTTATTTTATTTTCAAACTAACCCCAAACTATTCATTTTTGATTCAATTCGACCCCGCTTTAGTATTTTTGCAATTGTTATTATTTATTTATGTGTTGTGCATTATTATGACTACTATATTTTATTATTACTCTGCGCATATATTGTATATCATCGCTATACTTATATTATTTTTGTACATATTTTATGTCTACTATTATTATTGTTATTATATTTATTATATTTTACATTGTTCCATTGTGCATATTCCATATCATTGCTATTATCATTAAATATTATTAGTACTATGATTATTATCATTATTACTATACTTATATCATTATTATTATCATTATTACTATTACTATTATTATTACTATTATTATTATTATTATTATTATTATTATTATTATTATTATTATTATTATTATTATATATATATATTTTCGATCACTACTAATCACTATTATTATTGTTATTGTATTTTGTATATACTAACTTTATCATTATTATAGTTACTCTATCTATAATAGTATTTTGTACATAATTTATGTCGCATCATCACTATTCATTGCATGACCCTATTCCCACTTTCAAACCATGTTTCTTCAAAACATTTTTTATATCAATTTTGTTCTAAAAACAAATCTTTTTTTTTTAAAACAAGGCAATATTCCGTGTTTGGAAATTTGAGGGACCGTGCCCTATGTGTTGGGTCTCGGTTCTCTTGCTTGACCAAATGATCGAATAACCTTTTGATATTTTAATAAATGAGTATTAGGGATTAAGAGACGACCTTGGAGTTGAGGATTAAAATTATCGTGTCCTATGTATTGGATGTGATATTTGGTCCCTTCGAAACAAGGAAGTCTTAATATTCTAGGAAGACTCAAACATTTCCAAAAAGACCCAAATTTCTAAATTCTTTTCCAATTTTGTTAAAACTTTCGACATTGGGACATCAATTAATCAATTTGGTACCGATTTTCGGGCGTTGCGAGGGTGCTAATCCTTCCTCGCACGTAACCGACTCCCGAACCTATTTCCTCAAATGTTCGTAGACCATAAACTCCGTTTTAGTAAACCGAAATGTTTTATTAAAACAAAGGTGATCCGATCACACCTAGTAAAAGGTCGGTGGCGACTCCCGTTTGCAATTTCAAAATCCAAGTTCGATTCCCGTTTTTTTTGTCAAAAAAATGGTTACGACAATATATTTTTATATTTTTTATTTACACTAATTATTCCTAAACTTTGTTTAAATTACATTTCAGTCACATAACTTTCAAAAGTTACATGATCGTCGCTAACGTTACTAAATTGTTACATTTTTGTCACTCAGCCATTAACTTCTATTAAAAAATTAACATTGCACTTAATTCAAAGGATTAATAGTTAATTTGGTCCTTAAGCTATAGTTAAAACAACATTTTGATGTTTTAAAATTTTCTTAACAATGATTGTAAAAAAATAAAAAATAAAAGTCTATAAAAAGTTTTAAAATTTTCTTAACAGTTTTTCAACTATAGCTCAAGGACCAAATTAGTAACCTTTTGAATTAAAGTAAAACACGATTTGATAATGTTAGTGAATATTATGTAATTTTTAAAAGTTAAGTGATTGAAATGTAATTTTAAACAAAATTTAAGAACAATTAATATAATTTACCCTTAATTTAAATTATTATTTTTAATATTTTATTTCTAAAAGTCGGGTCGGACTCATCCGATTTTAGAAAAACTTTGTCCAAACTTCATCTAAGTCGGGTTGAATGGGTATTCTTGTCCTTTAGACAGGTCTTGTAGAATTGGAACTTGAATGTTAAGCTGTTTCACCCAAGATTCTCTTATAGATTCCTTAGGATTTGCTAGTTACTGAATCTTTTAATTTGCAATTTAAGTCTTTGATTAAGTTAATGTCGGCATCCCCGATTTCTTGCTTTCATCGCCGGTCCGGCCACCAAGTTTCGTCATCTGTATGAATTTATCCCCATAGTAGTGTAGTAAATGGAGCATTACACATATTGTAGCTAAACATTTCTTCTTACAATGAGTGATGGTATTTTGCTTGCAATATTCTCATGTAGTTTACATCTCTTCATAAAATGAGTTGCTTGCTCCCAAGTTCATTCTTCCGGTAAAGGCGATCTCCAATCCGTATATTTCAAAGCTTCTTCTTCCCCCTGGAAGCCATCATTATATCAGTTTGGTTATTGTGTTACAATATTTACATGGTAAAAGCTGTGATGTCCTGTTTCATTAGTGAAGAGCCGATTGGCAGTGAGTTCAGCAAAAACAATAAGTTCAACAGCTCTCGTTTAGAGCATATTATGCCTTGCTTAACTGGGCAGAGCCGACCATTTCCTGTTCGGAGTTCGTAATGTTATCACAGTAATTTACAGTTGACTACTCGTTTTATTGCATCTTATCTCTCTCAATATCCTTTTAGAGCATACCAAAGTAGATGATGATCGAAACTTGCGTAATCGAACTGCAGTATGTTAGTTGATTCTCTTGATGCCTTGCATATCAATTCCATTGAGGCCATCGATAAGCTTTTGGAAAGGCTGTGTAATGGGTACAGGCAGAGACTACTTGGAGTATTGTATACCTAAAAGATGCTCATATTATAACATTAGAAACACCGAACTCCGAATGCAGCCCCGAGAATTGCGGAAAACTGCTGCAAACATGAGAAGCCTAAGCTATGTTACTCGGACTCAAGTGGACTCGGGAATGAGTCTTTGTCAACATAAAGAACATTCAATTCCAAAGATAAATATAGTTTAGTTTCTACTAAAGACTTTCTATTCATATGCAAATGCAAATACATATCATAAATCGAAAAGCATCAGAAATAATAAGCACTAAAAAGAATCATACTACATTTTTTCTGGACAATGAAACCAAGCTTTCCTTGTAACGAATGGATCGCCCTCTTAATACTTCCTTTGACCTCTCAATTTGCTTGGTTTTAGTATTATACCAAACTATTCTCCCATACCAATCTCTAAGGACAAGAAGCTCACCATTGTTCTCAAAGCTCATCACAGGTTGAAACATTAGTCGATCTTCCAGGATCGGTACTTCGATCGTCAACTGCTTAATCCAAGAATCTGATACACCATACTCCTTCATCACCCATAAATCATAAACATACATATTTACTTTTTGTTTGATGATCAAAGAAAAGAAATTTTGATATTCTATAATCAGTGCATTCAGAAAGTAATTCTCCTTTTGAAAATCAGGATGATTTGGCAAATTAAGCTCTCGAAATACCTCCTCATCAAATTGAAATGACATGATCATCCTCTTAGATGACTTTAGATCTCGTCCTCCCCAGTGAAAGGCTCCATTGAAATACCCTTTACCTTGGAATGAAGTTGTCAAAACAGACCTTGGATTTACTATTTTTGTACTTCTCCATGAATTCCTATTCAAGCTATAAACTTCAACCCCTAATGAAAATAGACAACAATTGGGGTCTCTAACATTTACTACAGAGTCTAGAAGCTTTACTACTACCACTTTATAATCATTAAATTTAGGACAAAACCCAAAGCCAATACTAAGAACAAAATCATTATAAGCATGATGACATTCTGGAAGCTCCAAAATTTCTCTTGTAGAAGGATTGCAAATATATATACTCAACCTTTTATCTTCCTTCAAGAAGAAATATAAATTGTTACTCAAACAAACTAATCCATTGGTTGAACTAATCATGTATCCGGGTGATTTCCCAAATAAAATTTTGATCGACATCGAAACATCGATGCTGCTGCAATTAAGATATTGCTTAATGTACTTATAAGGACGGGATCCATAAAGTAGAAAACCAACACTACTTTTACCGTAATAATTGAGATGCATGGCGATGAAAACAGGATCTTCAATGAAATTACGCCATGATTTCTTAACGCATTTGAATCGAAGTAAACTCTTCACTGACAATCTTGATAAGATATCTATTTCGATATCGTCTGGAACTTGAAAACTTGGTGCAATCTTCACCCTTTTCACCATCTTTGTTTGCTAAAAAAAACTAGAGGTTTTCTATCAAGGTATTACCGGCGTAAACAATTTTTTTTCCTTTTTTTTTTTACCTCTTTATTTATATATATATATATATATATATATATATATATAAATTGACAACACTATTTTTATTAAATTCAAGTTAATTATAATTTTTTTTTAAGTTATACGAGAATTATTTTTTTATTTTAAAATGTCAAACAAGTAAATTTAATAAAAAGAAATTTAATAGACTTAACAATTAAATTTAAATTTTGAAATCTAAAAATGCAATTACCATAATTTAACCATTCAAAATTTGTTAGTTCCACTTTAACCTGTTCATGGGCTAGATTATCCACCCAAGCTCAAAGGCCCGTTTGAAATTTAGGAGGGTTTGGGTAAAAATATTAGACCCGAAAAATGAGCTTAGGCAAAAAAATTAGGCTCAAATGCTTGTTTTTAAGTTTATAATACTTAATATTATGTAATTTAGAACACATTAAAAAAATAAACATATACTAAATATATAATACTACTCTAATTTAAACATTAAAATAATGTTAAGATGACTATATAAAAAATTTTAATAAATAAAATTATATAAAATTATTAAATATTAAAATAATTAATATAAATACTTTTTTTAAATAAAAATAATATGGACGGGCTTAAAATAAACTTAAATTAATTTTTTACAAATATGAACAAATTTAGACAAAATTTTAAACTCATATTTCAAACCGAACCGAGCTTAGACAAATATAAAGTATGCAGCATGCCTAGACCGGCCCATAAGCTCCTCTAATTTCACTCCATGGCCTCATTTCCAAGCAGCCCAATTCAAACATGACTCCTTTATCATAATGCATCATCTCCTTGAGTTCCCCACATTCCTTAGGCTCGTGTTGCAATTCTCTACAGATTTTGATTCACTACTTGCTTCATACAACTCTGTGTTCTTTCTTGATTCATTTTTTGAAACATACTTTCCCTCCATTTCACCATGTTGGTGCACAGGATGCAACTAGGTTTCAAACTGTTAGATTTAGTAGTAAAATTTTTCTTTAGTTAATGCCCTATAGACGTAGGTTACGTCCAAACTGTGTTAACATTTTCTTGTTATTCTAATATTCCATGTTTATGTGTTTGTGTTACAAAAGGTGTGCCCACTTCACTAGCCTCACCACATTACCAGTTTTAGTTTTCACACCTCAACTCTCTCCAACTGATTCACCATTAGCAGCATAGATCCAATGCTAAAGGCCCTGCATCTTTAAAGGCTCTCCCCCAATCAAGATGAAATCACCCCATAGCCGAGCAGTCTTCTTAAATGTACAGTAAGACCACACGAGAATAGGTAAGCCATGTAACCTATTTTGCATTGTCCAAGGTTCAACGGTCGTGAACCATTCCTTCAATCACAACCAGCTTAAGCTTTCCATCGTCGTCAAACTGGATTTAGAATTACTATTTTCTTAACTTTAATGTCCAAGACTCCTTCCATTTTGATACTCTTTTTTAAGTGTTTAAAGTTTGATAATAACATCTAGGTATCCCCACCACACTTCTGCAATCTTTGTACAACTTCATCGTTGATTTGCTCCTGTTATCGCCTTCATATTTCTAATAACATTGTCAACACTCTTTTCTCAATGGGTTCTTCTCCATTCTTATTTTTGTTCACACCACCACTAGACTAACCCTTCCTATGAGTATATAATCCATCATTAGTCTCAATAACAAGCTTTTTTGTTTCTTACTTGAATATTTAAACAGTGGATGTTACGCATATTTATACTATATATTTTATTTAAGATATATAGTAAGCACCAATCATTTGTGTTCACATCATCATTCTTATTCAAAACATAATTTTTATTTATATCCTAATTATTATCTTATCTTAAAGCTTAACCAGAATTTAGTAGAAGGATTTTGATTGGTCACTAAAAGAAAATAACAAATCTAGTTAAAATAAAATAATAGTAGTAATATTTAAACATTAAAATAACATTACCTCAATAGCTGTTCTATTGGATCTTGCCAATGTGAAGTCCTAAAACCATTCTGTCTCATATCGCACGAGCATTCTGCATAAAAGCATCTCTCTCAAAAATTTATACTATTATTTAAACATTTAATTGAATTAATGTCATGAATCGATCGAACACCAATTCAATTAAAAAAATTTCTAAAAAATCATCATTTATATAAAATTATATTATTACGAGAGTAATTTATCGTTTTAAAATATTTTTATATAAAATCCCACACATAATTAGACTTGAAAACACCATAGCATTAATCTTTACCATTTGATTTAAAGTTTAATTTAATTTTATGTAAACCTTTATCAAATATATACTTTACAATGTAATTTGTTTGAACCAATATGCATGTTGAAATGGGACCCCTGCATAATTTTGTTCATGGATTTGGGTTTTGCTCTAAATTTAATGATTATAAGATGGTATATATCCTCTCATCGTGATCTATCGCCACCGAAGGCTTAGATTCACAGCTTAAGCATGAATTCATGGAATATGATTAAGATAGGTCGTAAAGCACAATATATATGGGTTCAAAAATGGAGCTTCTCATTAACTAGGACATAAAAAAAGAAAAAAGAAAAAAAAAAAGCCCAAACAAACAAACAAACTTTTAATCCATAAATTGAACTAAAACAATAGTATATGTTCTTAAACCATTTCTAATATCTCTACCTCCCTGCTAAGAGCAAATGGAACACAACTTATATAAGGTGGCCTCTACTGTAACAACAATCACCATGAATAAATATATATGATAGAGTTAACAATAACCCTTTATCTTGATCATTCCTTCCTGACTCACGAGTCAATCAAAACTCGGTTCACTTGGAGAGTGAGTCAACATCTCAAGCCACCTTGCCTTGCCTCATAATTGATGCTATTCGATCTCTATTCTCCGAAACTTAATGTTGAAATAAACAAAAGTTAAAAATTTGCTCCGTTCTGGCTCCTTACTGCGCTCCTCTCAGTTTTACTTGCAACTGCTGGTGCTGGAAAATTGCTAGTAAGAAGAATCAAAACATGGTACAAACAACCTATCCCATCTTAAATTCCATTCATTTTGATGAACAGTTGATGGATTATCATTTCTCTTACCCTGTTTCCTAGTCAGAATCAGAATCAGTATCTGGATCAGCATCAACAATGCCTGGAAATGAGTCCATAGATGAGTCACTATCCAAATGCACCATGGATGAACTACCCTTCTCGGCATTTGGAAAGGTTGATGAAGTTTTTCCAGCAACATTATCAAAACCATCAACTTTATCCACGAAAGAGAACATATCATGATTGGTATCATTTAATCTATCACTAGCAGAAAGAGGCGTCTTAGATTCTATTTCACAACCTCCAGGATTTGTTCCAACTGCAGGACTCATGACGGCTTTTGCAGAAGCTACTTCCTGAGACTTTGGAACTGATTCTTCTAAGTGCCAGGGCTGCACCACACTTTCATTTTCCGTTCTCATAAGCACATCTGCACTAGCTGCTGCTGGCTCTTGTTCCCTTACCTCTAAAACATTTGTAAATGATGAATCATTTGGTCTTGATGTTTGATCCTTCATATCCTCAACAGGAATGTTTTCATTTTCTTTTTTATTTTGATTTTCGTTTTCATTTTGTAGCCACCTGTCATATAAATCATCATCATGCGACTCAACACCACCTTGTTCTGTTCTCCACATGGAACTGAGAAACAATGTATTTTGCTTCTGACTGCCGGAGTAAATATTTTCTAGGAATCTATTGCTAGCTCCATCAGTAGACTTATGACAAGCAGAGTAGAAATCATCTAGTGGAAGAGCTCTAGGATGTATGAGCACCTCCAGTGCAAACAAAGCATAGGAACAAAATTGTGCGAGCTTCATTCCAGCTTCTTGTTTACCTGGAATAGCCATATAATTACAGTTAAACAAAATGAAGTATGGCACAAAAGTTAACAAGAATCTATATATGCAACAGACTATTGAAATGCCTGCACAATGTTTTTAACTTATTAATTATTCGACTTTAAGCTGGTTTTTTGCCCTGGCCTCAATTTGGAGTGGAGCACAATAAGCACTACAAACGACGAGTTCCAAGAGGTCATTTGAGCTGAAAATGAATTTAGTTTGTGGTTGAACCCTAAAAGGCATTGTTATATTTAGGTTAATTTCTGCTATCAGTCCCTGTACTTTGTGTAAGTTGTGGATTTAATAAATGTACTTCAATTAGGTCATTTTCAATCTCTGTACTTTTAGAATTTGAAAATTTTAGTCCTAACCAAATAATAACTATTAAATTCATTAAGTTCTGTTATTTTTAAAATTTGATGTGTCAAATATATTATCGCATGTGTAATGCTATGTCTGTTTGTTATTTTCACATTATACTCACAAAAAAAAAAAACAATTAATAGATTTAATATCTGTGGTTTGCATTAAGACTAAAATTTTGAAAGTAAAAAAATAAAACCACTAAGAATGATCCACTTGGTGAACGTAGACTAAATCTATAACTTTATATATAATATAGGACTAATGACATAATTTAATCAAACAAATTTAACTGCTACCATTGGGTCAGGACTAAAATTTCAAAATTCGAAAAGTACAGGGACTAAAATTGATCAAATTAAAGCATAGGTGCTAAATCCACAATTTACACAAAGTACAGGGTCTAATAGCAGTATTTGACCTTATATTTATTACCATCTCAAGGAAAAAAAATTGTTCTTAATGTCATTTTACTAAATGTAAAACAATGTTATCATGTAGAAACTAGTTACCTCTACGAAAAAGCTCAAGACCTTGAGATAAATATGGTGGTCGGACGCGAGCTGGAGCAAGGAACGATGTCAAGAGTGCACGTAATGATGAGAACTGGAAATCTGCCCATACTGAGGCTGATTCATGAGGCAAGAAAATGTTGCTTTCCAAATTCCCCCATCCCCTTTTACATGAATTTATGGCTGTCTTCATTAAAAGACTATCAATGCTTGATCGCCAACTCTCAGATTTTGAAGCAGCACCCTTTGAAAAATAAACATGACAATATTATATTCATTGAATACTTGACAACCATTATGAACCATAAAACTGCAGACTTCCTTTAAATCTTGTAGATATAGTTTCTCTGGAAAACATGATTAAAACAACATCATATATGTATTTAGGATGAGTTCAATAGTATTTACTATAAGACCAACCAAGTACAATTATCCAGAAAAAATAACGTAGAACAAACATTTTTCTATTGGTTGGACACTAACTATTTGTATACATATATAAAATATGAAAATAAATGTCTTCAAAAATATCTTAATATTTTGGCCAAAAAAAAAAAAGAACAAACAATCTAAAACAAACATCACAAGCAAATAGTTTAGCATAATATTATTTTGTTTCATCTAGTTTCGCTTACAATTCAATTTTATCAACTTGGTTTCTATAATCCTTAAAAGAATGGAAAAGATATACAAATATATAAGCTGTTTAACTATCTTATACTTCCAATTAGGGGGAAAAAAGGAATTTGGTCCATATTTCATGTTATGTTACTTCTTTCTCTATACAGTAAGCCTATGACAATTTATTCTCTCCATACATATGTACATATGTATACATATATATACACAAACACATGTATATATAATATATCATGCTAGCAAAGTTGTCAAATGGCAAAATTTTCTACGAATAACATACCACTGTAAGGAGGACTTCCAAAGTGTCAAGTGCAGCTATTTTTACAGTATTTGGAGTCATTTGATGGGTATTGGATTCTCCCACTTTTGGACTAGGTGCATCTTGCTTCTCCTCCAGAGATCCAGTTTTAGCACCATGCTTTCTTTTCCTATTGCTAAGCTGGGGCAAAGCTCCAGTAGCAGGACCTGTGTTTGCAGGGGATGTCTCAATATCTTCACCACCAAGAGAATTCAGATCATTAGAAGCATTCTCAATGACATCTGGTGCAAGAAATATAGCAATCCCTGGTTTAAAAGAAAAAAGGTTGCATATTAGTATTTCAGTCAAAGCTCATCTCCATGACAATAGAAGACCACTATGGTTAAAAATCAATACTTATAGTCCTAAATGACAAAAAGTACCAATCTATTCCTGTGTACCATTAGTATTCTAAAGCACTATTCCTTTAGCAAATTAGAGTGTTATATAGCAAAAAGAATTTAAAAAGACATAAATCTCCGACCTTTCACCAAGTTTTATGAACATTCAGCAAATGGAATCTTAAAAACTCTACATTCATTCATTTATCAAAAGTATTATTAATGCATTTAATGTATAGCCTCAAAGTGTTAAAAAGTTTGTTTCAAGAGATTTTTCTTTATTTCTTTTCAGAATATAGCCACAAGCCCATAAATAACCACAAGCTACTCCTAGTCTCCTACACTGCAAAGCAACAGCAGCAAATACAAAACCACCAATAAATAGCCAAATTAAATTAAAAAGAGAAGAAGAAAGCTATTAACAAGAAGAATGAGCCGAGCAAAACTGCATCAACATTGTGGAAAAAACCTTTGGTTGCCACTTGCCAGAAAAAAGTACTGCTTTAAGTTGCAAGCAGGACATAATACTCAGTACCAACTTCGTGGCAATCAGTAGGCCCTATGTAGCTAATTCTACTATACAGAAATATCATTCCAGAAACTTCAGAAAAGTATTTATCCAAAATAATGTTTTATCTCTGCCACGTTGAGACTCAATTCTTCAGACGGATTCTGATTTATTTTCATTCTTAGATTGGACAGTTTTACAAACCTATATGTAAGTTGGCACTAGAACTCAAGGGTATGCTCTTGTCCTTTCCCTCCCTTACCCAGTTTCTATTTTGAAGCATTAAAAGCACAGTCTGGAAAGAATATCTCATTTGAGCAGAGTAAAAGATCCCAGGCTCCTGGCTGAATTTTCAGAATATGGAGGGCTAAAGTTTGACATTTATCAAAAGAATTACTGGAAATGCAAATCCATGCATGACCGAAGATAGGAACTAGCTGCTAATAACCGAAAAAGAAGGGAAAGAAATAGTAATAGAGTGATGTTTAAAAGCATAGGGGGTAAATTTTATAAAGCTATTCAAAGAATTACTCCTTACCAACACCCATTGATACAAGCAACATCCTTATGATTGAATAGAGCTTTATCCTCAATTCTGGAAGAGAACATCTTTTGAAATATCTTGTAACTACCCTCACAATGTATGCAGAATGTGGTAACAGTTGCCTGAAAACAAAATCAAGATAAAAATAAAGCACATATATTTACTCAAAATTGATCATCGAAAAATTACACGACTGAAATCTATAAGAAATATATTATACAAATACATATACATAGAAAAGTGAAGAAAATATTCCAAGAATATCTACAAAAATGGAAGTTGGCAAGGAGCAAGCAGATAATTACATAAAGGAGAGACCATATGTTTTGCTAATATTAAGTTCAGAAAAGATCGGTAAGGGTTTAAAGCAAAGCATGTAGTGAATGAGGCTAACATGACTTTTCGAGAAGATAATACCTCTGGTTCTCTCATTCCACTAAGGTGCATTGCTCACAATCTCTTGCAGAATTTAAAGATATTTTGAACCTTAACAGTGTAACATCTTTAAATTGATTAGCAGTTAAGTGTTCTTTTGTACACTATATATATGCTAAGATATGACCACTTTACTTTGGCATTCTTCATAACTTGTGTGTTTGTAGACATCCAAAAACACAACTGAGAAAGATATAAGCAATTGCATTATGGAATAAGCACTGGTGCATACACAACAAACAAACAGATTGATAATCACAATAATATAGAAGATAAGAAGGTGAAACATTTTGAATATATAATTGTATTTTAAAACAGACATATTAGGAAACATGCATAGATAGACAAAGACAAAGGACATAAAAAAATGGAATTAGCTGTCATTTCAAAGTAGACATACATCATAGATGCGAGCAAAGGGTTGATGTGGTTGGTCTATACGAGGAAATTGTTCTTTTGTTCCCAATTGACTCATATAGTTTGAAAAGAGAACAACCAACGATTGCACCCAGCTTATCACAAAAAGTCTAGCAAAGAATTATGAGCAGAAAAGATAGCCTAAAGAGAAGGACCGGAGTTTATATCTCAATTGTGCTATTTTCAGTCCCTCTACTGCAATTTTAATGGTTCGATCCCTATAGTTCAGTTAAAAGTCAGATTTAAGAACAGTGATAATGATATGCTGTTAATTCAACACTGTGGTCATTTTGTTCATTACGCAGCATGTTAGCCTCAACTTTTTCTACAATGCGCAAGAAAAAGCTTTATTTTTCATTAAAAAATTACTAAACCCTTTTTAGAAATTTTCCACAAAGATAATTATTATTCAATCAAAATAATAAATTATCCTTTTATACTGTTATATTTACATAGCAAAACGTTAATCCACCTCAGCATATCAGATTATTACCAAAACACTGCATAACCCAAGTTATATGCAAATATTAACACCTCAGTTAAATTGGAAGGACTAAATTCATTAGAATTGGAGTGAAGGGACTAAATTGCCAAATTTAGTTAATAGAAGAACAAAACTCAAACTTCAGTCAAAGAGATACATATCAGAAAGAAACATAAAAAGAACACTCTCCTTTTCGCAGGTACTTTCAGTTAGATATTTAAGCAATCAACGTTAGCGCAGCAGTTTAAGGTTTGTATTTAAAGGGGAAAAAGGTAGAGCCACATATATTCTAGTATAATAAAGATTGCAAACCAGAAAAAAGACAAAAGAAAAAGGTCAAATATGCCTACTTTCTTCTAAAGAACTATAAGAACATTGTAGTAATTCAAGTAGCTCTTTGTTACCTGCGCATCCCCTTTATAATTGCAATGAGAAGCTCCAAACCATAAGCATGCAAGACCGGAAGCTCAGAACAAATTAACTCTTGTTGCACAGAAGTCATAAAGGGCAACATGGTGTGTGGCAAAGAACCATCAACTCTCAGCAGCCTCTCGACAAGAGCTAACATCGACAGAACTGGAACAGTAACCTGTTAACCAAAACATATAATGTTGCTGAAAAGCATGATTCTTATGGAGTAGTAGCTTAAAAGAAAGAAAAAAATAAGTCAGAAGAATCTTTGACTCAAACTTATAAAGCCACATTTACATATATTGCATTTTCTATTTCAGAAATAAAAGAAAACCCATGATAATACCTGAACTGGATATGAACTTGTGAGCATTTTACAGCAGCAAAACATCAGAGTAGAGATAGTTGCTGTAGGCAGCCTCTCAGAACTTGTTCCCTTAAAAGAGGCACCTCCTAAAGGTAATGGCAGATCTTTGCCAGGGGGAACCAATAATCTCCTAGCTTCATCAGATTTAGCTTCTGCAAGTTATTCAAAGTACATTCATTTACTTATTTATCTTAACAAGAAACGGTGATTTATCCATAAAGGAGTTAAATTATAGTATTATACCTTCTTCTACACCTTGAAAGGCTTCATTGAGGTGATCATTAATTGATATCAAAATTTTTTGCATCATTAATGACCAGTTATCCTTGTCTCCTTTTGCTTTGGGGAGCAATGCTAAGCAATAACCAAGTTTCTGGAGATTGAACCAGACCAAAAAATAAAATTAAAGCATGTAATGGAATTTACCCATGCTACCTTTTTTATTACCTTTTCTTTTGTATTCATGCCACAAAACAGGGGGAAAAAAACATTTTACCTTCAATGTTTTAGTACTATATTTCCCTGAAAGAATTTTTGAAGCAATAGCAGCTTCAACCTGCAAAAATTATTTTCGACCCGTACATAGTAAATTCGTTAGCAGGACGAATCTAATAATTGTATTAAGGTGCAGTTCAGTTGAAAGAAATCTTTTTATTCCTCTCTGACATCAATATGCAAATAAAACTATAACAGTTGAGATTTGATTTCTCCTATCATATTGAATCTAATGTATGAAGTATCATATATGCTCCCCATGATTTTATTGAATCTTACGAGTCATAGCATATATGCCCCTGATATATTATTTAAGATTTATCAGACAAACAATTTTTATGTATGAAGTTTCCACAATATTTCTATTCCATGCTTCTAGATTATGGTGTTAACATTGACAATTAGGATTTAGGGTTTAACAATATTGAATCATGTTGTCTACTATACTTCTCTATTGCCCAACCTTTCTCACTTCTTCCTCTTTTTCCTTCGGCACATGACTGCAGAGATTGCATGTTATCATATTTGAGCATTTTGTAACCTTATAAAGCACAAGATTAAGCCACAGAACTTAAACCAAATTATTAGTGTTTTTTAATATCCAGCTAAAGAAGCTTCTTATCTGTGGATAGCATGTTTCTTCAGCTTCTATTCTCAACTTATATGAGTTTGTATCTACATAGCACACAAGTTGACAGAGGACATGAGTTCATTCCAGACATTGTTAAATAAGATTAACATTTTTTTCCATAAATAGGTCAAACAACTAAAACTTACATATTTCTGTTCATGGCTTTGTTTCTATTACAATTTAAAGGCCCAGCAGCTTTTAAAATTTGACCCCAAAAAATTTGAACTTATTATAAACTCTTTTTAAAATTGAAAGAAAACCAGAAGTTGGCGTAGAATTCAAACATAACATGGGGAAGCAATACATTCAAGCACCCTAAAAAATATGCCATAACACCAATGTTTTCTTTTTCTAACACTTTTAACCCCCCACCCCCCAAGACTCTTTCCAGTCCCAGCAACCATAAGCTGCACCTGATATGTATCAAACACATCCGAAGCAAGTCTACAACCGACGTAGATACAACAATGATATGTAGGGAGGGGGGCAGGAGGAGATATTCATGCTCAAAGGTCTGTACATTACCAACAATTATTGAGAGTCAGAAGTTTCGTAATGCAAATAAACTTACCTTGTCATAATAGTGATGGATAGAAGCTGGAAAGAAGGCTATAAGGGCATATAATAAATTAGCTGCTCCTTCCTGTCACGACAAAAGGACAGTAAACAACACTTCAAAGCAACAAGACAAGCAAATAGAAGAATCATCATTATTTACAACTTAAGTCTGTATCCCTATGATTCCTCCCAAGTCTAAAAATGAATTTCAACTGATGTTGCCTCTATCTAAATGAAACTATAGATGCGTGTGAAAGAATAGATGAATGAATGAAAAAAATGCATTTCCATATCTTTCTGAATATGAGCTACTATCCCTTATTATAAGACTTGTTCACACATTATAATAAATATGTTCTAAACATTGTATGTTTTGAAGAAAAAGATATATCAATTGTAATAAAATCTTATCAAAGAACAAGTACAATGTTTTGAGACATTTCTATCCATACAAGCTTGGAAGGTACAGCAGGAAAAAAAAAAAAAAACCTAGAAATACACTACATACCCAAACAGCCTCCACATTATCCTCATTTAAGAGCTTCAAAACAGGTTGGACGAGCTTCCCAGCAAGCAAGTTCCCATCTTTCTTTACCTCTGGAAATCTAGCCAATCTAGTTCAGCAAAAAGAGCAGTTCTCCAATTTACAAAATGGTATGATATATATCATAGAGAACTTTGAGCATTAAAATTTGCTGTTTGGAGCAATCTCTAACACAAAACAGAGGCAGCTGAGGCAAAAGTAAACAACTTATGAAAATATAAGAGTTGGTTAGAAAAAGCTTTGGAAATTTATGGTGAAACAAAACCATATTAGGAGATCTACAGTTGTTCATAATTATGAAGAAATAGACAATGACCGGATTTTATCCAAAATGCATACAAACATCTTGACTAATTCTATGACTACAATACTCATTAAATTTTGACTTTAACCCAACTTTCAACTGTACTAAGCTTCCCTCCATTGAATAAGTAATCACCAAAATTTCTGTCAATATAATACTCAAAGCAACTGCTATCAGCATAAATATTACATGCAAAATATTTATAAAACAATGCATTGACATGCACATGAGTGCATATGCATATGTAAGTACCTGTTCAGGTTATACGTGTGTTTGTTGGCAAGAAAAACAAATATCTAACCTTATCAATAGATCTGCTAGTGAGGTACAAGAAGCAATCTTCACAAGTTGAGAGTCTGCTGGAGGCTGTTTAGAACAAAGGATATGACATGTATTGTCAAGTACATCAAAAAAGAATGTAAAGAACTGCATCAAAATATGCCTAGGTGTACGCACACACACCAAAACACATTATACATTGAAAAGAAATTCAAGCTTTCATAAAATTCGAGGAAAAGACATGATTGTTAACTACAAGAAAAATATCAAAGTTCCGGTACTCTTTGCAGCATAAGAAACAAATCATGATTCAATAGCACAAATACTACAAGCTTTATAGCTAACATGCTATCTACTGCTCATAAATGACTGAGTTAGAAAATCTAAAATGCAAGCCAAATGAAATTGGAAAAACTACTTGATTTTGATTTCTACCCATATCAATATCATACCACCTAAAGCTTTTGTCTCTATCTCTGTATAAACTAAATAGGGCACAAGTACTCACTCACATTAATCTCTTGAATAAATTCATTCAAAACTTTTCAGCCTACACACATACACAATCCTGAAACACAGAATCCCAGTATGTTTAATCTTCCAACTACTCTCTCCCTAAAAGCAGCTCAAAGTCACACATAACACATCTTGTAGATGTTTGCTAAACAGAATCATGTTAAATACATTCATCTATAACTAACAGATTATTGATGGCTACTTAAATGTTAAATTCTTTGCAAACTTATATGTGTTCTTACGCAACCAATGTAAACCAGATTTAGATCTATCCACTGGAAATACAGGATTTGATATGCATTCCCATAAAACTTAATTAACTTCACAGGGTAAAACTGCAATGCTTCATGTACAAAAACATGATTCTCAGAATCATACCAAAAAAATATGATACAAAGAATATTTAGGAAACCATACATAAATCATCATTGTTATAAACAATTACCATCTATCGTAGTAGTATGTTCATATCAGCAGTCCTTCGAAGATAAATTAAAGAAATACAAATAAAAAAATCCTACTTGCATGAAGTTTAAATAAAGTAGATAAACAAGTAGACATAAAAAACAATGTCAATACAATATTTCATATACCTGAATATGTGATAGAAGCTTGTTGAGCCAAACAGAGTAAGAAGACAAAAACCGTTGATTACTGCACTCTTGACAAGTAACCCCAAGCAAACAGATTCCAACCCAACATTTATCTGACTACAAAATTTTACATAAGATTGAATAAAATACGATTGGGGGCAACAAAGAAAATTTAGGCAGAGTTACAATTTTATCATTAACAAGAATGAACCAGAATAAAGCCAAATTACACTCTCTCTTTTTTTCTTTCATCAATAAAAGAAATCTCAAATTTTAATTCTTCAACTTTCGAAAACAGAAACTACACATTAGTAACAAAAAAACAAAGTAACAGAGTGATGCTTCATAACCCAAAGCTCAGAGCTAGAACATTATTTTATTTTCAGGGAAAAGAAAATGTGAAATAATCACAGGTCATTCATTTTAAACAGGAAAACGGAAAACATTTAAAAACTCAAAAGAAAGAATTGAAACATACCATATCGCTAGAGAGCAGCGATAACAAGCAACTGAGCCAATCATCGACGGCTGATTTCCAGGTGTTAATGAGCTTTGGATCGATGGATTGTGAGTCCAATTCCGACAAGAGACTGTGAGTTTGGAGGATGGAAACCAGGCTTGGCAGCTTAAAACAGCTGTTGTTGAGATTGAGAGGGTGGTTCTCGGCAGGAAGATATTGTCTAATCAGACTGCGAAGCATCACTGGCTTCAATCCCACATCGTACATGTTTTCTAATTGATCGAACCTTGCCATTATTCAAGAAATGGAATTGCTTTTTTTTCCTTGGTGCTAACAATAAAAATACAAAATAAGTTGTTTTTTTGTTAATAAGGGTTTAGGGTTTATGTTTGACAGAAGAAGAAAGAAAACCAAAAACCTGCAACTATCTATACAATGGCAATTAAGCCCCAAGCTTAAACTCTTTTGAAATTTTTTTATTATTAAATAATATGAAAACAAATGTATTGTTTTTATTTAAATATTATATGATATAAATAAATTGTCAACAAAATTTTTAAGTTGTTAGTGTCACACATTTAATTTTTAATTAATTTGTAAAATAATATATTTTTAATTACTCTAATTAGTATAAATTGAAATTCATTATTTGAATTGTTGAACATAATTAAAATGTAGTAATTTACGTAACAATTCAATTTATAATAGTAATAATAAATTCCAAATCATAAAATATTTTACCATGGTTAGTGTGCAATATAGTTTTACTTAATATAATTAATAAACAAAATTAACTTATATAAATTATTTTTGTCACACCCTAAATCTGACGAATCTGTTAAAATGAATAATGTTTGATAAGCACGTAGATAATATCTAAAATAAGAGATGTATACACTAGTAAAAGTGGTGAACATCTAGGTAAGTGAATGTTGAGTGTGTGTTTCTTTGTGAAGCCTCTGGTAAGGCAGTTATATTGCTAACCAGACTGATAGATCACAGTATGAAAATAAAAGTAATACCATGAGGTTTAGACTTATGGCATCTTAATATGAGTTGGAACCATTCATGGTGTAGCCTCTAGTAAGATGATGACTGGACTGGCAGAGCATGATACAGAAAATACATGTAAGACCATGAGGTTGAGACCCATAGCATCGTATGATATGAAAACACTCATGGTGTAACTTCTAGTAAAATGGAGGCTAGACAAGCAGATCACGATACATAAGAATGTATAAGTCCATGTGGCTGAGAACCATGGCATAATATGTCTGTATGTATGTTCATGGTGTAGCCTTCGATAATGTACGAATCGAAATGGCAAATCACGATACATGAACTTATACATAAATATAAGTTTATGAGGGAGAAATTCATGGCACCTTCTGTAAAAGTCCACCAGAACAATAAAGACATGATTTTGTATGCGTATTCTATTTGTTGCTTTGTTGGCGCATTTTATTGAACTCTCAAGGCATAATAAGTTAAACCGGTCTGGTAAAGAAATATTTATTCACTCTTATGGTAAGTTCTGGAAACATTCTGACTGATCTATGATAGGTATTGCTAAGATAAGGTTACGGTATGTCAAAGGTTCCTTTGGTTGAATTAAATCTGTAAAGTATTTGATTGGGGTTTTAAGGAAGTTCCTGAAATGAAGTATGTATCTATATGATAGAATGGGATATCCGCCATGAATGTAACACCCTATACCCGACCCGGTCACCAAGCCCGAATATCAGGATGTCACACCGCCGTCACACATCATAAACATTACAAATGGTCTCGTTATTAAGTAGACATCTGCCAACTTAGCTTTTGAATAATTACAAGTCACATATATTCCAGTCATCATTAAAACATGCTTAACATTCATCAAACAAACTTAAAACGAGGTACCTTTCATAAAGTATTGATTATCTTACCCCGAGTATTGATACTCATTATATGGTATCGATACCAAATTACGTTACTGACTTTCTGCACTTTCAAAAATCATGGAGGTATCGTTTTTAAAATATGAATATCTATATCTCTGCTCCAGACCATAAAAATTCAGCAGTTTAAGGCATATGATCCATTCAAAACAATAACCACTCAACATGCAACTTTTACAATATCAAGTAATCACCAAAACAACCACAACAACGGTTTAATCATCAAAAACATGTTTAGGTAAGAAAATGATATAACAAGAACAATATCCATAAATCCTCAGAACAAATAAGCTATGAAAGTAATCAAAACATTATGGCAAAGTTCATGCAACAATTCTATCACATTATTCGACGTCCATTGACTATACATACCATTCATGGCACTTCAACATAGCAAATACTCAACCCAAAACAATATTAATGAAATAATTATAACATCCATCAAAAGTGTTAGAGAAAATAAAATATCATGAAGACCACAATAAGAATCGATCAAAGTCTAACCACATCTCCTTATCCCTATAGTTCAAACAATAATATCAATATCACCTACGCAAATACTAAAGCCTAATTTAGATCACTTCCTTGGTATTTTCGCATCGCTCGTACTGCAAACGCTAAATATATGCAATAGTTTTAAAACGAGTGGGTGAGCTTAATCAAGTTGAGTGAATGTCGACAATGTATACATAATACCAAAAGTTAAACAAGAGCATGCTACAACACATTCACAACCATGTTCTAAAGAAGTCACAATAACATATTCACGCTTCATTAAATCATAAAACTAGCATATACTCTCACGTATAATTACACTCAACTCATATTCAAATAATTTATTTTAAATAATTCATTAAAACTAACAATGTATAAGTGCTTTAATAACTCACAGGTCTAGCTTATATATTTACATGCATTCACAAGTTAAATGAAAATAACTCAAACCACAATTGTATACGCATTTTTCTATGAGCACATACTAACATTTTCATGAAACTTAAATTGACTCTTTTAGCTTATTATTCATATGTTTATGTATCCATCTCACATCGTGTTATCACAATATATAAGATCACATTTAAACGATATGTAACACCCCAAACCCGGCCTAGACGTTATGGCCAAATTCGGAAATGTCACATGAAATGACTTGGAAAACTGTTGTCCTTGAATTAAAACCCTTTCCAGTTCAATTAACCTTTACTACTATTATTAATTTTAAAGCTCTCTTTCATTTAATCATTTGAAGATAAAACGTATTTGTAGTGGAAGCTTGTAAAATCATTGTGTTTAGAAACCCCATTCAAGTTATAAGTAATTAAAATCAAAAACCCAAAACCAAAGCCAAACAGTTTTAAAACAGTCCAGAGAGTCTCAAAAATATAAACTCTCAAATCATAACGCCAAACTCAAATAAAAACTAAATCAAGTAAAACAGTTTTGGCGAGTGGTCACCCTCGAGTCATCCGCTGCACCGATTCGCCTAACTCCGTGACTTAACTATACAGATTAGATAGAAAGGAGTGAGTTTGCGTAAACTCAGTGTGTAACTCCACAGAATTAAGCATGCTCACAGAAACAAAATCAGTCAATACAGATTCGGGCTTAAGCCCATTACAGATACATATGCAAATTCGGGCCTAAGCCCCTCTCAGATATAGATATAGATATGCATATCAGAATCAGAAATCAGATATCTTATATCTTACCCCCATCCTTTACACACCATCTCCTACCATCCCTACACACCATGTGGGGTTTAAAACACCCACCCAGCCCTACATACCATGTGGTACCAATGCGGCACATAACAGACATACAGTAGTCGTGCTGCCAGATATTAGGCATAATTAGCCTTTCAAAACACTTCCTCTAATATACATCATCCCACCCCAATCAAAGTAACAGAACATGCATACATAATTAATAGATAAATCATGCTTAACATGCTTTCATAAATAGATAACAAATAAACCAATATAGGCATGCTCATAACAGTACTTAGTCTAATAGAACACATAGGTTTAGGGTTTAGTAAGCCTTTACTGACCCTACGGGAGGTACATAGTCAATTAGGATAACCCGTGCGATCCTACGAAAAATTTCAGTATAATGGGCCCACATGCCAGTGTGGCTTGCCCATGTGGGACTACACGCCCAGATTGGCCTTGCCCGTGTGGATCACACAGCCTGACCCAGATATCACACGCCTATGTGGCCCATACGCCCAATTTGGTGTAGCCCGTGTGGCCCACACGGTCACAACCCTGCAATCACAGGACCGTGTCTTGCACACGGCCTGGCCATCGTCAATCACACGGTCGTGTCGTCACATACGGCCCACCATACAACCTACCACACGGCCGTGTGGCATCGACATAGGGGTTTTTCAGCTTTCATCGAATCCCGCTTTTTTGCATTTCGAGTACACACCTGGTATTATTTCGATGCGAAACCACTCCCGAGCCTCTAGAAACCTAAAAATTGACAAATTAATGCTTAGAGTCGGACTTAATTCACGAATAAATCGTAACTACGAAACCAAAATCGAAATCCAACACTTACTTTAGTACCCCAACGACTCGATTACCGCTTTGAACTAGAGATGCCTCTATTTTCCTGATTTGTCGCTGCCAAGTCACAAATTTCGTTACTAAACAGAAAAGGGAAAATCATTCTATCAATTTGAAAGAGAAACTCCCTACTCGAATAGAAATTCCATCATTACTTACCAACGCATGAAAACCGTGAGCAGAGAAATCAAAATTTGAAAATAAGAAGATGCTAATTGAAGAGAAAAGAAAATAATAGAAGATGAAAGAAGGGAATAAAGCAAAATAGACGTCAAAAATTTTTGGGAATTGAGAAGAGAGAGGAAAATTTTGAACAATATCAGGAATCCCTAAAATTTCTCACTACTAACCCACTAATAGGCACTACTCAAAAACCCAACTCCACCAAAACACTTACCCCAACTGAACCATAAATAATTACCCCTGCTAGCGCAGGGATTCAAACATAGGGCCTTCAACAAAGCAACGTCCTAACCACTCGAACCAGCAGGCTCATTCTGATATGGGATTACAAATAATATACTATAAGTCCATAGAACTAAGGTAGGGCTTAAACCCAAAAATAACATAATTTGCTAAGGACAAGGCTTGAACTTGGGACATTTTACACACACCTAGAACAATTAACCACTGAAGCAAATACATAGTTGTGTCAAATTTTCACAGAAATAAAGATAGAAATTTTGAGGCGTTACAACTCCACCTCCTTAAAAGAAATTTCGACCTTGAAATTTACCTGATCAGAATAGATGAGGGTAATGTTGATGCATCGAGTCCTCAAGTTCCCATGTGGCCTTATCGGTGCTATAATTCTGCCACAACACATTCACTAACCGAATGGACTTCCTCCTTAGAATCTTAACATCTCAATCTAGGATCAGAACCTTAACGAAATAGGCATGCTTAGCTTGCCCTTACGACCAAATCTCAGTATCTTTTTTCATGGGAAAACCTTAAGGAATACAAAGTCCCCCATATAATACTTAATCTCACACCTCTTCAGATCTGCATATGATTTTTGTCTGTCAGAAGTCACCTTCAGACGATCCAGAATTAGTTGAACCTTAGTCTCAGTCTTAGAAACTAACTCAGGGCCCAAAACTTGACGTTCGCCCAACTCAGTCTAACACAAAAGAGTACAACACTTATGACCATACAGAGCCTTGTAAGGTGCTATCTGAATACTAGCTTAGAAACTATTGTTGTAGGCGAACTCAGCTAGAGATAAGTAATCCTCCCAACTACCTCAGAAATCAATCACGTAACTACGAAGCATATCCTCCAGTATCAGAATCACCCTCTCGGGTTGACCATCGGTCTGGGGATAGAATGCAGTACTGAAGTCTAACCTTGAACCCAAAGCCTCGTGCAATTTCTTCCAGAACCGATAAGTAAAGTGATGATCTCTATCAGAAACATCGAGATAGGAACACCATGCAGTCTTACAATCTCAGAAATGTATAACTTCGCTAGCTTCTGCAGAGAGTAATCAATTCAAACCGAAATGAAATGAGTAGATTTGGTCAATCGATCCACGATGACCCAAACAGAATCCTTCTTAGTGGGTGCCAAGGGAAACCGACTAACGAAATTTATAGTCACGCATTTCTCATTTCCATAAGGGAATCTTGATTAGTTGTAATAAACCCGAAGGCAACTGATGCCCAGCTTTAACTTGTTGGCACGTCAGGCATCGAGCCACAAAATCAGTAACCTCACACTTCAAACTTGGCCAGCAGTATAACTCACGAAGGTCGCGATACATCTTATTACCGTTGAGATGCATAGCATAAGGGCTACTATGCGACTCCCTCAGAATCAGCTGCCTCAAATCCACATCTTTCGGTATACAAATCTGACTATGGAAACAGAGTACCCCATCATTATTCAGTCTAAAATTCGAAGTGCTGCCACTCTCAACCTGACGGAACCGTAAACCTAACGACTCATCCCTCAATTGTTTATCTCAAATCTGATCAATCCAAGTCGGCTTAACCTGCAACTCGGCTAACAGACTCCCATCATCAAACAGACTAAGGTGAGCAAACATCGCCCTCAAATCAGACATTGCTCTTCAGCTTAGAGCATCGGCCACCACAGTGGCCTTGCTAGGATGATACTCAATGGTACAGTCATAATCTTTGAGCAGCTCAATCCACCGACGCTGTCTAAGATTCAACTCCTTCTGAGTGAGAAGGTACTTGAGGCTTTTGTGATCGGTGTAGATAATACATCTCTCACCATACAGATAGTGCCTCCAAATTTTCAGTGCAAAGACCACAGCAGCTAACTCAAGGTCGTGCGTCAGATAGTTGGCCTTATGCATCTTAATCTGACGGGACGCATAAGCCACTACCTTGCTATCCTACATCAGAACACAACTCAATCCAATATGCAATGCATCACTGTATACTACAAACTCCCTTTTAGATCCAGGCTGTATCAGAACAAGAGCCTGAGTCAGAATAGATTTAAACTTCTCAAAGCTCAATTGCTTTGCATCAATCTATACAAAGGTACACCCTTTCACAGAAGTTTAGTTAACGGCGCAGCAATCAAAGAGAACCCCTCAACGAAACGTCGATAGTATCCTACTGATCGCCGCAAATTAGAGCTTTAAATATTTATAAAAGAATGATCAAACCTTGAGACTAACTCTGACAACGATATTAAGGCAAGTGTACCTATCGAACAGTAGTATAGCTTAGGCAAGACCGATTATCGAACCCAAAGGAACTAGAAGTATTAGTACTCATTTTCTTTTTATTATTTAGCCTTAAAGTTAGAGTGAAGATTACTTTTTAAACTAAATTGACGACAACTAAACTAAGGACACAAAGACAAGAAGACGAACTGGAAAATAACTTTGAAGAAAAACTCAGTTGATTTCGACGATACCTTCGGGAAGAGTCCACCTAGACTTCACCTATTATTTAACCCTAAACTATATGATTTCTTTTACTTAGCTTGATCCGTGAGACTCCCTAGCCTATATTAAACCCTCTCTCGAGGTGAATAACGTCTAACCCTAGGTTAATTAGTGGAACTCTTGTTCACTTATAATAACCCCTTAGGATAGCGGTAAATTGATCAATGGACTCCCATATTAGGTTTCACCCTAATCCGGCAAAATCTCATAACCCTATCTCTAGGCGATCGATCAACTCAGCTTAATTATGTTAGATCTCCTCTTAGGCAGGGTCTATTCCTCCTCCACCTAAGCACATTAGATTTGGATTAAGCAACATAATTAAGAACAAACTAAGTAATTTATCATATAACTTAAAAATCAAATAATAAAACCCATCTAGGTTTCATCCCCTTCAGGTATCTGAGGGGTTTAGTTCATAATGAATAAACAAAACATCGCAAGAGAAAAGATAAAACAAAACATAAGAAAACCCTAAAACTCCCCTGAAGGAATTAAAGGAGAATTCCGTCGTCTTGAGTATAACTCCGGCTTTTTGGGATGGATCAACTGGCTATCCTCGTGTTATTCCCTAACTTTGACCTTCTCGGCTTGGCTCCTTGGCCTCGCTTTCGCCCCCTTTCAAAGGTGGTACTTGAGGGATATATATAGGCTCTTGGAACGTGATTCTTTCTCCCTAAGTATCCTTTTTCGACTGAAATTGCTCTTTCCAGCGACAGAGGCACGGCCATGGCACACGCCCATGTGGATCGAGACCTAACTGTGTTTGGATTTCTCTTAAGGCACAACCGTGGTCTAGGTGTTCGTCGAGGCACGGCCGTGTGTGCTTTGGGCCAGGCCGTGTCAATTTCGTGCTAAGGCCCATTTATTCCGTTTTAGGCCCATTTTGTGTTCTTCTCATCCTTGGGTGCTTTCCTGAGTATAAAACATGAAAAGAAAAGATTAAAAGCACCTTTTAATGTAAAACAAGGAATAAATCATCCAAAAGCATGTTAAATGTGGGATTAAAATATGTTACTTTTACGGTTTATCACCTGCCAAACCCAGGAAGCTATGGATCTCAGATACATTCTTAGGTTGTTTCCAATCCAGTACAGCCTCAACCTTTTGAGGATCAACTCGAATCCCCTCTGTAGAAACCACATGTCCTAGAAAAGTTACTTCACGTAGCCAGAACTCACACTTCCTGAATTTAGCGTACAACTATTTCTCACGCAGAATCTGAAGCACTACTCTAAGATACTCATCATGCTCATCCTCAGTCTTAGAGTATACCAGAATATCATCGATAAAGACCACGACGAATTGATCCAGATAGGGCTGAAATTCTTGGTTCATCAGATCTATAAATGCAAGCGATGCATTCGTCAGGCCAAAAGGCATCACTAGGAACTTGTAATGCCCATAACAAATCCTAAACGTCGTCTTATACACATCCATGTTCTTAACCCTCAATTGATGATACCCTGATCGAAGATCGATCTTAGAGAATAAAGAAGCCCATCGAAACTGATCAAATAAGTCATCGATCCTCAGAACTGGATACTTATTCTTAATGGTCAGCTTGTTCAACTGTCGATAATCTATACACATCCTTATGATCCCATCCTTTTTCTTAACAAGTAGTACTGGTGCTCCCCAGGGAGACACTCACGGTCCACCAACTCCTAAAGTTAAACCTTAAGTTCTGTAAGCTCTTTTGGTGTCATACAGTAGGGAGCAATAGACACCGGAACTGTACCCGGAAGAATCTTAATCCTAAATTCCACTTCTTGATTCGGTGGTAATCCCTGTAACTTCTCAGGAAAGGCATCCAAAAAATCTCTTATAGTTCTGATATCCCCAACAGAAGAGTTCCCAGAATCAGAAACACTTACATAAGCCAAGTACGCGTCATACCCTTTTCGTGCCAATTTTTCAGCCATTAGAGCAGAGATCACGTGCGACAGATAGTCTCGACATTCACCAATCATAACCACCTCCCCATCATTCTTGGTCCTCAGAACTACCATCTTAGATGCACAGTCCAAACTGACTCGGTGCTCCACCAACTAGTCCATACCCAGAATCAGGTTAAACTCTCCAAACAGAAGTTTCATCAAATTAGCCAGAAATATCTCCCATTGTACGTCTAATGAGACATCCTTATACAGTTTACTAACCTACACCGACTGCCCCAATAAAATTATCACAATAACCTCACTGAAAGTACTCTCAACCGATAACCCCAGATTTTTGGAAACAGAACATGTTATATAGAAATGAGTAGATCCTATGCCTATCAGAGCAAAGTCAGGTACATCAAAAATAAGAAACGTACAAAGGTACATAAAAAATAAGAAATGTACCGATGATAATGTTCGGAGTATCTATGTCCTCTCGGCGACGTGCAGCATAAACTAGAGTAGGCTGCAGCGCCTCAGCCTGCTCAGTACCTCTACCCGGTGCTCTCTGTCCACGACCCGAACCGTTACCACCCCTAGCCTATCCACGGACTCTAGATGGCTACTAAACTACCTTCTGAGGCTAAACAAGACCCAGAGCCTAAGTCTAATCTGCCTAATGTAGACACTTCTTAATACGATGCTTAAGGGACCTGCATCTCAAATAAACCCCAATCAGCCTCCAACACTCGCCCGAATGGCACCAACCACAATCACTGCAAGGCTGTAACCCAACTGAAGCAATAGGAGTCCCCACTTTAACTGGCCCCTCAGATCTCACCTTTTTCTTAGGCCTCTAAACAAAACTCGAGGACTTCGAATCCCTCTTATTCTTACCCCTATCCCTATATCTATTCTAATGCTCAGTGCGTTTAACCTCTTCGGCAATCTTCGCCTTCTCCACCAGAATAAAAAACTTACGCTCCCTCTGTGGAGTAATCAAAATCCTTAGATTATCTCTCAGCCCATCCTCAGATCGAACACACCTCTCATATTCATATACCACCATACTTCGAGCATAGCGGCTTTGCCTTAGAAATTTGGCATCATACTTGACCATAGATTGGTCACCTTGCGTGAGGTTCAGAAACTCACGCCTGCGAGCATCAATATAGTTGGCTTCCACATATTTGCTCTGAAATGTAGTCTTAAAGAACTCCCAAGTCAAATGGTCAGGCTGAGTGCCCTCCTTAACTATCAACCACCACTGATATGCTTTGTCGTGAAGCAAGGAGACTGCACATTTTAATTTCTGCTCAGAGGTACAGTCTACATCATCCATAATCCTCTCGGTGGCCTCCAACAAGCACTCAGCCACATTAGGGGTGACTCCTGTGACACTCCTAAACAACTCAGCTCCATTAGACCAGAGTAGCTCAGTTACCTACCCTCGGCCCTCAGATCCAGAATTGGGTCCAGCGACCCTTTCTAATATCCTTAGCATGGCTTGGGACAGTGCATCGTTCCTGATCGTGTCTGTTGAGTCTTAATATTTATAAAGAGAATGATCGAACCCGGAAACTAACTCTAACAATGATTTAAGGCAAGTGCACCTATCAAACAGTAGTATAGCTTAGGCAAGACCGGATTGTCAAACCCAAAGGAACTAAAAATACTAATACTAACTTTCTGCTTTATTATTTAGCCTAAATATTAAGCGAATGGTTGTTTAATCTAAAATTAACTAACTACTAAGCTAAAGACACAAAGACAAAAAGAATGAATTGGGGAAATACTGTTGGGAAAACTCAGTTGATTAAGACGATACCCTAGGAAGAATCCACCTAGACTTTACTTGTTATCTAACACTGAACCAGATGATTTATTCACTTAACTTGACCCGTAGGATTCCCTAATTTATATTAATCCCTCTCTCGAGGCGACTAACGTCTAACCCTATGTTGATTAATTGAAATCTCTTTCTAATTAAAACCCTAGAATTGCATTAACTCGATCTATGGACTCCCATATTAGGTTTGACCCTAATCCAGCAGATTTTTGTCACCCTATCTCTAAGCGTGCGAGCAACTTCGCTTAACTATGCTAGATCTACTCTCAGGCAGGGACTTTTGCTCCACCACCTAAGCACATCAAACTTCAACTAATATCCCGGAAATATTAACACAAGAATTAAGCACACATAATTAAGAACAAATCAAATATTTATCATATAGTTCAGAAAACAATAACAAGATTCTTCTTAGGTTTCATCCCCTTCAGGTATCTGAAGGGTTTAGTTCATAATAATAAAAGAAAACATCTCAGAAGAAAAGATAAAACAAAACATAAGAAAACCCTAAAACCACCTGAAGGAATTGAAGGAGAGATCCTCCGTCTTGAGTATGATCTGGCTTCCTTTGAGTGATTCCTACGAACCTGACCTTTTTGGCTCGGCTCCTTGGCCTAGCTAACTGCCCCGACCTAAAGTCTGGAAGAGCCCCCACTTAGGTTATACCTAGGGTGTTTATATAGGCTTCGGAATGTGTTTTTTTCCCCCTAAGTATCCTATTCCGAGTAGAATTCCTCTTTCCTACGACAAGGATACGGCCATAGCACACGCCCGTGTAAGTCGTGGCCAGGCCGTGTTTGGACTTTTAATGAGGTACAGTCGTATGGTCTTGGGCCCAGGCCGTGTCGATTTTTACTTTAGCCCAATTTGGTCCGTTTTAGGCCCGTTTCTCGTTTTTTCATCCTCCGGTGCTTTCCTGAGTATAAAACATGAAAACAAAGGATTAAGAGCACCTTTTTACATAATTCAGGGAATAAATCATCCAAAAGTATGCTAAATGTGGGATTAAAATATGTTACTTTTACGGTTTATCAGTCCCCAGCCGAACGACTCTAAGACCTAGTCTCAGTAGCAGGTGACACAGGTGTCTCACTGGTATCCAAATTCGGCATGCTGCCCAGAGATGAGGACTCAGCTCGAGCCTCCTGTGGCCTCTACCTTGGCCTCTAATACCAAGTTCACGAATACCTCATGCGCTCATTATCTAATTTGGGTTTTATCTACATTAAAAATTTTATGAATCAGTTTCAGTTTATTATTACAAATGTTTTATGCAAAAACTATCAGAAGTTCAGTGTAGCACCCCAAACTTGGCCCAAACACCACGACCGGATCTGGTATGTCACTAAGAAAATTTTGGAAAACATGTCGTAATTTCAGAAAATATTTTTCTAAAGTTTATTCTTTTATTCGAGAGAAAAAAATAAATAGTTTATAGTTTATATAAAATATGCCTTTATGAATTAAAAACCCAAATTTAAATACATGCATTAGTTCAATAAGAATTTAGATAACTAAAAGTAATTAAAACCCAAAATAAAACAAAATATAAACTAGTGGCCCATGGCCTTATTACAACGAGATTTAAAATCCATTAAAAAACAATATAAAATAATTAACTGGAGTCTTTTTGCCAAATCTTCATATTCTTCTGCATGGCCACCTTGCGTTCCTCTCTAGCCCGGTCCGAAGCACTAGGTATCACCTGAAATGTTAATTAAAGGGTGAGTCGCGAGACTCAGTGTGCAACCTTCATGCACCACTAGATTTTGGGCCTTAGGCCCATAAAACAGATTAATAATTTCATTCATTTAAATAACAAATAATATGCAAGGCCCAACCCGTTTGCCTAGGTTTCCATCCGCTACACGCCCACGTACCAACCGCTCACACCATTGGGGATTTCTACAATCGACCCACACCACTACACGCCAAGATGGCAATCATGCTGCTCATTAACATATTATGGCCGAAGCCCTTATAACAGATCACGGCATTAGCCGCTACAACATGTAACAAATCACGGTATAAATCGCTACACATATAACGTATAACTTCCTCCTTTCATCAACCCAAACCCATGCAATCATATACAAGCAAATTACTTATAACATTTAATCAGATTATTCACTGACCTGGCGATTTGCGTTACCCTTTTTGGGCTTCCCACATTAAGTCGAGATTTCGGCTTTTATCATAACATATAAGCTTATGAACATATATTAATAATCAGTTCTAGATGGTAGGGAAGTATTACACACATGATATCACGTAGTTTTACTCTCTTAGTTAAATCCTTACTATCTGGATCTACAACCCTTAGTCTAAAACCTTGCTCAAAAGCCGGAAGAATACAAAGATTTGGGTTCCCCTACATTCAGCCAATGATTAATAAATACCCGAATTTACATGCTAAAAACAATAGATCTCCTTACCTTAGAATCCCGAAAGTAACATGATTCGAGTGTTATTGAACTCTGACTTAGAGATCTAAGCAAATGAATCCCCTTCAAATCCCGGAATGCCGCAAATGAGCGAAAACACGAGATTAGCCAACTATTTAACCATTTGGCTATAGTCTCCGAGAGCCGAAAAAGATCAAAAGAAAACCCAAATCAATACTTACCTCTATAGAAGGTTTCAGCTATCCCTTGTAGAAAGATTCGGTAATCACAGAAGAAGATTGAAGCGTAGAAGATTAGAGATCTAGGAGTTTTCGGCTTTTTAAGGAAATCCCGAAAAGATGAACTAGATGTGTTTTTCGGCTTTTAGAAGAATTGAATGAGGAGTTTTGGCTTTTAGTGAATGAGAGAAGAATAACAATAGAGATCAGAAGATTCGGCTAAAAGGAAATTTCAAAGAAAAAGAAAGAAAAAGTGAGAAAACAATGGTGATTTTCGGCTTTTAGAAGAGAAAAGATGAGAAAAGAAAACAAGTGAGATGGCCTTCAAATTTTCGGCACAGGAAGAGAAGAAAGAGTAGGGTTCCAATGCCAGAATTGATTAGCTATCCCCCCTATTTATAGAAATTTTGGCACTTACCTAACCTTGCAGATAAATCCTATCTTTTCTCCTTTATCTTAATCTACTAACTTATCTAAAAGAGACTTAATTATCTCTAACTCTTCCTTCCTTTATCAGCTTAATTATCCATATATTAAAACATGAAATAAATCCCTAAATAATAGCCTTGTGCCGTCCCCCCTAGCTCCTCTTTAAATTCTGGATTTGGCCCAAAAACATGGGCTCCAAGTGGCCAAAACTTGGACCTCCTCATTTACCAGTGACGCCAACTCCCTTCCCTCTTAGTGGCGCCATTTTGCCACTGGGCCACAAGCCCAATCTTGATATTTTTAACATAGATAACTATCTTTAAAACTTATAATGCCCAAACAGAATATTTTAACTGAGGTCTCAGCCCATTCCTGAGCCCAATTTGGACCCCTAACACTTAGATTAACACATTAAACATATCCACCCATTAAACGCATAGGCCCAAAAATTCAGGATGTTACATTCAGAATCGTTTTCAAAAGTTTCAGTCTCTAACTATTTAAGTACAGTCTCAATAAGTACTATCTATAGGGTTTCAGAATAGTTTAACTAAGTGCAAAAATACTTACAGAATCGGCGCCGGAGACTCAGTGAACTATATACTCAATCGGAATGTTTTTAAACCATTTGAAAACCAATTCTTTAAAACATATTTTGGAACCCAAAAATCCACAATAGAGTTTTTGAAACCTGGCTCTGATACCACTAAATGTAATACCTCAAATCCTGCCTAGACGTTATGGTCAAATCCGAAAATGTCACATGAAATGAGTTGAAAAATCTTTATTGTTGAATTAAAACCCTTTCCAGTTCAATTAACCTTTACTACTATTATTAATTTTAAAGCTCTCTTTCATTTAATCATTTGGAGATAAATTATATTTGTAGCAGAAGCTTGTAAAATCATTGTATTTAGAAAACGGTTCAAGTTATAAGTAATTAAAATAAAAAACCCAAAATCGAAGCCAAATAGTTTTAAAATAGTCTAGAGAGTCCCAGAAAATATAAACTCTTAAATCATAACGCCAAACTCAAATAAAAACTAAATCAAGTAAAACAGTTTTGGAGAGTGGTCACCTTCGAGCCTTCCGCTGCACCGATCCGCCTAACTCTGTGGATTATCTGTACAGATTAAACAGAAATGAGTAAGTTTAAATAAACTCAGTGTGTAATCCCACAGAATTAAGCATGCTCACAGAAACAAAATCAGTCAATACAGATTCTGGCTTAAGCCCATTATAGATACAGATGCAAATTCGGGCCTAAGCCCCTCTTAGATACAGATACATATATGCAGATCAGAATCAAAAATCAAATATTCTACCCCCATCCTCTACACATCATCTCCGACTATCCCTACACACCATGTGGGGTTTAAAACACCCACCCAGCCCTACACACCATGTAGTACCCATGCAGCACATAATAGATATAACGCAACTGTGCTGCTAGATATTAGGCATAATCAACCTTTCAGAACATTTCCTCCAATATACATTATCTCACCCCAATCAAAGTAATAGAATATGCATACAGAATAAATAGACAAATCATGCTTAACATGCTTTCATAAACAGATAAAAAATAAACCAATATAGACATACTCAAAATAGTACATCAGTCTAATAGAACACATAGGTTTAGGGTTTAGTAAGCCTTCACTGACCTTACGGGAGGTCCATAGTTGATTAGGATGACTCGTGCGATCCTACAAAAAATTTTAATGTAATGGCCACATATACCCGTGTGGCCCGCCAATGTGGGCCTACACCCTCAGATTGGCCTTACCCGTGTGAATTACACGGCCTAGCCTAGATATCACACGCCCGTGTAGGCCCACATGCCCAATTTGGAGTGGCCGTATGGCTCACACGGCCACACCTCGACCATCACACGACCGTATCTTGTGTATGGCCTAGCCTTCGTCGATCACACGATCGTGTCGTAGCACACGGCCTACCATACGACTTACTACATGATCGTGCGACATCGACAGAAGGGTTTTTTAACTTTCGTCGAATTCTATTTTTTTGCATTTTGGGTACACACATGGTATTATTTCGATGCAAAACCACTCCCGAGCCTCCAGAAACCTAAACTTTGACAAACCAACGCTTAGAGTCGAACTTAATTCATGAATAAATCGTAACTACAAAACCAATACCAAAATCCAACACTTACTCTAACACCCCGATGACTCGATTACCGCTCTGAACAAGAGATGCCCCTATTCTTCTGATTTGCCGCTGTCAAGTCACAAATTTCGTTACTAAATAGAAAAGGAAAAATCGTTCTATCGATTTAAAAGAGGAACTCCCTAGCGAACAGAAATACCATCATTACTTACCAACACACGAAAACCTTGAGTAGAGAAACCGAAATTTAAAAACAAGAAGATGCGAATTGAAGAGAAAGAAAATAATGGAAGAGGAGAGAAAGGAATAAAGTAAAATGAACATCAGAAATTTTTAGGAATTAAGAGGAGAGAGGAAAAAATTAAATAATATCAGGAATCCCTAAAATTCTTCTCTACTAACCCACTAACAGCCACTATTCAGAAACCCAACTCCACCAAAACACTTACCCTAACCTAACCAAAAATAATTACCCCCGCTAGCCCAAGGATTCGAACACAAGGCCTTCAACAAAGCAACGCCCTAACCACTCGAACTAGTAGGCTCATTCTAATATGGGATTACAAACAATTTACTATAAGCCCACAGAACTAAGGTAGGGCTTAAACCCCAAAAAAAACATAATTTGCTAAGGACAAGGCTTGAGCTTGGGACCTCTCACACAAACCCAGAACACTTAACCATTGAAGCAGATACACAGTTGTGTCAAAATTTCACAGAAATACAGATAGAAACTTTGGGGTGTTACACGATAATTTGGCACTTGAGGCTATGAAACATAAATAATATCACACCAAATGACTTGTAGAGTCGAACATATCCCAAAAAGTGAAGCATAAAGCTAACACTCTCTAACACACCAAACATGTCCTATTAAATGGAGCTTAGCTCACATTCCTTTATCTCTCCAATATGTCCCAAGGCCTCAATACCCAACAACACAATACATATAGGTGAGTACTCATAATTCTATGGCATACCAACTATATCCAACGGTTTCAAGAGATCATAAGGCCAAAATATCCACAATTACGCATTTTTAATTACTGATTTAATGCACATCATCTCTGTTCATATACATTAATTTACATCACAATTTGTACATAATGCATGCTTATTGGATTCACATTTAGTTGAAATTTAAGTGCCATAATAATGCTCATCGAAATTCCGCTCACTTCCGCAATTTAATACATATGTACTTACCAAAATTCCGCTCACTTCCGCTATATATTTACATTATTAGCATATCATTATCACTGTCATTTAGCATATATGAATACAACACAATTTCCAATAGTCATCACACATGTCTCATATCACAATATCGCATTGTAACACCCCAAACCCGTCCTAAACGTTACGAACGAATCTAACGTGTCACATCAAAGTGTCGTTTAAAAATCAGCCTTGTCGATAATAGTTCATCACTGAATTTTAAATCTTTTTTTAAAACGTTGGGGTTGCAAAATCAAAATTTGTTATTCACTTATTGGTCATATCATTTATTAATCAGGATTAAATATCGCGGAAGCTTTCCCAAAAGTAAACTTTAAAATTTGAAAATGCGTGATTTTCTTTGGAAACAGTTATTATTTTGAAAACTCGTGCTTCTTAATCTAACAGATTAACGTAAAAAGTTAAAACCAAATAAAAGTTAAAAACCTCGAATGGCCTTATTACATAAATATCTCCCTAAAAAAAATAACTTAAATAAATCTATGTATAAATCAAAATATTTGCGAACATGTGGCCATCTCCGAGTCCCTCACAGCTCCAAATCCTCTAAGGCAGGGGATTACCTGTACAGTTAAAAGAAAAGGGTGAGTTACGAGAACTCAGTGTGTAATCCCTTATCATGCAGTAACAGTCTGGGCCCAAGCCCTATTCAGTAACAGATCAGTCTGGGCTTTAGCCTTATACAGTAACAGAGTGGGTCTAAGCCCAAAATCATAATAGTGCAGAACTGAGATACAACACAACACAGTCCAGCCAACACACCACCAGTACCAACCAACACACCATATGGGGACCAAGTCAACCCACCCAGCAACACATCAATATCGCAGCGTAGCTACTAATAATAACGCAACAAAGCTACTAATAACGGTAAATGTGGCCAAACTTGTAACACCCCTAACCCCGAACCATCGCCGGAACAGGGTTACGAGGCATTACCGGACATATCAGACAATTTACAAATATAATTTTTGTTTAATATAAATTTCGGCAGCATTTCTGCTTATTATTATATAAGACCCCCTGTAAATTAAACCGTATTCATTTCAATTATAACCAATTCAACCAATTCATTTCATATATTCATTTTCTATTCTAATTACCTTCTAATCAAACTCAATCAATATAATAACAACTTAAATTTATCAAACTATTAGTTAGATTAAAATAAATATACTTCTTTCATTATAATTCTTAAACTTGTAATACTAACATTTTTAACCATTTACATTCAAAACATAATAACCTTTATACACAACCTACGTACATGCCACATTACCAAAAGGAAATATACATCACCAAGGTTTGCTGAAGTCGGGTCTGGCTTCGGATGCTGGTTCAGTATTTGACTTCTACAACCTGTGCACGGAAACAATCGTACCCTGAGTATACATATACTCAGTGGTATTACCATAATTCAAATTATAAACATAATAATCATATAATTAAATCATATAACTTTAATTTTACTAAACGAATTCAAACATAACTTTCATATAAATTTGTCTTTCTCAATATATTCATACAATTCAATTTTAGCTATTCAACAATTGAAATAATACACAATCATGTTGAGCCACTATCCATTTCTTGAACCAATGGTTCATACTTTCTATTCTCATACTCATATTCCAATCACATTTTTCAATTCATGTTCTATTTTCGCATTTCTTCCAATGGCTCAACCATTTCATTTTATTCAATTTAACCTTTTCCTTATTTACCCCTATTAACAGACTCGGACTTTAACGGATACATGGATTCCAACCCAAACACACCAGTACGGCACATTGTACCTAAAACGGTACATAGTACCTGATCAATATACGACACATAAGTGCCTGAAACGACACACGAGGTGCCTGATATGACACACGAGGTGCCTAAAATACGACACATAAAGTGCCTGATTTACAGCACATAAAGTGCCTGATCGGCAAAGCCGATAAATCCCGTACTCTTCCAAATCATATGGCATGCCAATTATATCCGACTCAGCCCGACTAGTTAATAGGGTATTTCAGTTCTCAATTTCATTTTCATTTTCATAACAAATTCAATTTCAATATCAATTACACTTTTCCATTTCAAACCACATACAATTCAATTTCAATACATATTCATCATTCAACTCAATTTCCATTCAATTCAATAAAAACACTTACCTTATAATTTACTTACCATATTCATAAATTAATCTAATATTTAATGAATAAATAAATAGTTTGAATTATAGTAATACAAACCCGAATTTGCTTGATTATTCCTCAGTAACCTTCTCATTTCCTTTGTGGGTTGATGCCTCGAGTTCCTTTTTAGCTACGAAAATAATAATAATTTACATTATTAATTACAACATTAAATTAAAATAAATAATTGAATTTTATTCAATTTCTACTCTTCCTCTTCATTCCACGTCCTTTATACAAAATTCTATTATTTACTTATAAGTTCTTTCAAAGCTGTCTACCTGAGTCAGTGTCACTAAATTATCTATACCTTGAGTTACAGAATTCTGAATTAAGATCCGTAAATTTTATATGAAACTAGACTTACATATATTCTTGCCATAAAATTTTCAGAATTTTTGATTTAGCCAATAAGTACAGTTTATTCTTTGAAATCACCCCTATTCTGTTGTCTAACAGTTCCGACCACTCTTTGCTAAAATTTAATTATCTTCTTGTACAGAATTCAAATGATGTTATAGTTTATTTCTTCTAAAACTAGACTCATTAAGGAATCTAACCATATAAATTATGTTCCCAATTTATTTTTATAAAAGTTTTAATGATTTTTCCAATTCAGAACAGAGGATCTTGAAATCACCCTGAACTAGTTTCACTAAAATTTAAATATCTCATAATACAGAACTTATTTGCTTTCTATGTTTCTTTTATATGAAAATAGACTCAATAAGCTTTAATTTCATATCTCACGCAACTTCTAATTCCACTTCTACGAGTTTTGGTGAATTTTCAAAGTTGCTCTACTGCTGCTGTCTCCAAACTGTTTTCTTATAACTTATTTTGCAATTAACTCCTAATTAAGTTTACTTATTTCTTAACTTAATTCATGCTTTGATTCTACTTAAATTCCTTCCATATTCAACTTGATTATATAATTTTCATAATAAAACCCTAATTCATAATTTCTTCCAAATTAATCCCTATAGTAGAAAACTTATAGCTTACTTTACAATTTAATCCTTTTACTAATACTAACTTAAATTTCATTCAATTTAGTCTCTAATTCATCTTTTTCTTCAACATCAACTATACTTGAAAACCAATAAACTCTCAAAATATCAACTTAGTTTCATCAAAATCTTGCTTTAAAGCTTCTAAAACATCAAAATTAGGAGAATAGAACTTGATTGACTTACCTAATTAAACTCCAAGCTTTAAAACCTCAATTTTCCCTTTTCTTTTTCTTTCTTTCTTTCCTTTCTCCTGTTTCGAAAACTTCTCTGTTCTTTTCTGTTCTTCTTTGTTTCTTTTTATTATTTCATTTATTTTATTTTATAATATAATATTATATTAATATAGTTATCTAATATTAATAATAATATATTTTAATACATAAAAATCTCAGATTTTTATGCATGTATGCCGCCTCAACTTATGCTAAATGGCATATTTGCCATTTTGATCCTTTTTATTTTCTTTTAATCTACAATTAGACTTTTACTCCTTATTCAATTTGATCCTTTTTCCTAATTATTTTAAATTAAGCTAAATTCACTAAATAAAAATCTAATTAAACACACTATTAAACTCATAATTACTCCTAATAATTATTTACTAACTCGGTTTACTAAGACGGAGGCCCGATAACACATTTTTTTTTCTGGTGCCCACGGATTTTGGGTCGTTACATTTCTCCCCCCTTAATAAATTTCGTCCTCGAAATTTACCTGAGAATAGGTGAGGATACTGTACTCTCATAGTTTCTTCCGATTCCCAAGTTGCTTCTTCCACGCTATGGCTTCTCCACAATACTTTTACCAAAGGGGCTCGTTTGTTTCTTAATTCTTTCACTTCTCGAGCTAGTATTTGAACCGGTTCTTCTTCATATGATAAATCCGGTCTAATCTCAATGTCTTCAGTAGAAATAATATGAGATGGATCCGATCGATACCTTCGTAACATGGAAACATGAAAAACATCATGAATTTTCTGTAATTCCGGAGGTAAAGCTAGTCGATAGGCAACCGATCCGATTCTTTCAATTACTTCATACGGTCCAATGTAACGAGGACTTAATTTTCCTTTGCGACTAAATCTCAAAACTTTCTTCCAAGGCGATACTTTTAAAAACACTTTATCACCTACAGAATACTCCATATCTCGTCGCTTTAGATCTGCATAAGACTTTTGTCTATCAAAAGCTACTTTCAACCTGTCTCTAATCTTTTTAACTACTTCTTCAGTCTCCTGAATTAATTCCGGTCCAACTATCTTTTTCTCATTCAACTCTGTCCAACATACCGGTGATCGACATCTTCGACCATATAATGCTTCATATGGAGCCATTTGAATACTAGATTGGTAACTATTATTATAAACAAATTCAGCTAATGGCAAGTATCATTCCCAACCTGATTCAAAGTCAATAATGCAAGCCCGAAGCATGTCTTCTAGAATTTGAATTACTCGTTCTGATTGTCCGTCGGTTTGTGGATGAAATGCAGTACTAAAATTAAGCCGAGTAACCAAAGAATCATGTAACTGTTTCCAAAATCTCGATGTAAATCGTGGATCCCGGTCGGAAATTATAGACACTGGAATACCATGCAGTCTCACAATTTCTTGAATATAAACTTCAGCAAGCTTCTGTAGAGACCAATCAGTCCTAACTGCTATGAAATGAGCAGACTTAGTAAGTCGATCAACTATCACCCAAATGGCATTCTTTTTGCTCACAGACGGTGGTAACCCCGTAACAAAATCCATAGTAATACTATCCCATTTCCATTCAGGAATACTAATAGACTGGAGTAATCCTGTCGGTACCTGATGTTCTGCCTTTACTCGTTGGCAAGTCAAACATTTACTGACATATTCAACTATATCTTTCTTCATCCCTGGCCACCAATAAAGCTCCCTTAAATTACGATACATTTTTGTTCCACCCGGATGCAACGCAAAAGTACTATCTTGTGCTTCTTGAAGAATCATCTTCTTTAATTCAGAAGTAGTTGGAACACAAATCCGATTTTGAAACCTCAAACAATCATGTTCATTAATTACTAAAACTCTCGACTGTACTATTCTGAACCATTTCTCTTTTCTTTAATAATTTGTCATCTTTCATTTGAGCTGCTCTAATCTGATCTAACATCATCTGCTTAACCCTTAACTCAGCTAACAAGCTTCCATCATCATTAACACTAAGCCGAGCAAACATTGCTCGTAATTCAATCACAGCTTTCCTACTCAATGCATCAGCTACCACATTTGCTTTTCCTGGATGACAATCTATAACACAATCATAATCTTTTAGAAGCTCGATCCACCGTCTTTGCCTTAAATTTAAATCTTTCTGTGACAGAAGATATTTGAGACTTTTATGATCTGTGTAAATGTAGCATTTCTCGCCATAAAGATAATGCCTCCAAATCTTTAAAGCAAAAATTACTGCAGCTAGCTCCAAATCGTGCGTCGGGTAATTACGTTCATGCGGCTTCAACTGTCTAGATGTATATGCAATAACCTTTCCATCTTGCATCAATACACAACCCAAACCACTCAAAGAAGCATCACTGTACACAATAAAATCTTTCCCCGACTCTGGTAATGTTAATACCGGTGCCTCTGTCAACATTTGCTTCAAAGTCTCAAAACTATTCTGGCACTGATCATCCCAGATAAAAGGAACATTCTTCTGCAGTAGTTTAGTCATTGGCATTGCTATTTTCGAGAATCCATTTACAAATCTTCGATAATATCCAGCCAAACCGAGAAAACTATGTACCTCAGACACATTCTTTGGCGCTTTCCACTGAATAATTGCTTCGATCTTCTTTGGGTCAACTCTAATCCCATCAGCAGATACCACATGTCCTAAAAATACCACTTCAGACAACCAAAATTCACATTTACTTAATTTCCCATACAACTGTTTTTCCCGCAGAATCTGTAAAACTTTTCGAAGATGCTGATCGTGTTCTGCCTCTGTCTTCGAATATACCAATATATCATCAATAAAAACCACCACAAACTGATCTAGGTACGGCTGGAAAATGCGATTCATCAGATCCATGAAAGCAGCTGGAGCGTTGGTCAATCCAAACAGCATTACCAAAAATTCATAATGGCCATGACGAGTACGGAAGGCAGTCTTAGGCACATCATTTTCCTTCACTTTCAGCTGATAATACCCGGATCTCAAATCAATTTTAGAAAATACTGAAGCTCCCTTAAGCTGATCAAACAAGTCGTCTATACGAGGCAAAGGATACCGGTTCTTGATCGTCACTTTGTTCAACTGTCGATAATCAATGCACAACCGCATAGAACCATCTTTCTTTTTAACAAACAATACTGGAGCTCCCCAAGGTGAAATACTCGGTCGGATAAAGCCTCGATCTAATAAATCCTGTAACTGCACCTTCAACTCTTTCAATTCAGTAGGCGACATTCGGTACGGAGGTATAAAAATTGGTGTTGTACCTGGATACACCTCAATAGCAAATTCAACCTCTCTATCAGGTGGTAAACCCAGTAGTTCTTCTGGAAATACATCTGGAAACTCGCATACGGTCCTAATCTGGCTGCATTGGCTTCCCACTGAATCAGAATTAATAACATATGCCAAATACGCTGAACAACCTTGCTGTAATAATTTGTTAGCTTTTATAGCTGAAATGATACGTGTCGAACCACTGGTACGGATGCCATTCACTTCAATTCTGTCCCCATTTTCTGTCTGAATACTAAACCTCTTTTTATAGCAATCCAAAACTACCCCATGTTCAGATAACCAATCCATACCCAAAATGATATCGAAATCGCCAAAAGGCATGATTAGCAAATCCACAGGAAACATTTTATCATGTATTATTAACGGGCACCTCCGGCATACTCTGTCTACTAACACTGTTTGTCCCAAAGGGCTAGACACCTCTATGAAAACTCTAGACATTTCAGATTCTAACTTCCCCGATTCAACTAATTTTAAATTAATATATGAATGTGATGAACCCGGGTCAATTAAAGCATAAATAGGCTCAGAATGCAATAAAAATATACCTGTCACGACATCATGTGCATCACCTTCTTCCCGAGTCCAAACTACGTAGGCCCTGGCTGGTGTTCTAGCTTCCGACTGCTGTGTAACTATATCACTGCCCCTTCGTACACCTCCACCTCTGGATACAGAACCACCTCTGCCCAAACCTCTGCCTCGAGCAGTAGACACTGATCTTTGAGATGTTGTAGGTGTAATATTTTTATTCTTCGGACAATCTCTAACAAAATGCTCTACCGACCCGTAACGGAAGCAGCCTCCGGTTACTTTCCAACATTCACCTAAATGTTTCTTGCCACAGTATCCGCATTCTGGAATTTCTGTATCTCTGAATGGACCTCTTACACTACCAGTAGATACCGTCGTCTGTTTTCCTCGGCTTATATCCCCTCGATCAGATTTTAAACTAGGTCTCCAACCACCTCTGAATTCTCTAGATCTTTTTGGTAGTGGATTTGAACTAGTTGCTCCTACTCGTTTCCTGGTCAATCCAACTGTTTCTGACCTTTTGTCTAGTCCCAAGACTTGCTCTACCATTTTGGCCCGCTCGATCAAATCAACAAATTCAGCAATTCGTTGGGACACTAATTGTAGTTTTATTTCATCTCTCAATCCCCGTAAAAACCGTTTACAATTATCAGCCTCTGTTGGAATATATTCTGAAGCATGCCTGCTCAATCTAGTAAACTCTCGATCATAATCCAATACTGACATATTACCCTGTTTCAACGTTAAAAACTCTTGCTTTTTCTCTTCAATATACATTTCCCCAATGTACTTCTTTTGAAATTCTTTTTGAAACAAATCCCAGGTTACCTGATCATCCGGTAAATGTCTAACAACAGATTCCCACCAGAGATATGCTTCCCCTTGTAACAATGATACGGCACATATCAGATTCTCTCGGGGGTGCAATCTAATTGTTGCAAAACTCTTTTTGTTGATTCTATCCAATTCTCAGCAGTAGACGGATCAAGACCTCTTAGTCTCGAAAACTCCGTGGCACCATATTTTCTTAATTCTTTAATCGGGGCCCGTCTAAGAGTAGGTACTAGTGTAGTAGCAGGTACAGTTTCCGCTACATGTTGTAATGCATCGGCTATAGCTCTTAACAGTTGTGAATTATCTCTTTCTCTTCCTACATTAGGAGGTTGATTATCTAGCGGATTTGCAGTAGGTGTAACAGATTCAGTTTCTTCAATTTCTCGATTTCCAGTATGCATTTCCTGTTCAACATCATACATTCTTTCGTCTGACATTTTATCTATAAAACAAAATCAAATAAATATATATCAGCATCCAAAAACCCGACTCAGCTTTGACTCAACAGTGGCATGTACTTCTAGACTCTTTGACTCACTTTTGAGCCCGATTTAGCCCGAGAATCGACTAAACCTGATAGCTCTGATACCAATAATTGTAACACCCCTAACCCCGAACCATCACCGGAACAGGGTTACAAGGCATTACCAGACATATCAGACAATTTACAAATATAATTTTTGTTTAATATAAATTTCGGCAGCATTTCTGCTTATTATTATATAAGACCCCCTGTAAATTAAACCGTATTCATTTCAATTATAACCAATTCAACCAATTCATTTCATATATTCATTTTCTATTCTAATTACCTTCTAATCAAACTCAATCAATATAATAACAACTTAAATTTATCAAACTATTAGTTAGATTAAAATAAATATACTTCTTTCATTATAATTCTTAAACTTGTAATACTAACATTTTTAACCATTTACATTCAAAACATAATAACCTTTATACACAACCTACGTACATGCCACATTACCAAAAGGAAATATACATCACCAAGGTTTGCTGAAGTCGGGTCTGGCTTCGGATGCTGGTTCAGTATTTGACTTCTACAACCTGCGCACGGAAACAATCGTACGCTGAGTATACATATACTCAGTGGTATTACCATAATTCAAATTATAAACATAATAATCATATAATTAAATCATATAACTTTAATTTTACTAAACGAATTCAAACATAACTTTCATATAAATTTGTCTTTCTCAATATACTCATACAATTCAATTTTAGCTATTCAACAATTGAAATAATACACAATCATGTTGAGCCACTATCCATTTCTTGAACCAATGGTTCATACTTTCTATTCTCATACTCATATTCCAATCACATTTTTCAATTCATGTTCTATTTTCACATTTCTTCCAATGGCTCAACCATTTCATTTTATTCAATTTAACCTTTTCCTTATTTACCCCTATTAACAGACTCGGACTTTAACGGATACACGGATTCCAACCCAAACACACCAGTATGGCACATTGTGCCTAAAACGGTACATAGTACCTGATCAATATACGACACATAAGTGCCTGAAACGACACACGAGGTGCCTGATACGACACACGAGGTGCCTGAAATACGACACATAAAGTGCCTGATTTACGACACATAAAGTGCCTGATCGGCAAAGCCGATAAATCCCGTACTCTTCCAAATCCTATGGCATGCCAATTATATCCGACTCAGCCCGACTAGTTAATAGGGTATTTCAGTTCTCAATTTCATTTTCATTTTCATAACAAATTCAATTTCAATATCAATTACACTTTTCCATTTCAAACCACATACAATTCAATTTCAATACATATTCATCATTCAACTCAATTTCCATTCAATTCAATAAAAACACTTACCTTATAATTTACTTACCATATTCATAAATTAATCTAATATTTAATGAATAAATAAATAGTTTGAATTATAGTAATACAAACCCAAATTTGCTTGATTATTCCTCAGTAACCTTCTCCTTTCCTTTGTGGGTTGATGCCTCGAGTTCCTTTTTAGCTACGAAAATAATAATAATTTACATTATTAATTACAACATTAAATTAAAATAAATAATTGAATTTTATTCAATTTCTACTCTTCCTCTTCATTCCACATCCTTTATACAAAATTCTATTATTTACTTATAAGTTCTTTCAAAGTTGTCTACCTGAGCCAGTGTCACTAAATTATCTATACCTTGAGTTACAGAATTCCGAATTAAGATCCGTAAATTTTATATGAAACTAGACTTACATATATTCTTGCCATAAAATTTTCAGAATTTTTGATTTAGCCAATAAGTACAGTTTATTCTTTGAAATCACCCCTATTCTGTTGTCTGACAGTTCCGACCACTCTTTGCTAAAATTTAATTATCTTTTTGTACAAAATTCAAATGATGTTATGGTTTATTTCTTATAAAACTAGACTCATTAAGGAATCTAACCATATAAATTATGTTCCCAAATTATTTTTATACAATGTTTAATGATTTTTCCAACTCAGAACAGAGGATCTCGAAATCACCCTGAACTAGTTTCACTAAAATTTAAATATCTCATAATACAGAACTTATTTGCTTTCTCTGTTTCTTTCATATGAAAATAGACTCAATAATATTTAATTTCATATCTCACTCAACTTCTAATTCCACTTCTACGATTTTTGGTGAATTTTCAAAGTTGCTCTACTGCTGCTGTCTCCAAACTGTTTTCTTATAACTTATTTTGCAATTAACTCCTAATTAAGTTTACTTATTTCTTAACTTAATTCATGCTTTGATTCTACTTAAATTCCTTCCATATTCAACTTGATTATATAATTTTCATAATAAAACCCTAATTCATAATTTCTTCCAAATTAATCCCTATAGTAGAAAACTTATAGCTTACTTTACAATTTAATCCTTTTACTAATTCTAACTTAAATTTCATTCAATTTAGTCTCTAATTCATCTTTTTCTTCAACATCAGCTATACTTGAAAACCAATAAACTCTCAAAATATCAACTTAGTTTCATCAAAATCTTGCTTTAAAGCTTCTAAAACATCAAAATTAGGAGAATAGAACTTGATTGACTTACCTAATTAAACTCCAAGCTTTAAAACCTCAATTTTCCCTTTTCTTTTTCTTTCTTTCTTTCCTTTCCCCTGTTTCGAAAACTTCTCTGTTCTTTTCTGTTCTTCTTTGTTTCTTTTTATTATTTCATTTACTTTTTTTATAATATAATATTATTAATATAGTTATCTAATATTAATAATAATATATTTTAATACATAAAAATCTCAGATTTTTATGCATGTATGCCGCCTCAACTTATGCTAAATGACATATTTGCCATTTTGATCCTTTTTATTTTCTTTTAATCTACAATTAGACTTTTACTCCTTATTCAATTTGATCCTTTTTCCTAATTATTTTAAATTAAGCTAAATTCACTAAATAAAAATCTAATTAAACACACTATTAAACTCATAATTACTCCTAATAATTATTTACTAACTCGGTTTACTAAGATGGAGGCCCGATAACACATTTTTTTTCTGGTGCCCACGGATTTTGGGTCGTTACAAAACTACTAAATTCAAAATACGTGGTGAAGCCACTAGAACGGTAAAAACGTGGCAGAGCCACTAGTACAGTACTTCCTCTAAACAAAAACCCAACCCCATTGCAGAATGTCGTGTCATAAATATTACATGCATGCAGTACGTCATACTCATAATCAGTCATATAAATATCATACACATATCACTTAAAATACCACTAGGGGTATAATGGTTATTTTGTCAATTAGGGGTAAAACGGTAATTTTCACCTCATAGGGGTATTTTAGTAAATCTACTCTACGAGGGTATTTCGATAATTTTACCCTTTGAGGGTATTTCGGTAATTTTACCCTTAGAAGGCATTTCAGTAATTTTACCATTCAGGGTATTTAGATAATTTTACCCTTCAAAGGTATTTCGGTAATTTTACCCTTCGAGGGTATTTCGGTACAGTTTACGACCTTTTCAAAGGCCTACCATCGTCACGAACGACTCGAATATCTTATAGGGCCAAAATAGTATAATTGGGTCCAAGGCCTACTACTCGCCCCAAGTGGGCCCACACGCTCGTGTGGCCCATTCACCCCAATTTCAGTCACGGCTATGCAAAGTTCGCAGCCCAATCCATTACTTGTCACAATCATAAATTTTACCCAGGTGGGGCCCATGAGCCCATTCCCAGCCCAACGAGGCCCATTCCAGCTTAAGCCCACGAGAACATTCGTGGCGGCCTCTACGATCTATCGCCAATGATTATGGCTCGATTTGTCCCTACGAGCATTCGCACACTCGTGAGCCCTTAGATTCCGAAGTTTCAACTTTTCGACTTTAGCCGACTCACAATTTCGTAAGGGTGTGAATACACACTTTTAACAATCATTTTTACAGAAACAACATTGGGTGTACGATTACACACCTGCTCGCGAAACTAGATAAGATCCACGCTCTCCGAATCCTATAATCCACCAACATATCGTACCAGATTTACACCAATAAGGTTAACGCATACTCTTAATCCACCACCGTTATTAACTTACCACAACCACTCACCTTAATCCACTACCATTATTAACTTACCACAACCGCTCACCTTACTCGAACTCACTGATACTAGCGCCTCCCTGCTGATCAATGGCAATTTTCTCTCCTAAAAAGATTTCGTAACAGAAGTTGTTAGAAACAATCCAATTTTCGGCCCTCAAAGAAAAAGAGAAGGGAAAATCGAAGTTTGATCATAAAGCCATAAGAGATCTAACTAATAACGAAATAATAAAGTGATAACAGTATTCCTCCCTTACCAAAGCCAATGAACAACGAATTTCAGCTGTTGTCTGACAAGAAGATTTGGCCTGAACCAAGAAGAACCAAAAAGATTTGAGATGGAGAGAGTATGAGTATTCGGCCTAGCAGAGAAAGGGAGACGAAAAATTAGAACAGAAGAAGAAATGGAAGTCAATGAGAAGGAGACTACCAATTCGGTAGAGAGAAAAGTGTGGAGAAGAAAGGAAGGCTTCAATGGAGATTTTGAATATTGGAAATAATGAATGACAGTTAAGAGAAAAGGAAAGTAGAAGAAAGAAAGACCCGAATGGTCAAAAATGTTGCACGAGATGCCACGAAAGAAATAAATCCTGAAATGAAAAAGAGAAAAACCTGAAATTATCAGAGAAAGTTCGGCACTTCTAAACTCTCACAAAGCTGAAAATGCACCCAAAATGAATGCCATAGCTGAATTTCCCCTTACTTATGCTCTCTCAATCGGCCAAGACTCCCCTCACCTCTCAACTCCTTCAAACTCTCCAGCAATTCCTCCTTGAATTGCTCCCAGCCTCCCATTCAAATTTGTCGACCAAGTCTCCAACCTTCTCTGCAGAGTTTGATTCAAAATTTACCTCTCACACCACCAAATTATAAAATAAAAGCCCCCTATTTGCATGCCATGTGATTCAAACCCCAATTCCCTTTCCATCTTAGTGACGCTACCACCATCAAGCCACATGCCCTTTTTGTGACATAGAATCACACATATTTAAACATAAGTCCTAACTACTAACAGCCAATTTCACTTAAGAGCAAAAATTAAAAATTTTTCAAGGCTCAGACTCGAACCCAGACTTCCTAAAATCCCCAAATACCCTCAAATACGTAGCCATTAAAGCACACATGAAATTTAAGCTAAATCATGCAAAATTACAAACCTTATATTTTTAGGGCGTTACAACTCTACCCCCTTAAAGAAATTTCGACCTCAAAATTTATCTGGTCAGAATAGGTGAGGGTATTATTGTCGCATCACCTCATCAGGCTCCCATGTGGCTTCTTCTGAACCGTGATTACACTAAAGCTCATTGACCAAAGGAACAAATTTTCTCCTTAATACCTTAACGTCACGATCTAGTATCTGCACCGATTCTTCCTTAAAAGTCAGATCAGGTCTAACCTCGATATCCTCCACCGGCACTATATGTGAGGGATCAGAGCAGTATCGCCTCAGCATAGAGACTAGAACACATCATATATCTAGTTTAACTCAGGAGGCAACTCAATTTGATAGGCGACCGGTCCTACACGCTTTAATATCCGATAAGGTTCGAAAACCTAGGGCTCAGTTTGCCTTTCAGTCCAAATATCAGGATCCTCTTCCATGGTGGGACCTTCAAAAAGACATAATCCTCCACTGAGTACTCTATCTCCTTATGTTTTAGACCAGCATACGACTTCTGCCTATCAGATGCTTCCGCTAACCGATCTCAGATCAATTTTACTTTTTCTTAGGTTTCAGAAACTAACTCTAGCCTCAAAACTCGCCGCTAAACAAATTTTGTCCAACAGGTAGGGGTGTGACACCTACGACCATATAAAGCCTCATACGGTGCCATCTGAATATTGGCTTGGTAGCTATTGTTATATGCGAACTCTGTTAACGGCAAGTAGTCTTCCCAACTGCCTTTGCAATCAATTACACAGCTTCTTAGCATATCCTCCAATATCTAGATCACCCTCTCCGATTGACCATCTGTCTGAGGATGGAACTCAGTACTGAAATTCAATCTTGTACCCAATGCCTCGTGTAACTTCTTCCAGAACCAATATGCGAATCTAGGATCTCTGTCAGATATGATAGAAACTTGTACACCATGCAGTCTTACAATCTCGGCCACATACAACTTAGCCAACTTTTATAATGAATAATCAGTGCGGACCGGTATAAAATAGGCAGATTTAGTCAATCAGTTTACAATAACCCATACTGAATCCTTCTTAGAAGACGTCAAGGGAAGCCCACTCACAAAATCCATAGTTACCCTTTTCCACTTCCAGAGAGGAATCTTAACTGGTTGCAGTAATCCAGAAGGTAGTTGGTGCTTAGCTTTAATTTGCTGGCATGTCAGACACTTACCCACGAAATCTGTAACCTCGCGTTTAAGCCCTGACTACCAGTATAGTTTAGGTAGATCTCGATACAACTTGTTTCCACAGGGATGCATGGCATAAGGACTGCTATGCATTTCCCATAGGATAGACTGCCTCAAATCAGAATCTCTCAGCATACAAACTCTCCCGCGAAAACATAGTACTCCCTCACTATCCAGCTTAAAATCCACAGTTTCCCCTTTCTCAACCAGTCGAAAACGAGGGACCAACGATTCATCCAACAACTACTTCTCCTTAATTTGATCAATCCAAGTCGGTCTCAATTGGAGTTCAGCCAACAGGCTACCAACCTCAAATAGGCTGAGACGAGCAAAACATTGTTCTCAGATTATATACGACCTTACGACTCAGTGCATCTGCTACTACGTTAGCTTTACCTGGATGGTACTTAATCGAGCAATCATAATCTTAAGCAACTCTATCCACATTCATTGCCTAATATTCAATTCCTTCTGAGTAAAGAGGTACTTGAGGCTTTTATGGTCGATGTAAATAATAGACTTCTCACCGTATAAATAATGCCTCCAAATCTTCAGTGCGAATACCACCGCAGCTAACTCTAAGTCGTGAGTGGAGTAATTCATCTCGTGAGGCTTCAGTTGGTGAGACGCGTATGCAACCACCTTACCCTCTTGCATCAACACACAACCCAATCCAGTGTGCGACGCATCACAGTAGACAATGAATTCCTTTTTAGACTCTGACTGCATTAACACCGGGGCTTCAGTCAGAACTCTTTTCAGTTTCTCAAAACTCTCTTGCTGCTTATCGGTCCAATTAAATGGTACCCTTTACGTAGTAACCTAGTCAGAGATGCAGCAATTAGTGAAACCCCTCCACAAAACGTCTATAATACCCAGCTAGACCCAGAAAGCTTTGAATTTCAGATACAGTCTTTGGTGGTTTCCAATCTAATACAGCTTTAATTTTTCAAGGATCAACCCTAATCCTCTTAACAGATACCACGTGACCCAGAAATGTCACTTTTCGCAACCAGAACTCACACTTGTTAAACTTAGCGTATAGCTACTTTTCCCTCAGAATTTACAAGACAATTCGAAGATGTGCATCATGATCCTCCTTAGTTCTGGAATACACCAAGATATCTTCTATAAACACCACTACAAACTGATCCAAATAGGGCTGGAATACTAGGTTCATCATATCCATGAAAGTAGTCGATGCATTTGTCAACCCAAACTGCATTACTAGGAACTCGTAGTGACCATAACGAGTTCTAAACGCAGTCTTATACACATTTGCCTCCTTAACCTTTAGTTGATGGTACCTAGATCTAAAATCTATCTTGGAGAAAATCGAAGCTCCTTACAGCTGGACAAACAGATCATCTATCATCGGTAAATGGTATTTGTTCTTAACCGTCAGTTTGTTCAGTTGACGATAATCGATACACATGCACATGGACTCATCTTTCTTCTTCACGAATAACACTGGTGCCCTCTATGTAGACACACTCGACCAATGAATCCTCGGTCTAGTAGCTCTTGAATTTGAGCCTTTAATTCCACCAGCTCCTTCAATGCCATTCGATAAGGGGCGATGGACATCGGAGCTGTTCTCGGTAGGAGCTCAATACCGAATTCGACCTCAGGGCTTGGAGGCAGCCCAGGAAACTCTTCTGGAAATACATTCAGAAACTCCTTAACAGTTCTAACATCTCCCACAGAAGGACCTTTTGAATCAGAAATGCTGACATACACTAGAAACGTCTTGCAACCTTTGCGAACCAATTCTCAGCCTTTAATACTAAGATTACATTAGACAGATAGTCTTTTCGCTCCCCTAATACAACCACCTCCTCATCCTCAGAAGACTTCAACACCATAAGCTTAGCAGCGTAATCCAAATTTGCACGATGTGTCACCAGCCAATCCATGCCCAAAATAAAATCAAATTCACCAAACGGCAGTTCCATCAAATCTGTCGGAAAGACAACCCCTTGAATCTCTAAGGGTACGTTTCTGAACAACTTATTCACCCTAACCAACTGTCTCAGTGGACTTAACACAGTCATCTTATTATCAATAATTTCAAATTGAGAACCCAGCGTCCCAGACACAGTGCATGAAACATACGAGTATGTAGACCTAATATCAATTAAAGCGGTGTATGGTACATTATAAATTATGACCGTACCAGTTATGACGTCAGGGGCGTCGCCATCCTCTCGGCGTCAAGCAGTATAGACCAAAGCTGGCTGCCTCGCCTCAGTATTACCAGCACCTCTGCCCGGTGCTCCACGACCTCGTCTCAAACCATTCCCTCATCTGGCCAGACCACGGTCTCTCGATGGCTGCTAAACACCTCTTCCCAGCTGAACATAGCCCTGACCTGCGGTTTGCATCTGAATAGGACTCAATGTACAGTTCTTGACCTGGTGGCCCATGGACCCAAATCTGAAACATGCCCCAGTTCATTTCCACCACTAACCTTAGTGAACTCCCGCAATCTGCATAAGGCTGTAGTTTAGCAGCAACAATAGGAGCCCCAGCTCGGACTGGCCCATCAAATCTACGCTTCTTCTTTGGCCCATCAAAAGAACTTGAGGGCCTAAAATCCCTCTTATTTCTACCCCAGTCTTTTTCACGGTTCTGGCGCTCTGGCTTTACATCTTCGGTAATTTTTACCTTCTCAACAAGGACAGTAAAGTCTCGTTCCCTCTGCAGAGCTATTAGCACCCGCAACTCATCTCGGAGGCCATCCTCGAAATGCACACAGCGTTCATACTCAGTTACGACTATGCCTCGAGCATACCGACTCAACTGCAGAAACTCTGCCTCATACTCTGCCATAGACTTATTCCTTTGGACTAGACTCAGAAATTTCTTCCTTCGGGCATCTACATAACTCATTCCAACATATTTTCCTTGAAAGGCTGCCTTAAAGAAGTCCCATGTCAAGCGGTCTGTAACACCCCTTACCTATGTCTGACACTGGGACGGGATACGAGGCATTACTGTGCTTAACCTTACTTGTACGTGTATTTTTGAGCTATAAAATTTCGTTCTAACTAAATACTTTTTGATTCATAGTCATAACATGCTTATTATGGGCCTATGAGACCTTAAACATACATCCGAAGGGTCTCGAGGTTCAATCGGAAACTTTAATGCTCTTAGAAAATTTTTGCCTAGACAGGGGCCACACGCCCGTGTGCCCTAAGACATGCCCGTGCTCATCACTCTTAGTCGACATTGACTTATTTCACACGGCTGAGCACACGCCCGTGTCCTTCGCACGGCCTAGACACGCCCGTTCTCCTACCCTTTGAGCTCTCTGTTTATGACATCATCAAACTCCAATTTATACACGGCCAGGGTACACACCCGTGTGTTGGCCCGTGTGACTAATCGTATTCTTGTAAATTAGTGCAGGAGACATACAACCTATCAACACACCCATATGAGTTGACCGTGTGTCTCACATAGCCTAGAAACATGCCTGTGTGTCTACCCGTGTAGACCGTTTGGGGCTATTTTCCAAGCCTTTAAGCCACCCTGAAATATAAACTCTTTCAATTCATACAAGCAATACAAAACATAGCAACAATAAACTATTTAGAACCCTTAGATTATCATTCATTCCACTCATATTTACTCAATAACTTGTACAAACATTTAACTCATAAAACTCATCAACTTTATAACATAAACTTGCCAATATTGGCCAATTCATCATGGCCATTTACAAAATGAGAGTAAAACATTAATAGCCAACCCTTTGGCCTTCAAATATGATATGACACCAAATGATCAGGTTCCTATACATGCCATACTCAAAATTATATAATTTTAGTATACCACAAGAACAGTTGATAGTGTGATCCGAGCTCTGACGTTCAATGATCCCCGAGCTAACTTGGCGAAACTACAAGAAAAGGGAAAAAAGGGGTAAGCATATAGCTTAGTAAGTTTGTATGAAATTCTAAAGCAACATAATTGCTCAAACTAAATTCATCCATCTCATGAAACAATAACAACCTAAGCATCAAATGCTTAGGCATCCTTATTCATACTTACTCACTCTTATTCTTACCCATTTCTTGATACACTATGATTTCCTAAGTTGTACTCATTCATGGTAGCTGTATCACTCAATCATTTAACTTAGCACATATCCTAATATGAACATAAACTCATTTCTTCATCATTCTTATCAGGAATGAAACTCAAGATCATCCATAAACGGATTTGGTTCTATACCATTTCACATACTTAACACTTTTACCTATGAACGAATCAGAATATCGTAGGGTATTCAAACTCATCAATCATAAATTTTGATGCCAGTGCCACATCTTAGATATGGTCTTACATGGGATCACCTCTTGATGCCGATGCCATATCCCGGATATGGTCTTACACGGTATCTCATAGCTCGATGTCGATGCCATGTCCCAGACATGGTCTTATACGAGATCGGTCTTATACGAGATCGTACATGAATATCGATGCAATATCCCAAACATGGTCTTATATGAGACCTTCCCTTGGTGCCGAGGCCATATCTCAGACATGGTCTTATACGGGACCTTCTTTATATAATGCCAAAACATGAGTCACCTCACTATTCTGAATCTTTATACAAGATTTCGCATAACTTATTTTCACCATTTTCTCATCGAGGATTCAACATTCGATTTTTACAACAATGACATACATCATCATAATATTAATTAATTTCAATTACCAAAGCATTATAAAGCTTTAACTTCATACAAACTTACCTCAAATATCAAAATGTATATCGATGCTTGATTTAGTCCTCGATTTTGTTCTTGCCTCGGTTTCAATTCGGACTTCATGTTTCTTGATATATAATAACAATTTCACTTGTTAAATATACACATTGACTAAACCGACTCATAAATCATATTTTGGAAAATTTATGATTTTGCCCCTAAAATTTTACATAATTACACTTTTGCCCCTAGGCTCGTAGAATGATTTTCATTCAACTTTCTTATATTTCAAGCCTAGCCGAATCATATTATTAACTATAGAAACCTTCAATTTCTACTATTTCACTCATGTAGGACCATTTTTATAACTTTTACATGTGGCCCTTTTATGCATTTTTCATGAAAATCACTTAGAAAAATATGTTCATACATCAAACTTTCATATTCCTCCATAAAACATCAAAATACATGCATGTCACACATGGGTAAATTTTTGAACATGAATCCTAGCTCAAAATATAGCTAGAAATAGCTAAACCGAGCTATGAGGGTCAAAAAATATGAAAAATATTAAAAACGGGGCTAAGATGCACTTACTATCAAGCTTGGAAGTTGAAGAAACCCTAGCTATGGAGAACTTGAGAATTTTGACTATGGTGAAGAAGATGGACAAAAATATTGGCTTATTTTCCCTTTTAATTCTTTTATTATTAATGGTCATTTCTTGATATTTTTCCTTCCCATGTCCATTTTTATCCATCATCAAATATAATGGTCTAATTACTAAATAAGCACCTCTAGTAATTTTCATAATTCTATTTCATACTTAAATATTCTAGCATCTCATATTTTCCATTCTTTGCAATTTAGTCCTAATGGACAATTTAATCACTAATTAATAAAATTTCTTCATGAGATTTTTACAAAATCATGAAATCATCTCATAAACCTTATAAAAACCATAAAACTCATATTTCTACTTCAGATTTATGGTCTCGCACTACTATTCCAACTAGGCCATAAGTCGGGCTATTATACGGTCGACCTGCGTGTCTTCTCTCATAGTGAGCCACCATTGGTATGCCTCGTCCCGCAGTAAGGACACTGCTCCCTTTAGTTTCTATTCCACAGTACAGTTAAGGTCATCCGTTATTCGCTCGGTAGCCTCTAACCAATATTCTGCCATATTCGGGGCTACACCAAAAACGCCCTTGAAGATTTTCACTCCATTATACCAGAGTCGCTCGAAAATTGAACCTCGGCCCACTGATCCAGTACTTGCTCCAGCAACCCTTTCAAGAACACGCAACATTACTTGAGATAGAGCATCATCCCCGAATGCTCGGTAATAAGACCCTGTCTCAGTTGCTGCTGAGGCTGGTGGCTCCTTAGCAGGTATGTGCCCCGATGTTGAAGACCCAGCCCTAGCACCTCAGCCCCTACCGCGGCTTCGTGTACCCCTTCTGCAAGTACCTCTTGTGCTCATATCGATATAGCATTTTTATCTATTTTAAAAGTCTTATGAATTAGTTCATAATTTCAGTAATTAATAACGAATATGATAAACAGTAATTAGGGTTGTTTCCGCATATCGATGCCTCACTACAATTTTCAGTCTTCTATAGTCTCAGTTTACTTTAACTGAAGAGTTTCAATAAAACATTACTATCTATAATAGTTTTCTCAGTATAACATTTGAATCTATAACAATAAACAGTGTCAGAGAACTTACAGATTTGGATCTACAACCTTTCTTTCCAAACCAAAATTTAGACAATTTTAAGAAAAAATTCAAAAACCCATTCCACAGTCGAGTTTTGTAACCTAGCTCTAATATCACTAAATGTAACACCCCAAACTCGACCTAGACATTACGACTGGATCTGGCGTGTCATATCGAAGTGTCGTTTGAAAACCGGCCTTGTCGATAATAGTTCATCACTGAATTTTAAATCTTTTTTGAAAACGTTGGGGTTGTAAAATCAAAACTTGCTATTCGATTATTGGTCATATCATTTATTAATCAGGATTAAATATCGTGGAAGCTTTCCCAAAAGTAAAGTTTAAAATTTGAAAATGCGTGATTTTATTTGGAAACAATTATTATTTTGAAAACCCTTGTTTTGTAATCTAACATGTTAACGTAAAAAGTTAAAACCAAATAAAAGTTAAAAACCTCGAATGGCCTTATTACATAAATATCCTCCCAAAATAAATAACTTAAAGAAATCTATGTATAAATCAAAATACTTATGAACTTGTGGCCACCTCCAAGTCTCTCACAGTTCCAAATCCTCTAAGGCTGGGGATTACCTGTATAGTTAAAAGAAAAAGGTGAGTTACGAGAACTCAGTGTGTAATCCCCTATCATGTAGTAACAGTCTGGGCTCAAGCCCTATTAGTAACAGATCAGTCTGGGCTATAGCTTTATACAGTAAAAGAGTGGGTCTAAGCCCAAAATCATAACAGTGCAGAACAGAGATGCAACCCAACCCAGTTTAACCAATACACCACCCGTACCAACCAACACATCATGTGGGGACCAAGTCAACCCACCCAGCAACACACCAATATCACAGCATAGCTGCTAATAATAACGCAACAAAGTTGCTAATAATGGTAAACGTAGCCGAGCCACTAAATTTAGAATACGTGGCGAAGCCATTAGAACGGTAAAAAAATGGCAGAGCCACTAGTACAGTACTTCCTCCAAATCAGAAACCCAACCCTAATGCAAAATGTCATGTCATAAATATTACATGTATGCAGTACGTCATACTCATAATCAGTCATATAAATATCATACACACATCACTTAAACTACCATTAGGGGTATAATGGTCATTTTGTCAGTTAGGGGTAAAACGGTAATTTTCACTCCTCAGGGGTATTTTAGTAAATCTATTCTACGAGGGTATTTCGATAATTTTACCCTTTGAGAATATTTTGGTAATTTACCCTTTGAGGGTATTTCAGTAATTTTACCCTTTGAGGGTATTTCAGTACAATTACACACTTGTTCACGAAACTAGATAAGATCCACGCTCTCCGAATCCTATAATCCATCAACATATCGTATCAGATTTACACCAATAAGGTTAACACATACTCTTAATCCACCACCGTTATTAACTTACCACAACCACTCACCTTGCTCGAACTCACCGATACTAGCGCCTCCCTGCTGATCAAGGGCAATTTCCCCTCCTAATAAGATTTGGTGTAGCAGAAGTTGTTAGAAACAATCCAACATTCGGCCCCCAGAGAAAAAGAGAAGGGAAAACCAAAGTTTGATCATAATGCCATAAGAGATCTAACTAATAACGAAATAATAAAGTGATAACAATATTCCTCCATTACCAAAACCAATGAACAATGAATTTCAGCAGTTGTCTGACAAGAAGATTCGGCCCGAACCAAGAAGAACCAAAAAGATTTGAGAGGGGAGAGTATAAGTATTCGGCCTAGCAGAGAAAGGGAGACAAAAAATTAGAACAGAAGAAGAAATGGAAGTCAAAGAGAAGGAGACTACCAATTCGGTAGAGAGAAATAATGAATGACAGTTGAGAGAAAAAGAAAGTAGACGAAAGAAAGACCCGAATGGTCAAAAATGTTGCACGAGATGCCACGAAAGAAATAAATCTAGAAATGAAAAAGAGAAAATCCTGAAATTATCAGAGAAAGTTCGGCACTTCTAAACTCTCACAAAGCCGAAAATGCACCCAAAATGAATGCCATAGCTGAATTTCCCCTTACTCATGCTCTCCCAATTGGCCAAGACTCCCCTCACCTCCCAACTCCTTCAAACTCTCTACCAATTTCTCTTTGAATTGCTCCCAGCCTCCCATTCAAATTTGTTGACCAAGCCTCCAACCTCCTCTGCAGAGTTTGATTCAAACTCTACCTCTTACACCACCAAATCATAAAATAAAAGCCCCCTATTTGCATGCCATGGGATTCGAACCCGAATTCCCTTGCCATCTTAGTGACGCCACTACCATCAAGCCACATGCCCTTTTTGTGACATAGAATCACACATATTTAAACATAAGTCCTAACTGCTAACAACCAATTTCACTTAAGAGCAAAAACTAAAAATTTTCCAAGGCTCAAACTCGAACTCAGGCTTCCTAAAAACCCCCAAATACCCTCAAATACTTAGCCATTGAAGCATACATGGAATTTAAGTCAAATCATGCAAAATTACAAACCCTACATTTTTGGGGTGTTACACGCATCATAATAATCAATCCATAATTATTCACATAATCACATAATTTGCCAAAATAAAGTAAGGGAAATAGAAAGCTTACACTTGAAACTTAGGATAACGGTTTAGGTTATTCCTGAGCTCCCAATTAACACTATGAATCATGTCTACAAGTAGCGATTCTAAACATTCACTGTTCACTCTTTAGCCTAATTACTGAAAGTTTAAACTAGCTTTCCCTAGCCTTTATCTTTACTCATTGAAGGTCCTAACGATTTTGAAGCTTCAACAAGGTAAATCACACAACAACACAATCAACAACCAGCCAAAGACTCACTTCAAACAATCAAAATACAAGCCTAAGCTAAATTCTCATGTAATCGAAACCTTTGACATAGCAAACTTGAATTTTGATTATCTCAATCTGTACTTAATCTTTTTGCCTAAATCTGATTTCGTTCATCTAATTGTTCACCTACGATTGATTCTGAACCTTTAAACTACTTAAAACTACCCAATTCATGGTATCAAAATTTTCGACATGTTTATGGTAATTTAAAAAAACCATTAAAATGTTGAAAATCTTCAATGAAACTTTAAAGTAAGTTTAGAAATTTTCTAATCATGTCAAAACTAATTGAAAAAAATACTTTGAAACCATGTTTTTACCCAAAATCCTGAAATCCACTATTAACGACCCAATTTTAGGCTTTTATTTAAAACATGTGATTTAATAGCTAAAACTCGATTTAAAGGATCAAATAACATAAAAAACTAATAAGGAATCAAATTGTTACCTTAGTTGACGAAAAATCGAACGTTTGGTAGAAAACCCGAAAAACCCAAAAATTTAACAATGGAGAAATCTATGGTGATCTTGGATGTTTTTTTTGGAATACTATAGAGATTTATGGCTCGGGGAATGATAGAAATCTAAGGAATTAAGTTTGAGAATCAAAATTGGATGAGAGGAGCTTTGGAATGCAATGGATGACAAAATAAAAATATAGAGAAGAGACTAATATGGGGTTTATAAAAATGAAGGGGGAAAATAGGGTAAAAATTAAAATTTGATTTAATTGCCTTTTAAAAACTCATAATTTAGACACTTTTACAAATCAGTCCTTATTTCAAAATTGAAAGTCTTTTGAATATTATTTTCAAAAATTATTTTAATTTTGAAAAAGCCATAGACAAAAATAATTTCGGGTTGCCACAATTCAAAGTTTTCGAGCCAAAATTCCTAATTTACCCTCAAAACTTTTAGGCCCAATTTTGGGGTATGACAATGACAATTTGTTAGTATTGAAATTGGACATATTTGTAGTTATGAAACCTAAAAAATTGTTAGTGTGAATTCGTCTGCGTTATGTAAGGGTTGAATATGTGTCATTTGGAATCCATCATATTTGAGTTGCATTAAGCCCTCTTCTAAAATTACATGAAATTTGAGTTATTATTATTTTGAGTATTTGGAGCCCTGTGATAGAGTGGTAAAAAATTTATCAAAATGGTCTGTATAAAAGGTTATCAGTGTGAGTTGGTATGATATCAAGCTTGGTCATGATGTGATAGGTAGTTGAGAATGAATGGATAAGTTAAGAATAAGGTAATTGGCGTGTAGAAGTATGCTGAAACTGTATAGTATCCGCCCGAAACAGAAGTAAGTGGTTAAAAAGAATAGTTGACGCACAGATGTTTTGCAAGTTTTAGGAAGTATTCGCCAATGTATTGTATATTAAGGCTCACTAAGTTCTTTGAAACTTACAATGTTTGTGATTGTTTTGGGTGTATGGTATAATAGTGCGGTAAGAAGGACGACCTTAGAGTAGCGGCGAAGAGGATTATTATGCATATAGTGGAAAAAGAGGCGCATTGTAGTATTTTACTATAAGAGTCAATTATCTAGTAAATGCTTGTTTTGTAATAAATTGTTTTTGGTTTGATGCAAACTTTTATTTTTAAATACTTTCTATTGTTCCTTTGATAATAAGTATCCAAATGAAATGATAATGAAAAATGTTTTAAGTAAAGAATGTCTGCCATCTGTTTCGAAAACTTTTGTTAAGTAATGTTGGTGAATCAAGTCAAGTTGAAGGTGTTACAATTTTTATCATTAAAAAATATTGTTAATAAAAAATTCCTAATAATATTACACCATTTGTACAAACTAGAAAAAAAATGATATATTGTAAATTAAACTTTTTCATATTCAATTTTGTATTTTTTTCTTTATGGTTAATAAATTGAATACAAAAATTTGTAGATAATATATAATTAATATAATTATAATATATTAGATTAGATTATATAAATGTATTATATATAAAATTTTATATATGCAACTTATATAAATAATTAAAATTTTCTTTAAGGGAAATATAATAATCATCTTTTAATACAATCAAATTCTTACTTATGAGAGTAAAGTTAAATTTTTTATTTAAAAATGTAATAAATCTTATAAATAGAAGTATTAAAATGAGAATTTTCAGTATTATAATGAATACAAAAGGTTATATTAATCAATTCAAAAGTTTCTCTAAAATCATGTTGCCGAAACCATTTTTTTGACAAAACGAGAATCGAACTTGGGTTTTGAAAATGAATAAAACGGGAGTCGCCACCGACCTTTTATTAGGTGTGATCGGATCACCTCTTTGTTTTAATAAAAGATTCGGTTTACTAAAACAATATTTTTCGGTCCGCAAAGTTTTGAGAAATCGAGTTCGGGAGTCGGTTACGTACGAGGAAGGGTTAGCACCCTCGTCACGCCCAAAATTGGTACCGATTTGATCAATTAATGTCCTTATGTCGAAAGTTGGGAGTTTTAAAGGAATCTAAAGTTCTTGACCCTTTTTGGAAATATTTGCCTCTTCTTGAATTAAACCAGGATTTTCTCATTTCGAAGAAATAAAATGTCGCATCCAATACTTTAGGACGCGATAGTTTAAATCCTCGATCCCGAGGTTATCTCGTGGTTTTCCAAAGCGCAAATTGAGACTTTCTCGTTCCCAAGGGACTAAAATATCACATCCAATGCTTTAGGATGCGATAATTTAAATCCCCGGTTTGGAGATTATCCCATAATTTTCAAATTGAAAGTGGGGATCTTCTTGTTTCAAAAGGATAAAGTATCACGTCCAATACTTTAGGACACGATATTTTAAACCTTCGAATCCAAGATTATCCCGTAGTTTCCTCGAATTAAAAAATCAAGACCTTCTTGTTCCAAAGGAATAAAATACCACGTCCAATACTTTAGGACACGATATCTCATATCCTTGAATCCAAGACCATCTCAAAAATGTTGATTTACATAAAGTGACGCAAACGAAAAGGATCATAAAAATGTTGAAACAAAAACAAAGAAATAAAAATAAAAATATTAATAATAAAACGAGAAAAATAAAAAAGGACAATGTTAATAATGGTAGAATTGGTAACAATCCGGATAATAAACATTATAATATGAATACTACTACTAATAATAATACTAATACTAATAATAATGCAAAATATGCACAAGATAGATAACATAAATGTAATAGTAATAATAATATAATAAGAATAATAATAATGCGCAATATATACAATATATCAATGTAAACATAGTAATAATAATAATATAATAATAATATAATTATAATGATAGTAATAATAATAACAGCAAACACAATATGTACCACATAATAATATAATAATAATAATAGTGATAGTAGTTAGTATATACAAATAATGGAACAATAATAATGATAATAACGATAATAATGCAAAATATATACAAGATAATAATATAATGATAACAATAGTAAAATGCTATAATAATAACATAGTAATAATAATCGAAAATATATATAATATACTAAAATAAATATAGTAATGATAATAATAATCTAATAATAATCTAATAATAATAATAAAAAATAATAATAATAATAATAATAATAATAATAATAATAATAATACAAAAAGGTGACTAAATCTAGTAAAATAATAACAATAGTAATATGTACAACATAATGATAATAATTAGTAATAATAATAGTATAATAATAATACTTATGGTAGCAAAAATAATCATGAGAGTGCCAAATATATACAATGTAATAAGGTAAATAATAGTAGTAATAGATAATGATATATAATAATAATAATGATACTAAAATAATAATAATATAATTTAAAAAGGAAAAATAGGACTAAATCGGATTTAAAACAAACTTCAGGGCGAGATTTGAAATAAATAAAAGATGGAAGGGCAGATTTGCATCGCGCGCATAATCAGGAGGGGGTCGAAGGAAAATTTTCCGCATTCTCGGAACGCAGCGTTTGGTGGGGACCAAATTGGAAACACGATATACCTTCTGGGCAATATTTAAAGAAATTGAAAATCTGATTGCAAGAGCATACAATAGCGGAGGGGTCTGGGGCGCAATTACCCCCTCGAAGGGGAGACGCGCGGATCCTGAGTCGGATCCGAGTCAACGCGCGGATCCCCTCCCATTGAAACGGCGCCGTTTTCACTTTCGTATAAAATACCCTTTTCCCCTTTTTTTTCATTTTGTGCTCTCCTTTTTTAAAAAAAAATCTGACCTCTCTTTTTTTCTCTCTGCAGGTGCGCAAAGGGGCCGATTTCTGGCCGCCGTCGACACCGTACTGGCCACCGCACCGGCCACCTCGGAAAAGGTAAGTTTTTTATTATTTTTATTTTTTTATTTTATACTTTATATATATGTATATATATATATTTTCGAATAAAAAAAAAACGAAAAGGAAAGAAATAAAATTAAAAAATACCTTCGAAAATGGTTTTTTTGTTTCTGCCTTTTTGGATTTTCGTTCGATCTCTACAATCTATTTTGGGTTGTTTTGAATCTTTTCTCTTTATTTTTTTTTGATTGCCAAAAAAAAGGTTTTAACTTTTGCCTCTGGATCTTTGCAACTGTTTTGATTTGAAAGTTTCTCTGTATATTTTTTTTGATTCAGAAAAAAAAATCAAAATCAAGATCTGTAATAGCCCAATTTTAATAGTGTCGGAACAGTGATTCGAGATCACTAAATTTGACGAAAAGTTAGAAAATTTTGTTAATCGATAATTATAAGTTAAGTGTGATTTTAGAAATATTTTAAAATTAGTGAATTTTGTGAACTGAAAGAATTAATTAGAAAAATTGGGCCAAAAACGAGGTATTGAGACCTCGAATTCATAAAGTGAGCCATAAATATTTCTAAAAATATTTATGGAATGTCATTAAGTTATTATTAAACTTTCGTTAGAAAATTTTAAAGTTTGGGTAGGAAATTAAATGAAAAGGACTAAATTGAAATGAAAGTAAAAGTTAAATTATAGATTAAAAGAAATTATGAAGGACCAAAATGGTAATTATACCATTTTGTATAGTTGAGGCGGTCTAACATAGAAAAATCTGAGATTTTAAGGTATATTATATTATTATATTATTATTATATATTATATTATTATATTATATTATTATATTATTATATTATTATATTATTATTATTATTATTATTATTATATATAAAAACAAACAAAAAGAGAATAGAGAACAGAAACCCAAACGAAGAAGCAGAGAGCAGGAAAGAAAGAAGAAGAGAAGAGAAAGAAGAAAAAGGGGGGGAAAATTGGAAAATTTTCAAAATTAGCTAAATAAAAAGGGGATCAAATTGAAATATATGGAGAATTCTCTTCATTTCTCTTCATTTTCTTCAGCTGAAAAATAGCCATGGGAGAGAGTTCAAGCTGGTTTTCATACTCAAGCCTCATGTAAGTTTAATTCTTGCTTTCTCCTTGAAATTTCTATGTTTTTGGACTTTTACAATTGGGTCCAATTTATTAATTCATTAGTTTTTGATTCTATGGCTAATTTTTAAAGTTTATGTGGATTAGTGCTGGAAGAATATGATGAATAAATATTGAATTGAAGCTTTAATTTTGTTATATGATGATTTAATCAAGTGAAATTGATGGAAATTGGTTTTAGGACCTAATTGTGAAATAGCTGAAATTAAGGCCTAGTGTTAAAATTCTGATTTCAAAGGTTATGAAGTAGTTTAAAATGATAGATAAAAGTATTAAATGAGAAAATTAACTCAATTGAGGGGTTAATCCAGCAAGGACTGAATTGTATGAATTGTGGAATTAGGGACAAAATAGAAATCAACATGTTACACTAAAGCAGTTTTGGACAGCAGCAGTTGTCTAACTTTGAAAAATCACCAAAAATTGTATAAATCGAATTAGAAGTCTAATGAGATATGGAATTAAAGCTTATTGAGTCTATTCTCATATAAAAGAAACAGATAAAGAAAGGAAGTCTACATTTTGAGATATTTGGATTTTCGTAAGACTGGTTTAGAATAACTTCGTGATCCCCTGTTCTTAGTTTAGAAATTCACTAAAAATTGTATAAAAATAATTTGGGAACATAATTTATATGGTTAGATTCCTTAATGAGTCTAGTTTTATAATAAATAAACTATAACATCATCTGAATTCTATATAAAAAGATAATTAATTTTTAGTGAAGAAGGGTCAGAACCGTCAAACAGCAGAACAGGGGTGACTTTAAAGAATAAACTGTACTAATTGGCTAAACCAAAAATTCTGAAAATTTTATGGCAAGAAGATATGTGAGCCTAGTTTCAGGAAAAATTAACGGTTCTTCATTTGGAGTTCTGTAGCCCTGGAAATAAATAATTTAGTGACTATAACTCAAATGGACAGTTTTGAATATACTTATGAGTAATTAATGAAATTATTGATAATGTTACTTATAGCATGTTATATACATTAAGGATGTGGAATGGAGAGGAGGAGGAGAAAAATATGTATGGATACTTAGGTAGTATGGCTAATTTGTAATGTTTTAGACTCAGGGACTAAATTGAATGAAAGTAAAACTTTATGATTAATTTTGTAAAAATGTGGAAATGATCAATTTGCATGAAATGGATTTTTTTATTATTTAAAATTGCAAAATTGAATGAAATTATTAATTTAGATTAAGATCGACTGAAAAATCAATGAAAATAGAAAATTTCCAAAGTGCCCCTTTAATTTTGATATTTCTGCAAATTTAACCAGGTAAGTTCGTGTAACTTAATTATGTGATATAAGGAAATATAAGTTGATGGTACGTGAAATATTGATATGATGAATTAACTGTTTTATGTTTATGAAGAAACGGCAAGTGAATGATATTTATCACGACATGTAAATATGTGATTATCTTTAATATGATAATACAAGGTAATTAAGTATGATAAAACGAGTAATAAATTCAAGTAAGACATGTCGTTAAAAATTAAATATATTTAAGGGATAATATGTTTGATTTTGATTGATTTCAAATATAAATGCTAGATGAAATAAAATGTCTGATAAATAAATTTGTAATTCCGGTAATGCCTCGTACCCTATTCCGACGTTGAATACGGGTAAGGGGTGTTACAAGATCCCCCCAATACATTGTGTTTTAATGGCTTTATAGCCGAAATACAATAATAATAAAAACACTCTTTTTGCTCACGGTATTGCTGTGTTTCTGTCTTCTTCTGCAGGTGGGCGAACGGCGCTAGTGGTGCCGACCATGGTGGCTGAAAACAGGGCGTAGTGGGGTGTTGGTGGTTGAGTGGATTGCGGCGCACCAAGGGAGGGAAGAGCTAGGGTTTCAGAAACCCTAGCCAAAAGTTTAATCTTTTGGGCCTTTTTGGGCCACTTGTAAATTGGACTGCTACCCCCTTTTTTCTTATTTTTATTTGGGCCCAGACTATTTGGGCCATCTACAGCTGCCCCTCTTTGTTCATTGTCGTGTAACGAGGATAGAGCAAAGACATGAAGAAGGCCCAAATCTGTCGGGACCCACTGAGTCTTGACTTCTTAGTGCTCTCTTGGTAGCCTCATTTTGACTTACTGCAACTATTTCAATACCACTTCGGTGAGATGAGTTTTGTCTTGATCTACTCTACTGCAATTTTAGGGGTGCCAGGCTTGGTATCTTCAATCTCGGTATCTTTGATCTACTCTTGCAACTTCAAGAATGCCAGATCCGCTATCTTCACTCTGCTCCTGAAACGTCAGGGATGCCAGATTCAATGTCTTCAATTTGCTTCCTGCAAAGCTCAGGAATGCCAAATCTTCTGTCATCAATCTGCTTCCTACAAAGCTCATGAATGCCAGTTCTTCTGTCTTCAATCTGCTTCCTGCAAAGCTCAGGAATGCCAGATCTTCTGTCTTCAATCTGCTTCCTGCAAGGCTCAGAAATGCCAGATTTGCTGTCTTCAATCTGCTTCCTGTAAAGCTCAGGAATGCCAGATCTTCTATCTTCAACCTGCTTCCTGCAAAACTCCGGAATGCCAGATCTTCTGTCTTCAACCTGCTTCCTGCAAAGCTCAGGAATGCCAGATCTTCTGTCTTCAACCTGCTTCCTGCAAAGCTCAGGAATGCCAGATCTTTTGTCTTCAACCTGCTTCCTACCAAGCTCAGGAATGCCAGATTTGCTGTCTTCAATCTGCTTCCTGCAAAGCTCAGGAATGCTAGATTTGCTGTCTTCCACCTGCTTCCTGCAAAGCTCAAGAATGCCAGATCTTCTGTCTTCAACCTACTTCCTGCAAAGCTCAGGAATGCCAAATTTGCTGTCTTCAAAATCTTTACTTTACTGCCCTCTTAAGGACAGTACAGTATAATGGGTGCATGTTTATGCCTAATGATTAAGATGTCATGATCAAAGTGAGTCAAATGCTCCTATTTAGGCATGTTATGATGCGAATGTGTTATGAGTTTGATTTCTTTTTAAGATGTCATTGCTTATTTATCCTTCAGGGTTTCATCTTCGTTCATCTCGAAGCATCGTTTTTTCGAATACTTGCCCCTTGGTAATTTTGGGGTCCGTGAGCTGTAGGTCGTATATCAAATCATCTCTCCTTTGGGAACTATGACCTTTTTTGTCTATCATTCGGTTTACAATCGGCCTGCCATCCCATCCCCTAAATGACCCAAAGGTATGTTTCAATCACAACTGCTGATCTGCTCAAAGGATTCAGTCCTGTCACGTGCTTGAGGAGTTTTAAACAATTGTCCTGCTTTGGTTCCCTGTTTTTCTAGAAATTTCCAAAGTAACGTGCAGAACTTCCTTTGTGAAATTATTAGCTCATTAATCATTGTTTTAATGCAGCAAATTGATTTCAAAAAGAGTCAAATGAGTCATTAAAACTAAGGGAAAACATATCTCTTTGAAAAGAGGAAAAGATCAAAGATAACAAAGGTGAGATGCCCCAGATATCATTGATTGCATTTCTACATACAAACTTTATGAAGACTATTTTGAGTTTTAGCATGTGTTTAGACGACTCAAAGTACTTTGCCGATGCCTCGACTTCACTTCTCGTCCGGTCTGGTGTAACAGGATCATTTGAATCCGTGGTGCCCTTTTGTGGGTTCCTAACTCAGCCTTTTTTTTTTCAAGCCCAAAGCGCCCTTTGCGAGTTTTCACCTTGGCCTCTTTAAGCATAGTATTTCTTGACTGAATCTGAATTCACAGGATTAGGTAAGGTTTTTCCATCCATTTCAGCCAGAATCAACGCACCTCCAGAGAAAGCTTCTTTAACCACATATGGTCCTTCCCAGTTCGGCATCCATTTTCCTCTGAAATCCTTTTGCATGGGAAGGATCTTTTTCAGCACAAGATCTCCTTCTTTAAACTCTCTTGGGCGAATCTTTTTATCATAAGCTCGCATCATTCGTTTTTGGTACATCTGACTATGATCGATAGCCCTTAGCCTCTTTTCTTCGATTAAGTTCAGCTGATCGTATCAAGCCTGGATCCATTCAGCTTCATCTAGTTTTATTTCTGACAAAACCCGAAGAGAAGGTATTTCCACTTCAATAGGTAAGACTGCCTCCATCCCATAGACTAACGAGAAAGGTGTTGCCCCAGTAGAGGTTCTGACCGACGTTTGATAAGCGTAGAGTGCAAATGGTAATTTCTCGTGCCAATCCTTATAAGTCTCGGTCATCTTTCCCACTATCTTCTTGATGTTTTTATTGGCTGCTTCCACTGCCCCATTCATCTTTAGACGGTATGGTAACGAATTGTGGTGTTTGATGTTGAATCGACTGCAAACATCTGCTATTGTGCTGTTGTTCAGGTTTAATGCGTTGTCAGATACGATTCTCTCAGGCATTCCATAACGACATATGATCTCATTTTTTAAGAATTTACTGACTGCCGATTTTGTGACATTGGCATAGGAGGCAGCTTCTACCCACTTGGTGAAGTAATCAATGACTACGAAGATGAATCGATGCCCGTTAGAAGCCTTCGGTGAGATCGGCCCAATAACATCCATGCCCCACATAGAAAAGGGCCATGGGGAAGTCATCACGTGTAAAGGTGACGGAGGCACATGAATTTTATCACCATAAATCTGACATTTATGACACCTCTTAGCATAGTTGATGCAATCTCCTTCCATGGTGGACCAATAATATCCAAACCTCATGATCTGCCTTGCCATTGTAAAACCATTGGCATGTGTTCCACAAACGCCTTCATGAACTTCTTCTAGAATTTTCCTGGCCTCTATAGCATCAACGCATCTCAGTAACACCTGATCTTTTCTCTTTTTGTAGAGGATGTCCCCATCTAAGACATAGTCAGAGGCCAATCTCCTGAGCGTCCTTTTCTCATTCTCCGTCGCATGCTCCGGGTATTCGCGGTTTTTTATATATTGCAACACATTTTGATACCAAGGGTGATCATTTCTTTCCTCATCTTCCAGATTACAACAATAGGCTGGGACTTCGAGAATACTCATCTGGATGGGTCTCATATCCTCTGGTCTATTTACCTTGATCATAGAAGCCAGAGTTGCCAAGGCATCTGCCATCTGGTTTTCATCAGGTGGGAGATAATTAAAAGTGATGTCATCAAATTCCTCAATCAATCCCAAAACTATCTTTCGATATTCAATTAGTTTAGGATCTCGGGTCTCCCATTCACCTTTGAGTTGGTAAATCACTAATGCAGAATCTCCATATACTTCTAATACCCTGATCTTCCGCTCTTTGGCTGCTCGAATTCCCATGATGCAAGCTTCATATTCCGCCATGTTATTTGTACAATCAAAATCCAATCTGCATGTGAGTGGATGATAATCACCACTAGGAGATACCAAGATTGCCCTAATTCCATTTCCTACAGCATTAGACGCTCCATCAAAGTTCAACTTCCACGGCATTTCTTCAGCATTTGCCACATACATCAACTCTTCATTGGGGAATTCAAAGCTCAAAGGCTCGTAATCTTCCAAGGCTATGCTAGCCAGAAATTCCGCTATTGCACTCCCTTTTATGGCCTTTTGATTTACGTAGACTATGTCAAATTCAGATAGCAAAATCTGCCACCTTGCCATTCTCCCGTTCAGGGCAGTCGACTCCATCATATATTTCAACGGGTCAAGCTTTGAAATTAACCAGGTCGTGTGGTATAACATATACTGCCTTAGCCTTCGGGTTGCCCAGATCAAGGCGCAACATAGTTTTTTGATCGACGAATATCTCATTTCACATTCCGTGAACTTTTTGCTGAGATAGTATATCGCCTTTTCTTTCCTTCCTGACTCATCATGTTGACCAAGCACACATCCCATGGAGTTATCGAACACCGATAGATACAGTATCAATGGTCTATCTGGATTTGGTGGAGATAGCACTGGGGCAGTTGACAGGTATTGTTTGACTTTGTCAAAAGCTCTCTGGCATTCTTCGTCCCATACCCCTTGGTTGTGTTTCTTTAGAAGACGGAATATAGGATCGCATTTCTCGGTTAACTGCGAAATGAATCGAGCAATGTAATTTAATCTTCCAAGAAAGCCCCGAACTTCTTTTTGAGTACGTGGTGGAGGCAAATCTTGTATAGCTTTGACCTTGTCCGAGTCAACTTCAATCCCTTTCTCGCTGACCACGAAACCCTGCAGTTTCCCCGACCTAGCTCCAAAAGTACACTTGGTTGGGTTGAACTTTAATTGGAACTTCCTTAATCTTAGGAACAATTTCTTCAAAACTTCGACATGTTCCTTTTCCGTTCGAGATTTGGCGATCATATCGTCGACGTACACTTCAATCTCTTCGTGCATAATGTCGTGGAACAAGGCTACCATGGCCTTTTGGTATGTTGCCCCTGCATTCTTCAGCCCGAATGGCATTACTTTATAACAGAAGGTGCCCCATAACGTTATGAAGGTGGTCTTCACCATGTCCTCAGGGTGCATCTTGATCTGATTATATCCGGAGAATCCATCCATAAAAGAAAACCACGAGTACCCCGCCGTGTTATCTACCAACGTGTCAATATGGGGCAAGGGGAAATTGTCTTTTGGGCTGGCTTTATTTAGGTCTCTATAATCTACACACATCCGAACCTTTCCATCCTTTTTTGGGACAGGAACGATATTGGCCACCCACTCTGAGTATTTGACCACCTGTAGAAAACCAGCATCAAACTGTTTCTTCACTTCCTCTTTTATCTTCAATACTATGTCGGGCCTCATCCTCCGTAGTTTTTGCTGCACTGGCTTACATTCTTCCTTTATGGGGAGGCGATGTACTACAATATCAGTACTCAAACCCGGCATGTCTTGATATGACCACGCAAAGACATCTTTGAATTCCCGCAGTAATTCCACCAGATTTTGTTTCGTTTCCTCGGTTATGCGTGCTCCAATTCTGACCATCTTCCCTTCTTCTAAGGATATATTCTCCACTTCCTCGTCATGGGGTAGGATTTGTTTCTCTTCCTGCTGTACCATTCTCAATAGATCCGGGGATAAGTCACCATCTCTGTCACCTTCAAAATCTTGAGATCCTTCTAAACACATGTCCTGCTCAAAATGGGCTTCTAGGTCTGTAGTATCGTTGCTTACATCGTTGACATCTAGGGACCTGTGATGGGTGCCAAAATGTATGAAGAATGAATTTGCGGACAATTATGCCATGAATGAGCAAAAAAGAAAAACAAAAGAAAATTTGGTAAAGGAAAACACGAAATATTTTTGATAATGAATCAAAATGCATTTCATTCAAATAAAGATTTCTGAACATTAGCCCGTTTCACAAAAGAGATTTTATTGTTCTTAGGCTTAAAACAACAAACGCGTTCTCGAATATTACTCTGTGGGATTTCTAAAAACTACAGGCAATTCCTCCGCGGTCCAATTGTTCAAAATGCTCCCAAGTTCATAAGGATGAATGCCCGTCAGGTTCCTTTGTCCAGTTTCTCCTTCGTCCATAGCATTGATGTGAGGACCATCATTCGACAACCCTCTCTCGGGGTGAATTATTTCTCCCAATACGAAGGTTTGGGATATATGAGGGAACGTCATTGGTTCTCATATGACCTCTTCCCCATTCAGTCGTGCCCTTCTTCTTTCTTGCTTCTTCTCTATTTCCCTTCTCATCTCGCTAGCATTTTGCTTAATACCCAGGCCAAAACGATCTCTCTTCTCTTTCAATGATGGCACTTGAACTTCATCTTGGAGACATCTGCCTAGCCCTCTTCCCGGTAAGGCCCCTCTCTTGACCATCATTTGTAGGCCCATCTTCGTGGTATTAGATATCTTGGGTACTGGAATTTTATCCCCCTCACGAATGAATGTCGCATTGACGAACTCTAAAGATTGAAAAGAGCATTCAACGGCCTCATCACTCGCCTCCACATACGGCGCGTCATTGGTAACTGTTGCTATGATGTCCTTTTCCGCGTTGATGGTGACCAATCGACCATCTGCCACCAACTTTAGTTTTTGATGGAGGGATGAAGGTACTGCCCCTGCCGAATGAATCCAGGGTCTTCCCAATAAGCAAGTGTACGAGGGCTTGATATCCATTACCAGAAAATCTACTTCATATGTATTTGGCCCGATTTGTAATGGTATGTCTATCTTTCCCATCACTCTCCTCTCGGTGCCATCAAACGCCCTTACAATGTTCTGGCATGACTTCATGTGAGAACTGTCTATTGGCAACCTTTTCAAAGTCGATAATGGTAAGACATTCAAGGCCGACCCGTTGTCAATTAACACGCTCGATAGGATAGATCCCTTACAACGAGTAGTTATATGCAAAGCCTTGGTTGATCCCATGCCCCCAGATGGAATTTCATCATCGCTGAAGAAGATGAAGTTATCAGCACTTATATTGCCAACTAATCGTTCAAGTTTATTGACAGATATATCCTTGGTAACGTAAGCTTTGTTTAGTGCTTTAATCAACGCCTCCCGATGTGTTTCTGAGCTCAACAGTAAAGCTAGCACCGAGATACGGGCCGGTTGCTTATGCAGCTGCTCCACTACGCTGTACTCACTATGCTTCAAGAATTTCAAAAATTCTTTCGCCTCTTCCTCCCTTACGGGTACATTGACAAGGGTGCTAGGTTCTTCCTCTGGCCCGACTGTCATGGCCTTTAATTTTGCCGTATTTATTCTAACACTTGTTGGGTCATAGCGTCTTCCGCTTCTTGTGTGGAACCCTTCCTTTTGGTTCTCATTTACGGTGCTAGTTGAACCTTCTGCCCTGGGTGTTGTCACGTTACAATTATAGCTCCACGGTACCTTCTTGTCATCATTGTAAGGGAAGGATGTTGGTTTCTTGATTATAATCTTAAGCACCGTCTGAGCTCCGCTTTCTGGGTTTCTCGGGCGGGAAATAATGATCTTTGGAAACTTAGCCTTTTGACGGGTCAATTCTCTTTCTGTCGCATGTATGTCCCCTCCCTCTGAGCTTTCTTCATAGAATTCTAACTCTTTATTGTTCATGAAGCCTTGCACCAATAGTCTAAATTCTGTGCAGTCCTGGATCTTATGCCCTTCAGCTCCGTGGAACGTGCAGTAATTTCCAGATTTTTCGCTTTTTCTTTCGAGCTTGACTTTATCAGCCCCCTTTTCATCATTTCCCTCCATACGATTATCAGTGGGGTCTTCACATCCGAGATGTCCTCCTTGGTCTTTCTTGCTCCATCATTTCTGATCGCGTTTACCGCTCTATCCCCATGATTGGGTAATGGGTTCCCCGAACCAGGCAGATCGTCGAGCTCTATAATCCCCATCTTGATGAATTTTTCGACTACCTTTTTGAAGGCAGTGCAGTTTTCTATCGAGTGGCCTGTTACTCATGCATGGTATTCGCATTCAGCGTTCGGGTCGTACCATTTAAGGTATGGGGGCTGTAATGGCTTTAGATAATACGGGGCTACGATGTGTGCGTCGAACAGACGTTGATACATCTCCCTATATGTTATCGGGATTGGCGTAAATTGGGGCCTCTCGAAATTTGGTTTCGGGCCTGGTTCTTGTCCTGTCGTCCCTTGTTGCTTGGCAGCCACAACTTTTGGTGAGTTAACGGTAACCGCCTTCGAGTATCCTTTATTGTACGTACTCATATTGTTTACTTCGTTATTCCTTTTTCTGGGAACAGATCTCTTAGTAGCCTCACCCGCTTCTATCCATCCACCTCTTATGGCGTTTTCAATCATCTCCCCCGCCATGACTATATCTGTAAAACTTTGAGTCGTGCTTCCTACCATGTGAGTGATGAACGGGGCCCTCAGTGTACTGATGAAGAGCATGGTTCTCTTTTTCTCTAAGAGTGGCGGTTGAACTTGCATTGTCATATCCCTCCATCGTTGGGCATACTGCTTGAAGCTCTCATTCGACTTCTTTTCCATGTTCTGTAGCATGAACCTGTCAGGTGCCGCATCGGTTACATGGCTATATTGTTTTATGAAAGCTTGAGCCAAATCTTCCCATGAAGCAATTTGGGTGCGACTCAACTGATTATACCATTTAGCTGCAGACCCAATCAAGCTATCTTGGAAACAATGGATTAACAGTTGGTCGTTATGGACATATCCCGCCATCATTCGATAGAACATCTTAATATGGGCTTCAGGGCAAGTTGTCCCGTTATATTTTTCGAAGTCTGGCATCTTGAATTTATTGGGTAGTACCAGATCCGGGACTAAGCTCAACTCCTTTGCCTTAACACCAGGGCGATGGCCAGCGTTTTTCAAAGCCTTGACTTCCTCTTCTAACCATTTGCAACGGTCCTCTAACTGTCTTGAGGATTCCGCTCTTGTCTCTTCCTTCTCTATCATGTCGAAATTGGGGACAACCAAGTTAGCAGGGTTATCCCTTAGGTTGGATCCGGAACCTGCTTGAAAATTCGCGGGTGGTCTGATATTATCTTGACCTTGTTGGGGCCTAATCGTGACAGGTGGCCTCAGAAGATATCCTTCAGGTGCGTGTGGTGGGGTAAAACCCGAAGGAGTGCCTTCGTTTTCTTCCCCGGTAATAACCATGAGGCCTTTTCCTTTCTCCACAAGTCCGTTCAGTAGTTGGGTCATTTGGGCCATTTGAGCCATCAAGTTTTTCTCGGACTCCATCATCTTGTTCGTCATGTCCTGCTTGATCTGGGCCAACTGTTCTTGTGTTTGTGCCATTTCCTTTTGGAGTTGCTCATATCTTTGGTCCATTTTCTTAGATTTAGCTCGCGTGCCGTATGGGTGTTCAGCTTCTAGGTTTCACTTTTCTCTCCTTCCTCTGAAATTTGTTTTAACTTATTAGCTTAGGAGGCTCTCTTAAATGCAAATGATATGATGCAAATGCAAATGCATGAAATGCAATGCGAATGCATGGAATGAATTCAAAAAGAAAGAAAGGCATGTGATCAAAACAGCAGAAAATGCGTTAGTATAGGAGAAATAAGCAACACATGACACTTATCCGGGTGATCGCTATGGGGTTTAGCTTGGCACTATTTAGTGTAAGCTCCTAGGTTTCTCTATATGTGGCTCAGTTCTAACGGAAGGGTTCCTGAACCAGCAGATTCCTCAATCCTCACCCATTATAGGCTCATATGGATCGAGTTCAGTTCAGGGGAATACATTTCCCTATGGCTGCACGGAGATGAAAATCTCACGAAGACATAGGTACGGATGTATCCTGAAAGTGATCCACTATCTTGCACGGAGGTGAAAACCTCACGAAAGAGTAGCTTCTCACTCCCACTTAAGGGTGCGACCATAACGGTCATGTAATGCAATGTGTACAAGAAAATAGGAATCATATGCAATGACACAAGCAAAGGCAACAAAAGGGTAGTAATTTTCAAATCCAGTTTTCAAACTTTCGATAAAGGACATAAAACCATCAATTTACGGCCTGACTCTCTTTATTGTCCCCAGCGGAGTCGCCAAGCTGTCGAAACCATTTTTTTGACAAAACGAGAATCGAACTTGGGTTTTGAAAATGAATAAAACGGGAGTCACCACCGACCTTTTATTAGGTGTGATCGGATCACCTCTTTGTTTTAATAAAAGATTCGGTTTACTAAAACAATATTTTTCGGTCCGCAAAGTTTTGAGAAATCGAGTTCGGGAGTTGGTTACGTACGAGGAAGGATTAGCACCCTCGTCACGCCCAAAATTGGTACCGATTTGATCAATTAATGTCCTTATGTCGAAAGTTGGGAATTTTAAAGGAATCTAAAGTTCTTGACCCTTTTTGGAAATATTTGCCTCTTCTTGAATTAAACCAGGATTTTCTCATTTCGAAGAAATAAAATGTCGCATCCAATACTTTAGGACGCGATAGTTTAAATCCTCGATCCCGAGGTTATCTCGTGGTTTTCCAAAGCGCAAATTGAGACTTTCTCGTTCCAAAGGGACTAAAATATCACATCCAATGCTTTAGGATGCGATAATTTAAATCCCCGGTTTGGAGATTATCCCATAATTTTCAAATTGAAAGTGGGGATCTTCTTGTTTCAAAAGGATAAAGTATCACGTCCAATACTTTAGGACACGATATTTTAAACCTTCGAATCCAAGATTATCCCGTAGTTTCCTTGAATTAAAAAATCAAGACCTTCTTGTTCCAAAGGAATAAAATACCACGTCCAATACTTTAGGACACGATATCTCATATCCTTGAATCCAAGACCATCTCAAAAATGTTGATTTACATAAAGTGACGCAAACGAAAAGGATCATAAAAATGTTGAAACAAAAACAAAGAAATAAAAATAAAAATATTAATAATAAAACTAGAAAAATAAAAAAGGACAATGTTAATAATGGTAGAATTGGTAACAATCCGGATAATAAACATTATAATATGAATACTACTACTAATAATAATAATACTAATACTAATAATAATGCAAAATATGCACAAGATAGATAACATAAATGTAATAGTAATAATATAATAAGAATAATAATAATGCGCAATATATACAATATATCAATGTAAACATAGTAATAATAATAATAATAATAATATAATTATAATGATAGTAATAATAATAACAGCAAACACAATATGTACCACATAATAATATAATAATAATAATAGTGATAGTAGTTAGTATATACAAATAATGGAACAATAATAATGATAATAACGATAATAATGCAAAATATATACAAGATAATAATATAATGATAACAATAGTAAAATGCTATAATAATAACATAGTAATAATAATCGAAAATATATATATACTAAAATAAATATAGTAATGATAATAATAATCTAATAATAATCTAATAATAAATAATAATAATAATAATAATAATAATAATAATAATAATAATAATAATAATAATAATAATAATAATACAAAAAGGTGACTAAATCTAGTAAAATAATAACAATAGTAATATGTACAACATAATGATAATAATTAGTAATAATAATAGTAATAATAATAATACTTATGGTAGCAAAAATAATCATGAGAGTGCCAAATATACAATGTAATAAGGTAAATAATAGTAGTAATAGATAATGATATATAATAATAATAATGATACTAAAATAATAATTATATAATTTAAAAAGGAAAAATAGGACTAAATCGGATTTAAAACAAACTTCAGGGCGAGATTTGAAATAAATAAAAGATGGAAGGGCAGATTTGCATCGCGCGCACAATCAGGAGGGGGTCGAAGGAAAATTTTCCGCATTCTCGGAACGCAGCGTTTGGTGGGGACCAAATTGGAAACACGATAAACCTTCTGGGCAATATTTAAAGAAATTGAAAATCTAATTGCAAGAGCATACAATAGCGGAGGGGTCTGGGGCGCAATTACCCCCTCGAAGGGGAGACGCGCGGATCCTGAGTCGGATCCGGGTCAACGCGCGGATCCCCTCCCATTGAAACGGCGCCGTTTTCACTTTAGTATAAAATACCCTTTTCCCCTTTTTTTTTCATTTTGTGCTCTCTTGTTTTTTAAAAAAAATCTGACCTCTCTTTTTTTCTCTCTGCAGGTGTGCAAAGGGGCCGATTTTCGGCCGCCGTCGACACCGTACTGGCCACCGCACCGGCCACAGCGGAAAAGGTAAGTTTTTTATTTTTTTTATTTTTTTATTTTTTTATTTTATACTTTATATATATGTATATATATATTTTTTCGAATAAAAAAACGAAAAGGAAAGAAATAAAATTAAAAAATACCTTCGAAAATGGTTTTTTTGTTTCTGCCTTTTTGGATTTTCGTTCGATCTCTACAATCTATTTTGGGTTGTTTTGAATCTTTTCTCTTTATTTTTTTTTTGATTGCCAAAAAAAAGGTTTTAACTTTTGCCTCTGGATCTTTGCAACTGTTTTGATTTGAAAGTTTCTCTGTATATTTTTTTTTATTCAGAAAAAAAAAATCAAAATCAAGATCCCCCCAATACATTGTGTTTCAATGGCTTTATAGCCGAAATACAATAATAATAAAAACACTCTTTTTGCTCGCGGTATTGCTGTGTTTCTGTCTTCTTCTGCAGGTGGGCGAACGGCGCTAGTGGTGCCGACCATGGTGGCTGAAAACAGGGCGTAGTGGGGTGTTGGTGGTTGAGTGGATTGCGGCGCACCAAGGGAGGGAAGAGCTAGGGTTTCAGAAACCCTAGCCAAAAGTTTAATCTTTTGGGCCTTTTTGGGCCACTTGTAAATTGGACTGCTACCCCCTTTTTTATTATTTTTATTTGGGCCCGGACTATTTGGGCCATCTACACATGTTTTATACATTAATTTTTAGCGTCACATACATTCTAGATTATTTTAAACATTTAATAATTTAATTAATTTTTAAAATAATATATTTTTAATTATGATAATTAGTGTCAAATAATATTCAATTAATTCAATTAGTTTTTTAAATATTATATTTTGAATTACTGTAATTATTCTCAAATGATATTATTTATCCAAAATGTTGAATATAATTAAAATATATTAACTTAATTAATAATAAATTTCAGATCATAATTAAAACATATCTATCATATTCAATATAAAGTGTAGGTTTACTTCATTTAATTAACGCAAAATAACATTATACAAAATAATAACTAATTAAAATATATAAATGATTTCGATAACTCATGATAATAAAAGTAATCAATATTAAAACATTAAAACATTTATAAAAACTACAATATATATATATATATATATATATATATATATATATTGTAAGTTAAAATCTCCACTATTCAATTTTTATTTTTTTAATAGTGAGTAAATTAATCATAATAGTCTATAGAAAATAAATATAATATATATTAGATTATATTATAAAATGGATTATTTATAAAATTTTAGGATAAACTATAAAAATAGTCACCCAATTATTTTTTTTCTATTTTGGTCACCCAACTATTAATTTTTTTCGATTTAGTCACTCAATCTTTCAAAATCAAATATTTTAGCCACTCTTCCATTAGTTGTCATTAGATGAGTGATGGAAAGCTAACATGGGCCTTTTTTATTGGCCTAATAACAAATTTAACCATCCAATGTTACACATTCTATCAATTTGATCCTAAATCTAAAAACTTCAACAAATTTATCCATCAATGTTTACAAAATTTGTTATTTTAGTTCTAATTCTAAAAAATTCAATAAATTTACCCCTCAATATTTACAAAATTGATCAATTTAGTTCTAATTTTAAAAGTTTAAAAAAGGAAAAATATTAAAAACTGTTTTTGGATAAAAATGATTTAAAAATCTAAATAAATAAATAAATTATAAATAAAAAACCAAACAGAAGTAGTAAAAAATAAAACAAAAAATTTATCAAATGATTCAAAAAGAAATGAACACAAAATAGATTATGAGTATTAGAGAGAGATAAAGTTGGACATCCTCATGGGACGTGAAATCGACAAAGTTATCTCCCTTGGTTTAATTTAACTTGTAACACCCCCTAATCCCAAACCGGTACCGAAACATGATTACGAGGCATTACTGAATATATTAGACAACTTACAAATAGCTCACGAATAAAATAACATTCATAGGATAATTTAATAATTAAGTCCCTATAATGGACTCTCAAAGCCTAAAACATGTATTAAAAGTGGAACGAGACTTGTTCAAGTACTCCAGAAATTATTTGTAAATTTTTTTTTAAATTTCGACAGCATCTCTGCTTATTTTTACATAAAACCCCCTGTAATTTCAAACCAAAAACAAACCAATACCAATGTTTCAACCAAAGATTTTACACATTAAAACGCTACTAAATCATGCTTAATACATTGATTTAATACTTAAATTTTATATTGTTAACATATAGAAATTAACTAGTTCATATCTTTCATTTCATTTCAAGATTTAATACCAAGTTTACAAATTTTATAACTTTAAACTTTATTTATCATCCAAAATATCATAACCATTTACTTACAATCAATACCATTTAACATATATATATATATATATATATATATATATATATATATATAACTCGTGTACAACCACCTAGTACATGCCACTTAAACAAAAGGAAAAAATACATCACCAAAATTTTCTTGTTAGTGTAACATCCAAAAAAAAATTATTTGGGTGTTGTGATAAGAAAACACAATTATGGCAAATTAATGATGGAGAAGAAAATGGGAAAAACACAATTATGGCAAATGAATAATGGAGAAGAAAATGGGGAAAAACACAATTATGGCAAATGAAGGATGGAGAAGAAAAGGGGGAAAACACAATTATGGCAAAGGAATGATGGAGAAGATAATGGGGAAAACATAATTATGGCAAATTTTGACTTTAAGGGGAATGGATGTGGATGGTTTTGGCCAAATTTCCTATTTGCAAATCTTGTGTCTTTTTCTCCCAATTTGCTATTTCCATTGCCGAAACCTCCTAGCACAATTGTGCATTTTTTTCAATCTTTCTTCTCTTTTGTTTGGTCAAAACCTTCATCCCTTATTCATCTTTCTTGGATAGCCGAACAACCTATCATCCATCCAACCTCCCATCCTTTCTTTTAACCATTCCTCTAATCTTTTCTCTTCTCTAAACCAACACCATCATTAAATCACATATTCTTGTTTGATTATTCCCCATAGCCGAATATCAACATATATTTTCCTCCATAACTAAACTTTCATCTTTCTCTATTTCTTCTTCTCATCCATATTAACATCCACCTCTAGATCAATCCGTAAGTATTCTTCTCAATATTTTATTTTCTTTCTCTTAATGCCGAATCTATGTTTTGGTTCGGGATGGTCATTTGACCGAAACCATCACCTTATTCTCTCTCAACAAGATCTTTTTCTTCTTTGTAGTGATATAGTGGGAGGCCGAACATCATTCTAGCCTTAAGTCGAACGGAGAAAATTGGATCCAATATTAATAAGGTAAGAACTTCTTATGGATTATTGATATTATTCAATATTCGATTGGTTGCTAACAGAGTAATAATTTGAAATAATCGGCTATATGTTTTAGGGACAAATCACTCGATATATTCAACCTTCGAACATAGTGGTCAACGACGAGTGGTTCATTAGGAAATCGAAATCAGGTGTGTAATCTCGTACCCTTCCGAATATATGTTTGAAATGGTGAGTAAATATCACATCTCTCTGAAAGTTCACATGAAATATTCTATGATTCGGTAGAAATATCAAAGAAAACTGATAACCGGCATTCGTGATCACTCGGACGTACGTATGATGGTAGTGATAATCATGTTTTGTAATAAAATAGTTTCGGTCAGAAACAGTGATGTGTATTTGAAAACTCATGAAAAATAGGATAGAAGGAATTACAAAGTGAATAAGATATCAAATTAAAGCTTACTGGGTCTATTTTCTTATAAAAGAAATAGAGAAAGCAAAGGATTTTTATATTTTGAGATTTTTAAATTTTTGTAAGACTGGTTCAGAATGAATACGTGATCCCCTATTCTGACATGGAAAAATCATTATAAATTGTAGAAAAATAATTACGGGACATGGTTTATATTATTAGAATCCTTAGTGAGTCTATTTTTATTTGGATCAAAGAAACCAGTATTTGAGTTCTGTAAAATAAGATATCTGAGATTTTGTGAAGAGAGGGCAGAACTGTCAAACAATGAAATAGAGGATACTTTGAAGAATAAACTGTACTAATTGGCTAAGCCAAAAATTTTAGAAAACTTATTGTAAAAGGATATATGAGTCTAGTTTTAGGGAAAATTTACGGATCTAAATTTCGAGTTTCCTAACTCGAGTTATAGCCAATTTAGTCAGCATAACGCAGATGGACAGTTTCAATTTTTGTGCCCAAACGAATTACCCTTGGTGGGTAAAATTTATGAAATACCCTTGGGTTGCGAGATAACCGAATTACCCTTAATGAGTACGACTACCGAATTATGAAAACGCCCTTATGGGCCGAGTTACGAAAATGCCCCTAATGGGCTGAATTATGAAATGTCCCTACGGACCGAATTACGAAAATACCCTTTATTGGCCAAATGTGATATGTTGCTATATGGGCCGTTTGGTATTTGTTATATGGGCCAAAAATTTGCTAGATCGTTAAATGGGCCAAATTGCTATTTTGACTAATGGGTCAAATTGATAACTTGTAATATGGGCTTTTTGTTGAAATTTACCTTATGAATATATTGTTAAGCATTATATATATACATGACTGCATGGGTTGGGATAATTGATGAAGAGAAGAAAGGCTTGTTGCCAAAATCTAGTTCGGTGACTCTGTCACAATCTAGTTCGGTGGCTCTGCCACAAATATTATAATTGGCTTAATGCCTGCCATTGGTGTGTTGGCGGGGTGAGTTGACTTGATCCTCACAGGTGTGTTGGTTGGTACGGGTGGTGTGTAGCGGATGGAAATTAGGCTTGGTTGGGAATTGCATATCATATGCATTATTTTTATATTTGATTTATATATATTGTACATTTGTAAATGGGCTCAAGCCCAATTAAATGCTTAAATGGTTTTGGCCCAATGATCACGGTAAGTGGGTTACACACTGAGTTCTTAGTAACTCACCCTGTTTTTCTTAACCTTCTCAAGTAATTGATGGAGGCTCGGGCCGGGGATGACTTCATGTGGAGGCCATACTATGAATGATGAGTTATAAAAACTTTGAACTTCTTTTAAGTATTTTTATCTAAGTACTATTTCAATTGCGATGTAATAAGGCCTCTGGTATTATTATTATGGATTTTTATTCGTGGATGGATTTTAATATGTTTTAGTTACTTAAATGGGGCTGTTTAATTCTTATAAATGTTATCTTAAACTTACGTATAAAAAGGGTTTTTCTTAAATATCACTTACTCGTAAAATTTCCGTGAAAACTCTTTTATAAATTTATTTCAACCAATTATTTAAGTTTTTAACCAATTATTTCTCTGAAAATCAAATTGTAAACTCTCATGTTTTACAATCATGGTTTTCAAATAAATCTCGATTTTTGATAAACTCCGTCTTCAAAATCGTTTTGAAAAATTATTTTCATTAAAAGCATTGATGACTGGACGTAAGTTCGAATTGTGTGGCATGCCAAGTCTGGTCTTAACGCATAGGCCGAGTTTGGGGTGTTACATTTTATGGTATCAGAGCCAGTTTCAAAACTCGACTGTGGTTTGGGTTAAAAAAATCGTTTGAAATTTTTTTAAATTTTTAGACTTTATGTTTTAAAGGTAGTATGGCACCACGAGCATCCGGCACCAAGTCAAGTAAGTACTCAAGTATTGAATGTTTATTATTGTGATATGATCATAGGAACACTCTAGAACTTTTAGTTTTAGGTGTTGAAAACGGTAGAGATTGAGACTATAGGAAGTGATTACGAAAACAACTTTACCTCTTATATCTCATAAAATATCGTTAATAAATACTGAAATAGTATACTGATTCATAAAACTTGTAATCAGATTAAACATAAATACCCAATATGAGCACTAGAGGACGTGGATGTGGACGTGGTAGACGTGGCCGTGGTAGAGGCCGAGGTGCTAGGGTTGCGTCTGAAGCGCCGGGTCTTATGCCAGAAATGGACGCACCTGCGTCACCTGGAAGTGAGACTGGATCACACGACCACATGAGAGAGGACATTGCTTTGACCCAAGCAGTGTTGCGAGTCCTAGAAAGGCTTGCTGGAGCTAGAACTGGGCCAGCAGCTCGTGGATCAATATCGGAACGACTTAAATCAAGTGGTGCTGAAGTTTTTAAGGGTGTCTCCGGTGTAGCTCCGAATGTAGTGGAGTATTGGCTCGAGGCAGTGGAGCGAATCATGGATGATTTGGAGTGCACCACAGAGCAGAAACTAAGAGGCGCTGTGTCCTTGTTGAGGGATGAGGCGTATCAATGGTGGCTCACTGTTCGATAAGGCACTCAGGCTAAACTTGTTACTTGGGATTTCTTCAAGACTGAATTCCAAGCAAAGTATGTCGGGGCAAGTTATGTGGATGCCCGGAGGAAAGAATTCCTGAATCTGGTCCAAGGAAATAAGTCAGCGGCAACTTACGAGGTAGAATTTCTACGCTTGAGCCGTTATGCTCGGACAATTGTGCCAACCGATCATAAGTGCTGTGTACGTTTTGAGGATGGGTTGAATGATGAGTTGCGGGTACTGATAGCCCCACAACAAGTAAGGACTTTTACCAAGCTTGTGGAGAAAGCCAAAATAGCTGAGGAGGCTAAAAAATCTGTCGTCAGAATCGAGACAGAGGCAGAGGTAAGAGGGACTTCAGGAATTCAGGTTCCACTAAAAGTTTTTAGAAGAGGCCTAGGAATAATGAGCCAACCCAAGCTAGAGCACCCGGGACTATCAATCAGAGTCGAGACTGTGTTGACTGTGGGAAGCGACACCCCGGGGAATACTGGAGGAAAACTGGTGCCTTCTATAAATGTGGTTCCAAGGATCACCAGTATAAGAACTGCCCTCGACGGACTGATACGACTCCAGAAGCTCGTAACCCTGATGCTCAGTCAGCTAGAGGTACTCCGCAACCACTGAGAGGCCGTGGACCAGGTCATGGTGGTAATGGTGTTGGACGTGGTCAAGGTGCACTGGGTCGAGGTAATGACTTTAGAGGTAACGCGGAGGCAAGACAGTCGGGGTTGGTCTATGCGGTCAGGCGTCGGGAAGATGGCGATGCACCTGATGTGATAACTGGTACGTTCTTCATCTTTGATGTACCTGTTACTGCTTTGATACATATCGGGTCTACCCACTCATACGTTGCTAGTGCCATATCTGGAAACTTGAATATTAGATCTGAGATTACCGATAGAGAGATGACGGTAATTAGTCCTTTAGGACAGACTGTAATTGTGAATAAATTGTTCAGAGACGTACCCTTAGAAATCCAAAGAGAAATATTCTTAGTGGATTTGATGGACTTACCTTTCGGTGAGTTCGATCTTATTTTGGGCATGGATTGGTTGGTGAAGCACCGGGCACAGTTGGATTGTGCTGAAAAGCGGATGTCAATAAGGACTGTGGATGATAAGAAAGTAGTAATGATTGGCGAGTGAAGGAACTTTTTGGCAAATGTGGTATCTACTTTGAAGGCAGAAAAGTTGGTGCGGAAAGGGTATGGAGTATTCCTAGCCTTCATTAGTGCATTGGATGCCAAGGAATTATCGGTGAAAGATGTGAGGACGGTGAAGGAATTTCTAGATGTCTTTCCCGAAGAACTTCTGGGTCTACCTCCAGATCGGAAAGTAGAATTTGGCATTGAGCTTTTGCTCAGAACGACTCCGGTGTCTATTGCTCCTTACAGAATGGCGCCGAAGGAGTTAGCGGAGCTTAAGGCTCAAATTCAAGAATTGTTAGATCGGGGATTTATTCGACCGAGTGTGTCTCCATGGGGAGCACCGGTTTTGTTCGTCAAGAAAAAGGATGGGTCGATGCGTATGTGCATTGATTATAGGCAGTTGAATAAATTGACGATCAAGAATAGGCATCCATTGCCGAGAGCCGATGACCTGTTTGATCAATTGCGAGGAGCTTCAGTTTTCTCCCAAGATTGATTTGAGATCAGGTTATCATCAACTCAAGGTGAAAGAGGCAGACATTCATAAGACGGCATTCCGAACTCGTTATGGACATTATGAGTTCTTGGTTATGCCGTTTGGTTTGACCAATGCACCAGCTGCATTTATGGACATGATGAACCGAGTCTTTCAACCCTATCTAGACCAATTTGTAGTAGTGTTCATAGATGATATCTTGGTATATTCGAGGACTGAGGAAGAGCATGACTCACATTTACACATTGTGTTGCAAATTTTGCGAGATAAGCAACTTTATGCCAAATTCAGTAAGTGCAAATTTTGGTTGAAGGAAGTGACTTTCTTGGGGCATGTGGTGTCAGCCGAAGGAATAAGAGTTGATCCTCGGAAGGTAGAGGCTGTGTTGGATTGGAAACCATCGAAGTCAGTGGCTGAGATTCGAAGTTTCTTGGGATTGGCTAGTTACTATAGACGCTTTGTTGAGGGGTTTTCGTTGATTGCTGCACCCCTAACTAAGTTGTTGTGAAAGGGAGTACCGTATGTGTGGACCGATAAACAACAAGAAAGTTTCGAGAAACTGAAGAAGATTTTGACAGAAGCGCTAGTACTGATTCAACCTGAGGCTGGAAAAGAGTTTACCGTTTACTGTGATGCGTCACATACGGGTTTAGAATGTGTGTTGATGTAAAGTGGGAAAGTGGTGGCGTATGCTTCTCGTTAGTTGAGGCCGCATAAAGTCAACTATCCTACTCATGACTTGGAGTTGGCTGCGGTGGTGTTTGCTTTAAAGATTTGGAGGCACTATCTTTACGATGAGAAGTCGATCATTTATACGGACTATAAGAGTCTTAAGTACCTCCTTACCCAAAAGGAGTTAAACTTGAGACAACGGGTATGGGTGGAGTTGTTAAAGGATTATGACTTCTCAATCGAGTACCATCCTGGAAAGGCTAACGTGGTGGCAGACGCGTTGAATCGTAAGGTAGTGTCAGAGTTAAGAGCAATGTTTGCTCATCTCAGTTTGTATGAGGATGGCAGTCTGCTAGTAGAACTTCAGGTGAAACCATTGTTGTTAGAACAGATCAAGGAAAAGCAATTATCGGATGAAAAGTTGGGTCCTTTAATGCGGCAAGTTGGAAGGGGTTTTATAGGGGACTTTGGATTGAACAAGGATGGCGTATTATGTTTTCGTGGAAGAGTTTGTATGCCCATGGATTCGGATTTGAGACAAATGATTCTTCGAGAGATGCATAGTAGCCCTTATGCTATGCACCCCGGAAGAAGTAAGATGTATCGGGATCTTCGTGAATAGTATTGGTGGCCAATGTTAAAGCGGGAGGTTACTGATCTCGTGGGTAAGTGCTTGACGTGTCAACAAGTAAAGGCGGAACATCAATTACCATCAGGTTTATTGCAACCGGTAAAGATTCCTCTATGGAAATGGAAACGGATAACGATGGATTTTGTTAGTGGGTTACCTTTAACACATGCTAAAAAAGATTCTGTTTGGGTGGTAGTTGATCGATTAACGAAGACTACTCATTTTCTACCAGTTCGTACGGATTACTCGCTGCAGAAGTTGGCTAAGCTGTATGTATCTGAGATCGCGAGGTTACATGGGGTACCAGTGTCTATCATATCGGACAGGGATCCCAGGTTTACATCACGATTTTGGAAAGCTTTATATGAGGCTTTGGGAACAAAGTTAAACTTTAGTACGGCTTTTCATCCTCAGTCAGATGGTCAGTCAGAAAGAGTAATTCAGATTTTGGAAGACATGTTACGTGGTTGTGTAATCGACTTCAGAGGTAGTTGGGAGGATTTCCTACCATTGGCAGAGTTCGCGTATAATAACAGTTACCAATCCAGTATCCAAATGGTGCCTTATGAAGCTTTCTATGGTCGTAGGTGTCGTACCCCTACTTGTTGGACTGAATTGGGGGAAAGACAGTTGTTGGGTCCTGAGTTGATATCTGAGACAGAAGAAAGGGTGAAGGTGATTCGAGCGCGGTTAAAAGAAGCTTCGGATCGACAAAAGTCGTATGCGGATCTGAAGCGTAAGGATATTAAGTTTGCGATGGGAGGTCAGGTCTTTCTGAAAGTCTCACCTTGGAAGAAGATTTTCAGATTTGGAAGGAAGGGCAAGTTGAGCCCTAGGTTCATTGGACCGTACCGTGTGTTGAAGCGTGTAGGACCAGTGGCCTATCAGCTTGAATTACCTCCGGAGTTGAGTCAGATTCATAGTGTCTTCCATGTTTCTATGCTGAGGCATTATAGATCGGATCCATCGCATATTGTACCGGTGGAAGAAGTAGAATTAAGGCCAGACTTGTCTTTCGAGGAGGAACCAGTGAAAATCTTAGACCGTGATGTTAAGGTGCTAAGAAAGGAGACTGTGCTGTTGGTTAAGGTTCTGTGGCGTAATCACGGAGCGGAGGAAGCTACGTGGGAGCCTGAGGACGAAATTCGACAACAATATTCTCACCTCTTTTAGCCAGGTAAATTTCGAGGACGAAATTTTCTTCATCCAAAAAAAAATTATTTGGGTGTTGTGATAAGAAAACACAATTATGGCAAATTAATGATGGAGAAGAAAATGGGAAAAACACAATTATGGAAAATGAATAATGGAGAAGAAAATGGGGAAAAACACAATTATGGCAAATGAAGGATGGAGAAGAAAAGGGGGAAAACACAATTATGGCAAAGGAATGATGGAGAAGAAAATGGGGAAAACATAATTATGGCAAATTTTGACTTTAAGGGGAATGGATGTGGATGGTTTTGGCCAAATTTCCTATTTGCAAATCTTGTGTCTTTTTCTCCCAATTTGCTATTTCCATTGCCGAAACCTCCTAGCACAATTGTGCATTTTTTTCAATCTTTCTTCTCTTTTGTTTGGTCAAAACCTTCATCCCTTATTCATCTTTCTTGGATAGCCGAACAACCTATCATCCATCCAACCTCCCATCCTTTCTTTTAACCATTCCCCTAATCTTTTCTCTTCTCTAAACCAACACCATCATTAAATCACATATTCTTGTTTGATTATTTCCCATAGCCGAATATCAACATATATTTTCCTTCATAACTGAACTTTCATCTTTCTCTATTTCTTCTTCTCATCCATATTAACATCCACATCTTGATCAATCGGTAAGTATTCTTCTCAATATTTTATTTTCTTTCTCTTAATGCCGAATCTATGTTTTGGTTCGGGATGGTCATTTGACCGAGACCATCACCTTATTCTCTCTCAACAAGATCTTTTTCTTCTTTGTAGTGATATAGTGGGAGGCCGAACATCATTCTAGCCTTAAGTCGAACGGAGAAAATCAGATCCAATATTAATAAGGTAAGGAGTTCTTATGGATTATTGATATTATTCAATATTCGATTGGTTGCTAATGGAGTAATAATTTGAAATAATTGACTATATGTTTTAGGGACAAATCACTCGATATATTCAACCTTCGAACATAGTGGTCAACGACGAGTGGTTCATTAGGAAATCGAAATCAGGTGTGTAATCCCGTACCCTTCCGAATATATGTTTGAAATGGTGAGTAAATCTCACATCTCTGTGAAAGTTCACATGAAATATTCTATGATTCGGTAGAAATATCAAAGAAAACTGATAACCGGCATCCGTGATCACTCGGACGTACGTATGATGGTAGTGATAATCATGTTTTGTAATAAAACAGTTTCGGTCAGAAACAGTGATGTGTATTTGAAAAATCATGAAAAATAGGATAGAAGGAATTACAAAGTGAATAAGATATAAATTTAAAGCTTACTGAGTCTATTTTCTTATAAAAGAAACAGAGAAAGCAAAGGATTTGTATATTTTGAGATTTTTAAATTTTTGTAAGACTGATTTAGAATGAATACGTGATCCCCTATTCTGACTTGGAAAAATCATTATAAATTGTAGAAAAATAACTATGGGACATGGTTTATAGTATTAGAACCCTTAGTGAGTCTATTTTTATTTGGATCAAACGAAACCAGTATTTGAGTTCTGTACAATAAGATATCTGAGATTTTGTGAAGAGAGGGCAGAACTGTCAAACAGTGAAATAGGGGATAGTTTGAAGAATAAAATGTACTAATTGGCTAAGCCAAAAATTCTGGAAAAATTACAGTAACAAGTTATATGAGTCTAGTTTCAGGGAAAATTTACGAATGTAAATTTCGAGTTTCCTAACTCGAGTTATAGTTAATTTAGTCAGCATAACGCAGATGGACAGTTTCAATTTTTGTGCCCAAACGAATTACCCTTGGTGGGTAAAATTTATGAAATACCCTTGGGTTGCGAGATTACCGAATTACCCTTAATGAGTACGACTACCGAATTATGAAAACGCCCTTACGGGCCGAATTACGAAAATGCCCCTAATGGGCTGAATTATGAAATGTCCCTACGGACCGAATTACGAAAATACCCTTTATGGGCCAAATGTGATATGTTGCTATATGGGCCGCTTGGTATTTATTATATAGGCTAAAAATTTGCTAGATCGTTAAATGGGCCAAATTGCTATTTTGACTAATGGGTCAAATTGATAACTTGTAATATGGGTTTTTTGTTGAAATTTACCTTATGAATATATTGTTAAGCATTATATATATATATACATGACTGCATGGGTTGGGATAATTGATGAAGAGAATAAAGGCCTGTTGCCAAAATCTAGTTCGATGACTCTGTCACAATCTAGTTTGGTGGCTCTGCCACAAATATTATAATTGGCTTAATGCCTGCTATTGGTGTGTTGGCTGGGTGGGTTGACTTAATCCCCACAGGTGTGTTGGTTGGTACGGGTGGTGTGTAGCGGATGGAAATTAGGCTTGGTTGGGAATCATATGCATTATTTTTATATTTGATTTATTTATATTGTACATTTGTAAATGGGCTCAAGCCCAATTAAATGCTTAAATGGTTTTGGCCCAATGATCACCGTAAGTGGGTTACACACTGAGTTCTTAGTAACTCACCCTGTTTTCTTAACCTTCTCAGGTAATTGATGGAGGCTCGGGCCGGGGATGACTTCGTGTGGAGGCCATACTACGAATGATGAGTTATAAAAACTTTGAACTTCTTTTAAGTATTTTTATCTAAGTAATATTTCAATTGCGATGTAATAAGGCCTCTGGTATTATTATTATGGATTTTTATTCGTGGATGGATTTTAATATGTTTTAGTTACTTAAATGGGGCTGTTTAATTCTTATAAATGTTTTCTTAAACTTACATATAAAAAGGGTTTTTCTTAAATATCACTTGTAAAATTTTCGTGAAAACTCTTTTATAAATTTATTTCAACCAATTATTTAAGTTTTGAACCAATTATTTCTCTGAAAATCAAATTGTAAACTCTCATGTTTTAAAATCATGGTTTTCAAATAAATCTCGATTTTTTATAAACTCCGTCTTCAAAATCGTTTTGAAAAATTATTTTCATTAAAAGCATTGATGACTGGACGTAAGTTCGAATTGTGTGGCATGCCAAGTCTGGTCTTAACGCATAGACCGAGTTTGGGGTGTTACAGTTAGAGTCAGGATCTTTCTGGATGCTGAACTGGACCTTGAACTCTGATGGCCTGCACACGGAAACAACCGTACGCTGAGTATTTCATACTCAGTGGTATTACCATAAATCAAACTATTTAAACATTAATAAATTACAAACATCAACCATAAGCTTTATAAATTATTTAAACTAATTATACATAATTATATATCACTTCATAAATCTTAAATTCATATTTCATTTTTCACATACTAATTCAATTCATAATTTAACTCACACAATTTTTCTCGTACTTTTCAATAGTGCCAAATCAATCAATCTTTTTTTTTTCAAATTTTCATTTCAATTATTTACCCTATTAACAAGGTTCAGACTCTGACAGATACGCGGATTCCACCCAAACACATCAGAGTATCCAACCCAAACACACCAGAATAATGAAATCCTCCCAAACATACCAGTATAATATAACCTCCCAAACACACCAGTAAAGTATTAAATGTCTTCGGATAAACCGAAGAATATAATATAGAAATATCTCCTCGGCCGAGCCTCAAATCTCCTTAACACATCACAAACCCTATGGCATGCCATTTGTATCTAATCTAGTCCGACCAGTTAATAGGGTATTCTATTATTATTATTATTTTAAAAATTTCTAACACATTCTCCATATCAAATTAAATTAAATTTCTCATGCATAATCATTTCAACAAATTTACATATTTAATCACAATCATATCAATACTCAAACATGTATATATATACATCACCTCAAATATAATTACTTACCGTATTATATATTTTTCCACATTAAAGATTCAATGTTGCATTTAATAATAAATAGTTTGAGTTATAGTAATACAAACCCGAAATGCACGTTTACTCCTCGACGGCCTTTTCTTTTCCTTTCGATGTCGATGCCTCAATTTCTTTGTTAGCTACGAAAACAATAATAATTTACATTATTTATTACAGCACTAATTATAATAATTAATTAAATTTCTATTCAATTTATTCCCTAATTCCAATTTAAACCTAATTAACTCTTTTATTTGTTTAACTTAATTTACACTTCATTTCTACTCAATTTCTTTCCATATTCACCCTAACAATCTAATGTACATTATAAAACCCTAATTTAATTTTTTTTTCAATTTAATTCCTAAAACAAAAAACTTATACCTTCTTTTACAATTTAATCCCTTTTTCAATTCTAACTTAAAATTCATTCAATTAAATCCCTACTTCTTCTTTATAAATCATATTCAAAAACCTATGAACTTTCATAACCTCCACTTAATTTCAACAAAACTTTGTTTTAAAGTTTCTAAAATATCAAAAATTAAGAGAAAAGGGCTAAATTTAGCTTACTAATTAAACTTGAAGCTTTAAAATCCAATTTTCCCTTTTTCTTTTCTTTCCTTTTTTCTTCCCCTGATTTCGTTTTTGTTTCATTCTCCGCTTCTTTTCTGTTCTTCTTTTGTTTCTTTTTCTTTTATTTAACTTACTTACTTTATTTCTTTTATTTTAACTAATAATAATAGTAATAAATTATAATAATAAAAAATCTTTTACTTATTATTTAAGCATATATTTATTTTTATTACAAGTATACCTATATAATTATCACTATTACACTTGTTTTTAATCTTTACCATACATTTGTCATCTATTTAGTTTATTTAATATAATATCAATTAATAAAGTTTATTTAATATAACATCAATTAATAATAATAAATATCTAATATGAAACCATAAAATAATGATATACATTATAATCTAATATAATAAACAATAAAAATCTGAGATTTTTTTCATCAATTGCCGCCTCATTTATGCTAATTAGCATAATTATCAATTTGGTCCTTTTTACTTTCTATTAATCTATAATTTAACTTTTATCATTTATTCAATTTAATCCTTTTCACTAATTTCTCTTAATTAAGCTAAATTCACTAAATAAAAATCTAACTAGACACACTACTAAACTCATAAATATTTTTATTAATTATTTATGGACTCGGTTTACTAAGACGAAGGCCCTATAACTCGCTTTTCTAGTGCCCGCGAATTTTGGGTTATTACAGAATTCGTATTTTCAATTCCTAGACTAGGTTTTTTGGGGCTTTGGTCATTTGACTGATGTGATTGGACTACCAAATTTGGAAGTTATTGATGGCATATCCAAGTCTAAAAAAAAGAGAGAAAAAAATTTCAAGATTTTTCATTTCATGAAAGATTTTGTGTTGCATTGTTTTCTTTACTCGAAGATTTGATCTCTCTATATTTTTAAAATATGGAAAAAAATTCAAAGTAATTATTTTCTAATAGTTTAAAAAATTGTTAAAATTTTAGAAGAATTTAATTAAATAATATGATATTAATTTAAAATTAATATCATATTATAAAAAAAATTTAAACTTTAATTGTTAAAATTTAATTAAAAAATTGTTAAAATTTTAGAAGAATTTAATTAAAAAAGTTGAGTAACTAAATTGAAAAAAATTAATAGTCGGGTGACCAAAATAAAATGAAAGGCATGATTGAGTGACTATTTTTTTGTAGTTTAGCCCCCCTCTCTCTTTTTTTTTTTTAAATTTGTACATATTTGAACTTTAATAATAGTTTTTTATATAATTTTTAGAATATTTAGTAGTTTAATACTTTAATCATTTAATCATCTTATTTCATATTTTATTCACGTAGAGCATACTTATTAAATTTTGAGTAATTTAAAAATAGATATGTAAAAAAACTTAAAAAAATTTCAATTCGTAAATATATACTAATAAAACATATTCTCTATGCATGAGACAGAAATATCACATTAATTCAAATCCTTTATGTGAATGGTAAGTACTAAATTTACATCTGTTTGGAGGACACAGAATAATTGAATGAAAGTGTAATTATTATGGTAATTTTTGCAAGATGGTAATTACAAAGAATTGTAATTTCCTAGACATGTTTGCTTGACAAAATGTAATTACATCGTAATTTTCTATGTTATGTTTGATAGTATAAATTATAGTGATACAATTATATCATTTATATTTTAAGAATATTAATTAATATAAAATTTTATTAGCATAAAAAAATAATTTCTAAACAAGTAACAAAAATTAAAATCAAATCATCATATGTATTATGTTAGTCTTAAAAAAGCAGTTGATAATACGATTGCTAATAAAAATAGCAAGAAAATAAACATCATATGTAATTTTATCTAATTGTTCTAGTGCATATTTGTTGGGTTATTCTCTCTTTAATATTTAACGCATGTTCCTTATCATCATCTGAATTTGAACATGCATCATTAAGATTATTGAGATTTCTTTCTTCCATGTACTCTACGAAGAATGGGACATCTCAATTTCACCTAGGATTGAAATTATGAATATACAACATGCTAGTATAGTCTAACATTTTATTTTATAAAACTCTTTTATAAAATAGGCCTGAAATTTTTCCTAAGCCTAACTCGGATAAAAATGCTAAAACCTAGGCCCGACTATATTAATTTTTTATATTTTTATATAATTTTTTAAAAAATATAATACATCTAAAATACTAAAATATTAAAATAAATATTTCCCAATAAATTAAAAATAAATTTTTACAAAATATGTATACTTAAATAAAGAATGAAAAAAAATCCTGTCGAAACCATTTTTGTTTTGGAAAACAAGGACAGACTTAAAAATGAAACACGGAGTCGCCACCAATCATTTTTATTTAGGTGTGACCGGATCACCTATAAAATGATTTATTTTATTAAAATATTGATTTTGGTCTACGAAATTCAAAAGAACAGGTTAGGAAGTCGGTTACATGCTAGGAAGGATTAACACCCTTGCAAGGCCCAAAATTGGTACTAGATTGATTAATTGATGTCCCAGTGTAGAAAATTTAAAAAAAAAATTTAAATTATGATTTCTTTTAATTGATGTCCCAATACTCATGCATTGAAATTTTAAAAGGGTATTTGATTATTTGGTCAAACGGTAAATTGATACCCAACATGTTAGGGCATGATTTATCGAATTTCCAAATACGAAATATTGCCTTGTTTTTAATTTAAGAAAACATGGACGAAATTTCGAAGGGATATTTAGTTATTTGGTCAAACGGAAAATCGAAACCCAGCATGTTAGGGCACGATTTCTCAAATTTCCAAACACTAAATATTACCTTGTTTTGAGAAGTTTTTAAATAAGCAATTATGAAACCAAATCTCAAAATATATTTATTTCATTTGTTCGGGATGAAAATGAAGCATCTACTAAAAGTTTAAAATAAAAATAAAAATATGATAACCAATAAAACAAAGAAAGGTAAATTAATTTTTGAAAAATGAGTAAATGAACGTTTAAAATAATAATAATAATAGTAATAAAATAAAGTACTAATAATAATAGTAATACTAATAGTAATTATTAATAATAATAACAATATTAGGTAACAATAATAACAACAAGAACAATAAGTATATAAAATATATGTATATATCATTTAAAATCTGTTAACTATAAAAAGGGGTAATAAGTAAATAAATGAATATATAATAAAAAATAATAATGAAAAGATTAGGTGATAAAAATAATAAAGGCACAATTAAAATAAATACAGAAAATGAAAATAAAAGACCACAGGATAATAACAATTTATGAAAAATAATAAAATAAAAAAAGGAATGAACAATATGTAAATAACATAAGTAGTGAGTAAACAAATAAATAAAATAAAACAATAATATACAACTAAACAATTAAATAAATAAATGAATAAAAAAGAAATAATAAATAATTAAACAATTAAATAAACAAACAAATAAATAAAATGGTTAAAATATAAAGGACTCGATTGACATTAAAAGAAAATTGAACGGGATAAATTGCAAATAAAAAAAGCTGCCAAGGACTAAAGTGTAATGCGCTAAAATTGACGAGGACTATATGGGAAAATATCCCTAGTCCATATGCGTTGTGTTTCAATTAGTGAAGTCACGGACTAAACTAAAATCGAAATAAAATTGGAGGGATAAATTTAAAAAAAAAAACCGTTAGGACCGAACTAAGAGGCGCGTGACGAAACGAGGACTAAATAGGAAATTATCACTGGCCTTCAAAACGCACCGCATTAATAAAGACTAAATTGAAACCAAAACAAAAATCTGTGGGAAAATTCGAAAGAAAAGGAAAAACTGAAATAGGGACCAAACTGAAAATCTCCTCAAAAGCGAAAGGACTGATGGCGTAAATAGACTCTCAGTCCAAAAACACGCGGATTCTAGGCAGTTCGGGTCGGGTCAGACCGACCCACTCCAAAACAACGTCGTTTTGGCATTAGATCAGACCATCTAAAACGGCGTCGTTCCACTGACTCTATATAAGCAAAAAAGTTTCCAAAAAAGCCATTTTTTCATTTCTTTCTTCAGAAAAAAAAACCTCCCTTTTCTCCCCCCCCCTTTGGTCCAAACTTTGGGCACATTCCGGCCTAGGGTTTTGGTGAGCCTCTACCGTAGCTCCGCCGTAGCCCCGCCATGCATGGCTGCCGGAGACACGAAAAGTCAAGCCTTTTCCGGCCTTTTCCAGTCCTTTTCTTTTGTGTTCGAAGAAAGGAAAAAAAAAGAGAGTAAACTTAGATTTTTAGAGCAGAAATGGGGTTTTAGTACTTTCCGAACCCTCATTCGAGCCCTCACGGGTTTGAGGTGTTCAAGCGCCGGCGATGTTTGCTGGAGAGAGCGCAGATTGGCTCAGGTAAACCCTTTTCTGTTTATTTCTTTATTTATCTATTTTATATAAAAGTAAAAATAAAAAGAAACGAAATAACTAGATAATAATCAATAAAAATCACCTTTCTGATCTTTTTTGTATTTGATATCTATTTTTTTGTGTTCGTGTATTTCACTATAAAAAACCATTACATCGTTTGGCATGAAGGCTTTTATAGCCAAAATAAATACAGATTTTATTATTATTTACCCCTGTTTGCTTCTATCTTTGCTGTTTCTTGCCCCATGTTGTTGCTGTTCTGTTGCTTTGTAGGTGTCAGAGAGGAGGTCAACGAGGCTGGGGTTGCCATTTCGGTGCAAGATGCTGAGGATGGTGGTCTTCGGGAGATGTGCACGCTGAGGGAAGCACATGGGAGGGGGTACGGCGCCTTGGGGACTCAGAAACCCTAGGGTTTCTGAATCGATTTAGTTTTTTTGGGCCTGTTGGGCCAATAGGGATCAGGCCAAATGTTATTGGGTTTAATTTCATGCTGGGCCTATAATTTGAACCCACTTTTATTGGACTGTTATTTTATTATTTATTTATTTGTTTTGTTGCTTCTGATTCGGGCCCGGGCAATTTGGGCCGTTTACACATCCTATGTGTACTAATAACACTATTATAATAATATTTCTAAATTAATGTTTTTAAGTAACAAATACTGTAATGCCCCAAAATTTTAATTTTTGTTTTTGCAAATGTGTGACATAAATGTGTATTTGCTTCAGTGGTTAAGTGTTCTGGGTGTATGTGAGAGATCTCAAGTTCAAGCTATGATTTGGGCAAACTTTGATTTTTTTTTAAATAAAACCCCATCTTGGGTTAGAAGGCTTTTAATTAAAAGTTGGTAAATAATTAATAGAATGGGTTTACTGGTCTGGTGGTTGAGTGGAGTGTTAGTGTGAAGGAGGTCTTGTGTTTGAGTCTAGGCAAGATTTTTCCAAAAATTTGATTCTTCTTCTTTCTCAAAAACTCTCTGCTGTTTTCTTCACCTTTTCTCCTTTGCTGCCGATTTTTGCCTTCCCATTTGCTGAGCCACCTTTTTCTTCCTTTCCCTTGCTACCATTTTTCTTGTTTTGACCTCTCTTTTACTTTCTTCCTGCACAACATCCTCGTCGCTCTTTCGGTAAGTCTAGTTTTTTATTAAACTTTAATTGTGATTTGGACAAGCGTTAATAAGGATTCGTTTAGTGATTAGGGGCTTATCGAAGGGCTGATTATTGTTCATCGACGTTCTAAAGGCGTGAAATTCCTGTTATTCGATAGAAGGTAATGGTTTTGTTGTTCAAAAGATGTTTATCTCATTTTGGGATTAGTTTAGTTCATTTTGTTAAGCGATTAATTGAGTGAAATATTGGTTAATTATAGGTATTGGAGTGCTCAGAAGCATATAAGCATAAAAAATGATACAGGTGTGTACTCGATTGCACAGAAAACGAGGTTTTGGCGAAAGTCGAAAACCTCACTGTCGACGCCACACAGGCGTGTGGTCACCTGTGTGGTAGGGCGTGTGGCATAACACGGGCGTGTGATCGACGAGGCCAGGCCATGCGTACATGACACGACCGTGTGTGACGCACGGGCTAGATTGATTTGGGACATGTGGGCCACACGAACATGTGGGTCCACACGGCGCGTGTAGGATATTGGGCCAGGCCGTGTGATCCACACGGGGCAAGGCCAATATAGGCCCACACGGGCAGGCCACATGGGCGTGTGAGCCCATTTTCACTGAATTGATTGCTAAGGTTGCATGGGTCGCCCAAGTCGACTGCGAACCTACTGTAGGGTTAGTAAACTTAGACCCTTAATTGTGTGAACTGACTGTTTGATTTATATATATTGAGCATGATGATAGTATGCATGTATACGAAACTGGTTATATGTACTGATATCATGAGATGGCATGTCATGAGTTGTATGTTGCATTGCATGGGTTTGGGTTGATTATATTCGGGGGAAGTGTACTGAAAGACTCTTAAGCCTAATATACTGGTAGCTCAGCTACAAATTACTGTTTTGTGCCGCATTTGTACTACCTGAAGTGTAGGGATGAGTGGGTTGATTTAATCCCCACATGGAGTGTAGGGTTGGACGGAGATGGTGTGCAGAGGCTGGTTGGGTAGGACTTTGATACTGAATACTGCATGACAGCTACTGTTACTGTTATGGACTAAGGCCCTACTGCATATTTGATACTGTACTGAGATGGGCTAAGGCCCAAATCGTTACTGATACTGAAAGGGGCTTAGGCCCAAAACTGTATTTGACTGTGCATTGTGTTTACTAATGTTTGTTTTCTGTGGGATTACACACTGAGTTTACGTAAACTCACCCCTCTCTGTTTAATGTGCACAAATAATCCCCAGACCTAGACGGATTAGTGCGGCGGAGGACTCGACGGTGACCACAGTTTTTGGACTTTACGTTTCTTAATTTATGTTTTATGGTCTTATTATTATTGGGATGTAAATTGAGGACTCTTGGGACTTTTGCTTAAATTTGGTTTTTTTTTTATTTTTGTGGAATTATAACTGCTAGTTGTAGTTTGGTTTTCAAAAAGCTAACGCATTTTCTAAACTCACGTTTATTTAAACCGCCTTATTTTAAAAGCTTCTGCAATGAGAAACGTTTTAAAGCAAATGTTTTAAATAAGTAAAACGATTCCCTTTAGAACTAATAAGAGATAAAGATAGGTAATAACATGGAAATGATTTTATTGTAATAATTTAGTTTTCGAACACATTATCATGTGACATCGCCAGATTCGACCATAATGTTTAGGCTAGGTTTGGGGTGTTACAAATACAAAGAATATTTTTGTTATTTAACCTTGTGAAGTTCTTAATAGTTCTGTTATTTATTTAATAACAATGTTATAATATATTAATCCTATTTTTATTAGATTTAATATGTTAGTAACACTAAGAAATTAAAAAATATATATGTATACTTAAATAACTATGTTATTATAACTCTAATAATTCAGGTCGGGCCTGGTAGCCCAACCTATGGATAGGTCTACAGGTGACTAAAACAAAAATAAACAACAATATAATGACAAAATTGAAAATTTTTATAATTTAATAACGAAAACAAAAATATGGTAATAATTAACAAACTGATTATATAATTATCATTCCTATGCATAGAATCAATTTATAAGTTTTGGAAGAAAATAGAAGAGAGACATGCTTTTTTGTAGTATTTCCCCTTTAAGTAGACAAAGTAAAGTCTGTTCTTGAAATCAAGCAAAGCAGAATACTTTAAATTTCTTTTTACTTTAGCATCTCAAGCTTTCAACTTACTCTTGCATATACCTTTCTTCCTACAATTTATGGTAATATGCCTTTCTTTTAATTAATTATTATATGAAAGGATATTTGCTACTCTTAATTTACTTTTACTTATCTTTCTTCTCAATAAATTTCTTACCTTTTCAAATAAAACTATCATATATGTGATGCATTAAAGAATTAATTATGATATAAAAATTAAGCTCTTATGCTTTTTCTCACTCCATTCAGCCTTTGAACATTAAAATTTTAATCAATTAAGTCTTTTACCCGTTAAAGAATAAAGATGGCGATTTTGGGACTTGTTTTAACCACATGGCACACTAGGATTGTGTTATATGGTGAAATCTAACATTTTATAGTAAAAATCATCAAAGTTATAAAAAATATATACAAATTGTAAACACATATAAAACTGAAAAAAATTACAAAACAAAAGTATATAAATGAAAAAAAATTAAAATTTGAAAAAAGTTAAAAAGTATTAAAATTAAAATTTAAAAATATAAAAACTTCTATCAATTTATTGGCCTAATAACATGTTAAAAAGTTAACATGGGACTTTTTTATTGGCCTAATAATAAATTTAACCATCCAATGTTACATATTCTATCAATTTGATTCTAAATCTAAAAACTTCAACAAATTTAGCCATCAATGTTTACAAAATTTGTTATTTTAGTTCTAATTCTAAAAAATTTAATAAATTTACCCCTCAATATTTACAAAATTGATCAATTTAGTTCTAATTTTAAAAGTTTAAAAAAAGGAAAAATATTAAAAAATTATTTTTGGATAAAAATGATTTAAAAATCTAAAAAAATAAATTATAAATAAAAAACCAAACAGAAGTAGTAAAAAATAAAACAAAAAGTATATCAAATGATTTAAAAAGAAGTGAAAACAAAATAGATTATGAGTATTAGAGAGAGATAAAGTTAAACATCCCTATAGGACATGGAACCGATAAAATTATCTCCCTTGGTTTAGTTTAACTCATATTTTCAATTCCTAGACTAGGTTTCTTGGGGCTTTGGTTATTTGACTGATGTGATTGAACTACCAAATTTGGAAGTTATTGATGAGATATCCAAGTTGAAAAAAAAAAAGGAAAAAAATTTAAGATTTTTCATTTCATGAAAGATTTTGTGTTGCATTGTTTTCTCTACTCGAATATTTGATCTCTCTATATTTTTAAAATAAGGAAAAATAATTCAAAATAATTATTTTGTAATAGTTTAAAAAATTGTTAAAATTTTACAAGAACTTAATTAACTAATATGATATTAATTTAAAATATGACCCTTAGTTGGATTTAAGCTAACTTGATTTTTTTTTACCATATTCACAAAGGTGGCATGAGTTTAAAATGAGCACAATATGAACGATGTTAAATACTCTTCTTGTTCAACAGATTTTGACGGCACATTAAGGAATATTAAAAATGAATTTTAAAAAAAAATATATTTCTTTCTTCTTTTTTTTTGAATTTTTTAGAATTAAAACTAAATTTGATAAGTTTGGGGGCTAAATTTATTGAATTTTAGAATTCAAACTAAAATGACAAATTTTGTAAATATTGAAGGTTAAAATTTTTGAATTTTTTAGATTTAGGACCAAATTGATAAACTGTGTAAACATTGGAGGGCTAAATTTACTATTAGGCCCATGTCAATTTTCCATCACTCATCTAATGGCAACTAACGGGAGAGTGACTAAAATATTTAATTTAAAAAAGTTGAGTAACTAAATTGAAAAAAATAATAATTGAGTGACCAAAATAAAACCAAAGGCATAATTGAGTGACTATTTTTTGTAGTTTAGCCCCCTCTCTCTCTCTCTTTTTAATTTGTACATATTTGAACTTTTATAATATTTTTTATAATTTTTAAAATATTTAGTAGTTTAATTCTTTAATCATTGAACCATCTTATTTCATATTTTATTTACGTAGATCATACTTATTAAATTTTGAGTAATTTAAAAATAGATATGTAAAAAACCTTTCAATTCGTAAATATATACTAATAAAACATATTCTCTATGCATGAGACAGAAATATCAGATTAATTCAAATCTTTTATTTGAATGATAAGTACTAGATTTACATTTGTTTGGAGGCACAGAATAATTAAATGAAAGTGTAATTATTATGATAATTTTTACAAGATAGTAATTACAAAGAATTGTAATTTCCTAGATATGTTTGCTAGACCAAATGTAATTACATCGTAATTCTCTATATTATGTTCGGTAGTATAAATTATAATGATACAATTATATCATTTATATTTTAAGAAAATCAATTAATATAAAATTTTATTAGTATAATAAAAATAATTTCTAAACAAGTAACAAAAATTAAAATCGAATCATCATATGTATTATGTTAGTCTTAAAAAAGCAATTGATAATACAATTACTAATAAAAATAGCAAGAAAACAAACATCATATGTAATTTTATCTAATTGTTCTAGTGTATATTTGTTGGGTTATTCTCTCTTTAATATTTAACGCATGTTCCTTATCATCATCTGAATTTGAACATGCATCATTAAGATTATCGAGATTTCTTTATTCCATGTACTTTATGAAAGAATGGGTCATCTCAATTTCACCTAGGATTGAAATTATGAATATGCAACATGCTAGTATAGTCTAACATTTTATTTTACAAAACTTTTTTATAAAATAGGCCTGAAATTTTTCCTAAGCCTGACTCGGATAAAAATGCTAAAGCCAAAGCTCGACTTTAAATTTTTTATATTTTTACATATATATTTTTAAAATATAATACATCCAAAATACTAAAAATATTAAAATAAATATTTCCCAACAAATTTAAAATAAAATTTTAAAAAATATGTATACTTAAATAAAGAATGAAAAAAAGCATCCTATGTGTAGAAATAACAGTGTTATAATAACATTGCTATATTAACGTTTTTAAGTAACAAATACTTAAATAACCGTGTTATTATAACTCTAAGATAGGTGCAATTTAACAACTAAATGCCTCTAAAATAGTAATAAAATTAACAATAAAACAAGAGCTATACAATATTCAAATAATAACAACAAAATAGTAGCAACATAATAATGAAATGGTAGCAAAATAGCGTTAAAACAACAAGAAAATAGAAGCAAAATAGTAATAAAAAAACAAGAAAATAACAACAAAAATTGCTTCTTTTTTTTTTTTGTAAATTTGGGCTAGGCTCAGGCCAAAAAAGCCATACTCGAAGCCCGACTTATTTTCTAAATGGGCCTTATTTTTTGCTCATACCAATTTTTCGAGCCTATATTTTTACCTAAACTCTCTAACTTTATGGGTGAGTTTTCGGGCCGGGCTGGGTGGCCTAACCTATTGATAGGTCTACAGGTGACTAAAACAAAATAAATAATAAAATAATGACAAAATTGAAAATTTTTATAATTTAATAACCAAAACAAAAAGATGGTAATAATTGACAAACTGATTATATAATTAGCATTCCTACGCATAAAATCAATTTATTAGTTTAGGAAGAAAATAGAAGAGAGGCATGCTTTATTGTAGTATTTCCCCTTTAAGTAGACAAAGTAAAGTCTGTCCTTGAAATCAAGCAAAGCACCATACTTTAGATTTCATTTTACTTTAGCATCTCAAGCTTTCAACTTACTCTTGCATATACCTTTCTTCCTACAATTTATGGTAATATGTCTTGTTTTTAATTACTTATTATATGAAAGGATATTTGCTACTCTTAATTTACTTATCTTTCTTCTCCATAAATTTCTTACTTTTTAGAATAAAACTATCATATATGTGATGCATTAAAGAATTAATTATGATAAAAAATTAAGGTTAAAGTGTGTTTTAAGTTCTTAAACTTTAAAAAAAAATTATTTAACCATTCAGCCTTTGACCATTAAAATTTTAATCAATTAAGCCTTTTACCCGTTAAAGAATAAATATGGCAATTTTGGAGCTTGTTTTTACCACATGGCACACTAGGATTGTGTTATATGGTGAAATCTGATATTTTATATTAAAAATCATCAAAGTTATAAAAAATATAAACAAATTGTAAACATATATAAAAGTGAAAAAATTACAAAAAAAATTATATAAATGAAAAAAAAATTAAAATTTGAAAAAATTTAAAAATTATGAAAATATTTTAAAATATAAAAAGTTATTTAAAATATTATAAAATATAGAAAAGTGAAAAAATTATAAAAAAAAGTTTAAAAATTAGATGAATTACAAAAAGGGTAAACTACCAATATAGTCATTTTTGTTTACATCAGGTTACGTATTAGTCACTTACGTTAACGTGTTGTAACATTTTGAGACTAAGTTGTTAATTGTCGTTAACGGTGTAATGGTAAGCTGACGTGGAACATTAAATTGTCATTTCAAACAAAAAATTTTGGCTAAATTTTATAATTGGTCCCCATATTTTTTTGTTTTGAGCAATTTAATTTTTTTTCATTTTGGTCCCATAAAAAAGTTTTAACATATGGAAAACATAGAAAAACTACGTTAAAAGAAATGAAGGAGGGAGGAAAACAGAGGGAGAAGAAGAGAATGAAAAAAAAAAGAAAAAGGGAAAGTTCAAAGAATATAAAATAAAACAATTAAATTGCTCAAAACGAAAAAATATAGGGACCAATTGTATAATTAAACCTAAAATTTTTATTTGAAATAATGATTTAACGTACCACGTCTGTCGAAACCATTTTTAAATTTTTATAAAAACGGGCGTCTACTTTAAAACGAAAATGGAGTCGCCACCAATCCCTTTTTACTTAGGTGTGATTGGATCACCTTATAAAATGTTTTATTTCAAAATGTTGATTTTGGTCCACGAAATACAAGAAAACGGGTTCGGGAGTTGGTTACGTACGAGGAAGGATTAGCACCCTCGTAACGCCCAAAAATTGGTACCTAATTGATTAATTAATGTCCTTATGTCGAGACTTTGAAAAGATTTTAAAATAAGAAGTTTTTTAAAGAATGTTTATATAACCCATTTTGGAATATTAAGACTCTTTTGTTCCAAAAGGATAAAATATCATATCCAGTACGTTAGAGTGCGACATTTTTAGCCCCGGAACTAAGATCGTTGTAACACCCCAAACCCGGCCCAAACGCTACAACCGGATCTGGTATGTCACTTAAGGGATTTTACATGACATGTCGCATTTTGGAAAACAACTACTAGGTTTAAACATTTATACCGAAAACTTAATAATTCATTAATTCATATAAAATATAAAGTTATAAATTACCTTGGTGAATTTGAAACAAAAAACTATAATTTCATACATGTCTTAACTTAATTTAAAACTTAAAACTTAAAAGCCCAGTAATAAAAGCCCAACATAAAACCAAAATATAAATAATATTCTAGTGACCCATGGCCTTATTACAATAAAATTTAAAACCCATTAAATAAAAATATAAAATAATAAACCGGAGTCTTCTTGTTAAATCCAAGAGTTCTTTTGCATGGCCACCTTGCGCTCCTCTCCAGCTCGGTTCGATGCACTAGGTGCTACCTGAAAATGTTAAGAAATTGGTTGAGTCGCAAGACTCAATGCGCAACCCTTATGAACCATTAGATTTGGGCCTTAGCCCCACAGAACAGAATAACAGTTTAATATATATATAACAAAAAAAATTATGCAAGCCCAACCCAAATCCTAAGTTTCCATCCGCTACACGCCTCCCGTACCAGCCGTTCACACCATAGGGGATTTCTACAATCAACCTACACCGCTACACGCCGTTGATGGCAGTCGTGCTGCTCATCGTCAGAGTTGTGACAGAGTCACCGGCTGAAATGGCAAAAAGCCACCAGAAACAGAGATTGTGACAGAGTCACCGGGCTGAAATGGCAAAAAGCCACCAGAAACAGAGTTTGTGACAGAGTCACTAGGCTGAAATCGCAAAAGCCACCAGAACAGATCACTTCCCCTTTCCATCAATTTCCCAACCCTAAGCATACAATGAAATCGTCATACAAAGCATATCGTTTTAACAGGAATAATCACTGAAATAGGACAAAAGTCACTAACCTGTTGATCACCCTTTACCCTTCAAGGGTTTTCACTTGTTATGTCGGGATTTCGGCATTTAGCAGAGTATAGCAGATTTATACATATGAATATATATTAGCAAACAGTCTAACAGTGAGAAAGGTTTAACACCTGATTAATGTCGATACCCTTGCTAGATCGATCTACAACTTTGCTCAAAAAGCCGGAAAGATGTGAAAATAGGGCCTCTCCTATATTCGGCCAAGGGTTAGTAAATCCTGAATTTACACATTGAAACTAATAGATCTTCTTACCTTGAAATCTCGAAAGTAACACGATTCAAGTGCTACCGATCTATAACTCAGAGATCTATGCGATTGACTCCACTAAAGTTCCCTTCAGATTTCGGCACAAGTAGGCACCACAGAAGTAATTCGGCAATCACAGGAGATGAGATCTAGGGATTTCGGCTTTTAGGAAAATCCCAGAAAAAGTATGAACAAGAGAAGCCTGACGTGTCTTTGGCTTTTAAAATACTTGAGTGAGGAGTTTCGGTTTCTGACAGGAAAAGAGAAGAAGAAAAGAAAACAAGGAAGAGACTTGCAGATTTCGGCTAGGAAGAAAAAGAATGGAAAGAGTTTCGGCTTTTGAATCAAAGTGAAGATGAGGGAATTGGCTTAGAGATTTCGGCTTTTGCAGAGAATGAAGAGGAAGATGGAACTTTAGGAGTTTTCGGCTTTTACTCAGAGAAGAAGAGAAAAGAATGAGAGAAAAACCCAAAAGCCAAAATTGAAGAAATATTCCCCCTATTTATAGAAATTTCGGCACTTACCTAACCTTGCAGATAAATCCTATCTTTTCTCCTTTATCTTAATCTACTAGCTCATCTAAAAGAGACTTAATTATCTCTAACTCCTCCCTCCTTTATCAGCATATTATCCACATATTTTAATCATTAAAATCCCTAAATTTTAGCCTTGTTGCCATCCATTCCACCTAATCCTAATGCCCAAAATTTAGCTAACTTAAATTAAAAGAATTGGGCTCCATGAAACTTAAATTTGGGCCCCTTACTCCCTTGTGTGGCGTCACCTCCTAAGATTGGGCCACAAGCCCACTTTGGTATTTTAAACATAGATACTACCTTTTAAACCCTATAATGCCCAAACAGATAATTTTAATCAAGGCCTCTGCCTAAGCCTGAGCCCAATTTGGACCCCTAACACTTAAATTAACACATTAAACATATCCACCCATTAAACGCATAGGCCCAAAAATTTAGGATGTTACAATCGTCCTTTAATTTCCTAAAACACAAAATTAAAAGGATATTTGGTTATTTGGACATACGAAAAACCGAAACCCAGCACGTTAGGGCACAAATTCTCGAACTTCCAAAAACGAAACATTGCCTTGTTTTCTGAAATTCTTATCCCGAGATAACAAAACGTTATATCCAGTGAGTTAGGACACGACAATTTTGAATTCTCGAGAATAAGTTTTTATTTAACTTTTAAAAGGAAAGTAATAAGTTCTTTGGACTCAAAGAGGAAAATCGCAACCCAGTAAGTTAGGGTACGATTTCTTTCGAACCTTGGAACGTGGAGTGTTTGCTTATTTCAAAACTGAATTTTCGATGCACCAAAGAAAATATAATATGATTGTAATAAAATAAATCATAATGCCAACATGCTCAATAGAATAAAAGTGTGGATGATAATATGAAAAACAATAATGAAGGCAAAAATAATAAAAGAAAAGCTGAAACAAATAATTAAAAAAATATTAAGCAAAAAAATAATAAATAAATAAACAAATAAATAAATAAAAGAAAAGAAAATAATAACAAGAAATAAAGCTAATAGCAAATTAATAAATAGATAAATACTAAATAATTTAAAGAAAATAAAATAATAATAATAAACTATAATGGAAATATATTAATAAATAAAAAATAATATTAGCAATTATAAAATAAAAAATAATAATGAAAATAATGATAAAAGTAATAGCAAAAATAAAAATAGTAATAATAATAATAATAAAACAATGTAAGGATATTAAAAATAGTAGTAATAATAATATAGAGATAACAGTAGTAGTAAATACAAATATATTAATAATACAAATGAATATAATGATAATTATAAGGTTAAAAATAAAATGATAGTAATAATAATATTAAAGTAATAATTATAATAGTCAAATAATAGTAATGTTAATAATAATAAGAAAAAAATTAATAATGAAATAAAAAAAATCACAAAAGAAAATAAAAAAAAGGATGAAATTGGACTTAAAATAAAAATTTGGGACAAATTTTGAAGAAAATAAAAAAATGAGGGACCTATTCGAACGGACGGATAACATGGAGGGACTAAAAGGGGAAATATTCTCTCCCTCCAAAACGCACAGTGTAACATCCTGAATTTTTGGGCCTATGCGTTTAATGTGTAGACATGTTCAATGTGTTAATTTGAGAATTAGAGGTGCAAATTGGGCTCAGGTTTGGGCTGAGGTTGTAACATCCGGGATTTATGGCTTATGCATTATTGCTAAATTGCATGAAGTAGCATGCCTATGTGTGTTCTGATTGTGTTGTACGAATTTTGTGAACCTTAGTGTGTAGTCAAATGCCTTAGAAATTATTTGATTTTAAGTCTAAAAAGGGGAACCAGGCTAAGGAGGCCTTAAGAGAATTAGTAGGGGAAATATGACACAAAAATGGGCTTGTTTAAGTGGCTTGGAGGCGCCACTTAGGGCCTTAGAGTGTGACGCCACAAGCAAGGGGAAAGGGCTTGAGTTCGAGTAGCATGGGACTCAAAGAGGAATTTTATTTTGCTACAAGAATGAGCAGTAGTGGACGGCACTAAGGCACTAAAGGGATGAGTTTAATCCTTTTTAAAATTCGGCTAGATAAGGGATAAATGATGGATTAATTTTATTAATTTGAATAAGGTGATAAGAGATAAAATAGGAGAATAACAAGGTGAGGCTAGTGTTTGAGTAGGTAGCCGAATTTATCAGTAGAGTATTCATCTTTTTCCTTGGTTTCTTTTATTTTCTCATCTCTTTCTCTCTGGCCGAATTTCCCTTCTCTTCTTTTCTCGAAATTTTCTTTTCTAGCCGAATTCTTCTTAACATCAAAAGCCGAAAATAGGATCCTCTTAGGCCTTTGTCGATTCTCCCTAAGCCTCATATCCCTCTCTTTTCATCATTGTTGAAGTCGAATACACAAGTGACTCATAGCCGACTATTCTCTAAGCCTCAAAGCCGAATTTCTCTGTGGATTCAAGTGAAGGAGCAGTCGACTTTTGTAGTAAGGGTAAGATCAAATGCTATTCGGTTTTCTTTCTTTTAGCCGAAACTTAAGAACTAATTCCACTATTGTTTTTAGCCGAAACCTTGAAGAATCTTTCAGGATTTCCATAGTAGCCGACTTCTAAGGAGGAGACCATTCGGGATTTCAGATCTAAGGTAAGCAAGGCATAAGATTAGGCCGAAGGCCATTTATTTGAATGTTAGAATTGGGTCTAACATATGCTATAGTGATTTCGATAGATACCCCAACCTAATAACACTTTTCGGGATTTAGATTCACAAGGTAAGTGAACATATGTATTCGGCTAAGGCCATATTCAGTGATTCGGATCTATTTCCTTATTTATTCAAAAGCCGAAAACTAATCATTTAGGTGGTCTAGTATTGGCCAATTGCTAGGGGGAAATATCACGAAATTTCGGGATTTGGATAGTAATCAGATCGGCAGCAAGGTAAGAAGTTGGTTGCAATAATCCTTCGGGATTTGATTATATAAGCCGAATAGGCTTTTGCTAAACATTAAGTGTTGGCCGAATGTAGGAACTAAGGATCTAGAGCGCTAGATCGAGACTTTTGAGATTTCAGTGAACTCGCTAAGTAAATCAGGTGTGTATCCCACGCTAACTCTTAATAGATTTATGGCATCAATTTAATATATATGTTTATAATAATGTGAAATGTGGCCAAAGGTACCATACAATGGTACAAAGTACTCAGGTACGTAATCTTAACATTATGTTAACAAGTGTATGAATAGTGGAATATGGCACATATGTGAATATTGATAAGAATGTGAAATAAGGCATGATATTGCATGATTTGTATGACATGGGGCATATGGGTGATATGAAAAGGGGAAGTGATCTGGTGGTTTATACCACAATATCTGAATGTGGTGACTTATGTCACGAAATCTGAATGTGGTGACTTATGTCACAAAAATATTATCTGGTGGCTATGCCACAAAATTATAAGGGCGATGAGCACGTCGACTGCAGCGACTGCCTTCGATGATGTGTAGCGGATGGAGGGTTGACTTAGTAGTCCCCACGGTGTGATGGTTGGTACGGGTGATGTGTAGCGGATGGTATCTAGGTTTGGGTTCGGGATTGCATCATTATCTATAATTGTTATATGTGTATGTATGATCTGAAATGCCTGAACCGTTGGGGACTTAGTGTTGGTTGTTACACACTGAGTCTGTTTGACTCACCCCGTTGTGGGAATATTTTTCAGGAGACACTCAGTAGATGGACCGGGTCAACGGAGACTAAGTGGTGGCCATGCTGAACATTTTTGGGATTTAAGACAGTTGAATTTGCGTTTTCTTATAATTTTATTTTTCGGGATTTATTTGGTATTTTCAATTGTAATAAGGCCACTTAATTTAAACTGCTATGCATGCTTTTAATTTTTGTTATGATACGATTATTTTGAAAATCAAAATTAAGTTATTTTCCTGAAAATAAATTCTTAAATGTTTTGGAACTTAACCACAAATGGTTTTCAATTTACAAGTAACTCGAAAACGGCTCGACCTTTCTTGTTAACTCGTAGTTTCGAAACTTATAAATAAAGTTTATTAAAACCTGGACTTTTCAATTCGAACCCAACACAAAACAAATTTTCTTCAAAACCACACAATTTTTCCAAAGTAATAAACAAGTTTTGAACCGTTTTACTCAAGGAACATACCAGATCTGGTCAAGGCTCATGGGCCGGGTTTGGGGTGTTTCAGTTTGGTATCAGAGCCCAGTTTTAAACTCTCGGCCTTGGGTTTAAAGCCCATAACATTTTCAAAATTGAGCCCAATAAACTTTTGTGAAAATTTTTGTGAAATGAGCAGGTTTTTCTGGCATGGCACCTAAGTCTCCGACCCGAAGTCCACCAGGTAAGTACCCCTATCTATTGTGTGATTTATTATATGATTTGTGTATGGGAATGAAGGGAACGTAGATTAGTACAATAGGAGCTATTGAACCCTAGGATTAGCTTACTCCCATACAGAATTGCATAAAACTTTAAAGCCTAACTAAACAAACCTGTGTTTAAGTCGCCGAGCTAGGGTGTGGCAACCATTGTGCGCATGTCTAGGATTGGTTTCGGTGGGAGCTTGGTATTTAAGCAGTCCTAGTGACTCACCTCCTCTCCACTCGAATCTTATCTGGTGCGTAGTGACGGTTCACCCTAACCAAGAGGACTTATTCACGGGCTAAACTCAATAACTAAAACCCGAAAGGGATTAGCCATATTTTTATAATAGAAAACCTTAGTTTTAAAATCACCAAATTACCCTTCTGATTTGTAGGAAAAAAAATTATTTGGAAAATTTTTCCAAAGTATTCCAGATTTACAAAATTATCTAAATACCCTTGGTGGTAAAATTACTAAAATGCCCTTGGTTTATAAAATTATCGTACTACCCTTGATTTTTACTAAGATATTCTTACTTTACAAAAATATCCAACTACCCCAATTTGCAAAATACCAAATTACCCTGATTTAAAAATTTACCAAAATACCCCTGTAAGATAAATTACGAAAATACCCCTGGGATAGGAATAGACGAAAATGTTTGAATAGTGAATGTGTGTGTGGTAGGTTCTACTGAATGAACGTGTTATCTCTGAATTAGGATAGAAGACTTGGAACTAAACCTTTGATTGATCGAAAGAATCACTATTAAACTTCTTTTCATAAAATTCTTCGCGGATAATCAGTGGAACAAATTCTAATGCATAAAATTTCTTAAATCAGATTAAAGCACGATCGTAGAGATGAGTTCTAGGGGACGTGGTCGTAGTGTACGAGGGCGTGGGAGAGGCAGAATGGCTGTATCGGAACCCGTTAGATCAGGTCAAGGGTCTGAGAATGAGGTACCACCACCCCCACCACCAACTGTTGGTGTTGAGCAGCAAGATTAGACGGGGGATGATGCAGTATCGCAGGCGGTGCTACGAGTTCTTGAGATGGTGGCCGGAGCAGGTGGAGGTATGGGAGCTCAGAAATCTGTACCCGAGCGACTCCGAGCCAATGGAGCTGAGGTGTTCCGTGGTGTATCTGGTGTGGCACCCAGTACTGCTGAGTATTGGTTGGAGGCGATCGAGCGAATTATGGATGAGCTGGATCTGACTGCTGAGGAGAAAGTGAAAGGAATGGTGTCGCTACTTCGCGATGAGTCATATCAATGGTGGCTCACAGTTCGGGATGGTGCTACAGTTGAGGAACTCACTTGGGAGTATGTTAAGGCGGCGTACCAGAAGAAGTATGTTGGTACTAATTATATTGATGCGCAGAGAAAGGCATTTCTGGGGCTGGTTCAAGGGAACAAGTCCGTAGCAGAGTACGAGGCTGAATTCTTAAGGCTGAGTCGGTATGCTCGAAGAATAGTGGCTACGGAGCACGAGGGATGATCTGAAACTGTTGATAGCCCCACAGCAAGAGCGGGAATTTGCTGTGTTGGTAGAGAAGGCTAAGGTAGCCGAAGGAATTAAGGACTCTGTGAGGCAGAACACAGATCGGAATAGGCATAAGAGAGGCCTTGGATCAGCAGGGTCATCTGGGAATGTTCACAAGAGGCCTAGAGTTGATGGGCCGCGAGGTCAGCAGGCTGTGACAGGAGGGCAATATCGTACCTGTGACCAGTGTGGAAAGAAGCACTTAGGAGAGTGTTGGAAGAAGACAGGAGGATGTTTTAAGTGCGGGTCTAAGGATCATATGATTAAGGACTGTCTGATAAAGATAGACGGGAGTTGACCATCAGGTCAGGGCTATAATCAGGCTGGAAGAGGCAGACAGCAGCCTCAGCGAGGTCGTGGTCCGAATGGCAGGGGTAATGGTGTTGGAAGAGGACGTGGAACACCTGGCAGAGGTGTTGGTAATACAGAGGCAAGACAGCCGGGCTTGGTATATGCAGTTTGCTGGAGGGAGGAAGGAGACGCGCCGGACGTCATAACCGGTACGTTCCTTATATTTGGCAAGCCTTACTTTGCTTTGATTGATGTGGGCTCTACCCATTCTTATGTCGCATGTAGAGTAGTTGAAACTCTAGGCATAGCCTCTGAACTGTCTGATAGGGAGATGATTGTAGTAAGCCCATTAGGTTTAACTGTAGTGGTGAATAAGATATTTCGGAAAATACCTTTAGAAGTTCAGAGGATGGTATTCCCTGCTGACTTAATGGAACTACCTTTCGGAGAGTTCGATCTCATACTTGGCATGGATTGGCTAGTGGAACATCGGGCTATATTGGACTGTGCCGCTAAGCGAATGGAGTTAAGGACCCCGGAGGATGAAAAGATAATCATGATAGGAGAAAGAAGAAACTACTTATCTAACGTAGTTTCAGCACTAAAGGCTGAAAAGATGGTTCGGAAAGGGTGCAAGGCGTTCTTGACTTTTGTTAGTATGTTGGATGCGAAAGAAGAAAGAGTTAGTGGAGTTAGAACAGTAAAAGAATTTGTGGATGTTTTTTTCGGAGGAATTACCTAGAATACCCCCGGATAGGAAAGTGGAGTTCGGAATTGATTTGCTACTTGGTACAGCTCCTGTGTCAATTGCCCCGTACAGAATGGCACCAAAAGAGTTGGTTGAGCTCAAGCCTCAAATCCAAGAGTTGCTTGATCGTGGGTTTATTCAACCCAGTGTGTCTCCATGGGGAGCGTCGGTCTTGTTCGTGAAGAAGAAGGACGGAACTATGCGTATGTGCATAGATTATCGTCAGTTGAATAAGCTGACCATCAAGAACAAGTACCCTTTGCCAAGGATAGACGACTTGTTCGACCAGCTGAAGGGGGCAGCAGTATTCTTGAAGATAGATTTAAGGCCTGGGTATCATCAGCTTAAGGTGAAGGAAGCAGATATCCATAAGACAGCTTTCCGGACAAGATATGGGCATTTTGAGTTCGTAGTAATGCCGTTCGGTTTGACGAACGCCCCAGCCGCGTTCATGGATATGATGAACTGGGTTTTTCAACCTTACTTGGATCGATTCGTCGTGGTGTTCATCGACGACATCCTAGTGTACTCCAAGTCTGAGGAAGAACATGACGAGCACCTTCGGGTTGTGTTACAAGTGTTAAGAGAGAAGAAGCTTTACACCAAATTCAGCAAGTGTGAATTCTGGCTTAAGGAAGTTGCGTTCTTAGGGCATGTCGTGTCTGCAGAAGGAATAAGGGTGGATCCTAGGAAGATTGAGGCAGTGTTGGATTGGAAACCACCTAAGTCTGTGGCTGAAGTTCGTAGTTTCTTGGGTTTGGCAGGCTATTACAGAAGGTTTGTAGAAGGGTTCTCGTCAATAGCCGCACCTTTGACGAAGTTGTTGAGAAAGGAAGTACCTTTCGTATGGACAGATAAGCAACAGGAGAGTTTTGAGAAGCTTAAGACGGTTTTGACGGAAGCTCCGGTTTTGATTCAGCCGGAAGCAGGGAAGGATTTCGTGGTGTATTGTGAAGCTTCTCACACAGGATTAGGATGTGTTCTGATGCAAGACGGGAAGGTAGTCGCTTATGCGTCTCGAAAACTAAGGCCACATGAGGTTAACTACCCGACGCATGACTTGGAATTGGCGGCAGTGGTCTTTGCTCTTAAGGTGTGGAGGCATTACCTTTATGGAGAGAAGTCAGTGATCTACACAGACCACAAGAATCTTAAGTATCTGTTGACTCAGAAGAAGTTAAACTTGAGACAGCGAAGGTGGGTGGAGTTACTGAAAAACTATGATTGTTCTATAGAGTATCACCTGGGCAAGACGAATGTAGTGGCAGATGTCTTAAGTCGAAAAGTAGTGTCGGATCTGAGAGTGATGTTCGCACACTTGAGTTTGTATGACGATGGAAGTTTGTTAGCAGAGTTGCAGGTTAAACCGACATGGTTGAATGAGATGAAAGAAAGGCAGTTAATGGATGAGGATCTAAGTGCTAAGTTACAGCAAGTGCAGAATGGGGAGTTGGAAGATTATGGTATTAATGACGAGGAAGTATTGTGTTTCAAGGGTAAAGTCTGTATGCCTAAGGATAAGGAGTTAAGGCGGAAAATTCTTCAGGAATCGCATAGTAGCCCTTCTGCTATGCATCCTGGAGGTAGTAAGTTGTATAGAGACCTAAGAGAACAGTTTTGGTGGCCTGGTCTTAAGCGGGAAGTTACAGAGTTTGTAGAGAAGTGCTTGACGTGTCAGCAAGTCAAAGCTGAACACCAAGTTCCGTCAGGATTGCTTCAACAGATAAAGATTCCACAGTGGAAATGGGAAAGAATCTCCATGGACTTCGTTAGTGGGCTTCCCCTTACGCCTACTAAGAAGGACTCGGTATGGGTGATAGTGGATCGATTGACAAAGTCCACGCATTTCATGCCAGTGCGAGTTGATTACTCTTTGCAGAAGTTGGCAAGATTGTATGTGGCGGAAATTGTGAGGTTGCATGGAGTGCCGGTATCGATTATTTAGATAGGGATCCAAGGTTTACATCTCGGTTTTGGAAAGCACTACATCAGGCTTTAGTCACCAGATTAGACTTCAGTACGACTTTTCACCCACAATCAGACGGGCAATCTGAACGAGTAATCCAAGTGTTAGAGGATATGCTGAGGGGATGTGTGATAGACTTCAGAGGAAGTTGGGAAGAATATTTGCCTTTAGCTGAGTTTGCATATAACAACAGCTATCAAGCTAGTATTCGGATGGCACCGTATAAAGCGCTGTATGGACGGAGGTGTCGCACTCCTACGTGTTGGACGGGATTAGGGGAACGTCGAGTTTTGGGTTCAGAGATTGTGGCAGAATCCGAGGAGAAAGTTGAGGTAATTCGGGCACGGTTAAAGGAGGCATCTGATAGGCAGAAGTCGTACGCAGATCTCAAGCGGAAGGAAATAGAATTTGATGTGGGAGATCAAGTGTTTCTTAAAGTCTCGCCTTGGAAGAAGGTGATGAGATTTGGTCGAAAAGGGAAGCTAAGTCCAAGGTTTATAGGACCTTATCGGGTATTGAAACGAGTTGGACCAGTGGCATACCAGTTAGAGTTGCTTTCGGAGTTGAAGCAGATGCACGATGTATTCCATGTTTCTATGCTACGTCAGTACCGATCGGATCCATCTCATGTGGTGCCGGTTGAGGAGGTGGAATTAAGGCCAGATTTGTCCTATGAGGAAGAGCCGATACGGATTTTGGAACGAGATGTGAAGGTGTTACGGAGGAAATCAGTTCCTCTAGTCAAAGTGTTATGGCGTAATCATGGATCGGAAGAAGCTTCGTGGGAACCAGAAGAGGCAATGCAACAGCAATACCCTCACTTATTTCAGGCAGATAATTTCGAGGACGAAATTATTTTAAGGGGGTAGAACTGTAACATCCGGGATTTATGGCTTATGCATTATTGCTAAATTGCATGAAGTAGCATGCCTATGTGTGTTCTGATTGTGTTGTACGAATTTTGTGAACCTTAGTGTGTAGTCAAATGCCTTAGAAATTATTTGATTTTAAGTCTAAAAAGGGGAACCAGGCTAAAGAGGCCTTAAGAGAATTAGTAGGGGAAATATGACACAATAATGGGCTTGTTTAAGTGGCTTGGAGGCGCCACTTAGGGCCTTAGAGTGTGACGCCACAAGCAAGGGGAAAGGGCTTGAGTTCGAGTAGCATGGGACGCAAAGAGGAATTTTATTTTGCTACAAGAATGAGTAGTAGTGGACGGCACTAAGGCACTAAAGGGATGAGTTTAATCCTTTTTAAAATTCAGCTAGATAAGGGATAAATGATGGATTAATTTTATTAATTTGAATAAGGTGATAAGAGATAAAATAGGAGAATAACAAGGTGAGGCTAGTGTTTGAGTAGGTAGCCGAATTTATCAGCAGAGTATTCATCTTTTTCCTTGGTTTCTTTTATTTTCTCATCTCTTTCTCTCTGGCCGAATTTCCCTTCTCTTCTTTTCTCAAAATTTTCTTTTCTAGCCGAATTCTTCTTAACATCAAAAGCCGAAAATAGGATCCTCTTAAGCCTTTGTCGATTCTCCCTAAGCCTCATATCCCTCTCTTTTCATCCTTGTTGAAGTCGAATACACAAGTGACTCATAGCCGACTATTCTCTAAGCCTCAAAGCCGAATTTCTCTGTGGATTGAAGTGAAGAAGCAGTCGACTTTTGTAGTAAGGGTAAGATCAAATGCTATTCGGTTTTCTTTCTTTTAGCCGAAACTTAAGAACTAATTCCACTATTGTTTTTAGCCGAAACCTTGAAGAATCTTTCGGGATTTCCATAGTAGCCGACTTCTAAGGAGGAGACCATTCAGGATTTCAGATCTAAGGTAAGCAAGGCATAAGATTAGGCCGAAGGCCATTTATTTAAATGTTAGAATTGGGTCTAACATATGCTATAGTGATTTCGACAGATACCCCAACCTAATAACACTTTTCAGGATTTAGATTCACAAGGTAAGTGAACATATGTATTCGGCTAAGGCCATATTTAGTGATTCGGATCTATTTCCTTATTTATTCAAAAGCCAAAAACTAATCATTTAGGTGGTCTAGTATTGGCCGATTGCTAGGGGGAAATATCACGAAATTTCGGGATTTGGATAGTAATCAGATCGGCAGCAAGGTAAGAAGTTGGTTGCAATAATCCTTCGGGATTTGATTATATAAGCCGAATAGGCTTTTGCTAAACATTAAGTGTTGGCCGAATGTAGGAACTAAGGATCTAGAGCGCTAGATCGAGACTTTTGAGATTTCAGTGAACTCGCTAAGTAAATCAGGTGTGTACCCCACGCTAACTCTTAATAGATTTATGGCATCAATTTAATATATATGTTTATAATAATGTGAAATGTGGCCAAAGGTACCATACAATGGTACAAAGTACTCAGGTACGTAATCTTAACATTATGTTAACAAGTGATATGAATAGTGGAATATGGCGTGAATATTGATAAGAATGTGAAATAAGGCATGATATTGCATGATTTGTATGACATGGGGCATATGGGTGATATGAAAAGGGGAAGTGATCTGGTGGTTTATACCACAATATCTGAATGTGGTGACTTATGTCACAAAAATATTATCTGGTGGCTATGCCACAAAATTATAAGGGCGATGAGCACGTCGACTGCAGCGACTGCCTTCGATGATGTGTAACGGATGGAGGGTTGACTTAGTAGTCCCCACGGTGTGATGGTTGGTATAGATGATGTGTAGCGGATGGTATCTAGGTTTGGGTTCGGGATTGCATCATTATCTATAATTGTTATATGTGTATGTATGATCTGAAATGCCTGAATCGTTGGGACTTAGTGTTGGTTGTTACACACTGAGTCTGTTTGACTCACCCCGTTGTGGGAATATTTTTCAGGTGACACTCAGTAGATGGACCGGGTCAGCGGAGACTAAGTGGTGGCCATGCTGAACATTTTCGGGATTTAAGACAGTTGAATTTGCGTTTTCTTATAATTTTATTTTTCGGGATTTATTTGGTATTTTCAATTGTAATAAGGCCACTTAGATTTAAACTGCTATGCATGCTTTTAATTTCTGTTATGATACGATTATTCTGAAAATCAAAATTAAGTTATTTTCCTTAAAATAAATTCTTAAATGTTTTGGAACTTAACCACAAATGGTTTTCAATTTACAAGTAACTCGAAAACAGCTCGACCTTTCTTGTTAACTCGTAGTTTCAAAACTTATAAATAAAGTTTATTAAAACCTGGACTTTTCAATTCGAACCCAACACAAAACAAATTTTCTTCAAAACCACACAATTTTTCCAAAGTAATAAACAAGTTTTGAACCGTTTTACTCAAGGAACATACCAGATCCGGCAAGGCTCGTGGGCCGGGTTTGGGGTGTTTCAGAGGTCTTGGCTAAATATTTTGTTTAGACACTTTAGGGCTTAAAATATTGTATCTATAGTTTAAAATATCAAGTTGGGCTTGTGGCCCAACAAAAGGTGGCACTGCAAGGGAATTAGAAGGTGGCGTCATTAACAATTAAAGGGGCCCAAGTTTTGGCCGCAAGGAACCCATGTTTTTGGGCCATTTTCGGCACTTAAAATGGAGCAAGGGGTGACGCCACACACAAGGAGTTAGGGGCCCAAAATTTAAGTTTTATGGAGCCCAAATCTTTTAATTTAAGTTAGCTAAAATCGACATTAGGGTTAGGCGAGGTGGACGGCTACAAGGCTCAAAAATAGGAGGATTTATATGGATTTTATAATTGATAATATAGAAGATGAAAAGGAGAAAAGATAGGAGCTATCTGCAAGGCAAGGTGATGGCCGAAAATCCACCACCTAGAGGAGTAAAGAATTCGGCTACTTAATGGATAAGGGGTGCCGAATTTTCCCTTTTTATTAGCTTGACTTTAGTTATCAGGAAGGGCGTTTTCGGTTTTTAACAATAGGTTTCGAAATTTCTATAAATAGGGGGGATATCTCATTGATTCTGGCATTTAAACCCTAATTTCCTCTTCATTCTTGTGTCGAAATTCTTAGTCTCTCCCTCTCCAATTTCTTTTCTTCAATTTCTTCAAAAGCCGAAACCTCTTCTCCATTCTTTTTCCCCTTGAGCCGATTTCTCTAAAAAGCCGAAAATCACCATTGTTTTCTTTTCTCATCTTTCTCTTCCAAAAGCCGAAAATCACCACCCCCTCACCCTTTCTTTCTTTTTCTTTGAAATTTCCTTTTAGCCGAATCTTCTGATCTCTATTGTTATCCTTCTTCCATTCACTAAAAGCCAAAACTCCCCATTGAATTCTTCTAAAAGCCAAAAAACACATCAGCTTTCTCTTGTTCATACTTGTAATGACCCAATTTTACCTGGGTCTAAAAAAGACCCAATTACAATGGGCCCAAACAGATTAAAACCGACCAAAGCCCAATAGCCCTAAACTACCCAAACTAAACACAAAGACCCAAATTGAAACCAATACCAAAACCCAATCTCAAGCCCAATCTACCTCCCAACCCCAAATCAGAAAAAAAAAAACAAAAACTAAACCCTAGGTGCACCGCACCTAGGGCCTTCTGACATCCACTTGCTCTGCCCACTGACACCGCCTGCAGCTACCGGCCACTGCCCATGCGCTCAGCACCACTTGCGCCTGCAAACAATGAATAGAAAAGACAGACAACAAGCAATGTAAATGGCTATATAAGCCGAACAAAGAACCATGTAAAGGGGGACCTTTTTTTTGAATAACAGAATCATTTTTTTAACAAACTAATAGATTCAAGCATATAAACAAACCAAAAAACAATAAGCAAGGGAGAAGAAAAACAAAAACGTGCAAAAGGTCATTTCTTTCTTTTTATCCCCCATTTCCGAAACTATTTCCCATCTATTTATCATTTTTCTTTCCTCTTTTTGAAACTATTTACATATATATATATGTACATATTAAAAGAGCTTAAAAGGAGAGAATTTTACCTTTGATTATCGGCTTCCGTGAACGGCGGCCAACGGCAGCGGATCGGCAATAGTGCGAAAGGGGTCTAAACCCTAACAGAGAAGAAAGGGGAAAGGACTTTGTTTTTTAAAAAAACAAGCAGCAGAAATGAAAAAAAAAGGGAAAAATATTACTTTTATAAAGGGATCAAAACGACGCCGTTTAGGGCCTGTTTCAGTGGCCCCAAAACGACGCCGTTTGGCCAATGACCCGCGCACGGACCCGACCCGCTCCTAGGATCCGCGTGTTTTTCTTTGGAGGGGCTAATTGCCCTTTCAGCCCATCCGATTCTTTAACGGTTCTATTTTGGTCCTTTTCTTTGTTTTTTCAATTTGGCCACGCTTGTTTTCATTTCGTCTCAATTTGGTCCTTGTGTTCATTTTGAAGCAGTTGCGAAACAGTGTGTTTAGGGATTTGGGAATAATATCCTTTTTGATCCCTAGTCATTTGTGCGCATTCCATTTCAGCCCTTCCCCTTCCTTTTATATTTTAAATTGACCCCAAAATTTTGTTTTAAATTCAATTCGATCCCCTTTTTTAGTTAATTTGCGATTTTGTTCTTTTTACTATTATTTAGTATTACTATATTACTACATCATTATTATCATACTATATTATTATTATTACTTTATTATTATTATTATTACTATTATTACTACATTATTATTATTATTATTTTATCTTTTGCCAATTATTTCATTTTTATTATTTCTTAAGCGTCCTGTATTATTTTGCTATTATCATCACTTTATTTTATTTTCTTAGTATCATTATAGTTCCAATATTATTATTATTATTATTATTATTACCTTATTATCATTATTATTATTATTATTATTATTATTATTATTATATTATATTATACTATATTATATTATCATCCTAAAACCAATTTTTATGTATTAAATTGTTTTATATATTATCAACTTTATATGGTATAAATTTTGTTATCCAATACGTATATATTATAATATTATTATTGTTATTATACTATTGTTCCATATAACATATGTATTTATTTTCCATCATATTCCTCATATATCATATTACTATTGTTATTATAGTATATTATTATTATCGTTATCATATTATTATTTTTCATATAATGTGTATATTTTGTTATCATTATCGTATCTCTTGTATGTATACACCTCATTATTTATTCGTTAAATACTATTATTCGTATTCTCTCTGCCTGTTATCCTTACTATCTTGTTTTCGCATCTTATATTGTTAATATCATTACCATTATTTTATTTTCTCTTTCTACCATATTATTATCATTTGCTTCTCACTATTTTTTTTTGAGGCATCAACTTTATAACAATCGATATTTCGTATTAGAGATTTGGGAAAATCGAGCCCGAACTTACTAGGTTCCGATTTTTCTCGTTTAAACTAAACAACGGAATATCCCCTTTTAAAATCGCCATACAAGTTTCAAATGAAACATTTGTTCTCAGGAATTCAAAATGTCGCGCCCTAACTCACTGGACACGACATCTAGATACCTCGAAACAAGTTCTTTTAAAATGAAGGCAATATTTTGAATTTGGAATTTCGAGGAATCGAGCCCTAACTTACTGGGTTCTAGTTTCTCAAATAACGGAGTATCCTCTTCAAATATGAAACTAAGTTTTAAAAGGCGAGCTTAGTTTCGGGAGTCTAAAGTATTACGCCCTAACTTACTGGACATGATGCTTTATCTCTTCGAAACTAAGAGAGTCTTAACGTCCCTTCCAATTCCCTTAAGTTTTGGAAATAAAAGTATCTATTTTCCAATCATTTCTAAGTTTTCAACAATAGGACATCGATCAATCAATTTGGTACCAATTTCAGGCGTGTCGAGGGTGCTAATCCTTCCTCGCACGTAATTGACTTCCGAACCCATTTTTCTCAAATTTTCGTAGACCAAAAGCATCGTTTTAATAAACCGAGACGTTTTATTAAAACAAAGGTGATCCGATCACTCCCAAATAAAGATCGGTGGCGACTCCCTTCCTTTTCCTTTTCAAAAATCGAGTCGACCGCGTCGTTTACTGTTTTATCAAAAAAATGGTTACGACAATACTTTTTCGGGATTTTCTTAAAAGCCGAAATTCCTAGATCTCTAATCTTCTACGCTTCGATCTTTTGCTGTGATTGCCGAATATTTCTGCAAGGGGTAGCTGAAACTATCTGTCTAGTTTTTCTCTTATTTGCGGTATTCCGGGATTTGAAGGGGGATTCATTTGCTTAGATCTCTAAGTCAGAGTTTAGCAACACTCGAATCGTGTTACTTTCGGGATTTCAAGGGGAGCCCAAATCTTCGTATTCTTCCGGCTTTTGAGCAAGGTTTTAGACTAAGGGATTGAAGATTCAGATAGTAAGGATTTAACTAAGGGAGTAAAACTACGCGATATCAGGTGTGTAACACTTCCACACCATTTAGATTGCCTGTTAAAATATGTTTATTAATCTGTTATATTCTGATAAATGCCGAAATCCCGGCATAATGATTGAAACCCAAGGAGGGTAAAAGCGAATCACCAGGTTAGTGATCTCTGTCATTCCTAAGTGAATGTTCCTGTTAAGATGACATATGTGATAAGTATGCTGTTTTCTGTGATTGCATGGGGTTGGGTTTGATGAAAGGGGAAGTGACCTGTTGTAGCGGCTTCTACCGTGACCTGTTGTAGCGGCTTTTGCCATGACCTGTTGTAGCTGCTTCTACCGTGACCTGTTGTAGCGGCTTCTACCGTGACCTGTTGTAGCGGCTTCTGCCGTGATCTGTTGTAGCGGCTTCTGCCATGACCTGTTGTAGTGGCTTTTGTCATGATCTATTGTAGTGGCTACGGCCATGATATGACTATGAGCAGCATGATTGCCATCAATGGTGTGTAGCAGTCTGGGTTGATTGTAGAAATCCCCAATGGTGTGATTGACAGGTAAGGGTGGCATGTAGCGGATGGAAACCTAGGATTTGGGTTGGGCTTTGCATATTTTCTGATATATTATATATTTGCTATTCTGTTCTATGGGGCTAAGGCCCAAATCTAATGGTGCATGAGGGTTGCACACTGAGTCTCGCGACTCAACCTATTATTTAACATTCTCAGGTAGCACTTAGTGCATCGGACCGGGCTGGTGAGGAGCGCGAGGTGGCCATGCGAGAGAGTATTTTGACCCAGCAGAAGACTTTGTTCAGTTATTTACTTTTAATACTTTAATTAGTGGGCTTTAAATTTCATTGTAATAAGGCCACAGGCCACTAGCTTTATATTTCTTTTTGGTTTTATTTTGGGCTTTTTATCATTATTAGACGTTTAAGTTTTTTTTCCCTTTAATTAAGTTAAGGCATGTGACAAATATATATTTTTTTAATTCACCAAGGCATTTTATAAAATTTACATCTTATATGAATTATTAAATTATTGAATTTTCCGGTTAAAATATATAAACTCAACAAGTGTTTTTCCAAAGACTCGACATGTGTTATAAAATCTTCTCAGTGACATGCCAGATTCGATCGTGGTGTTTGGGTCGGGTGTGGGGTGTTACACACAGCAGTAGGGAGGACCCAATTGAAAATCGTTGTAAATTATCGGGCAAAATTAAAAATAAAATAAACTTAATTAAAAAAATGCGGAAGGACCAGGGCTGTAATTAGCCCATTTTTTAAAAAAAACGCTCGGACCATAGGTGGATCGAGTGGATCAGTCCGACCCATCTCAAAATGACGTCGTTTTGGTGTTAAATGCCCAAGGGTGAAACGACGTCGTTTCACCCTTCCTATATAAGTAAAAAAAATTTACAAAAATTCATTTTCCTTCTTTTTCTTCAAAAAAAAAAAAATTTCTTTCCCCCTCTCTCTCCCTTGCGATTTTCGGCGAAGCTCCGGTATGGCTCTCCGCAGTTCGCCGCCATCGCCGGCCACAGTGAATTCCAAAAAAAGTAAGAGTTTTTTTTTTATTTCATAAACTTTAATATATGTTAAAAAAACTTAAAAGAAAAGAAAAAAACAGAATTGAAAAATAAAGAAATAACGAGAAAAAAAAACCTTTGTGTATCTGTTCTCGGATTTTTTATATTTTCTTGTATATTCTCTATTATTTTTTTACAGATTGTGCAGGGGTTATTTATAACCCAAAATAAAATCGGAAAAATAAATGAGAAATCTCAATCTACTGCTACTGTCTATTTCCTTTCCTTGTTTGCAGGTGAATGGCGCAGGACGTGACAGCGATAGGGCATGATTTGCTCGTGGATCGCGGCTTGACGAAGGGCCTTCGTTAGTGCTTGCGGCGCAAGACCCCTGCTAGGGTTTCCAACAGCTGAAACTGTTTTGGGCTAATTGGGCTCCTTTGTACTTGGGTTAGGGTTATTTGGGTATTAATGATTTGGGTTGCAATATATTTGGGCTATGTAAATGGACAATGGACATTTTATTTGGTTTAAAATTGTTTTATTTTTTATTTTTTATTTTTTAATTTTGTACGGGCCCGGGCAAATTGGGCCTATTACAGCTACCCCTCTTTGCTCATTATCGTGTAACGGGAATGGAGCAAATACTATAAAAGGACCAATTTTGCCCGATCTTGCCTAGTCTTGACTTCTTCAAGTAGTCTCTAACCCAACTGCAATCTCAGGGATATTGGAACTACAACTTTTAGAAGTATTGAACTATAAATCTGACGCTTCAATCTACTTCGCTGCAACTTCAAGAAGGCAATATCCGCTATCTTTAGTTTGCTCCGCTGCAAACTCAGAGATGCCAGACGAGTATCTTCGATCTTCTTCCTGCAGCCTCAGGAAGATAAGATCTGCTGTCTTTGATCTGCTCCACTGCAACCTCAGGGAGACAAGATCTGAAAGTCTCTTCGATCTGCTTCCTGCAACTTCAAGAAGATGCGATGTAACATCCTGAATTTCTGGGCTTGTGCATTTTTTGTAGTGGATGCTTAAAATATTAATTTAAGGATTTGAGGTGCAAATGGGGCTCAGGTTTGGGCTGAGGCTTTGATTAAATATCTTGTTTAGACACTCTAGGGGCTTAAATTAAAGTTTTAGTAGTTTAATTGACATATTGGGCTTGCGGCCCAACAACTAGGAGCACAATAAAGGGGAGCTATAAGTGGCACCACTGGTGCATGAGGAGGGCCCACATTTTGGCTGCTTGGAGCCCAAGTTAGAGGGCCAAATTTGGCACTTAAAAGGGGACTAGGAGGGGACGGCACAAGGCTAATTTTTAGGGAATTTTTAATATTTTTATTATATGGATATTATGCTGATAAAGGTGGGAGGAGTTGGTGATAATTAGGGGCTATTTTTGAGGAGATATCAGATTAAGATAAGGGAAAACGATAGGAGCTATCATGTGATGTAGTGTTGGCCGAAAATCAATCTCTACTAAGGGGAGGAATCAGTTTTCTATATGCAAAGGGGGGTGCTGAAATTTGCTGCTAAAGCTCTTATCCTTTCCCTTTTCTCTGCCAAAATTTCTACTCTATTCTCCCTCTCCTTTCTTTTTCTTCAGTTGGCCGAATCCTCTCTTTCTCATCTCTTTGAAACACCTTAGCCGAATCATCAAGCCTCTCTTTACTCTCTTCTCACTTTCCCTTGTTAGCCGAAACATACCACCTAAATCTTCTAAAAGAAAAAGCCGAAAACGCAATAGTTTATCTTTTTCGAGATTTTTCATAAAAGCCGAAATCGTGAGATCTAGTCTTCTGTGTGTGCCGAAATCACTCTGGGGTGCCTACTTGTGCTGAAATCTGAAGGAAACTTTAGGTAAGTGTTGATTTGAGAAAACCAAATCTTTTTCAGCTTTTCAAATTCCCTAGCCGAATGGCTATTTAGAAACTAATCTCTTATTTCTCTCTTATTTTTGGCATTCTGGGATCTGAAGAGGAGTCAATCGCGTAGATCTCTAAGTCATAAGTTCAGTAATACTCGAATCGTGTTACTTTCAGGATTTCAAGGTAAGGAGATCTATTGATTTTAGTGGGTAAATTCAGGATTTACTAACCCTTGGCCGATTGTAGGGGAGGCTAAATCTTCGTGTTTTTCCGGCTTTTAAGCAAGGTTATAGACTGGAGGTAGTAGATCCGGGTAGCAGGAATATCGACTAAAAGTATATCAGGTGTGTAACTTCTCACACCATTAGATTGATTGCTAATATGTATATATGTAATAAATCTGCTATACTCTGTTAAATGCTGAAATCCCGGTATAACGTTTGGAAACCCGAGAAGGGTAAAGGCTAAATATCAGGTTAGTGATTTTTGCCATTCATCAGTGAATGTTTCTGTTAGAAACGATACGTTTTTATGTCGATTTTTTATATATGCTCGGGGTTGGGTGATTGATGAAAGGGGAAGTAATCTGTTCTGGTGGCTTATGCCATTTCAGCCTGGTGACTCTGTCACAACTCTGTTTCTGGTGGCTTTTGCCATTTCAGCCTGGTGACTCTGTCACGATTTTAACGATGAGCAGCTAACTGCAGCATGACTGCCATCGATGGTGTGTAGCGGTGTGGGTTGATTGTAGAAATCCCCAATCGTGTGAATGACAGGTAAGGGTGGTGTGTAGCGGTTGGAAACCTAGGATTGGGTTGGGCTTTATGTATGTTATCTACTATACTATGTTCTATATTCTGATATGTGGGCTAAGGCCCAATCCGATGGTGCACGAGGGTTGCACACTGAGTTTCACGACTCACCATATTATTTTAACAATTTCAGGTAGCACCTAGTGCATCGGACCGGGCTGGAGAGGAGAGCAAGGTGGCCATGCGATAGAGTACTGAGGATTCAGCAAAAAACTTTACTTTATTTATCTATTTTTGAGAAATTTATTTTAAGCGGGTTTTATATTTTGTTGTAATAAGGCCTTGGGCCACTAGACTTTTACTTATGTTTTGGTTTTATGTTGGGCTTTCACTTCTGGGCATTTATTTTTTTTTTTTGTGTTTAAATTAAGTTAAGACATGTATGAAATTTCGGTTTTATGTAAAAATTCACAAGGTAATTATAACTTTATATCTTATATGACTTAGTCTCGGTATAAATATTTAAACCGGATAAATGTTTTTTCCAAAGTGCCGCAACTTTTTATAACATTTCCTTAGTGACATACCAGATCCGATTGTAGTGTTTGGGCCGGGTTTGGGGTGTTACAAATTGGTATCAGAGCCAGGTTCAAAACTCAGCTCTGGGGTTTTTGGGCTCAAAACGTTTCCTAAAAATGGGCTTTTGAAACATGCATGTTTTTAAAGGAAAACAGGTCTGTTAGCTCGGCATGGCACCTACGTCTCCGGCCCAAGTCCACCAGGTAAGTATTCTAAACCATTGTGTGAAATATATGTGGGCTTGATGGGCTTTATGGGACGTAGATTAGTTAGATTAGAACTTGATGGACTTTAGGCCTAGTTGAAACAACTCCTAAAATCTCATAAGACTTAGTTTCACTAAACAAACCCGTGAACGAGCTGCAAGACTAGGGTGTGGTAACAGGCATACGCATGTCTAGGATTGGATTCGGAAGAGCCTGGTACTTAAGTAGTCCTGGTGACTCACCTCCTCTTCACTGGAATCCTACCTGGTGCATAGTGACTGTTCACCTTAGCCGAGTTAGGGTGTGGCAACGGGCATACGCATGTCTAGGAGTGGATTCAGGGAGAGCTTGGTATTTAAGCAGTCCTAGGGACTCACCTCCTCTTCGCTGGAATACTACCTGGTGCGTAGTGACTGTTCACCCTAATCATGAGGACTTGTTGACAGGCTAAACCTTATAATTAAAACCCGAAAAGGACCAGCCACCTTATTTTTACAAATTGCTAAAATACCCTTATTTCGAAAACAAATACCAAGATACTCATGATTAGAAAATATACCCCGATTTACAAAGTCAACGAAATTTTCCTTAGCAAAGAAAAACTCACACAGCACACGACAACAAACCCACAAACACCTGAACACTATTATTATTCCTTTGAAATCAAATTCTCCAAAACACCCCTGTTTAAAAAAAAATACCCCTTTATTTTTGTAAAATTTTGAAAATACCCTTAATTTGTAAAAATTTCCCAAAATATCCCTGCTTAATAAAATTACCAAATTGCCCCTAATTTGTAAAATGACCAAAGTACCCCTGATTTCAAAATTTTTTGAAATACCCCAGATTAAAAAATCACCGAAATACCCCTGAATTACAAAATTACTATAATACCCCTGGATCACAAAAATCACCGAAATACCCTCGAATTTCAAAAATTACCAAAATACCCTTATTTCATGAAATCAACAAGGAACTCTATTTTGAAAATTACAAAAATACCCTTGTAGGATAGAATTACGAAAATACCCCTGGGTAGTGGAATAACGAAAATACCGTATGCGTTGAATGTGGGTGCATGGATGTTGTCTGTATGTTGATTGTTGAATGTATGTAGTTCCTAGAACTAGGAGGTGTGAACTTGAGATTGAATTGTAGATATAAGTGCGAAATAGAAAGAACCACTCTTAAAAGTATTATTCATAAGACTGTTCGTGGTAAATCAGTGGGAAGAATTAATGATTCATAAAATTCTTAATCAGATAAACGTCAATCGGAAGAATGAGTACAAGGGGTCGAGGACGTTCACCGCGTGGACGCGGTAGGGGTAGGATGACCTTGTCTGAGCCAGTAGGGTCTGGCCACAGGTCAGGAAATGAAATGCCAGATCCTCTAGCAGTGGAGGGAGAGTTACGAGACCAAGCGGCCAGAGATGATGTGGTATCTCAGGCGATGTTGCGGGTACTCGAAAGAGTTGCTGGGGTAGGCACGGGTTCAGGAGCTCGGAAATCGGTATCTAAACGACTCCGAGCCAACGGAGCGGAAGTGTTTAGGGGTGTTTTTGGCGTAGCCCCTAACACAGCTGAGTACTGGTTGGAAGCGACTGAGCACATAATGGATGATTTGAACTTCACAGTGGAGGAGAAATTGAAATAGGTCATGTCTCTTCTTCGAGACGAGGCTTATCAGTGGTGGCTCACGGTGAAGGAGGGTACTGCCGCAGATCGGATTGACTGGGACTTCTTTAAGGAGTCATTCCAGGGAAAGTATGTTGGGGCCAGCTATGTGGATGCACAGAGGAAGGCATTTCTGAATTTGGTACAGGGAAGTAAATCTGTGGCTGAATATGAGGCGGAGTTTCTGCGTTTGAGCCGCTACGCTCGAGGAATGGTAGCAACTGAATATGAACGTTGTGTGCGGTCCGAGGATGGACTGCGGAATGAGTTAAGGGTTTTGATAGCACCGCAGAGAGAGAGAGATTTTGCTATCCTGGTTGAGAAAGTTAAGATAGCTGAGGAGGTAAAACGGACTGAAAGGCAAGAAAGAGATAAGGAGCGGGGAAGGAATAAGAGAAGTTTTGGGCTGGCAAGAGTATCTGGGAATTTCCAGAAAAGGTCTAGGTCTAATGGGCCAGCTCGTGCACCGGCACCTGCTGCGAGGAATTAGAGTCGATTATGTAATTGGTGCAGGAAAGCACATTCCGGGGAGTGTAGAAGAAGAACCAGAGGATGCTTCATGTGTGGATCCACGAAATATATGATTAAGGACTGTCCACAGAAGGATCAGGTGCAGCCAGCTGGACGGGGGTCTGATCAGGCTGGGAGAGGTGGTCAGCCAGTGCCGAGGGGTCGTGGCCCAAGTAGAGGAGGAAATGGAGCTGGTCGAGGTCGTGGAGAATCTGGTAGAGGTGCAGGTAATGTAGAGGCGAGGTAACCGGGTCTAGTTTATGCAGTTCATCGACAGGAGGATGGTGACGCACCAGACGTCATAACCGGTACGTTTCTTATTGCTGATAGCCCTTTTCTTGCCTTGATTGATATTGGGTCAACCTACTCCTATGTTGCATGTTCAGTATTTGAGACCCTAAGTATAGACTCTGAAACAACCACTAGGAAGATGACTGTGGTTTGTCCTCTAGGACAATCGAGGGTAGTGGACAAACTGTTTAGGAATGTACCTTTAGAGACTCAAGGGGTAGTGTTTCCGACAGACCTAATGGAATTACCGTTTGGAGAGTTCGACCTTATCCTAGGAATGGATTGGTTGACTAAACATCGTGCTAAGTTGGATTGTGGGACTAAGCGCATGGCGTTGAGTACCCCGGAAGGTGGGAAGGTGGTTGTGTTAAGAGAGAGAAGGGACTATCTGTCCAACGTAGTTTCGGCATTGAAAGCTATTAAGATGATTCGGAAGCGATGTAACACATTTCTAGCTTTTATCAGTGCGTTGAATGCTAAGAAGGTGACTGCCAATGAGGTTCGAACAGTCAAGGATTTCACGGATGTTTTTCCGGAGGAGTTGCCAGGATTACCTCCGGATCGCGAAGTGGAGTTTGGAATAGAGCTACTACCGGGTACAGCTCCAGTGTCCATTGCTCCTTACCGAATGGCGCCGAAGGAGCTGGTGGAGCTCAAAGCTCAGATCCAGGAACTGTTGGATCGAGGTTTTATTCGACTGAGTGTGTCTCCATGGGGAGCGCCGGTCCTATTCGTGAAGAAGAAGGACGGATCCATGCGTATGTGCGTGGACTACCGTCAACTAAATAAGGTAACGATTAAGAACAAGTACCCATTGCCAAGAATTGATGACCTATTCGATTAGCTCAAAGGAGCTTCAATTTTCTCTAAGATAGATCTAAGGTCAGGATATCATCAGTTAAAGGTGAAGGAAGGGGACAATCATAAGATAGCGTTTCGAACTCGCTACGGTCATTTTAAGTTCTTGGTGATACCGTTCGGGTTAATGAATGCACCAGCAGCATTCATGGATATGATGAACCGGGTATTTCAACCGTATCTGGATCGGTTCATCGTGGTGTTCATCGACGACATCCTGGTTTATTCTAAGTCTGAGGAGGAACATGACGAACATCTTCGTGTGGTGTTGCAAATTTTGAGGGAGAAGCAGCTGTACGCAAAGTTCAGTAAGTGTGAGTTCTGGCTGAAGGAAGTAACTTTCTTAGGGCATGTAGTCTCTGCAGAGGGAATTAGGGTAGACCCTCGGAAGATAGAAGCTGTATTAGATTGGAAACCACTGAAGTCGGTGGCGGAAATTTGAAGTTTCTTGGGATTGGCAGGGTACTATAGGAGGTTTGTTGAGGGGTTCTCTTCAATTGCGGCACCTTTAACTAAGTTGTTAAGGAAGGGAGTATCGTTTGTATGGTTTGACAAACAGCAAGAGAGCTTTGAGAAGCTGAAGAGAATCTTAACGGAAGCGCTAGTGTTAATTCAGCCAGAGACGGGAAAAGAATTTACCGTCTACTGTGATGCGTCACACACAGGTTTAGGGTGTGTGTTGATGCAAGATGGAAAAGTTGTTGCATATGCGTCTCGACAATTGAGACCGCATGAATTGAACTACCCTACACATGATTTGGAATTGGCGGCGGTAGTGTTCGCTCTGAAGATTTGGAGGCACTACCTGTACGAGGAGAAGTCGGTAATTTACACCGACCATAGTAGTCTGAAGTATCTCCTTACCCAGAAGGAGTTAAATTTAAGACAACGCAGGTGGACCGAGCTCTTGAAGGACTATGATTGCTCGATCAAATACCATCTGGGTAAGGCGAATGTGGTGGTAGATGCGTTAAGCCATAAGGTAGTATCAGAATTAAGAGCGATGTTCGCCCATCTGAGTTTATTTGACGACGGAAGTTTGCTAGCTGAGTTGCAAGTGAAGCCGACATGGGTGAGTCAGGTTAAGGACAAACAGTTAGTGGATGATGTCCTAAGTGCTCGACTTCTGCAAGTGCGGGATGGTGGAATGGAGGACTATAGTCTGAACAATGATGGAGTTTTGTGTTTTCGTGGGAAGATTTGTATGCCAAAAGATGTGGAGTTAAGGCAGATGATTCTTCGGGAATCGCATAGCAGCCCTTATGCTATGCATCCTGGAGGGGTTAAGATGTATCGGGATTTGCGAGAGCAATTCTGGTGGCCAGGTTTGAAGCGAGAAGTTACGGAATATGTGGGGAAGTGTTTGACGTGTCAGCAGGTCAAAGCTGAACACCAAGTGCCTTCGGGATTGTTACAGCCGGTGAAGATTCCCCAATGAAAATGGGAGAAAATCACGATGGATTTCGTTAGTGGGTTACCCCTTACGCCCACTAAGAAGGATTCAATATGGGTGATTGTGGATCGACTGACGAAATTTGCTCACTTCATACTGATTCGTGTTGACTACTCTCTGCAAAGGTTGGCTAAGTTGTACGTGGCTGAGGTTGTGAGATTACATGGTGTACCTGTGTCGATCTATCAGATAGGGACCCTAGGTTCACGTCACGATTTTGAAAGGCTCTTCATCAAGCAATGGGAGCAAGGTTAAAATTTAGTACCGCTTTTCACCCACAGACTGATGGTCAGTCTGAGAGGGTAATCTAGATCTTGGAAGATATGCTAAAGGGTTGCATCATCGATTTTAGGGGTATTTGGGAGGAGCATTTACCTTTGGCAGAGTTCGCATACAATAATAGTTATCAAGCTAGTATTCAGATGATGCCGTACGAAGCGTTATATGGAAGGAGATGTCGTACCCTTACTTGTTGGACGGAGTTGGGTGAACGTCAGGTGTTGGGTCCAGAGTTAGTTTTGGAAACGGAGGAGAAAGTTAAGTTAATACGGGCTCGGTTGAAGGAAGCGTCTGACCAGCAGAAGTCTTATGCGGATCTAAAGCGGAAGGAGATGGAATTTGCAGTAGGAGACCAAGTCTTTTTGAAGGTGTCTCCATGGAAGAAGGTAATGAGGTTTGGACGGAAGGGTAAGTTAAGTCCACGATTTATTGGGCCATATCGGGTACTAGAACGTGTGAGCCCAGTGGCTTATCGTTTGGAGTTGCCTTCAGAGTTGGAACAGATACATGACATATTTCATGTCTCAATGCTAAGACGTTATCGTTCTGATCCATCGCATGTGGTGCCGGTGGAAGAGATTGAAGTAAGGCCAGATTTATCCTTCGAGGAGGAACCAATGCAAATCTTGGATCGAGATGTAAAAGAGTTGAGAAGGAAGTTCGTCCCTTTAGTTAAGGTCTTGTAGCGAAACCACGAAGCAGAGGAAGCGACTTGGGAGCCAGAAGATGTTATACGACAGCAGTATCCCCACCTCTTTTGATCAGGTAAATTTAGAGGCCGAAATTTATTTTAAGGGGGGTAGAACTGTAACATCCTGAATTTCTAGGCTTGTACATTTTGTGTAGTGGATGCTTAAAATATTAATTTAAGGATTTGAGGTGCAAATGGGGTTTAGGTTTGGGCTGAGGCTTTGATTAAATATCTTGTTTAGACACTCTAGGGGCTTAAATTAAAGTTTTAGTAGTTTAATTGACATATTAGGCTTGCGGCCCAACAGCTAGGAGCACAGTAAATGGGAGCTATAAGTGGCGCCACTGGTGCATGAGGAGGGCCCACATTTTGGCTGCTTGGAGCCCAAGTTAGAGGGCCAAATTCGGCACTTAAAAGGGGACTAGGAGGGGACGGCACAAGGCTAATTTTTAGGGAATTTTTAATATTTTTATTATGTGGATATTATGCTGATAAAGGTGGGAGGAGTTGGTGATAATTAGGGGCTATTTTTGAGGAGATAACATATTCAGATAAGGGAAAAGGATAGGAGCTATCATGTGATGCAGTGTTGGCCGAAAATCAATCTCTGCTAAGGGGAGGAATCGGTTTTCTATATGCAAAGGGGGGTGCCAAAATTTGCTGCTAAAGCTCTTATCTTTTCTCTTTTCTCTGCCGAAATTTCTACTCTATTCTCCCTCTCCTTTCTTTTTCTTCAGTTGGCCGAATCATCTCTTTCTCATCTCTTTGAGACACCTTAGCCGAATCATCAAGCCTCTCTTTACTCTCTTCTCACTTTTCCTTGTTAGCCGAAACATACCACCCAGATCTTCTAAAAGAAAAAGCCGAAAACACAATAGTTTATCTTTGTCGAGATTTTTCATAAAAGCCGAAATCGTGAGATCTAGTCTTCTGTGTGTGCCGAAATCACTCTGGGGTGTCTACTTGTGCCGAAATCTGAAGGAAACTTTAGGTAAGTGTTGATTTGAGAAAATCAAATCTTTTTCAGCTTTTCAAATTCTTTAGCCGAATGGCTATTTAGAAACTAATCTCTTATTTCTCTCTTATTTTTGGCATTTCGGGATCTGAAGAGGAGTCAATCACGTAGATCTCTAAGTCATAAGTTCAGTAATACTCGAATCGTGTTACTTTCAGGATTTCAAGGTAAGGAGATCTATTGATTTTAGCGGGTAAATTCGGGATTTACTAACCCTTGGCCGATTGTAGGGGAGGACAAATCTTCGTGTTTTTCCGGCTTTTAAGCAAGGTTATAGACTGGAGGTAGTAGATCCGGGTAGCAGGAATATCGACTAAAAGTATATCAATTGTGTAACTTCTCACACCATTAGATTGATTGCTAATATGTATATATGTAATAAATCTGCTATACTCTGTTAAATGCCGAAATCCCGACATAACGTTTGGAAACCCGAGAAGGGTAAAGGCTAAATATTAGGTTAGTGATTTCTGCCATTCATCAGTGAATGTTTCTGTTAGAAACGATACGTTTTTATGTCAATTTTTTATATATGCTCGGGTGGGGTGATTGATGAAAGGGGAAGTGATCTATTCTGGTGGCTTATGCCATTTCAGCCTGGTGACTCTGTCACAACTCTGTTTCTGGTGGCTTTTGCCATTTTAGCCTGGTGACTCTGTCACGATTTTAACGATGAGCAGCTAACTGCAGCATGACTGCCATCGATGGTGTGTAGCGGTGTGGGTTGATTGTAGAAATCCCCAATGGTGTGAATGGCAGGTAAGGGTGGTATGCAGCGATTGGAAACCTAGGATTGGGTTGGGCTTTATGTATGTTATCTACTATACTATGTTCTATATTCTGATATGTGGGCTAAGGCCCAATCCGATGGTGCACGAGGGTTGCACACTGAGTTTCGCGACTCACCATATTATTTTAACAATTTCAGGTAGCACCTAGTGCATCGGACCGGCTGGAGAGGAGAGCAAGGTGGCCATGCGATAGAGTACTGAGGATTCAGCAAAAGACTTTACTTTATTTATCTATTTTTGAGAAATTTATTTTAAGCGGGTTTTATATTTTGTTGTAATAAGGCCTTGGGCCACTAGACTTTTACTTATGTTTTGGTTTTATGTTGGGCTTTCACTTCTGGGCATTTAATTTTATTTTGTGTGTTTAAATTAAGTTAAGACATGTATGAAATTTTGGTTTTATGTAAAAATTCACCAAGGTAATTATAACTTTATATCTTATATGACTTAGTAAATTATTAAGTTCTCGGTATAAATATTTAAACCGGATAAATGTATTTTCCAAAGTGCCGCAACTTTTTATAACATTTCCTTAGTGACATACCAGATCCGGTTGTAGTGTTTGGGCCGGGTTTGGGGTGTTACATGCGATCTGTTGTCTTCAGTCTACTCCACTGCAACTTCAGGGAGACAAGGCTGAAAGTGTCTTTGATCTGCTTCCTGCTGTAACACCCCGAATTTGGGCCTAGAAGAATTGGGCCCAATGGGCCTTGGGAATGGGAGCGTTTAAATTTTTTTTGAGATATAAGTAGCACTTAGAATATTATTAAGATAGGATCGGGATTAATTGAAGCCTTAGAGTTAGGGGTGACCTTAGGGAAAAATTTATTTTTCTTACTTAGTGGACCCTAGTCTCAAGCATGAGGCCTCAGTCAAATTTTCTGTTTGGACGCTCTAGTGAAAAGCCTGATAAGATAGGGCTTAAAAGATGTTATCTGTGTTTTAAAATACAAAATGGGCTTGTGGCCCAGTGGCAAAGTGGCGCCACTTAAAGAGCAGGGAAGTGGCGTCAACTGAGGAGGCTCAAATTCAAGTTGCATGAAGCCCAATTATTTTAATTAAAATTTTTGCATTAGGGTTTTATTCTCCCATTCTCTTCTTTATTTTCGGCATTTAGGGTTTTCATCTTCTCTCTTTTCCTTCTTTTCTGAATAAGAGTCGAAAACTCCCTTAATTCTTCTTTTTCCTATACCGTTCCTATCACTTCTTTACGTTTGATATTACTCTTTTCTCTCAATCATCTCCTTCTCAAAAGCCAAAACTTTATAGATCTCTTGAGATCATCTTTTCTTTTTAATCTTCTCAAAAGCTGAAACTTCATAGATCTCTTCAGATCATCTTTTCTTTTTGATCTTCTCAAAAGCCAAAACTTTATAGATCTCTTGAGATCATCTTTTCTTTTTGATCTTCTCAAAAACCGAAACTTTATAGATCTCTTGAGATCATCTTTTCTTTTTGATCTTCTTAAAAGCTGAAACTTTATAGATCTCTTGAGATCATCTTTTCTTTTTGATTTTCGCAAAGAGCCGAAATCTTCTAGGAGTTGCCAAATTCTCTGTGAAGGTAGGTGTCGATTTCTTCTGATCTATTCTTTTCCTCTTCCGGTTTTTAGAAGACAAAGCCGAAAGGCTAATGGATTGTTGGTTTCTTGTGTTTACATGTTGGGCGACATTTGGGAATTAAAGTAGATCGCTTAGATCTAAAAGCCGGAACCGTTAGTCTCTGAACCTCATATCTCTCTTTTCGAGATTTCAAGGTAAGGGGTTCTCTTTAGATTCTCTTTAGATTCGCTATCGTAATTGTGATCTTAACCATATGTTATGATAAGGTCTTTTAATGGAATCAAATATCGATCAGGCGAAGGAGGGGATTGGATCTGTAAAACCAATCCCTAAGTTTAAGAAACGAGCGGTGTCAGCAGTACGGGATTGGCCACCGGGTTGTGGATCGGCTTCAGAACAAAATATTAGGCAGTTTGCAGTCGTATCGGCTTCTGATAGTGTCGACATAGAAGGTCTTGTCTTGACTGTAATCAGGTGTGTAGATCTCTAACACACTATTTAATCTGTAATATATATGTCATGGGCTAAAAGCTGGAAAAAGGTTGTATGGACAGTCGTATTACCCGAAAAGGGTAGGCAAGGGATGCCAGGTACGCAATCATAGAAACTTTTCTATGTGTATCAATGTACGTAATAATCTGTGATCTTTTTTATAGTATATCGTTTTGACTCTACATGTATGTATGTATGGGATGGGGATAATATGATGAAGGGGAAGAGCATGTTAATAGGTCACTTGGTGATCGGTGGTTAATCCACGATTTATAAAATTAGGTCACAAAAGTGATCGGTGGCTAAGCCACGTTATGTTCATTCCTGATTGATAGGAATAGGCAGCATGACTGTCGACATGGTGTGTAGCGGTTGGTGGGTTGATTGTAGAAATCCCCGAGGTGTGATGGCTGGTAAGGGCTAGTGTGTAGAGGATAGACTATTAGGTTTTGGTTGGGCCATATTGCATGTACATATTTGTTGCCATTGTGTATGGGCCAAGGCCCATAATGTGTTTGTGGGCCCAAGCCTTTTATGTGTTTCGGGATTTGCACACTGAGTCTTGGTGACTCACCCCTTTATTTTCCCTGACTTTTCAGATGAGCAGTAGATCGTGGACATGGGAGCCGAGGTGGACTCGAGGGGCCATCAAGTCTTTTTATTTTCATAAACTATTTCCGATTTTTCTTTAAGTTTAAATTTTAGGACTATTTATGTAATAAGGCCTCCATAGCTTAGGTTATCAATTTATAATTGTTAATGTCTTCATTTATTTTTTTTAAATTTATGTTCAGTAAAAGAGCAAAGATTTTCTTCCAATATCACTTACTTAACGAATACTTGTATAAAGAAACTGAATTTCCAAAGATCATCCAAGTGAAGTTTTTAACGTAAACCCCGTAGCATACCAGATCCGATCGTAGCGTTTGGGTCGAGTTTGAGGTGTTACACCTACAACTTCAGGAAGATGAGATCTGTTATCTTTAGTCTACTCCGCTGCAACTTCAAGGAGACAAGGCTGAAAGTGTCTTCGATCTGCTTCTTACAACTTCAAGAAGATAAGATATGTTGTCTTCGATCTGCTCCACTCCTGCTCAGTGGAGATAAGATCTACTATCTTCAGTCTGCTTCATTGCCGATACATAGAGATAAGACTTGCTGTCTTCGATCTATTCCACTCCTGCTCAGTGGAGATAAGATCTACTATCTTCAGTTTGCTCTATTGTCGATACATGGAGATAAGACTTGCTATCTTCGATCTGTTCCACTCCTGCTCAGTGGAGATAAGATCTGATATCCTCAGTCTGCTCCATTGCCGATACATGGAGATAAGACTTGCTATCTTCGATCTGTTCCACTCCTGCTCAGTGGAGATAAGATCTGATATCTTCAGCCTGCTCCTTTGCTACATCAGAAAGATAAGGCTAGTGCCTAAAATCTGCTCCCTTGCTACATCAGGAAGATAAGATTTGCCAAATATGATTTGCTCCACTACCACTTAGGGAGATAAGATCTACAATCTTCAGTCTGCTTCCTTGCCACCTCAGGAAGACAATACTACAAACTTCAACCTACTCCCTTGCTACCTCAGGGAGATAAGGCTGGTGGCTAAAATCTGCTCCCTTGCTACCTCGAGAAGATAAAATCTGCCAAATTTGATCTGCTCCACTACTGCTTATGGAGATAAGATCTATAAATTCACCGATGTTGCTACACTGTCCTCTGAAGGACATGTCCTGTATACTCGATTCCATATGTTTATGCCAAATGATTAGGATGCTATAATCGGAATGAATCTAATGCTCCTAACTAAATGTATTACGGACGACATTTGCACGATTGTAGAATGTCATGAGAATGATCCCATTTTTAAAATGTATAATGATTTGGATGCAATGATCTGAATAAATCTAATGCTCCTAACTAAATGATATTAGGAATGACATTTGCATGAATGCAGAATGTCGTGAGAATGATCTTCCTCTTTTTTTTCTTTTTTTTTATGTACAACAATTAGGACACAATGATCGGAATGAATCAAATGCTCCTAATTGGAAATGTATGAAATGCATGAGAATGATCCCTTTTTAATGTTTTGGGTTGTCACTTCTCATAGTTCATTAAGGTTCTATCATTGATGCATTACCATGCTTTCTCGTTCAGCTGGTATCTTTGACAGAAAACCCAAAGAAACTATCATATTCTGCTCATCAAGCTTGCCCCGCTGTAATTTCAGAGTCCCTTCCACTGTACCTTCTGGGACATAAAGTTTGTACCTCCCACTGCAACTTCAGGGGAATAACATTTGTACCTCAATCAATTTGATCTGTTACACCATTCCCTGGGTGTAATAACCAGATGTATGACTGCAGGGTATCATTTTTCTTTTCCTGAGAATGATCCCCTTTTACACTTGGGTTGACATTACTCGTCAATTGTCGAAATGGTATCACCGACGAAATGTCTTATCCAATAAAAATCAGAAGAGCTAATCATCTTTCAATATTTCCAACCCTTAGGCTTGGTGAGTTCTAAACAATAGTCCTGTTTCAGATTCTCATATTATTTAGAAGCCTCCAGAGTAATATGCGAAACTCCTTTTATGAAAGTATTATTAGTCCATTAATCGTTATTTCAATATAAAATGCTTGAAAAAGATCACAATAATGGACGAGAAGAAAATTAATCAGGAGCATAGCTCGAAACAAATAAGTTAATCAAAGATAACCAAAACAATAAAAGAAAATTGATTGAGGTGTATCTTGAAAAGAATAAAGTAATTCAAGATAACAAATTCAAAAATGGGTAAGATAGAGGCTAGGTGCCCCAGATATCGCAGCCTGAGCTTTTCTGTACAAACTTCTGAGGACCATTTTGAGCTCAATACGTGTTTAGAGGATCCAGAGTACTTTGTCAATGCCCTAAGACGTAGCATACTTTCTCATTGTTAATTCAGGTATTGCGAGACTACCATATGCCCTATCTTTGATCAAAATTTGAGCCGCCCTTTTTGGGTTTTCGGCTCAAAACCCTTTTGGTCTCAAAGCGCCCTTTGCGGGTTTTCTCCTTGGCCTCTTCTTCTTCTTCTTTTTCTTTCTTTCTTTCTTTTTTTTTTTTTTTGAATTTGAACTCAAGGTGCCCTTTGCGGGTTTTCACCTTGGCCTTTCCTTCTTTTTCTTTTTTCTTTCTTTTTTTTTTCTTTTTGAATTTGAACTCAAGGCGCCCTTTGTAGGTTTTCACCTTGGCCTTTCCCTTTTCAGGTAAAATACTTCTTGAATGAACCTGAATTCACCGGATTGGGCAAGTCTTTGGCATCTATCTCAGTCAATATCAATGCTCCTCTAGAACAAGCCCTTTTTTGCTACATAAGGTCCTTCCCAGTTTGGCATCTGCTTTCTTCTGAAATCTTTTTGTATAAGAAAGATCTGTTTCGACATCAGGTTCCCCTTGTGGAATTCTCTAGGATGAACCTTTTTGTCGTAAGCTCGCATCATCTGACCATGACGGATAACTTTTAACCTTTTCTTCGATTAGGTTTAATTGGCAACAATACTTCCATTCTATAAACCAATGGGTAAGATGTTGCCCAGGCAAAAATCCTGGCCAACGTTCGATAATCATAAAAGATAAATAGTAACTTCTTTATGCCAATCTTTACAGGTCTCGATCATCTTTTCTACAATCCTTGATTTGTTTTTTGTTTTTTTCTTTTGGGCTGCCTTTGTTACTCTATGATATGGCGTCTGATCTTTAAATAGACTACAAACTTTTGACTTTGTCCTTTTTGGTATTCTTTGTCGGCGCCTAATCTTTTTTTTTTCTTTTTGAGAATTTAATGACTTTGACTTTGTAACATTGGCATATGAAGCTACTTCCACCCTCTTAGTGAAGTAAACGACGACCACGACAATGAATCAATATTGGCTAAAAGCTTTTGACGAGATTGGCCCCATCACATCCATGCCCCACATATGGAAAATTTGTGAAGAACTAAAGAAGGCATATGAATCTTATCTCCTTAAATACGGCATAACTGATACCATCCCTTCTATGTAGATCAACAGTGTCCGATCCTCATGTTTAGCCCGCGTCTTAGTAGCCCAGGCATGTCCTGATATGATCGTGCAAAAACATCTTTGAATTCTTGAAAATAACTCAATGATGTCTCGCATTATTTCTATGGTGAGCTGGGCTTCGATCTTCTCCCCCTTTTTAAGCTTATAATATCCGCTGACCCTTTGTGGAGTAAGGTCTATTTTTCATCTTGTTAAACTATTCTTAATAAGTCAGAAGATATGTTACAATCTCTGTCATCTTCAAAGTCCTAAGATCCTTCTAAACACATATCTTACTCGAAAGGAGACTCTGAGTCAGTAGCAGTATTGCTCACATCATTGATATCTAGAGACCTATTGTAGGTTCGAAGGAAGATTCTAAAGAATAAATGATTCAAAGAATGGTTATTTGTATGATATGATCATGAATGAATAAAATAATATTTGAAAGAAAGTCCAAAAATAAAAGAATCTATGCATGGAAAGAATAAAAAAATATTTGTTCAAAAAGATGCATTTTATTGAAATAAAGATTTTGGACACAAGCCTATTTCACAAAAGGATTCTTATTGCCTCTAGGCTTAAAGTAACAAACGTGTTTTGAATATTACTCTAGATTAGCTCTAAAAATACAGGCATCTCTTCCACAGTCCCATTATTGAGAACACTCCCAAATACGCAAGGGCTTGGAAACTTCATTCCCCGGTTCCCTCTTCGCTTTTGATTTCTTCAAGGAGTCGCAACTTTCTTGTCTCCTCCTTCAATTATCGCATTTACTACCTCGTCAAAGTGATCAGGTTTGATGAAATGTCAAACTTTACAATTCCCATTTTTATAAATCTCTTGACTAACTTTTTGAAGGCAGCGCAGCTTCTATTGAATGCCTGTTATACCTACATGATAGTCACATTGAGCGTTTGAATCATACCATTTGGGATATGGGGGCTGTAATGGTTTCAAATAAGACGGGGACACTACATGTGCGTCAAACAAACTTTGATATAGCTCCTTATATGTCATTAGGATTAGCGTAAATTGGAGCTTTTCAGAGTTTTACCTTGTGCCCGATTCTTGTCTCACCGACCCTTATTGCCCAGCAGTGATCACCTTTGGCTGGTTAACAGTAATTACTTTTGAGTACCCTTTGTTGTATGTACTCGTATTATTCACCTCGTCATCCTTTTTCCTAGGAGCAGACCTTTTAGTGGTTTCCCTTGCTTCAATCTTGCCACCCCTTATGGCATTTTCAATCATTTCTCCTGCCATCACTATATCTACAAAGCTCTTAGTGGTACTCCCTATCATGTGAATGATGAATGGAGCCTTCAAGGTATTGATAAAAAGCATTGTAGTTTCATTTTCTAAGAGCGGTGGCTGAACTTGCATGGCAACCTCCCTCCATCTTTGCGCATACTGCCTGAAGCTTTCATTTGATTCTGTTAGGCCCCATGTCTATGACATGATTGTATTGCTTCATGAAGGCTTGGGCCAAATCTCTCCAGAAGCTAATCCTAGCATGGCTGAGTTGATTGTACCACCTAGACGCTGCCCCCACCAAACTATCTTGGAAACAATGAACCAAGAGTTGATCATTGTTAACGTAGCCGATCATCCATCTACAGAACATAGTAATATGAGCTTCAGGGTAGCTGGTTCCATTGTACTTCTCAAATTCTGACATTTTGAACTTGTAAGGAAGCACCAAATCTGGAACCAAGCTCAAGTCTTTAGCATCAATTCCATGGTTAATATCAGTATTCTCTAAGGCCTTGAACTTTTCCTCCAACCATCTGCAACGATCTTCTAACTGCTTTGAAGATTCAATCTTTATTCCCTCCCTTTCTGCTATGTCTAAGTCAGGGATAACAGGATTAGCAGGGTGATATCCTGGGTTGGATCCTGTGCCAACTTGGAAATTCATGGGTACTCCAGTGTCATTTTTGCCCTTGTTGAGGCCTAATTGTGATAGATGGCCTTCGGGGATACTCCTCAGGTTGTGTTTGTGCATGTGGTAGGGTAAAACCTGGAGGAATGCCTTCGCTATCTTCTCCAGTAATAGCCATAGGACATTTTCCTTTGTCCATTGTCTCGTTCAGCATCTGGGCCATTTGAGCCATCATGTTCCTTTGAGCTTCCAACATTTGGTCTCTCATTTCTTGTTGGAGCTTTGCCAATTGCTCTTGCATCTGGTCTTGCATGTCTCTTTGAATTTGTTCAAGTTTTTGATCCATTTTCTTTGTCTTGGCACGTGTACCGTAACAGTTTTCAGTTTCCAAATTTTTCCTTCCCTCTTTCTCTTTTCCCTCTCTGTTATAATTTCAACTAATTAGACTCTCTCTATGGACTTAAATGCAAATGATATGATGTATTGCAAATGCATGGAATGAATGCAAAAGAAAGAGAGGCGTTGATTCTGAATTCAATTCCATTAGAAAAACTTCTCTAGAAAGAAAATTTCTTTACATAAAACAGATTACATATGTGGCCTGGCCCTCATATTCCAAGCAAAACATCAATCCCTTTCTTCGCAAAGGTAAAATCTTGCGAACTTCTAATAGATGCCTCCATTAGCTCCTTTTTGCTTGGACCGCGACTTATTACTCATTTATCCTCGCAATGCTTGCTAGAAAATCGGGACGTGACGGCTCTCGAATAGCCTTCGCCAGCTTGAATCCTTGGACAATAAAGTCTTGTATTCCTTCACGGTCTATCAGCCTTTTCTTGTTGTGTTTACTTAAACCATATTCGGACGACCGTATTATAATCCACTTTATCAAGAAATCCATTTTCTCATGACAAACTCTTCTATTTAGCAATCGAATTTGAATCAACACCTCTTTTCTATGATGTGAATGCAATGCAATCAAACCAAAAAAGAACACGTTAGCACAAAGAAATAGATAACAAAATAGGGCACCTATCTGGGTGACCACTAGGGTTTGACATAGTTCTACCTAGGGTAAGCCCTTAGGTTTTCTACATGTGGTTTAGCTCTAAAGTTGAGGTACCCGAACCAGCAGATTCCTCGATCCTCACCCATTATAGGCTCATACGGACCGAGTTCGGTTCAGGGGAATACATTTCCCTATGGCCATGCAGAAGTGAAAACTTCACGAAGACATAGGTACAGATGTATCCCAGAAGCAATCCACTAGCCCATGCGGAGGTGAAAACCTCACGAAGGAATAGCTTCTCGCTTCCACTTAAAGGCGCGACCACAACGGTCATGTAATGCAACGTAGAGATATATATTAAAAATTAGAACCATAAAAGGATCATGGTTTTTCAAATCATATTTTTAAATTTGGACAAAAGGACAAGAAATAATCAATTTTATGGCTTGACTCTCTTATTGTCCCCAGCGGAGTCGCCAAGCTATTGAAACCATTTTTAATTTTTTATAAAAACGGGGGTCGACTTTAAAACGAAAATAGAGTCGCCACCAACCCCTTTTTACTTAGGTGTGATTGGATCACCTTATAAAATGTTTTATTTCAAAATGTTGATTTTGGTCCACGAAATACAAGAAAACGGGTTTGGGAGTTGGTATACATACGAGGAAGGATTAGCACCCTCGTAACGCCCAAAAATTGGCACCTAATTGAATTAATGTCCTTATGTCGAGAATTTGAAAAGATTTTAAAATACATTTTTTTAAAGAATGTTTATATAACCCGTTTTGGAATATTAAGACTCTTTTGTTCCAAAAGGATAAAATATCACATCCAGTAAGTTAGGTGTGACATTTTAACCCCCGAAACTAATATCGTCCTTTAATTTCCCAAAACACAAAATTAAAAGGATATTTGGTTATTTGGACATACGAAAAACCGAAACCCAGCACGTTAGGGCACAATTTCTCGAACTTCCAAACACGAAACATTGCCTTGTTTTCTGAAATCCTTATCCTGAGATAACAAAACGCCATATCCAGTGAGTTAGGACACAACAATTTTTAATTCTCGAGAATAAGTTTTTATTTAACTTTTAAAAGGAAAGTAATAAGTTCTTTGGATTCAAAGAGGAAAATCGTAACCCAGTAAGTTAGGGTACGATTTCTTTCGAACCTTAGAATGTGGAGTGTTTGCTTATTTCAAAACTAAATTTTTGATGCACCAAAAAAAAATGATTGTAATAAAATAAATCATAATGCCAAAAACTTTAATATATGTTAAAAAAAAACTTTAAAGAAAAGCAAAAAACAGATTCGAAAAATAAAGAAATAACGAGGAAAAAAAAACCTTTGTGTATCTGTTCTCAGATTTTTTGTATTTTCTTGTATATTCTCTATCATTTTTTACAGATTGTGCTGGGGTTATTTATAAACCAAAATAAAATCAGAAAAATAAATGAGAAATCTCAATCTACTACTACTATCTATTTCCTTTCCTTGTTTGCAGGTGAATGGCGCGGGACGCTACAGCGATAGGGCATGATTTGCGCGTGGATTGCGGCTTGACGAGGGGCCTTCGTTAATGCTTGCAGCGCGAGACCCCTGCTAGGGTTTCCAGCAGCTGAAACTGTTTTGGGCTAATTGGGCTCCTTTGTACTTGGGTTAGGGTTCTTTGGGTATTAATGATTTGGGCTGCAATATATTTGGGCTATGTAAATGGACAATAGACATTTTATTTGGTTAAAAAATTGTTTTATTTTTTATTTTTGAATTTTGTACGGCCCCGGGCAAATTGAGCTTATTACAACGTCAACTTATCATTACACTGTTAACGGAAATTAATGCTCAGTGATTAAAATGTTATAATACGATAACGTAAGTGATTAAAATATAACATTTCAAAAATAAATGATTAAAATATAACCCGAGACAAATAGTTCACCCTTATAAAAATTATACAACACTGTAACAATTATGAAAAAAAATGAAAATTATAGAAAATTACTAATAAAATTAATAAAATATTATAAAAAAGCATAGAATTTAAAAAAAAAACAAATTAATTTTTAAAAAATAAAAAATTAATCCATCTAATATGTTTTTAAAAAATTTAAGTAAATAACAAATTGAAGTTATTTGTAATTCTTTTTCTTGTAATTTTAGCCACTTTTCAATTTTCAAATAATTTGTAATTCTTTTTTTTTTTTGTAATTTTAGCCACTTTTCAATTTTCTTTTTTTTTTCTTAATTCTCATAACAAAATAAACTTGATTTACCAATTTTTTTAAACAGCTTTTCAAATCTTCAGATTTATCAACTTAATCCATCTAATATGTTTTTATAAAATTTAAGTAAATAACATCATCTCTTCCTATTTAGATTTAACATTTTTAAATGAAATAATTTTTTTTTATTCTAATCTACTTCATCACTTTTTAATTGTTATCCCAATTTTTTTTTTTTTAAGTTAACGCATCTCCAAACAAAACTATATTGTTTCTTCTTTTTTTTCTCAATAATGTGAAAATTATATTAAAAATGAAAAGAGGGAGAAGATAATGAGCATAAAATGAGACATAATTAGTGTTAAACCACACCTCCTCCAACTACCATTTCTCCATCATTCCTCATTTTTATGTTTATCCTTTCTTTTCTTTCATTCCTTCCTAGTATCTTCTTCATTGCTCACAAACACACTAATCAATGGAGATGGATAATGAGAATGAGAAACACCCCTTGGTGCAACAAATTCAGCATCGTTTTCATAAGCAACATCTGTAACACCCCTAACCCCGAACCATCGCCGGAACAGGGTTACGAGGCATTACCGGACATATCAGACAATTTGCAAATATAAATTTTGTTTAATATAAATTTCGGCAGCATTTCTGCTTATTAATATATAAAACCCCCTGTAAAATAAATCGTATTCATTTCAATAAATAACCAATTTAACCAATTCATTTGATAAATTCATTTTCTATTCTAAATACCTTCTAATCAACTCATCAATATAATATCAACTTAAATTTATCAAAATATTAGTTAGATTAAAATAAATATACTCCTTTCATTATAATTCTTAAACTTGTAATACTAACATTTTTAACCATTTACATTCAAAACATAATAACATTTATACACAACCTACGTACATGCCACATTATAAAAAGGAAATATACATCACCAAAGGTTTGCTGAAGTCGGGTCTGGCTTCGGATGCTGGTTCAGTATTTGACTTCTACAACCTGCGCACGGAAGCAACCGTACGCTGAGTATACATATACTCAGTGGTATTACCATAATTCAAATTATAAACATAATAATCATATCATTAAATCATATAACTTTAATTTTACTAACCCAATTCAAACATAAGTTTATCATTCTCAATATATTCATACAATTCAAATTTAGCTATTTAACAATTGAAATAATACACAATCATGTTGAGCCATTATCCATTTCTTGAACCAATGGTTCGTACTTTCTTTTCTCATGCTCATATTTCAATCACATTTTTCAGTTCATGTTCTATTTTCGCATTTCTTCCAATGGCTCAACCATTTCATTTTATTCAATTTAACCTTTTCTTTATTTACCCCTATTAACAGACTCGGACCTTAACGGATACACGGATTCCAACCCAACACTCCAGTACGGCACAATGTGCCTTAACGGTAACAGTATACGACACACAAAGTGTCGAATCGGTAACAGTAACAATATCAGTATTCAACACACAAAGTGATGAACCTGTAACGGTAACAGTAACAGTATACGACACACAAAGTGTCGAATCAGTAACAGTAACAGTAACAGTAGTCGGCACGTAAGTGCCTGATCAGTAAGCCGGCAAAATCCCGTACTCTTCCATGTCCTATGGCATGCCAATTATATCCGACTCAGCCCGACTAGTTAATAGGGTATTTCAGTTCTCAATTTCATTTTCATTTTCATAATAAATTCAATTTCAATATTAATTACACTTTTCCATTTCAATCCAGATACAATTCAATTTCAATAAAAACACTTACCTTATAATTTACTTACCATATCCATAAATTAATCTAATATTTAATGAATAAATAAATAGCTTGAATTATAGTAATACAAACCCGAATTTGCTTGATTATTCCTCGGTAACCTTCTCCTTTCCTTTATGGGTTGATGCCTCGAGTTCCTTTTAGCTTTTAAAGTTTAAAACCTTGAATCTTTAGTTTTTCCTTTTTCCTTCTTTTTCTTCTTTCTTTCCTGATTGTTTCGTATGCTCTCTATTCTTTTCTGTTCTTCTTTGTTTCTTTTTTTTTTTTATTTCATTTACCATTTACTTTATTATATAATATAATATTATATTAATATAATTATTTAATAATATTAATAATATATTTTAACACATAAAATCTCAGATTTTTTTTAAGCTTATGCCGCCTCAACTTATGCTAAATGGCATAATTGCCATTTTGGTCCTTTTTATTTTCTTTTAATCTACAATTAGACTTTTACTCCTTATTCAATTTGATCCTTTTCCTAATTACTCTCAATTAAGCTAAATTCACTAAATAAAAATCTAATTAAGCACACTACTAGACTCATAATTACTCCTAATGATTATTTACTAACTCGATTTACTAAGACGGAGGCCCGATAACACATTTTTTTTTCTGATGCCCACGAATTTCGGGTCGTTACATTTCTCCCCCCTTAATAAATTTCGTCCTCGAAATTTACCTGAGAATAGGTGAGGATACTGTGCTCTCATAGTTTCTTCCGGTTCCCAAGTTGCTTCTTCCACACTATGGCTTCTCCACAATACTTTTACCAAAGGAACTCGTTTGTTTCTTAATTCTTTCACTTCTCGAGCTAGTATTTGAACCGGTTCTTCCTCATATGACAAATCCGGTCTAATCTCAATGTCTTCAGTAGAAATAATATGAGATGGATCCGATCGATACCTTCGTAACATAGAAACATGAAAAACATCATGAATTTTCTGTAATTCCGGAGGTAAAACTAATCGATAGGCAACCGGTCCGATTCTTTCAGTTACTTCATACGGCCCAATGTAACGAGGACTTAATTTTCCCTTGCGACCAAATCTCAAAATTTTCTTCCAAGGTGATACTTTTAAAAACACTTTATCACCCACAGAATACTCTATATCTCGTCGCTTTAGATCTGCATAAGACTTTTGTCTGTCAAAAGCTACTTTCAACCTGTCTTTGATCTTTTTAACTACTTCTTCTGTCTCCTGAATTAATTCCGGTCCAACAATCTTTTTCTCATTCAACTCTGTCCAACATACCGGTGATCGACATCTTCGACCATATAATGCTTCATATGGAGCCATTTGAATACTAGATTGATAACTATTATTATAAACAAATTCAGCTAATGGCAAGTATCGTTCCCAACCTGATTCAAAGTCAATAATGCAAGCCCGAAGCATGTCTTCTAAAATTTGAATTACCCGTTCTGATTGTCCGTCGGTTTGTGGATGAAATGCAGTACTAAAATTAAGCCGAGTACCCAAAGAATCATGTAACTGCTTCCAAAATCTCGATGTAAATCGTGGATCTCGGTCAGAAATTATAGATGCTGGAATGCCATGCAGTCTCACAATTTCTCGGATATATACTTCAGCAAATCCACAGGAAACATTTTATCATGTATTATTAACGGGCACCTCCGGCATACTCTATCTACTAACACTGTTTGTCCCAAAGGGCTAGACACCTCTATGAAAACTCTAGACATTTCAGATTCTAACTTCCCCGATTCAACTAATTTTAAATTAATATATGAATGTGATGAACCCGGGTCAATTAAAGCATAAATAGGCTCAGAATACAATAAAAATATACCTGTCACCACATCGTGAGCATTGCCTTCTTCACGGGTCCGAACTACGTATGCTCTGGCTGGTGCTCTAGCCTCTGACTGTTGTGTAGCTATATCACTGCCTCTACTAGCTCCTCCTCTCCTCGAAACAAAACCTCCTCTAGACATTCCTCTACCTCTGGCAGTCGATACTGATCTCTGAGATGTGGTAGGTGTACTACTCTGAGTTTTCGAACAATCTTTAATAAAGTGTTCAGTAGAGCCACAACGAAAACATCCTCCAATTTTCTTCCAGCATTCACCAAAATGTCTTTTTCCACAATAGTTACATTCAGGATATTCATTTTCCCGGGGTGGAGCTTTTACACTACCGGTGGAAATAGTAATCTGTTTTCCTCTGTTTCCGTCACCTCTATCAGATCGAAAGCTTGATCTCCAACCACCTCTGAATTCTCTAGATCTCTTTGGTAGTGGATTTGAACTAGTTGCTCCTACTCGTTTCCTGGTCAATCCAACTGTTTCTGACTTTTTATCAAGTCCCAAGACTTGCTCTATCATTTTGGCCCGTTCGATCAAATCAACAAATTCAGTAATTCGCTGGGACACTAATTGTAGTTTTATTTCATCTCTTAATCCCCGTAAAAACCGTTTACAACTATCAGCCTCTGTTGGAATATATTCTGAAGCATACCTGCTCAATCTAGTAAACTCTCGATCATAATCCAATACTGACATATTACCCTGTTTCAACATTAAAAACTCTTGCTTTTTCTCTTCAATATACATTTCCCCAATATACTTCTTTTGAAATTCTTTTTGAAACAAATCCCAGGTTACCTGATCATCCGGTAAATGTCTAACAACAGATTCCCACCAGAGATATGCTTCCCCTTGTAACAATGATACAGCACATATCAGATTCTCTCGGGGGGTGCAATCTAATTGTTGCAAAACTCTTTTTGTTGATTCTATCCAATTCTCAGCAATAGACGGATCAAGACCTCTTAGTCCCGAAAACTCCGTGGCACCATATTTTCTTAACTCTTTAATCGGGGCCCGTCTAACCGTAGGTACTGATGTAGTAGCAGGTACAGTTTCCGCTACATGTTGCAATGCATCGGCTATAGCTCTTAACAGTTGTGAGTTATCTCTTTCTCTTCTTACATTAGGAGGTTGGTTATTTAACGGATTTACAGTAGGTGTAACAGATTCAGTTTCTTCAATTTCTCGATTTCCAGTATGCATTTCCTGTTCAACATCATACATTCTTTCGTCTGACATTTTATCTATAAAACAAAATCAAATAAATATATATGTCAGCATCCAAAAACCCGACTCAGCTTCGACTCAATAGTGGCATGTACTTCTAGACTCACTTTCGAGCCCGATTTAGCCCGAGAATCGACTAAACCTGATAGCTCTGATACCAATAAATGTAACACCCCTAACCCCGAACCATCGCCGGAACAGGGTTACGAGGCATTACCGGACATATCAGACAATTTGCAAATATAAATTTTGTTTAATATAAATTTCGGCAGCATTTCTGCTTATTAATATATAAAACCCCCTGTAAAATAAATCGTATTCATTTCAATAAATAACCAATTTAACCAATTCATTTGATAAATTCATTTTCTATTCTAAATACCTTCTAATCAAACTCAATCAATATAATATCAACTTAAATTTATCAAAATATTAGTTAGATTAAAATAAATATACTCCTTTCATTATAATTCTTAAACTTGTAATACTAACATTTTTAACCATTTACATTCAAAACATAATAACATTTATACACAACCTACGTACATGCCACATTATAAAAAGGAAATATACATCACCAAAGGTTTGCTGAAGTCGGGTCTGGCTTCGGATGCTGGTTCAGTATTTGACTTCTACAACCTGCGCACGGAAGCAACCGTACGCTGAGTATACATATACTCAGTGGTATTACCATAATTCAAATTATAAACATAATAATCATATCATTAAATCATATAACTTTAATTTTACTAACCCAATTCAAACATAAGTTTATCATTCTCAATATATTCATACAATTCAAATTTAGCTATTTAACAATTGAAATAATACACAATCATGTTGAGCCATTATCCATTTCTTGAACCAATGGTTCGTACTTTCTTTTCTCATGCTCATATTTCAATCACATTTTTCAGTTCATGTTCTATTTTCGCATTTCTTCCAATGGCTCAACCATTTCATTTTATTCAATTTAACCTTTTCTTTATTTACCCCTATTAACAGACTCGGACCTTAACGGATACACGGATTCCAACCCAACACTCCAGTACGGCACAATGTGCCTTAACGGTAACAGTATACGACACACAAAGTGTCGAATCGGTAACAGTAACAATATCAGTATTCAACACACAAAGTGATGAACCTGTAACGGTAACAGTAACAGTATACGACACACAAGTGTCGAATCAGTAACAGTAACAGTAACAGTAGTCGGCACGTAAGTGCCTGATCAGTAAGCCGGCAAAATCCCGTACTCTTCCATGTCCTATGGCATGCCAATTATATCCGACTCAGCCCGACTAGTTAATAGGGTATTTCAGTTCTCAATTTCATTTTCATTTTCATAATAAATTCAATTTCAATATTAATTACACTTTTCCATTTCAATCCAGATACAATTCAATTTCAATAAAAACACTTACCTTATAATTTACTTACCATATCCATAAATTAATCTAATATTTAATGAATAAATAAATAGCTTGAATTATAGTAATACAAACCCGAATTTGCTTGATTATTCCTCGGTAACCTTCTCCTTTCCTTTATGGGTTGATGCCTCGAGTTCCTTTTTAGCTTTTAAAGTTTAAAACCTTGAATCTTTAGTTTTTCCTTTTTCCTTCTTTTTCTTCTTTCTTTCCTGATTGTTTCGTATGCTCTCTATTCTTTTCTGTTCTTCTTTGTTTCTTTTTTTTTTTATTTCATTTACCATTTACTTTATTATATAATATAATATTATATTAATATAATTATTTTAATATTAATAATATATTTTAACACATAAAATCTCAGATTTTTTTTAAGCTTATGCCGCCTCAACTTATGCTAAATGGCATAATTGCCATTTTGGTCCTTTTTATTTTCTTTTAATCTACAATTAGACTTTTACTCCTTATTCAATTTGATCCTTTTTCCTAATTACTCTCAATTAAGCTAAATTCACTAAATAAAAATCTAATTAAGCACACTACTAGACTCATAATTACTCCTAATGATTATTTACTAACTCGATTTACTAAGACGGAGGCCCGATAACACATTTTTTTTTCTGATGCCCACGAATTTCGGGTCGTTACAACATCCCTTGGTGTTAGTGGCAGAGCAAAGCAATGAAGCTCTCAAAGCTTACTGCAATGGATGTGGGGAACTGCTTTCAACTCCATGCTTCTCTTGTATTCATTGCAATTATCACCTTCACAAGCAATGTGCAGAGGCACCCCTTGAAATTCCTAATCACCCTTTCCATCCCAAGCACGAAAGATGGGATCTTGTTCTTCGACAAAGGCCACTTCCTTGGGTATATGGTTGTGCATTATGCAAGGAAAAACGTAACATGTTTTTTTATGAATGTGAAGCATGTTATTTTTCCATTGACATCAAATGTTCTAAATTATCTTCTTCATATAAGTTTAACCAACATCCCAAACTTGACATCCACCCACATCCATTAACCTTCATAGAAAGTCCCATGACCATAGATGTACCCAAAAGATTGAACTGCACCTGGTGTCATGAACCATTGATAGATGCTATATATTTTTGTTCTGACTGTCCATTCATCATTCACAAGAAATGCCTTGATGAGTTACCCACTAAAATTGATCACCCTTTCCACCACATACACCCTCTTTTCCTTAATTATAGTGATCGCAACCATTTTTGCAACCTATGCCAAAAGAAACATTCTGGAGCTTTTTATGGTTGTTCTCTTTGCCATTTTAACATCAATGTTGAATGTGCTTGGCCGAGGTCTACTGTTGAAGATAAAAGAAGCCATCAGCACCCATTCACCTTATTTTGGAGACAAGATTCATTCATTTGTGATGCATGTGGCACTGAAGGAAATTATATTTCATATATATGTTCAACATGCAGCCTCATGGTCCATAAGGATTGCACTTCACTCCCACGCATCATCAAATTTTCTCGACATGATCACTGCATTTTTCACAAGTATTTTCTTAAAGGTCTTACAAGGCAAGATTGCAAGATTTGTTTCAAAGAAGTGAGACTAGAGCGTGGGAGTTACTCTTGTGAGAAGCCAGGTTGCAATTATGTTGTCATGTGAATTGTGTCTTAGAGAATGTAAAGTTGTACGAGGTAATTGAGGATGAAAAGCAATGGGAGGAGCTTTATGAAAAATCTATGCAGTCTTCCATCATTCGTGTTATTGAGGTGAATGAAGCTGAGGAAGCTACAAAGATTCAACATTTCAGTCATCAACATTGCTTGGTGTTAGCAGACAAGATGGAGGAGGAAATTGATAGAAAATGTGACGGGTGCATGCTATCTATCTCAACTCTCTTCTATTATTGTTCAGAATGCCCCTTTTTTCTTCACAAAACTTGTACTGAATCACCAAAAATCAAGACTCATTGGTTTCGTCAATACGAAGCCACCCTCAATTTCGAAGGCTTCAAGAAATGTGACTTTTGCGCGCAATATTGTAGTGGTTTCTTCTACATTATAGGAGGAGGTTGGGTGATGTGCATAAGGTGTGCTAAAGTTGCCGATATCCTTGAATGTGAAGGACACCAACACTCCCTCTTTTATGATTTCAAATGCAAAGAGAAATGTAATGGTTGTGGCCATGATAACTACTATAGAGCTAATAAATACTATGGTGCATTCAGATGTGGAAAATGCAAATTTACTTTGGATTTTGGATGCTTAACATTACCACATTTAGCTCTTCACAAAATTGATGAACACATGCTAAAGCTTACTTATGATGATGATAAAGAGCAAAGTTATTGTGATATCTGTGAACAAGAAAGAGATCCAAGCCTTTGGTATTATTCCTGTTCAATTTGTGATACTTCTGCTCATCCCAAATGTGTTCTTGGACAATTTCCATTTCTCAAGGATGGGATCACAATTCCTTCTAAATATCACGATCATCATCATGATCTTAATTTTTTTAGGAAGGCCGAGGGTTACCCTAAATGCTCTGATTGTGGTAAGCTTTGCCAAGAAAAAATTCTCAAATGTGAAGAGTCTACATGCGATTATATTAGCCATTGGAGATGTCCGGATTAACAAGTCTAAAGCTTTGTGGTAAGTAATTTGGATGATTAAAGAGCTATTTTTTTTTAAATCATCAATGCTATTATTATTTCATGATTTTATTTTCATTATTAACACCAATTTTAAATTGTCTACGTGATTGAAGATGTGATTTGCTCAAATGGAAAGCATCAGAGGTTTTATCCGATCCAATCCAAGGAGTTCACAAAGGATTTGCCATTTCATGCCTATTTCTTGGATGAAAAGATGCTCAAATTGTAAGTGTGATTTGGTTGAAGTGTTGGTTTGTTTAAGATATGTTTGGGTATGAATGATTTGAATTCAAAATTAGTTTGGAGTTCATGTATGATTTGCTTGAATGTGTAAGATTTGATTTCAATATTATTATGTGATTTATTGGATTTGAATTATGAAAATTAATAGTTATTTGAATTATTTGTTATGTAAATCATTTGCGCAATGTTAATTAACTAATTAAAATATTTCTTATTGTATAAATTAATGAAACTTTTGGAAGCCACCAATTTTCCTTCATGCTAAACGCTTTTCTACTACACTTGTTTGTTTCACATATATTTATTTTACAAGTATAAATATATGAAATAAAAACATAATAAAAACTTAATTGCGCACCCTAATTTCAAAATATTCAATATCCATTCCAATCAACTACATTTCATCACTTATCACTTGTGTCTATTTAAATTTATTTTATGATTAACATTTGTTTTTAATATTTAAAAAGAATATTTAGTTATTTATGTGACATACACGTGAATTTTTACATAGATGCTCCAAATTAAGTCATTCAATTAACTATTTTCTTTTTTAAATCTTAAACCCATGTATTCATGTATTCATGGCATGATTAAGTAATCTTAAACCCATATTTGCCTAATTTACAGGAAAAGAATAAATTTTAATTTAATAAAGAAAGCAAAGTATTATTCTTGTAGAAATGCTTTACTTTGTTTGAATTTTTATAACATATAAACTTTACTTTTAATTTAATTATCTGTTTTTTAAGAAATTCTTCACTTCTTGAATTGGTATGCTTTCGGATCAAATTCTTTGAGTATATCATACTTTTTTTGCGTTCGCTTTGAACATCAAAATATATTTTATTTTATATTAAATATATTAAAATTTATATATCAATTAATTAATTTTAAATTTTAAATAAATATAAAAAATAATATGTCCCACTTTAAATATTTTTTTCATTTTATAAAGTTATTTTTCATTTAAAACCTTTTAAGTTTTCTCTTCTTTTTTTTAATTGTAAAATCTATTTAAAAAAAGATAATTTTTTATTGAATGTATTAAAAAGTTTTGTAACAATTAATTTATTGTTTAAAATGAATATAAAAAAGTCATATGTGCTTACATTATAATTTATTATTAAAATACATAAATAATTTTATCAATATATTTTTTATTAATTTCTTTAATTGTCATTTTCTTTGTATCTTCTATATTCGTTTTGTGTTATACAAAAATACATTACAAAATAATAACGTGCTCAGTCTCATTCTGTATTATGTAATATTGGTCAAATATCACTTTTGGTCCCTCTACTTGACACATGTTCAGTTTTTACAGAAATTTGGACAAATATTGCTTTTGGTCCCTCTACTAGGCCTAAAATTACTTGAAATTCTACAATAAGTTGGAACTGTTTTTTTAATAATGCTTAGTCCAAATAATTAATATTGATGATTACTCTAAAAACTTTTTTGAAATAAATTTTTTTAAACAAAACACCATTCTAACAAAAAAAAATTATTTTATTCTAATAAAAAAATCTCTTACAGTACGGATATCCTTTACAGTGCATTCAGATGTGGAAAGTGCAAATTTAGTTTGGATTTTGGATGCTTAACATTACCACATTCAGCTCTTCACAAAATTGATGAACACATGCTAAACCTTACTTATCATGACTATAAAGAGCAAAGTTATTGTGATATCTGTGAACAAGAAAGAGATCCAAGCCTTTGGTATTATTCGTGTTCAATTTGTGATACTTCTGCTCATATCAAATGTGTTCTTGGACAATTTCCATTTCTCAAGGATGGAAGCACATTTCCTTATTATGATCACAAGCATCATCATGATCTTAAATTTTTTAGGAAGGGCGAGGGTTACCCTGAATGCTCTCATTGTGGTAAGCTTTATTAAGAAGAAATTCTTAAGTGTGAAAAGTCTACATGCAACCATATTATTTATTGCAAATGTCTGAATTACCGATTTTAAAGCTTTGTGGTAAGTACTTTGGATGGATTAAAGAGCTATTATTTTTAAAAAAAATTTATCAATGCAATTAATTGTTCTTATTTCATGATTTTATTTTCATTATTAACAATAGTTCTAATTGTCATCATGGATGCAGATGTGTTTTGCTCAAATGGAAAGCACTAGAGGTTTTATCCAATCCAAAGATTTCACAAAGGATTTGGCATTTCATTTCTACTTCTTCGATGAAGGATGCTCAAATTTTAAGTGTGTTTTGATTTAAGTATTGCTTTGTTTAAAATTTGTTTGGGTTTGTATGATTTGAATTCACTATTACTTTGTGATTCATCTATGATTTATTTGAGTTTGTAAAATTTAATTTCAGTATTATTTTGTAATTTATTTGAATTATTTCTGCGATTGTAATTAATTATTTAAACTATTGTTTTACCCCATATATAATGAAACTTTTGGAAGCCACCATTTTCCCTTCATGCTATTATATTTATCTGGGAAATATAAATATATGAAGTTTAGAATACAATAACATAAAAAAGTTAAGGAAATTATGTAAATATGAAGCTGAATTGAGTTCAATCTCAACTATAAATAAAGTTAATTCCAATATTGGCCCCTTGTCAGAGTGAAATGTTCAATTGGACATCTTAATTTCAAAATTATAAATAAAATCTGCATGGTACAATTCACATTCAGAACCATTTGAAAATTATAAAGAGTTAATTCCAATATTTGGTACCTTTACCATAGTCAGGTTGAAGAGTTAGAAGAAGAAAAAATTAAATGATTTATAAATTTTTATAAAGTTCATAATGTCAAAATTTATTTATTGTCATGAGCTTGATGGCAGCATAGGAATTGAGGATACAGTACCACTTGAGTAAATAAAAGTTAAAAAGGAACTAAACAAAGATTATTCATTGAATGATAAGAGTGTTTGCTTAAAACTTGTCTCACTCAACACCATCACCTAAACGAAAATAATCACCCAAAAAACTTATTATGTTATACAATCAATATAACGTATCACATTGAAATATTTTGGACAGATTGACAAACTTGAGGGGCAACTTAGCAATTATTTGTAGGAACAAAATTGTAGTTCAATGCTGCTGCTGTTGTTGCGGATAATCATTGGGGTCTCTAAAGCACATTGGCCATCAACATGCTTCAAAAGTCAGTCATATGTATTAACAGCACAAAGTCGGAAGTAGCAGATCCACTCACCAAAATGGTTTTCAATTTTAAGATTCATTCATAGGCTACTTACTAATGTCCTTGAAAAAGCATGGATCATCAAAGTTCAGGCCAAAGCACCACCCACGTCCGTAATGAGCGGAGGGACAAAATTGTAACCTTCAAGAGTCTGCTCAAAGATGTGACCCACTTTTACTAACTTTTCCTGCAACAAGGTCATGGGAAAAAAGAGATGACTTTGATTATCAGCAGATTTCGACTATTCCAGTTTTTCAATGCCTGTGCATATTTTGGCGTTCCCTCCAACACAATGCTACAAGCTCTTTACCTAAAACAAATATTTTCTCACTAAAATTACAACAATTCTAGCTACCCAACATTGATTAGCTCGCACCAAGTGATCCATGTCTCCAAATTATACACTACGCTCGAAGAAGCCATTTCATAAGCATTGGTGCTTGGCAAACTTCGCCAGCAATTTGCACCACTAAATAGTTTAGGGGAATTTGCAAAATGAAGAATAACAAGTTAATTAGAAAATGAGCAGCATACCTCATCAAATGCCGCACCAATGATTTGAAGGCCAACTGGAAGGCCAACAGCTCCCCCTTCAACAAATCCGCATGGCAAAACCAATGCAGGTAAGCCCGCCAAGTTAACATTCACCTGAATATGGATGTGGAATCTCAAAATGGGACAAGGGCAAATATATTATTTCAACTATTCTACCACCTTTGAAGAAGTGAAATGGAATTACTTGCAATAAAAAAGAAAAAAAATGACACAACAAATGAGGCCAGAACAATGCAGGGAAAGCCACAACCTTAACTATATATATTCTTAACCAGCCAAACATTCATGATACTAGTTCAAAGCTGTGGAGCAATGACTTAAATAAGATAATTGCAGCACCTAAATGTTCTTACCGTCATAATATCCCCGGCATACATTGACAATGGGTCATTCTTCTTCTCACCTGCAAACATCATAATCAACTTTGTAATTCAATGTTTACTGTTAATGACCATCCATGCATGAGTCATAACACCCCTTGCACTATCATGCAAAGAAGGAACAGAAAATAGATTAGACAAACAAGTAAAATAAGAAAAACAGCAATTCAACTAGCCTACCAATCTTATATGCAGCGGACGGAGCTGCAGGTGAAATCAGGATGTCATTTTCATCCAATGCTGCCTTGAAGCTTTTCCGAATTATGGTCCTTGCCTAAAACACTTATATAATCATGAATGTTTTTCTTTAATAGCAATGCTCCTAAAAGAATCACGTGTTTCAGCATATGACAAGTAAAATGGTCAAATTAACATACACATTCAAAATTATATATAAGGTTAATTACATATTTGGTACCCTTACTACAGTCAAATGTTAAATTGGGCACCTAACTTCAAAATATCCAACAATGGACTCAAATTTTGAGTTTTTTTACCAGATTGGAGATACAACTAACTATATTCGCTGAAAAATGTGTAGCATATGTCATCACATGGCTCTGATATTAAAGGACACATCACATTTTCCAGAACGCAGTTAGTAGAATGTATAATCTGGTAATGAGAAACAAAGTTTGAGTAACATATTGCACATTTTAGACTTAAGGAACCAAATAGAACATTTGACCATAGTTGGGTACCAGATATGTGATTAACCCTTATTTGCGTGACCAAAAAATCACTTACACAGGAATACCGATGGAAAACCAAGAGATTGCTAGAGACTATAGAATAACTCTGTGATTTAAAATACCAATACTTCAATTGCTGAAAGAAAATACTTACTTGAATAAAAAATTTAATTTAAACATCAAAAAGTTGTTTTGTGCATCTATAACAGCTATTAAGAATTTTAGCAGCTGAACATTTTGACTTTAAGGTGACACATTAGATTTTATGAGAAGGCAACTACAGTTATATTGCTAGCCAGTTATGCATCTTCAGATTAGGACCCTGTAAAGGATTCTTTTGGTTAAGTGACGAATTGCAAATCAGTAAGATGGAGTGTCGTGGAGAGATGGAAGAGAAGAAGATCGGAGTAGACTCTAAAAAGCAAATACGGTGGTGATGGAAGCAACAGGGGCTGAGAAAAGTGAGAGTTACTGTGGTTGTAAAAAATAATAGCAAGTGAGTTGCAAGGAGAGTTTTAGAGTGCTTCAGTTTGCCAAAAGATCAAAAGTCCCCTAAATAATAACTTTGGATTTTCTATTTATAGCCTTTCCAAAGTAGTTATCGCAACTAACGGTTATGAAAAAAGTCAAATATTTTATTGAACATGGGAGAGATGTGAGTTAATTCACAAGAACATGTAATGAATTATTGGGTAATGAGAGTGGATGGCATCACGTTCATGTTGCTTGTAGTGAGCAATGGGAGAGCAGTCATGAAAATAGTGGATATAATGGTGGTTTAGTGGAAGTTACACTTATGTAACTCATTTTACCAAGGAGAAAGCTACTTGCAAACTTAAGTGCAAATGCACACTTTGATCAACAAGGAGAGGGAGAGGAAAAAAAAAAAAAACTTGTACTCCAAAGAAAGGTTAAGAAGTAGAATTCTTAACAATACATGTATCTAAAGCCTCCAAGCCATGCTCTCCAAGACATCCTGACAGTGGAGCAAACCTAAGAATTCTGCCGACCTTCTTAAGCTTAGCTCCACAGTCTTCTCAACAAGGAGTGGTCTGAAAGGAACAATATTTCCTGACACTACTATTGACAGAAGCGTTAACAACAAAGGACGAGTATCTACAGACCCATAAGATAATCAAAGTAAAGATGTATTTACTGTAATAGGAATGACACCTGTTGAGCACGCTTGTAATATGCATCATAATATCCAGCTGAAAGCGCATATGTTCCCATTAATATTCTCATTTTGACCTGCACAAATTGAAATGCATTCATGTCAAAATTCCAGATTACTATAACTAATATAACACTAAATTTCTCAACAGTGAACTCATAGACAGACCTCTGATCCAAATCCTTTAGCCCTCGATTCTTCATAAAGGGCATTTAGCTCATCAGAAGAAGCTTGATTCCCATATCTGGATTTGTAGAAAATCAAGGAGAATAGTAATTAGTTCCAAACTAGCATTTATCCATCTGCATAATGCATGCTTGAAAATGGAAAAACATTCCGTAGCATGTCACCTGACACCATCATATCTTGATAAGTTTGAAGATGATTCTGATGATGCAAGAATATAGTAAGCTGGTAAACCAAGAGAGAATGATGGCAATGAAACCTGCAATAGTTTCAAAAGAATAATGACCATGTAAAACCAATATGCATTGGATTCCACACACACACAAAAGAAAAAAAAGAAGCCTGTGGCACTTTTAAATTACACCTCTTTCAAAACACATCCTAGTTGTTCCAGATGAGCTGCAGCACCCTGTATTGCTGATTTAACTCCAGAATCAACACCAGCATCAACAGTTTCACGGATAAGACCGACCCTTAACCCCTCTAATGGTCTGGATTTCAAAGAACTTGCAGAAGTGAATTGAGAAGTGAAATCAGGCACCTCCTGAAAAGTAATATTCTTACACAATTAGGCCATATATTAAAGCAATAAGGCTAAAAATAAATAATGCTAAAATGTTTTCAACTCAAAGTAGACAGAAAGAGCCAAAGTAGCAGTCACGGGTAATCAAAGTCTAAGATTCTATTGCATGGTACAATCATTGATGCGACTAAAAGCCAAAGAGAAGAGAAAATATGGGAACTGAATGCAGAATAGGTTAGAAAAGTAAGCAAGAAGGTAAAGAGAAAAATGGAGCCCTTAAATCAGGGTAGCAAAAAGGAAAACAGGAAAGTCACACAAATAAAGGAACCTTCTCATTCAAAAATGATCACACCAATGATGAATCATATCATAAGAAATTTCACATCAGTAAGGTGATTAAAAGGCACAACTGCTTAAGCTATAGGTGGTAGTACTCAGATATAGACTCATTTTCTAAGCAGCTCGACAAATAAAGATCATATGCACGAGGCATGACAATTTATTCTTTGTATTATCAGCACCTAAACAAAGAAAATATCACTGCTAGTTTTAAATTGAAAGAGCACTTAACTCGTTTACTGCAAGTAGCATCGAGTGAATCATGACCAGAAATTGCATGAAGAAGAATCCCAGTGTCAGCAACGGAGGAACCAAAACATCCGATAACATCAAGGGATGACGCATATGCCATAAGTCCAAATCTCGAAACACGTCCATAAGTTGGCTTCAGACCAACTACACCGCAAAATGATGCTGGTTGCCTCACACTTCCACCAGTGTCACTCCCAAGTGACACAACACATTGCCTGGCTGATACAGATGCAGCAGAGCCACCCGAAGATCCCCCTGGCACCCGAGAAAGGTCCCATGGGTTCGCTGTCACCTATTCAAACTAATAAATGCATTACTAACAATCAACTGAAGCAAAAGCAGTTATCAAACTGAATTAAGGCTCTAATTAGCATTATTGTCGGTACAGCTTTTGACCTCAAAAGCTATTTTTCATAGCAAAAGCAAGTACATATCTTGGCTTCTGTTGTTAACATCATAATTTAACAAACCAAACCCAAAAACTTGGAAAAATGATATTTTTAGCTTTTGGAAGTTGAATTTTGGATAAAATAACTTTATTATCCTCTTATCTCTAAAATTTTATTATTTTAAATGTATACCTTCCTTACATTTCAATTTCAGCAACATCAAATGCTTCTAAATTTTCAAAACCATAATTTTTTTTCACCACATTTTTTGGATTCAAGCTATTTTCTAAACTAGGCTTTCTCTACACAAACACTAGACTAGCCCTAAATAATCTGAGTGGGAATTTAACCAAACCTTAAAAGCAGAAGCTTCAGTAGTACTCCCCATACCAAACTCATCCAAGTTGGTCTTTCCAACAACAATGGCGCCCAAGTCCTTCAACCTCTTCACGGCAGTGGCATCGAACGGAGGACGATAGCCGTCCAGGATGTGAGAGCCACCAGTGGAAGGCATATCAGCCGTACAAATGTTGTCTTTGATAGCGACGAGGACGCCAGCAAGGGGACCCACTTCTTCATTCCTTTTTATCTTGTCGTCAATATCCTGCGCTTGTTTCAGGACCTTGTCAGGGTCGGAGACGTGAAGGAAACAGTTGATATGGGGCTCCGTTTGTTTGAGACGGTCCAGGTAGGAATGGGTCAGTTCCACAGCACTGAGGTGACGGTTGAGAAGCGAGTCACGAATGGAGAGGATTTGTGATTGGTCTGCTGCGAAGGAGGTCTTGGTGACGGGCTGTGCGGAAGAAAGGATGTGAAAGGGGCGGGATTTGGTCCGGCCTCGGAGTGGGAAACGAGAAAGATAACGCGGGGGTTGAATTGTTGATAGCATTTTTTCAAAACAAGGAAACGAAAGGACCCAAGAAGAACTTTTCGTTTTTATTGTGATGACCCCACGTCACCAAACAAAATAGCTGACCGCATCGGTAAAAAGAAGACCGTTTTGGAAAAAAGGAAGAGAAAATTTTCCCTTAAGCATTTTATCAAACAGATCCTATGCGCAATCAACCTATATATCAGTACAACGGCATGAGAAGCGTAAATAGAAACAAAACTTATTAGTGAAAACAAAGCAGTTCTCCGACGAGTGGCGAGAGGAAAGAGGAATGGGGGCAAATCGCAACAACGGAATTGAGAGAAAAAGGCCTACCTCGGGCGTCACTGATTTTAGTCAGGGATTGGGCTGGATATAAGAGTATTTTATAGACTAAGGCTTAGTTTGAATGGGCAGTATGATTATCTCCGGTGAGGTTAAAAACAGTGGTGGCGGTGAGATTAATTACTGTAGCGGTGAGATTAGATATTGTAGCAGTGAGATTAGAAACAATGGTGGAGTATGTGTTTGGATTCAAACGCAGCTGTAGCGGTAAGGTAAGAATAGAAAATGACTTTTAAGGATATCAGATTAGAATTGGTATATAAACTTTTACAAAATTATTAAAAATATGTTAATTTATAAATTCATTTAATAAAATATTAAAATGTATCTTATGATATTTTATTATAAATTTATAAATTCATATTTATATATATAGTTTTTATTATAAATTTATAAATTCATATTTATATATTTTTCAAAAATAATAATAACTTAAAAAATTAAAATAAATTTAAAATATGTAAAATTACTAAAAATACATATTTTATACATAACAAGTGATTGTCTAGACAATTATATATTAAAGTTGATTCTTGATGTAAAAGGATTTTATATATATAGTTTTAAAGATTTTTTTTTTATTTATGTGTGTCATATAGCATGTTAAAAGATTGTCACATTCATCGCTTAATTAATTATCAGTGTGAATAGTATTAATACATAAGTACTAAGGGAATATAAATTGAGATGAGTACCAAATAAGAATAAATAATTCAAGTCTAGGGGCAGAATATATATTAACCCAAAATTTCATTACATCCAAAAATAAATAAATGAAAAATAAGAATATCTTATTTGTAACAGCCCGATATCGACCTTAATCGGAATGGTGGTTTCGGGACCACAAATCCGAGTTGAAAAATTTTCTTTAAGTATTATTTTCTGAGTAATTTTTTGTGTGAATTAGCATGTGTGTGAGTTCGTATAAAATTTTTTGTATTTGTGTGCTTAATTTTATAAAAAGGAGGTAATTGCATAAAATGAAAATTTATGGTCAAATTTTAATAGTGCCAATTAGAGAGTGGCTTATTAATGATGAGTCCTTAAAGGACAAATATTCCATTTCCTATAATAGTGAACGGCACTAGGCTTTTATTTAAGTATTTTATAGTTTGTTTTATTATTAAATAAGGAATATAATGATGTATATGTATATTTTATAATAACATTAAAATAATAAAACATAAGGGAAGTGCATTATCATCTTCTTCCACCCTTTTGACCGAAAGTAAAGGAAGAAGAGAAGTGTTAAGCTTCCAACCATTTTCGGCATATGCATGCTTTATTAAGGTGAGTACTTTAACTTAGTTTTTGTTGTTTTTGATATTTTTGAGGTTATTATCATGTTAATTAACTAGCCCAAACTCAAATTTAGGTTATGTCATCTGCATTTGATCCCATCCTTCTCCAAACTCTTTTCTCTTCCTTCATTTCCTTCTCTCTTTTCTTTTTTTGCTTCTTCTTTTTGCTCCCCCCCCCCCTTCCCCTTTTTTAGTTTCTAAATTGGGAGTTCAATTGAAGGAACGAAACAAAAAAATAAACTGTAAATTTCCTTTTGCCCATATCTTGAAGAAGGAAGTTTACCCATATCTTGAAGGTAAGCAAAATGGGTATTTTTGTCTGTGAAAAATACCTACTGCCCCAATTGCCTTCAACTGCTGCTGAATTCTCCAGTCCCGTTTTAACACACCAGTAAGTTTGAAACCAATTTTCACTGCACTGAAATGCTGAACCAAACAGTAGTGCAATGAGATTGGTAGCCTAATCTCACCACACTGGAGGAAAAAGGGCATCCAAAGGAGCCCTAAGTCTTTACCTCCGATGGGGTTAAAAACAGCGGTGGCAGTAAGATTAGTTACTGAAGCGGTGAGATTGGACACTGTAGTAGTGAGATTAGAAACAGCAGTGGAGTGTGTGTTTGGATTTAAACGCAGCTGTAGCTGTGAGGTGAAAATAAAAATGACTATTAAGGACATCAGATTAGAATTGATATATAATAGAAGCTTTTAAATTATTTTAGTTATATAAAATTATTAAAATATATGAATTTATAAATTCATTTAATAATATATTAAAATGTATCTTCCAATATTTTATTATAAATATTTTAATGAATTATACAATCAATTTAAATTATTTATTAGATAAAATGATTATTATTTTAATTTTTTATAGTTAAATATTCTTTTATAACAATGATAAATATTATTTTCGTAAATAGTAACATTATACTTGAATCAAATTTTGAAGTATCAAAACGAATAATTTTTAATAAAAAAATAGTAACATAAGACATAATAAATTTCATTATTACTAGAAATTAGGTTATGATACAAAATTATTTTTACAGATATTAATGCCAAATCTACTTCAGACTTGTATCCAGATCCATGTTCACAAAAGGATGGAAGCACATATGGTCATGGATGATGGATCATAGGACATTGCTAATTTTGCTTCCATCAGCCAACATAAAAACACAGTACCCTATCAATCAACTAGTGCATATAATAGTATAGCATCATCTTTCACCCTTCAATACTTTTAGCTTTAGCTCTTCAACTTTGAAAGAAAAATGAACTATCTATGGTTATATAAAACAACCACAACTCTAGTCGCTTAGACTTGGCTCAGGGATACCAAAATGGTATAAATATATATATATATATATATATATATATATATATATATACACATGAGTAGACAAGCCTAAACATATTGCAAACCAAAATGGACGGGAATCAAAACAATGAGTCGTGTTGTTATTAGATTGAAATTTGGTGTTAACTCGTTCCAAAAAAAATTAGACACATCTAAAGGTACACTCTTCGAACTTTTTCTTTCAGTAAAATACCGGTAACAACAATGATGTGAACATGGAAGCAATAAAGCTATGTACCTAAGACCATTAAAGCCTCAACTATCAGAGATGTATACAAGGCAAAAACAAAGTCAAAGTAAACCAGGTCACCTCCCAAAACATCTCGACAGTGAAGAGGTAAGAGCAGAGGTGACAAATTTGAGCCCAGCAGACCCACTAGGGAAGTAAGAAACAGCATAGTATGCAAGTGCAAGGACCTAGAATTTTCATGGAAACAGAAGAGAAATTGATATCAAATCAGAAGATTGAATTGCCCGCTAATTAATTAATTATATATCAGCTGATCATTTGACAAACCTAACCTAACAAGCTTAAGGTAAAAAAAAAGGCATGATAAGAATATAAGACTACTACAGGATCCTTGGAATAGCGAAAATGACACAAGTAAAAGAACCAGTATACCTGAACAACAGAAAAAAGCACAGAAAGAATGTAGCTATGAAGCACCATGGAAACATACATGGTGCCCACCATACTTCCAATAAATCCTAATGTAAAAGGAAGCCTCTGCAGATAAGGTGTGAAAATCCAAAATTAAAAACCAAAATGATAAAAGATTTAAAAACAAAATATCTAATAGCTACTTTGGCAAATGGATTGCACTTGAACAAACTCGAAGATTGCAAAAGCCAATGGCTTTTTAAAATCAACTTCTTGAGTTATTTCATCACTCAAACAAAAGCTAAACATCATCACACAGCTCATTTTTTTTACAAACCGCAAACATTCTCACAAAGCTAACTGCAACTTTCTATGCTATATAACCATTCATCCAAAATGTTTGAAACAAAAACATTTTATTGTTCAGTCTCCAGACATGTTTTGACAATATACATAAATATATGTCAGATATACACAAGAAACCAGCACAGAATAGCAACTCCTTGGACTATATGTATCAACGTGTTGCAAAAAGACAATAAATATCTCCTGCTCTCACATACAAATCGACTTCCACTTCAATAAACCTCAAATAACTCTGGAATGTCAATATATATGTTCACACGACTAATTTGGAATCCTTGAAGAATATAAAAGTACAATATATATTCTTTCTTATATGTCAATTATGCTACAGCTCAAGAGTAAATGAACAAAACCTGTAACCATTTCAAAGCAGCTTTAACAAGAACTTGTAGTGAAATACAAGGAACCTGGTTCGATGTTCTGCTACAGTTCTATTTTGAGTAAAAGTCAACTATTGTCATGTTTTCTAATTCATGATCTTTCTTGCAAGGACAAATGAAAAAAGTGGAACAGATTCATTCACAAAGAAGAGTACAAGTGCATCAGTTTGTAAAAAAAAATGTAAATGATTTTCCCCAGAAAATGCTGCAAAGTTCAAGAAAAAAGGAGCAACTATCTTACTTTCTATGAAGGGTTTCGTTTTACAGTTACAGACACCGCAATAAGAATTTTAACAGAGAAACCATGATTGAAGTCATCCTTCCATCGACGACCAGATGAAATACTGACTAAAGAACAAGCAAGCAAATCAATGCTAACCCTGTTAAATTAGTAAGAATCATACCTTATGAACAAGGCCCCTCCAAACTGTTTGATTTTATCTACAGACAGATCGATTGCTACAACCAAGAACAAAGCAAAAAAAAAAACAAGAACAAAGCAAAAAAAGGGAGAAACGACTGTTTTTCCCCAAATCTGAAAACAAATATGGTTGGAAAATAATAAATAAAAGTATGGGTATTTTTGGCAGTTAAAAATACCAACTGCCCACTGATTTTTCATTGCTGCTGAAACAGCCAGTTGAGTTACAACATCTCAGTGTAGTGAACATGTATTTTCACTGCACTGGTACCCTAAACCAAACAGCATAGCAGTGAGGTTGGTGGCAGTTATCTACCCCAACTGCACCTCACTGACTTCAAACATTAAACCAAAGGGGGCCTAAGCACCATGTTATCCGTCTTATAGTGGGTTTGGATGGGCTATGAGGTGCGTTTAGTTTATTTTTTATCCAACGCTACAGTATTATTACAGTATCTAATATTATCATCGTCGTTATTTTTAAACTAATGGCAAGTAAATGCACTGCTCATCCAAATCCATCCTTAATCCAAATCGACTTAATAGTATGTCTGTTAAATCGAATTATTTTAGGGTAAATTAGATCATCAATTACTAAATTATTTGTAAATTTTTGTTTTATCAGTTAATTAAAAAAAGTTATAATTTAGTCATTAAATTATTCAAAAGTTTTCATTTAAGTAATTAGGATGTTGCTATATGGCTTTCTCTGTCTGCATAGCCTAAACCAATCGAATACTCTCTTATTCCTTCTCTTTTATAGTTTAGTTTTTTTTCTTGAAACAACTTTAGATTTTACAAATTTGCAAACCAAAATTCATACAATTTTTTCTCTAATTTCTGACACTGATCATTAGATCTCGTTGTGAAAGATTTATTACTGGAAAATTTATGAGTAGAGTCGAATAATATAAACTGCACAAGTTACCCATTAAATGAAGGAATAAGTGTCATATTTCATTCATATAGATCATGCATGTTAAATTTGACATAAATTTAAAATTTCTAGCTTTTTTTTATATAAAAAACTTTCAACTATTCAATAAATATTAATATATACAGTATGTTAGATCTATATGTTAGTGATATCAGATTGGTTTAAAAATTTACATGCATGATAAGTACAATTATATTCATAAATTCAACAGTTGAATTGTTAAAATATAAATTGCACCAAAATATACGAAAGGACGTAAAACTACTTCTATATTAAAAATATAAGAAAATCAAAATTTTTCACCGTGAAAGTAGATCTCTCATCTTTTTTTTATATTAAAAATATAAAGTAACTAATTTTTCTTAATACAAAGTCTACAATTAGCATAACTTCTACCTAATTCTTAAATTGAATGTAAAAAATATAACGTCGGTAATGACAATATATCACAAAAAAAAAATAGAAATAAAGAACATACAGATTTTACGTGGAAACCCTTTCGGGAAAAACCACGGGCAGAGGAGAAGAAAATTTACTATGTCGAATTCGAATCAATTACAAGAGGAATAGACCATGTCTATTTATAGGCTTATAAAGCCATATTCTAATAGGAGTGTAGTAAAATTGAAACTCCTTATTCTAATCAATATCAAATAGATGGAGTTTAATAAGGTTTAAAAAACCTTATTCAAAATAAAATAAAAGAAGTGTAATTCTATAAGGATTCTTCTTTTATTTTATTTTACCATTGTATTTTATTTAAATAAGAATTTGGGTCACTTAATTCTAACAATCTCCACCTTGACACGAATTCTCAATAAACAAGTTCTTCATCGCGAACTCTCAATGAACAAGTTCTCCACCTCTTCCATAAAACCCCTTAAGGGTTTAACTTCAACAATGAACACCAACCAAGTCTAAGCAATGCTTAAACTTGGTTATAGAAAGTGACTTAGTCATCATATCTGCAGGATTTTCATGAGTACTAATTTTGCTCACAACAATATCACCACGAGCAATAATATCACGAACAAAATGATACCGAACATCAATGTGTTTTGTTCTCTCATGAAACATTTGATCTTTTATAAGGAAGATGGCACTCTGACTGTCACAAAATACTGTACTGATTTGAAGGTCTTCATTGAGCTTACTAAAGAGTCCATTCAACCAAATAGCTTCTTTACAAGCCTCAGTAATCGCCATGTACTCAGCTTCAGTGGTAGACAAAGCGACTGTAGTTTGCAAAGTAGCTTTCCAACTGATTGCACAACCTCCGATTGTAAAGACATAACCAGTGAGAGATCTTCTTCTATCAAGGTCTCCAGCAAAATCAGCATCAACATACCCAATGACTCCATCTCTAGTTCTTCCAAACTGTAAGCAAACATCAGTAGTACCTCGTAAGTTTCTTAAAATCCACTGAACTGCTTTCCAATGTTCTTTACCGGGATTCGCCATGTATCTGCTAACTGCACTGACTGCATATGATAAATCTGGACGTGAACAAACCATAGCATATATGAGAGATCCCACTGCACTAGAGTATGGAACATGTGACATGTACTCAATCTCATCATCTGATTGTGGAGACAAAGCCGATGAAAGTCTGAAATGGGCTGCTAAAGGAGTACTAACAGGCTTAGCACTCTGCATATTGAACATGCAAAGAATTTTCCCAATGTACCCCTTCTGACTTAGGTACAATTTACTTACTTTTCTATCTCTGAGAATCTCCATACCAAGTATCTTCTTTGCTGGTCCTAAATCTTTCATCTCAAATTCTTAACTTAGTTGGGCTTTGACCTTTCTTATCTCTCCTTTATCTTTTGCTGCTATCAACATGTCATCAACATAAAGAAGTAGATACACAAAAGAACCATCACTGTTTTTCTTAAAGTAAACACAGCTGTCAAAACTACTTCTTTTAAAATCATGAGAAGTCATAAATGAATCAAACCTCTTGTACCACTGTCTTGGTGACTATTTCAAACCGTAAAGAGACTTTTTCAGCAAGACAACATAGTCCTCTTTTTCTGAGACTGTAAAACCCTCTGGTTGTTGCATGTAAATATCTTCCTCAAGTTCTCCATGCAAAAATGCAGTTTTTACATCTAACTGCTCAAGCTCCAAATCATGCATGGCCACAATACCAAGCAAAGCTCGAATCGAACTATGCTTCACAACTGGGGATAACACATCTGTGAAATCCACTCATGGAATTTGACTGTAACCCTTTGCAACAAGCCTTGCTTTATTTCTGGATTCTTCAACTCCTAGAGTCCCTTCTTTCTTTTTAAACACCCATTTACAGCGAACAACCTTTTTACCTTTAGGAAGTTTCACAAGATCTCATGTTCTATTTTTGTGAAGTGATTCCATCTCCTCTTGCATAGCACACATCCATTTTTCTGAGCCTTCACAGCTAACCGCCTCAGAATAATTAGACGGCTCTTGGTTTGCATCTATATCTTCAGCCACATTTAAAGCATAAGCAACTAGATCAGCCTCGGCATACTTCTTTGGAGGTTTAATTTCTCTTCTAGTTCTGTTTTTGGCAATAGAGTATTGTGGTGAAGAAGCAACTCTATTCTCAATTTTTGTACTGGCTTGAGGAGTTGTCTCTGTATTAATCTGATGCTCCACCTGCTTTTGATTTTCTTTATTGAAAGACTCTTTAAGAGATAAGTTAGGTAGCATAGCAGTTTCATCAAAAATAACATCTCTGCTAATCACAACTTTTCTATTTTCAGGACACCATAACTTATATCCTTTTACGCCAGCTTTATAACCAAGAAAAACACATTTAATGGATCTTGGTTCCAATTTTCCATTATTAACATGAGCATACGCAGGACACCCAAAGATCTTTAAATCAGAATAATTAGCAGGATTACCATACCATACCTCTTGTGGAGTCTTTTTCTCAATGGAAATGGATGGAGATCGGTTGATCAAAAAACATGTAGTAGAGGCTGCTTCGGCCCAAAACGACTTTGGTAAGTTGGCATTTGACAACATGCATCGAACCTTCTCCATGATCGTTCTGTTCATTCGTTCTGCAACACCGTTTTGTTGTGGAGTATGACGAACTGTCAAGTGTCTCACGATTCCTTCTGACTTGCACAGTTTATTAAACTCATCAGAACAAAACTCTAAGTCATTGTCTGTGCGGAGGTATTTTATTTGTTTTCCTGTCTGTTTTTCAATCATAGCTTTCCAAGACTTAAATGCGGAAAACACATCGCTTTTCTGCTTCAAGAAGAATGCCCAAACTTTTCTAGAAAAATCATCAATAAAAGTTAGCATATAATTAGCTCCACCTCTCGAAGCACTCTTGATGACCCCCACAGATCAGAATGAATATACTCTAATGTTCCCTTCGTGTTATGGATTCCTCTGGTGTATCGAACTCTCTTTTGCTTCCCAAAAACGCAGTGCTCACAGAACTTCAGTTTGCAAATTCCTTGCCCATCAAGAAGTCCTCTTTTGCTCAATTCTGACATGCTATTCTCACTCATATGCCCTAGGCGCATATGCCAAAGTTTAGTAATATCATCATCTGACAAAGAAGAGGAAGCGACAGCTGCATCACCAATAATAGTAGAACCCTACAAAACATATAACTTGGCAATCTTTCTCTGCCCTTTCATCACAATGAGGGAACCTTTGGAAATCTTCAAAATCCCACTTTCAGCTGTGTATTTGTACCCTTTTGAATCAAGAGTACTCAACGAAATTAAATTTCTCTTCAATTCTGGAACATGCCGTACGTCACTAAGTGTTCTGACAACTCCATCAAACATCTTAACTTTAATTGTTCCAACACCTGCGATTTTACACGAAGCACTATTTCCCATCAAAACAACACCTTCAGACACCGTTTAGTAATTTGTAAACCAATCCCGATTGGGACTCATGTGGAAGGTGCAGCCTGAATCAAGTATCCACTCCTCGCTCTCTTTAGAATTGTTGACAGAAGCGACTAGAAGTTCACCATCACTGTAGTCTTCTACAATATTAGCTTCACCAGAATTTTCTGGTTGTTTTCCCTTTTGATTTGCAGCCTCCCTTTTAATCTTGTTCTGTAGCTTATAGCACTCAGATTTAATGTGCCCTTTCTTCTTGCAGAAGTTACAAGTTTTACCTCTGTTTGAAGACTTTGATCTACCCTTAGATTTACCGCGAGGATTCCGATCCTGTGTCCTTCCACGATTATCATCAGCATTCCGATCTTGTCTCCCACGAACAATAAGACCCTCTCCCTGGGAGTCGGGTTTAACCACAAGATGCTTCATCTTATCATACGAGGTCAAAGAATCATAAACCTCATCAATTGTGAGAGACTCGCGGATATATAAAATCGTGTCTCTAAAGGTTGAATAAGACGGGGGCAACGAACAAAGTAGAACCAACCCTAGATCTTCCTTATCATACTGAACCTCCATGGCCTCCAAGTTTGAGAGAATTTCTTTAAACACTGTTAAGTGTTCGTGCACAGACGCACCTTCCTCCAAACGATGAGCATAAAGACGTTGCTTCATATGCAACTTGCTAGTTAAAGTTTTCGACATACATATTTGTTCTAGCCTCTTCCATAATGCTGCGGCAGTCTTCTCCTTCATCACATCCTGCATAATTTCGTTAGATAAATGCAGATGTAACTGTGTTAACGCCTTTCGATCCTTGCGCTTCTTATCTTCCTCCGTCAATGTCGAAGGCATCTTATCTACCCCTAGCAGGGCTTCCTCTAAATCCATCTGTGCAAGAACTGCCTGCATCTTTATCTGCCACAATGCAAATCTGGTGTTGCGATCCAACAGCGGAATTTAAGCTCTGATACCAATTTGTAAAAAATATAACGTCGGTAATGACAATATATCGTAAAAAAATAGAAATAAAGAACACACAGATTTTACGTGGAAACCCTTTCGGGAAAAACCACGGGCAGAGGAGAAGAAAATTTACTATGTCGAATTCGAATCAATTACAAGAGGAATAGACCATGTCTATTTATAGGCTTATAAAGCCATATTCTAATAGGAGTGTACTAAGATTGAAACTCCTTATTCTAATCAATATCAAATAGATGGAGTTTAATAAGGTTTAAAAAACCTTATTCAAAATAAAATAAAAGAAGTGTAATTCTATAAGGATTCTTCTTTTATTTTATTTTACCATTGTATTTTATTTAAATAAGAATTTGGGTCACTTAATTCTAACATTGAAGAATAAACGCACTTCAACCTCAAACTCATGTCTTCTTGCATTAGTAATAATATTAATGCCAACAGAGCTAAGACTCAGTTGACTATGCAACCAACTTTTGGTATAATCTTTTCGCACAATTTGGTACCTAAAATACACTTGCTTCCTAATTTGATATCTAAAATATGCCTTTGTTATATATTTTATTCTATTTTTAATAATAATAAAAAAGTGGCAGCTCCACATGGCCTTTTTCTTTTCCTTTTTAAGTAAGTATTTTATTTTAGCAAATGTATATAAACATTAGAAAATACATAAAAAAACATATTATAATCTCGAAAAAAAATATAATATATAAAAATTACAAAAAAAATATGATAAATAAAATGAAGTGAATTGAAATTAATAATATTATCATAGAAAAATGGGAAAATAATTGTAAAATATAAAAAATTGTAAAAATTTCTTCCTCTATTGATTCTAAATGTTTTCTATATAAATATTTTATATATTTATAAAAAAATGTTACATATTGTTTTTTTCCATTCATAAAGGTTGTTAACTATAAAGGCTTTCACTTGCTTATCAATTAGTTTAATGTGTAAGGCATTTTCAAATGATTAATAATATATTTTTCTTAATTAATTGTGTAATATCTGCCTTTTTATTTGATTAGTGATTCATTTATTGCTCTAACATCATATGCAAATTTATCTAATTGCTCTAACATTCCGTATTTGTTAGGTTACTCCCTCTTTAACATTTAACATATAATATTTATTATCATTTGCTGGTCTTTAACCGAGTTTTTTATCATCTGAATCAAAGTGTTGTTCTTCCATTTACTATTTAAAGTATGGGTAATTCGAATTCCGCCTATAGATGAAGTTATGAAGTACGCAACATGATAGTAATTGGGGTGCTTCAATTACTATCAATTCAGTAGCAAATCATTTTTTTTTAGAATAGCAAAGGTCCATTCAACTACATCTCGAAGACTTGAATGTCCCAAATTAAAGATTTGGCAAGCCGTTTCTGGTGCTTGTGTCTAACTTCATTCTTTCAAATGATATCTTATCCTACGACATGGTGCAAAAAAAAACCTTTTGTATTATAGCAAAACTAGCATCTACCACATAAATATTTTGGTTCACAGCTCAAATAATTTGTAACATTAATTATAAAATTTTATATAAACATAATTTAGAGAAAATATTAGACTATAATCTTTTTTATAATACATAAATAAAATAAAATAATATAGAGTTTATAATATATATAACCTTTATAAAATAGGTTTTATGAAGTATCCGATAACTTTTATAACACTTCTTATAATAATTATAATTTTTTCTATAACTCCATAAAGTTATTTTTTTATAAATAGGCAAAAAGTTATAATATTTCTTTAATAAATAAGTATAATATGTGGTATAAACACGTAAATAAGTTACTGTCATACTTTTTTTGTCAGAACTTTTTATAGATAAGTACATTATAACGGGTAAAAAAAATTTTATAATATATTTTTTGACCATAACTTTAGAAACTTTTTTAAGATTTAAATAATTTATATTTTTGTTATAACATTATAAAATACACAAATTATTTTTATAATATTTTTTTAAAGATTTATAATATAATTTAAAAAATTATAGAGTGTTAGGGAACATACTTTCGGGACTTCGTTTTCGTAAATCGAGTGCATAAATGTTTTTATTTAAATAATTATAGAGTTGTCCTAGAAGGGAATTGAATGATTGTTAAATAATTTTAATTATTAGTGTTTAAATTAAGTACAAGGACTAAATTAAGTATGTGGTAAAAGTAGTAGTTAATATCAAATTAAATGGTGAAAGTAGTGTAAGGGACTTATTAAATAAATATATCATCAGTGTTATAAGTGATGAAATATGATAAGTATAATATGTTAGTTAATTAATGAAATAATAAAATGAAAAAGGGAAATGTAATACTAATGTAAATGGAAAATGAAGAAATAAAAATAAAAGAAACAAAAGGAAAGTGGGAAATAGAAAGAAAAGCAATTTTCTTTCTTCTCTTGCATGTCTAAATGTTGAAGGTTGAGGGGGAGACTTTCAGCCATTTCTTTTCCATTTTAGAAGCTCAATTGGTTGGTATTCTTTGATACTTTTAGCATAAATTTGGTATTTTTGGAACCTTAAGATCTTGAAGTAATTTACTCATGTTGAAAATTTTAAATTTAGTGAAGTTTATGGAAGTTGCCATGGTAGGGAATTTGAGTTCTTGATTTTATTATGTTAGATATTAAGTTTGGTAGATAAATAGAAATAATTGTTAAATGATTTTTGATGATATTAAGGTTCAGGGATTAAATTATGAGAATGATAAGTTCAAGGATTAAATGGTGATTTAATTGAAGGTATGGGTTGTTTTGGACCTTATGGAAAATTGTTTGACAAGGGACCTTCTTGATTTTAATTAAATAGCATGTTTTAGAATTGAGGATTAAATCGAATTGAAAGTTAATTGTAACATCCTAGAAATAAAGATTCTGTATTTTACACTATTTATTGTGTTTGGCTCATTAAGCATGCTACATTTAAAATGTTAATTTGCCATGCCTTTTAATGATGGGGTTTTAAATGACAATTATGCCAATTACAAAATAAGTGGATGGCAATAGTAAATAATCATGATGATTATTTATTTTATAATGTTATTTTAATATTATAATAAATTAAGTGGGTTAATAAAACAAATAATCATGATGATTATTTACAAGTTATTTTAATTTTATAATAAATTAAGTGGGTTAATAAAACAAATAATCATGATGATTATTTACTTTATAAAGTTATTTTAATTTTATAATAAATTAAGTGGGCTAATAAAACAAATAATCATGATAATTATTTATTTTATAAAATTATTTTAATTTTATAATAAATTAAGATTATTTACTTTATAAAGTTATTTTAATTTTATAATAAATTAAGTGAGCTAATAAAACAAATAATCATGATGATTATTTACTTTATAAAGTTATTTTAATTTTATAATAAATTAAGTGGGCTAATTGTAACATCCTGAATTTTAGGGCCTGTGCATTTTGTGTAATGAATGCTTAAATATGTTAAATTGAGAATTGAGGTATTAGTTGGGCTCAGGAATGGGCTGGGACCTCGTTAAAATATTCTGTTTGGGCATTATAAGTTTTAAAGATAGTTATCTATGTTAAAAATATCAAGATTGGGCTTGTGGCCCAATGGCAAAATGGCGCCACTAAGAGGGAAGGGAGTTGGCGCCACTGGCAAAGGAGGAGGCCCAAGTTTTGGCCACTTGGAGCCAATGTTTTTGGGCCAAATTCGGCATTTAAAGAGGAGCTAGGGGGGACGGCACAAGGCTATAATTTAGGAAAATTTTAATGTTTTTAATTTGTGGATAATAAGTTGATAAAGGAGGGAGGAGTTGGAGCTAATTAAGTCTCCTTTGGATGAGTTACTAGATTAAGATAAAAGAGAAAAGATAGGATTTATCTGCAAGGTTAGGTAAGTGCCGAAATTTCTATAAATAGGGAGGGATATCTCATCAACTCCGGCAGGCCGACGAAGGGGGGAAAACGAAAGGCGTTTTCTGGTCCCCCCTGAGCCGACAATCTCTTCCTCATCTTTTTCAAATACTTTAGCCGAAAATTCTAAGCCTTTCCTTGATTTCTTTTTACTTTCTTTCTAAGCTAAAAGTCGAAACACTCTATTCAGATCTTCTAAAAGCCGAAAACGCATCAGTTCATCTTTTTTGGGATTTCCATAAAAGCCGAAATCCTTAGATCTCATCTCCTGTGTTTGCCGAATTCTCTCTGGGGTATCTGCTTGTGCCGAATCTCGAAAGAAACTGAAGGTAAGTATTGATTCGTAAGATTTCAATCTTTTCCGGCTTTTTAGGGACTCTAGCCGAATGGCTATAAGAAAACTGACCTTGAGTTTTTCTCTTATTTTCGGCATTCCGGGATTTGAAAAGGAGTTAATCGTGTAGATCTCTAAGTCAAAGTTCAGTAACACTCGAATCGTGTTACTTTCGGGATTTCAAGGTAAGGAGATCCACTAATTTTTAACGTATAAAATCGGGTATTTATTAACCCTTGGCCAAATGTAGGGGAGCTCAAATCTTCGTATTCTTCCGGCTTTTGAGCAAGGTTTTAGACTAAGGGTTGTAGATCCAGATAGTAAGGACTTAACTACGTGATATCATGTGTGTAACTTCTCACACCATTAGATTGATTGCTAATATATATATATGTAATAAATCTGCTATACTCTGTTAAATGCCGAAATCCCGACATAATGATTGAAACCCAAGGAGGGTAAAAGCGAATTACCAAGTTAGTGATCTCTGTCATTCCTAAGTGAATGTTCCTGTTAAGATGACATATGTGATAAGTATGCTGTTTTCTGTGATTGCATGGGGTTGGGTTTATTGAAAGGGGAAGTGTTCTGTTGTAGCGGCTTCTGCCGTGACCTGTTGTAACGGCTTCTGCCGTGACTTGTTGTAGTGGCTTTTGCCATGACTTGTTGTAGTGGCTACGGCCATGATCTGACGATGAACAGCATGACTGCCATCAATGGTGTGTAGCGGTGTGGGTTGATTGTAGAAATCCCCAATGGTGTGACTGGCAGATAAGGGTGGCGTGTAGCGGATGGAAACCTAGGATTTAGGTTGGGCTTTGCATATTTTTTGATATATTATATTCTGCTATTCTGATCTGTGGGGCTAAGGCCCAAATCTAATGGTGCATGAGGGTTGCACACTGAGTCTCGCGACTCACCCTATTATTTAACAATTTCAGGTAGCACATAGTGCATCAGACCGGGCTGGAGAGGAGCGCGAGGTGGCTATGCGAGAGAGTTCTTAATCCAGCAGAAGATTTTACTTAGAATGTTGTTTTTAATATTTTTGATTAAGGGTTTTAAATTCATTGTAATAAGGCCACGGGCCACTAGACTATTATTTATGTTTTGGTTTTATGTTGGGCTTTTATTACTGGGCATTTAAAATTTTATTTTTTAAATTAAGTTAAGACATGTATAAAATTTGGGGTTTTTTTTCACCAAGGGAATTTATAGCTTTATATCTTATATGACTTAATAAATTATTAAGTTTTCGGTATAAATATTTAAACCTGATAATTGTTTTCCTAAGTGCTACATCTTTTTGTAAAATTTCCTTAGTGACATACCAGATCCGGTTGTAGTGTTTGGGCCGGGTTTGGGGTGTTACACTAATAAAACAAAAAATCATGATGATTATTTATTTTATAAAATTATTTTAATTTTATAACAAATTAAGTAGGCTAATAAAACAAATAATCATGATGATTATTTATTTTATAAAATTATTTTAATATTATAATAAATTAAGTGGGCTAATAAAACAAATAATCATGATGATTATTTATTTTATAAAGTTATTTTAATATTATAATAAATTAAGTGGGGTAATAAAACAAATAATCATGATGATTATTTATTTTATAAAGTTATTTTAAATTTATAATAAATTAAGTTGGTTAATAAAACAAATAATCATTATGATTATTTATTTTATAAAGTTATTTTAATATTATAATAAATTAGGTGGGATAATAAAACAAATAAGCATGGTAATTTAATTACTTTATAAAGTTATTTTAATACTATTAAAATTCATCTCCCATGCTTGTTAATTGATTTAAAATTCAACATATTCGGTTTAAGTGCTAGCATAGGTGGTGTGCCGAAATTACAGTTCGGGATTTTTTGCCGGGTTGTGGTAGAGAGCCGACATCTTCCTGGGATAGGCAAATAGCCGTTGTTCCTGCTAGCGAAAGTGTTCACGTAGATAGTTTGGTATTACGCTTTATCAGGTGTGTACTACTCACACGCCTTCTTTGATATTGTGTTATTAACTGAAATGGCCGAAAGCCGAAATAACTGATATGATGGATTAACTACCCTTAGGGGTAAGGTTAGAGACACCGGGTAAGTTCTTCGTTAATGATATGACTGTTAATATGCATGTATGTATATTCTAATGTTATGCATGTATGAAATATGATCTGCTTTACACTGTGATTTTGGTTGCATACATATTGTGCACAATGAAAAGAGCATGGGCTCGGGACTGAATGAAGGAGGAGAGAGAATCAGTGACTACGGTCACGAGTGACTTTCGTCACGAGTGGTCTAAGTACCACGGTGGTTAAAACCACGAATAATCTAATTAGTGACTTATCTCGGTGGTCAAGTACCACAATGGGTTGGCCCCACGTATGCATTATTTATTAGAAATCGTCACGGTGGTCTACGACCATAGTGGGTTGGCCCCACGAGTACATTATAGTGACTCTGTCACGAGTGACTACGATCACGAGTGGTCTAGGACCACGGTGGTCATGAACCACAGTGGCATAATGCCACGGGTGTTTTGGATGGAGAGCTATTCTGGGATGGGTTGCATTGCATACACATAACATGAGCTGTACTGAGTGGGCTAAGACCCAATTTGCGTTATATGGGGATGTACACACTGAGTCTCGATGACTCACCCTTTTGTTAATTTTGTAGGTAATCAGTAGATGGCGGGTCTTGGGCCGAGACAGACTCGAGGTGGCCATGTGTTGCAATTTCTTTAAGTAAACTCAGACTTTATTTTAAATTTTATTTCTGTTTTGGGATTTCAAGTTGTAATAAGGCCGCTTTAACTTTATTTTTATTTGGGGTTTTATTTATATGCTGATTTTATACATGTTAAGAATCATAAGAAAAACGAGATTTTCTTAAAACGTAAATGAAGGATTTCCAAAATTCAACGAATATGTAATAAGTCGTAAATAAATTAACTTGTTTTTTTTAATGCTGCTAATATCATTTTGAAAAGATCGCGTACTTCAACGTTGTTTTCAAAATGTTGTTTTACGAAATCTTCAAAACTGGGTTTTTGTTAAAAGAAATAAAAATAAATCTACCAGTTTTTATCAATATAGTTACCTTTATTAAAGTTTTTTAGGCTCTAAGTTAACCAACTCATGGATAGCCCTTAACATGGAATCTTTACTAAAGGTTTTTCCCAAATCATTATGCTTTGCCAATATTTCCAAACCTTCTTTCTTGTAATATTCCAGATTCGATCGTAATGTATTGACCGGGTTTGGGGTGTTACAATTGTGGTATCAAAGCCTAGGTTTACAAAACTCAGCTGTGGGTTTGGGTTCAAAATATTTTTAAAAGTTGGAAAATGATTTGAAAAAAAAATATACCTGTTTCTAGAAACGTGACACTCGAGTCTCCGGCACCAATCCGTACGATAAGTTCCATGATTATTGCTTGAATTTTTATGAAATATTGTGATGGATAGTTTTAAGAAATACAACTCTAAGGATAGAGACCCTTAGAAATATTTCTTACGAAAACCTACTTCTGATACTAATTTCATAAAATTGTTGGGTAATAAATAGTGGAAGAAGTACTAATTCATAAAACTTATAATCAGATTAAGTCAAATCGGTAATCATGAGCGACCGTGGATGTGAACGTGGTATGCGTGGCCGTGGACGTGGACGTGGTAGGCGCAACCGGGGTGTTGATTCTGCACCTTCAGAATCAGGGCATGGGACGGAAGGTGAAGTACCCGCATCGCCAGTTGCGGAAGCAGGATTTCAATACCAAACCGGGGGAGACGATACTGTGTCTCAAGCTATGTTGCGTGTTTTGGAGCGAGCTGCTGGAGCAAGCACGGGATCAGTAGCTCGAAAATTTGTTTCTGAGCGACTCCGAACTCATAGGGCTGAGACTTTTAGGGGCATTTCTGGTGTGGCTCCTAATGTAGTCGAGTACTGGTTAGAAGCAGTGGAACGAATTATGGATAATCTAGACTGCACTGCGGAAGAGAAACTGAAAGGAGTTGTGTCTCTTCTCCGAGATGAGGCTTACCAATGGTGGCTCACGGTTAGGGATGGTACAGCTGTGGACCACATTACCTGGGACTTCTTTAAGTCTGCATTCCAAGGGAAATACATTGGGTCAAGCTATGTGGATGCGCAGCGGAAGGCATTTCTTAACTTGGCCCAGGGAAGTAAGTCGGTGGCTGAGTATGAGGCAGAATTCCTACGTCTAAGCCGATATGCTCGTGGTATTATGACTACAGATCATGAGCGTTGTGTCCGATTTGAAGATGGTCTGAGGGATGAGTTGCAAGTACTGATAGCTCTGCAACGGGAAAGGGAGTTTGCTGTTTTAGTGGAAAAGGCTAAGATAGCCGAAGAGGCAAAGCGATCTGAAAGGTAGAATCAGGATAGGGACAAGGGTAAAAATAAGAGAAGTTTTGAACCGTCAAGATGTACTGGGAATTTTCAGAAGAGGCCGAGGTTGGATGGGCCAGGTCGAGTTGTGAGGCCCGCTGTTACTGGTCGGCCACAGCAATATGTTTTGTGTGGGAAGTTCCATTTTAGAGAATGCTGGGCAATAAGTAATGGATGCTTCAGATGTGGGTCAGTGGATCACCGGGTAAGAGATTTCCCGCAAGAGTCAAACAAAACGCGACCAATAGGTTAAAATTATGTTCAGCCTAGTAGAGGGGGTCAGCAGCCACAGAGAGGTCGTGGTCCGGCCAGAGGAGGTAATGGTCTTGGTCGTGGACGTGGAGCACCGGGCAGAAGTGCTGGAAACACAGAGGCAAGACAACCTGGGTTAATCTATGCAGCTAGACGTCGTGAGGAGGGCGATGCATCGGACGTCATAACCGGTACGTTCCTTATTTACAGATTACCTTTTACTGCAGTGATTGATATTGGGTCAACACATTCCTATGTTGCTAGAACTGTGTTTGGAACTCTGAACATAGACTTTGAGATTGCTTCTAGGGAGATTACTGTACTTAGCCCTTTAGGACAGTCTGTAGTGGTAAACAAACTCTTTAAGGATGTGCCTCTAGAAGTACAATGGATGGTTTTCTCGGCTGACTTGATGGAACTGCCGATCGGGGAGTTCAATTTAATTTTAGGTATGGACTGGTTAGTGAAATATCGAGCAAACTTGGATTGAGCTGCTAAGCGCATGGCTTTAAGAACTCCTGAAGATGATGAGGTAGTAGTGATAGGGCAAAGGAGGAACTACTTGTCTAATGTAGTGTCCGCTTTAAAGGCCGAAAAGATGGTACGGAAAGGGTGTGAGGCGTTCTTGACTTTCATCAGTGCTTTGGAGACCAAAGAGTTGACTGTAAAAGATGTTAGAACGATGAAAGAGTTTTCAGATGATTTTCCCGAAGAGCTTCCAGGGTTACCTCCGGATCGTGAAGTAGAATTTGGTATTGATCGTCTTCCGGGAACAACGCTAGTGTCTATTGCCCCATATAGAATGGCACCGAAAGAGTTGGTGGAACTGAAAGCTCAAATTCAGGAACTGTTGGACCGGGGTTTTATCCGACCCAGTGTGTTACCTTGGGGAGCGCCTGTGTTGTTTGTTAAGAAGAGGGATAGGTCAATGCGGATGTGCATTGACTATAGGCAGTTGAACAAGTTGACGATTAAAAACAAGTACTCGTTGCCTAGGATAGATGATCTATTTGATCAGTTGCGAGGCGCTTCGATCTTCTCAAAAATAGACTTGAGCTCAGGTTATCACCAACTTAAGGTCAAGGAGGCAGATATTCATAAGACAGCTTCCGAACTCGTTATAGTCATTACGAGTTCCTAATGATGCCGTTTGGGTTGACAAATGCACCAGCTGCGTTTATGGACATGATGAATCGGGTATTTCAACCCTATTTGGACCGGTTTGTCGTGGTGTTTATAGACGATATTTTGGTTTATTCAAGTTCGGAAGAGGAACATGATTCGCATCTTCAAGTGGTTCTGTAAATTCTAAGGGAAAAACAGTTGTACACCAAATTCAGTAAGTGTGGATTTTGGCTGAAGGAAGTTACTTTTCTGGGACATGTGGTGTCTGCTGAAGGAATTAGGGTTGATCCCCGGAAAATTAAGGCAGTGTTGGATTGGAAACCGCCTAGGTCTGTGGCAGAAATTCGAAGTTTTCTTGGTCTGGCTGGGTATTATAGAAGGTTTGTAGAGGGATTCTCACTAATAGCCGCAACGTTAACCAAGTTGTTACGGAAAGGGGTACCATTTGTCTGGTCGGATAAGCAACAGGAAAGTTTTGAGAAGCTGAAGAGGATCTTGACTGAGGCTCCAGTGTTGATTCAGCCTGAGGCTGAGAAGGAGTTTGTCTTGTACTGTGATGCGTCGTACACGGGTTTAGGATGTGTGTTGATGCAGAAAGGAAAGGTGGTAGCTTATGCATCCCGGCAGTTGAGACCGCATGAAGTGAATTATCCCACACATAATCTGGAGTTAGCTGCGGTAGTGTTTGCTTTGAAGATTTGGAGACACTACCTGTATGGGGAAAAGTCCACTATCTAGACAGACCACAAGAGCCTGAAATACCTCTTTACCCAAAAGGAGTTGAATTTAAGGCAGCAAAGATGGATTGAATTGTTGAAGGACTATGATTGTTCGATCGAGTATCACCCGGGAAAAGCCAACGTCGTGGCTGATGCGTTGAGCCGTAAGGTAATATCGGACTTGAGGGCAATGTTCGCCCATCTCAGCTTGTATGATGATGGAAGTGTGTTAGCGGAACTTCAAGTGAAGCCCTCTTGGGTCAGTCAGATAAAGGAGAAGCAATTATCTGATGAGTCGCTAAGTTCAAAACTTCAGTTAGTGGCAGATGGTGAGAGAAAAGATTTTAGTGTGAGCAGTGATGGGGTATTGTGCTTTTGAGGAAAGACTTGTATGCCAAGAGATTCTGAGTTAAGACAGAAGATCCTGCAGGAAGCGCATAGTAGCTCATATGCTATGCATCCTGGAGGAAGTAAGATGTATCGGGATCTGCGAGAACAGTTTTGGTGGCAGGGTCTGAAGCAAGAGGTAACTGAATTTTTGGGTAAATGCTTGACGTGTCAGCAGGTCAAGGCAGAACACCAATTACCTTTGGGGTTGTTGCAGCCAATAAAGATTCCACTTTGGAAGTGGGAAAGGATAACGAAGGACTTTGTGAGTAGGCTACCCCTGACGCCCACGAAGAAAGATTCTGTGTGGATTATTGTCGATCGGTTGACGAAGTCTGCTCACTTCATACCGGTTCGAGTTGATTATTCACTACCAAAGTTAGCCAAGCTATACGTAGCAGAGATTGTGAGGTTGCATGGGGTACCAGTGTCAATTATATCAGACAGAGACCCTAGGTTTACATCACGGTTTTGGAAAGCGTTGCATCAAGCGTTGGGTACAAGACTAGACTTCAGCACAGCATTTCATCCGTAGACTGATCGGCAGTTTGAGAGGGTAATTCAAATCTTGGAAGATATGTTGAGAGGCTGCGTCATTGACTTCAAGGGTACCAGTGTCAATTATATCAGACAGAGACCCTAGGTTTACATCACGGTTTTGGAAAGCGTTGCATCAGGCTTTGGGTACAAGACTAGACTTCAGCACAGCATTTCATCCGTAGACTGATCGGCAGTTTGAGAGGGTAATTCAAATCTTGGAAGATATGTTGAGAGGCTGCGTCATTGACTTCAAGGGTAGTTGGGAGGAGTTTCTATCGTTGGCGGAATTCGCATACAACAACAGCTACCAATCTAGCATTAAAATGGCGCCCTATGAAGCGTTGTATGGTCGGAAATGTCGCACTCCTACTTGCTGGACAGAGTTGGGTGAGCGACAGCTGTTGGGCTCAGAGTTGGTTTCTGAAACAGAGGAAAAAGTTAAGTTAATTCGAACTCGGTTGAAGGAAGCTTCTGACAGGCAAAAATCTTATGCGGATCTAAAGCGTAAAGACATAGAATTTGTAGTAGGTGATCAGGTTTTCTTAAAGGTTTCACCATGGAAAAAAATTCTAAGGTTTGGACGGAAGGGCAAACTGAGCCCCAGGTTTATCGGGCCTTATCGTGTGTTGAAGCGTGTGGGACCAGTAGCTTATCAGCTCGAACTACCTTTAGAATTGAGACAGATCCATGATGTATTCCATGTCTCGATGTTAAGGCGCTACCGTTCGGATCCATCTCATATAGTGCCAGTGGAAGAAATCGAAGTAAGGCCCGACTTATCTTTTGAGGAGGAACCAGTTCAGATCTTAGACCGAGATCTTAAAGTGTTGCGGAGGAAGATGGTTCCGTTGGTTAAAGTGTTGTGGCGGAATCATGGTTCCAAGGAAGCTACATGGGAGCCAGAGGATGTGATGCGACAGCAATACCCTCACCTCTTTTGATCAGGAAAATTTCGAGGCCGAAATTTCTTTAAGGGGGTAGAACTGTAACATCCTAGAAATAGGGATTCTGCATTTTACACTATTTATTGTGTTTGGCTCATTAAGCATGCTACGTTGAAAATGTTAATTTGCCATGCCTTTAATGATGGGGTTTTAAATGGCAATTATGCCAATTACAAAATAAGTGGATGGCAATAGTAAATAATCATGGTGATTATTTATTTTATAAAATTATTTTAATATTATAATAAATTAAGTGGGTTAATAAAACAAATAATCATGATGATTATTTACTTTATAAAGTTATTTTAATGTTATAATAAATTAAATGGGTTAATAAAACAAATAATCATGATGATTATTTACTTTATAAAGTTATTTTAATTTTATAATAAATTAAGTGGGTTAATAAAACAAATAATCATGATGATTATTTACGTTATTTTAATTTTATAATAAATTAAATGGGTTAATAAAACAAATAATCATGATGATTATTTACTTTATAAAGTTATTTTAATTTTATAATAAATTAAGTGGGTTAATAAAACAAATAATCATGATGATTATTTACTTTATAAAGTTATTTTAATTTTATAATAAATTAAGTGGGCAAATAAAACAAATAATCATGATGATTATTTATTTTATAAAATTATTTTAATTTTATAATAAATTAAGTGGACTAATAAAACAAATAATCATGATGATTATTTACTTTATAAAGTTATTTTAATTTTATAATAAATTAAGTGGGCTAATAAAACAAATAACCATAATGATTATTTATTTTATAAAATTATTTTAATTTTATAACAAATTAAGTGGGCTAATAAAACCAATAATCATGATGATTATTTATTTTATAAAATTATTTTTAATATTATAATAAATTAAGTGGGCTAATAAAACAAAAAATCATGATGATTATTTATTTTATAAAGTTATTTTAATATTATAATAAATTAAGTGGGGTAATAAAACAAATAATCATGATGATTATTTATTTTATAAAGTTATTTTAAATTTATAATAAATTAAGTAGGTTAATAAAACAAATAATTATGATGATTATTTATTTTATAAAGTTATTTTAATATTATAATAAATTAGGTGGGATAATAAAACAAATAAGCATGGTAATTTAATTACTTTATAAAGTTATTTTAATACTATTAAAATTCATCTCCCATACTTGTTAATTGATTTAAAATTCAACATATTCGGTTTAAGTGCTAGCATAGGTGGTGTGCCAAAATTACAGTGTGGGATTTTTTGCCGGGTTGTGGTAGAGAGCCGACATCTGCCTGGGATAGGCAAATAGCCGTCGTTCCTGCTAGCGAAAGTGTTCACGTAGATAGTTTGGTATTACGCTTTATCAGGTGTGTACTACTCACACGCCTTCTTTGATATTGTGTTATTAACTGAAATGGCCGAAAGCCGAAATAACTGATATGATGGATTAACTACCCTTAGGGGTAAGGTTGGAGACACGGGTAAGTTCTTCGTTAATGATATGACTATTAATATGCATGTATGTATATTCTAATGTTATGCATGTATGAAATATGATCTGCTTTACACTGTGATTTTGGTTGCATGCATATTGTGCACAATGAAAAGAGCATGGGCTTGGGACTGAATGAAGGAGGAGAGAGAATCAGTGACCACGGTCACGAGTGACTTTCGTCACGAGTGGTCTAAGTACCACGGTGGTTGAAACCACGAATAATCTAATTAGTGACTTATCTCGGTGGTCAAGTACCACAGTGGGTTGGCCTCATGTATGCATTCTTTATCAGAGATCGTCACGGTGGTCTACGACCATAGTGGGTTGGCCCCACGAGTACATTATAGTGACTCTGTCATGAGTGACTACGGTTACGAGTGGTCTAGGACCACGGTGGTCTTGAACCACAGTGCCATAATGCCATGGAGAGCTATTCTGGGATGGGTTGCATTGCATACACATAACATGAGCTGTACTGAGTGGGCTAAGGCCCAATTTGCGTTACATGGGGATGTACACACTGAGTCTTGATGGCGGGTCTTGGGCCGAGACAGACTCGAGGTGGCCATGTGTTGCAATTTCTTTAAGTAAACTTAGACTTTATTTTAAATTTTATTTCTGTTTTGGGATTTCAAGTTGTAATAAGGCCGCTTTAACTTTATTTTTATTTGGTGTTTTATTTATATGCTGATTTTATACATGTTAAGAATCATAAGAAAAATGGGATTTTCTTAAAACGTAAATGAAGGATTTCCAAAATTCAACGAATATATAAGAAGTCGTAAATAAATTAACTTGTTTTTTTTTAATGCTGCTAATATCATTTTCAAAAGATCGCGCACTTCAACGTTGTTTTCAAAATGTTATTTTATGAAATCTTCAAAACTGGGTTTTTGTTAAAAGAAATAAAAATTAATCTACTAGTTTTTATCAATACAGTTACCTTTATTAAAGTTTTTCAGGCTCTAAGTTAACCAACTCATGGATAGCCCTTAACATGGAATCTTTACTACTAAAGGTTTTTCCCAAATCATTATGCTTTGCCAATATTTCCAAACCTTCTTTCTTGTAATATTCCAGATTCGATCGTAATGTATTGACTGGGTTTGGGGTGTTACATTAATGTTGAGTGCAAAAATGTGAAATGTGGTTAAAAGGTTAATGTTTTGAATAATTGTTTCTTGGTGATTATTAATTAAATTAATTATGTGAATAAATTTAGACCGAGAAACAAAAGAATCGGTTGGTAATCACGGAAAAGAGAAGATTGCTGAGTAACCATTCTCGACCATAATAGCCATCACAATTCGGTAAGTTCGTATACCTTGAACTCGAACTTTACAAATTGTTTTAATTAATCTAGATACTACTTGATGTCTTATTATATCCTTAATGAATTTGTTAATTCAATTGAATGGAGGTTTTTGGATGTATATGTATATATATAATGTGATATTAAGTTATGAAAAGTAATTTTATGGACTTGGGTGGTAAATTCCATAAATAAATAAATAAATAAATAAATATATATATATATATGGATTATGAAAATGTGAATCATCAAATTTAGTTGAAGTACTTGAAATAATGAAATTATTTCATACATTATAAGTTTGTTTTTATACAAAACTCCAAGATGAAAATTAGCTTATACATGCCATGGACCTTGGGTTCAAAAACAAAAAGGTACCAAAAGAGATGATAATGTGAATGACTTCGACGACGATCTTCGAGCTTGAGCTTCAACTTCAAAATCTAATGAACAATACTTAAAACACACCAAGTAAGCTATTATAGCTTAGTAAGTTTAAGCAATTTAAATTCATTGAATAATATAGACAAAATTTCATTCAAAATTTCGAAACCTAAACTCTTGGTAGCATCCATACAAATCATCCCAAACCATAATAAAAATTGAATTTATAATCACATCATATATTTCTAACAATTTCCATATACCAACACCACTTGTTAAATAACTAATATTTATATCATATACTTACCAAATTTTCTATTTGCATTTCAAGCTATACTAAAAATCTCAAATTAATAGGTATATTACATACCTTTAATTTACTTACTCTTTCAAACTAAATCGCTCATACATACCCTGTAATAATGCATTTCTTACATTTCCATATGCATAATAACATTACTCATATAAATCATTTAACGAATCTTATACTTACATAATTGTTGATAAAATTTAGTAACGTATCGCTCACATAGAGCCGTTACTCAATATTCATCGTAACGTATCGCTCACATAGAGCCGTTACTCAATACTCTCGTAACGTATCGCTCACTTAGAGTCGTTACTTACATTTCCGCACACATAGTGCCTATCTTCCGTAACATATTGCTCACTTAGAGCCGTTACTTACATTTCCACACACATAGTGCTCATTGGCAACCTCCACTTAAACATAACATATAACTTCACATATTATAAAATATATATCATACATAATTCCAAACATTCAACCCAAATCTTTCTTTCTATTTTTTTTACCATTACATTCGGCCTTGTATAATTAAAACCATATTTATACATTCTACCACTACCATCCCTCATTTCATATTCTCTAGTTGACTACAACTCAACCCAAAAAAAATATTTATTCAGTCCAAACTTATTCACCTATCATACCTATGGCAAACTACCTCAACCATCCAAAATATATGTATATATATATATATACATATATATATATATATGTATATATAAATAGATACATTTTCATGGTATTAACACATTCGGCAACTACCTTTAAAATCAACCTATCCCATTCGACATCCTCAAAGAATTATATATATTTTTACATGCACACATATCCGAATATTTATTTATATAAATATAAAATGGTATGTATTCCGTTCCTTGTCTCAATTGCACATAAGCATATATTTACAAATCCACATTAACTTAACCATCATGTATAATATTCCATATGCCTTATTCGGCCAAATTAAAAATAAGAGTATTTATGTTACTTAGACATGTACATATATATAGAGAGAAAATTCACATTAATCCAATTGCTTAGGAACTTACTTCGGAAGTCGATAAACTTGAATTTCCCGGCTATTCGTTTACTTTAGCTTTTCCCCGGTCTAGCTCCTTTTCTTTTTTTTCTCAATCTAAGAAATGTCAAATAAAGCTTGTTCATATGCATTTCTATTTAATCTAATTCAAAACTCAAGATTACATAATTTTTACTACTTTTTCAATTAAGTCCCCAAATACACAATACACAAATATTCAAAATTTGAATTTAATTCTTAATGGCCGAATGTTATTTACCTCTATACGAATCCATACAACCCAATTTTTGTACATTTTAACCTTTCACTAATTATTTTTCATAATTTCTGCCATTATGCCCTATTTCATTTACAACTTCCTAATCAAAATATGTTAATCTCAACCTTATATATATTATTTTTCCATCAAGCAAAACATTTCAAGAACATTCAAAAAATGGTCGAATTCTTAGCATGCTCAAAACTAAAAATCTCACCATGGGTTCAACAATGCTCAAGAAAATGAACTTAAAAATGTAAGTATCTTCAAAAATCATGTTCAAACACTAACCTTAGGAGGACATGCAAGGGCCGAAAATTGAAAGCTTAAGCTTTTCTTCTCCCTTCTCACTTTCGGCAATGAATAACCAGAGTAAAATATGAACATTCCCCTAGTTGTTTTATTTCTCTTTATTTTAATCAAATTATAATATTAATAAAATGTCACTAATTGAAACAAATTGAATTTAATATATTAGTCCATCATTATGCCGTCCACCACTATAAAAATGAACTATTTGACATGCAAGTCCTTTAATGCAATAAACAATTCAATTAAATCATCCCACTTAATAAATGCTACTTTTATACTTTACCAATTTGATCCTTTCTCTTAATTTAAGCACACCAAAGCAATTAAATTCACAATTTTCAACACATATCCATTCATAATTATTGCACACAAAAATAAAATAAAATTAGGAAATTTTTTGGCTCAGATTTGTGGTCCCGAAACCACCGTTCCAATTAGGGTCGTAATTGGGCTGTTACATGATGTTTTGGGGTCTTAAATTTTTAGTGTATAGTTATGAATAGGTGTAATATGGCCTAGAAGATGAGTCTTTTAAACATATGTTTATAGGTAAGTATACATATATAGATATGGTGGATATGTGTTTATGGAATATATTTTGTAATGGTTGAAATTGCTTATGTATTTGTTGAATGCTATAAATTTCAATGAAATTGGTTATTTTGATAAATGTATGGCATGACTTATTAAGTATTAATGAGTGGGTTATATCATATGTTTTTAATTTGGTTATGAAATGATTGAAATTTGTTTGAGGTGCCTTGAAAGGCATATTGGTTAGGTGATGAATGATTGAATTGTTGGTTTGTGTTTGATGATCTAAATATGGTGTCAATGAGGGTACATTGGTTAGGCACTTAAAATGGTTGTTTTGGTATGTTTTGAGCATGTTTAGTTGTGTTTTGAATAGGTTAAATGGTTGATGAATTGGTTGCTTAATATCTAAGTAATCACAATTTGGTAAACTTGAGTTTTAAGGTATATTTAGGTTCACACGGCCTAGGATACGGGCTACCACACGGCCGTGTGACCCACATGATCTATTCTCACGGACATGTGCCTTATTAACTTTAGGAGCAGGATACATGTAACACCCCTTACCCAAGACCGTTGCTGGAGTCGAGCTCGAGACATTACTAAATTTAACTACTAATCCGGGGCATAAAAATTTAAACTGTCCATCTGCGTCATGTTGACTAAATTAACTATAACTCGAGTTACGAAACTCAAAATTTAGATCCGTAAATTTTTCTTGAAACTAGACTCATATATCTTCTTACTATAATTTTTCCAGAATTTTTCTTATGGCCAATTAGTACAGTTTATTCATTGATATTTCCCCTGTTTCACTGTTTGATAGTTCTGACCTATCTTTACAAAAACTCAGTTATCTCATTGTACAGAATTCAAATAATGCTCTCATTTATTCCAATAAAAAATAGACTCATTAATGATTCTAAGGATATAAACTATGCTCCATGATTATTTTTGTACAATTTTTAATAATTTTTCCAAGACAGAATAGGGGATCACAAAGTCTTTCAGAACCAGTCTCACTAAAATTTAAATATCTCATAATATAAAATTCCTTTGCTTACTCTATTTCTTTCATATCAAAATTGACTTTCTAATTCCATATCTCATAAGATTTAATTCTATATCTTATTCACTTTCTAATTCCATTTATCCTATTTTTGTTTTTTTTTTCAAAATCGTGTCACTGCTGCTAACCAAAAACTGTTTCATTGTAAAACATGGTTAACAAGTTTATAACATCTTTACTCCATTTCATTTAAACTCTATACATTAACCATACTTATATACATCAAAACCAAATTATACCACTTTTCCTACTTCCAAAATGAATTAACCATAAAGTCGATTATACTTCATACTTACCATATCTCATTTCCATATCATATAACCACACCACAAACATATTTACAACGAAATATACCTCCAAATTAAACTTAAGACATGACCGAATACGCAACCATTAACATCATAATCAAGCCATATTCGCATGGCTATAGATATATACACAATTTCAAAACCAGCAATATCAAAACTAATCCATACATGCCACGTAACCAAATCTTCAAGCATTTATTATCGAAGCGAAAATTTGATAGTGTGATGAGATCTCCTTCGACTTCCAACCCGAGCAAGTCTTCGAAACTCTATAAACATAGGAAAATTTCACAAAGTAAGCTTTGAAAGCTTAGTAAGCCATAAGCAAATAATTCACCATAGAAACCGATATAATTCAATTCAAAAGCCAAATTTAGTTAATCACATACACATATACAATCACTTTTCTCATATAATCCATGTTCCTCTTTAAGTAACTTCACTTACCTTATTTCTCATTTAACAAATAAACCTCATACATACCTGAATCATTCAACTCAAATACACAGTCAGTCACCAATTCATTCATGGAAATATCATAATCATGCATATATTCCATCTCATAATTTATATCTAATTCACTTACTCAAAATTCATATCACCATTCGTAAACTTTCACCTTTCATAGCCTTAAGGCCAAACACTCACACATTCAATAATATGCTTCACTCAAGTATATAATCCATTCCTCAATTTAATACAATTGCATACCAAATTATTACCTTTCATAGCTCCAAAAACCGCTTATGCATACATTTAACAATTAATATCTTATACATATATTACTTACAAAATCTATACTTACTACTCAAATAAAAATATCACATAGTATCGAAACTTACCAAAATCAATCTTTGAGTTTATATTTACATCTACCTTGATTTCTCATCAACCGAATTTAAGCAATCCAAAATGTACTGAAGTTTAATTTATAAGTTTAAAGTTTTCATGTCCGATTTCGCACACTTAGTGCTCGAAAGTTCAATTCACACACTTAGTGCCCATTTTTCGATTTCGCACACTTAGTGCTCGGAAGTTCAATTTGCACACTTAGTGCCATTACTTATTTTTCCGCACACATAGTGCCATTTACTAGTAATGTACCGCACACTTAGTGTCATTACTTATTTTTCCGCACACATAGTGTCATTTACTAGTAATGTGTCGCACACTTAGTGCTATTACTTATTTTTCCACACATATAGTGCAATTCAACCGATCTCGCACACACAGTGCTCGGTATTTAAGTTCGCACACATAGTGCCCCTTAACCGATCCTTCCTTTGTTCATAAGAACACTTATAATTTCATTCTCATTCATACATACACATATATTTAAATGTTCAACAACAACTCAATTCCCTTATCACATACCATTACATTCAGCACACCCAATATACATATATATATATATACACATCCATCTATTCAAAACAAACATTTCTCTCATTTCATATTCACATTTAATTACCTCTATATTCATGCATATACTCAATTAACTCAATTAATCAACACTTATACATTTATATATATATACCAACCTTACATTCGGCTAGCATATATATATATATATATATAATTCATTCCATTCCATATCACATTCGGCAATAAGAGATTTAATATAATTACTTCTATTATTCATATGCATGCACATTTATATATTCAAAATTCATTTCATCCAATTGCCTAAAAACTTACTGAAGTAGTTCCTTGAACGTATCAAATACCATCCCTCACATTCAACAATAGCAAATATAATTGTAAACATTTCAATTCAGCATGAATAATTTACATTTAATTAAAATTAAGAACAATCATTTGCTTATAGACTTACCTCAGATATCGACGGACGAAATAAACGGATATTCGATTTTTTTTGTTTTTCCCCGATCCAAACCCGTTTTCTTCGATTCTTGATCTAGAAATAATAATTTAATTTAATCAATTACTCAATAATCATAATCACACATTTAACCATTAACATCTGGTATTCACTCAACCTAGTCTTTGCCACAAAATATAGCTAGTCAATCCAATGTTTATAAAAATTTCCTCAACCCACCGAATGTGTATATATATATATATATATATATTGTTTATGCCCAAATCCGTTCGGCCCATTTCATAAGCCCAACAATGGAGCCCAAATAAAAAAAACAAAAAACCCTAAAACTACCCTAAGTGGCGCCACCCTCTGCTCCACTTGCCACTGTCGCCCACCAGCGCCGCTGGTCGCCACTTGCACCTCCACTTACCCACTAGCACCTGCAAGAATAAAGAAAGGGACAGAGCTATAGAATAAAAAAAAAGAGAGTTTAGGCTATAAAAGGCCGAATGGGTTTTCTTTGTAAGGGGGATTTTCGATCAATAAAAACAGGAAAAAAAAAACCCATTGTAATATTCAGAGATTTATCAATACAAAACACAAAAACAAAAGAACAGTAAGCAAATTGGAAGTGAAAAGGTTTTGTTTTTCAGTTCTTCTCTCCTCCTTTTGTTATATTTTCCTTTAAAAAAAAAACTATTTCCTTATATACCTATATACATACAGAATAAAAAGAGAAATTTTACCTTTTAAAATCATTCAAAAAAAGGATTTTGGAGCTCCGGCCATCGTGCACGACGGCGCAGACGGTGGCTACCAGCGCTGGAGCTCCTGTCGGATTTCGCAGCAAAGGGGAGAAGTGAGAGAGAGAGAGAGCAGTCCTTTTTTTTTTTAAACAAAGAGTGAAAACTGATTTTTTTTTTTTAGAAAATTTTTGCTTTTATACAGTTTTTCAAACGGCGCCGTTTTGAATGGCCTCCTATACGCCAAAACGACGTCGTTCTGGAGGGGCCAACCCGAATTCGACCCGACCCGAGACCAGGATCCGCGTGTTTCTATAGCTTTTAGGCTATTTACGCCCCATGTCCCTCCGTCCTTTCATATTTTTACAATCAAGTTTTCTTTTTTTAAATTTGTCCCTTTAATTTCAATCTGGCTTCATTTTGGTCCTGAATTAAATGCTGCGTTTTGATAGTGCGGGAAAATTTCCCTTTTGCCCCTCTAGTTCTTTCACGCGTTACAATCTGATCCTTCCCACTTTTATTTATTTCAAATTTGCCCCAATACTCTGTTTTAAGTCCAATTTAGTCCTTTTTTAGGGTTATTTTGTTTCTTTTATTAATTTATTGTCCTATTATTATTATTATTATTATTATTATTATTAGTATTATTAGTATTATTAGTATTATTATTGTTATTATTATTAGTATTACTATTATTATTATTATTATTATTATTATTATTATTATATTTGTTATTCTCACTATTATTACCTCTATTATTATTAACATAGTTTTATTTTAGATTTCTTTATTATTATTTTTATATTATCTTTTAATTTTTGTTTTTGATGTTGCATTTTTTATTATTTTTATTCCCGTTCTTGTCATTTCATGTAAATCATCAGTTTTGAATCGCATCTCAACATTTTTATGCGTTTATTCTGCAAAGGTAATATTCGTACGTTTGGGAACTTCGAAAAAATTGTGCCCAATCGTGCTGGGTGAGATTTTTTTTTGTTGGACCAAATAAATGGATATCCTTTCAAATTTTGTTCATATTCTTAAATAAGGTAATATTCGTGCGTTTGGAAATTTGAAGAGATCGTGCCCAATCGTGCTGGGTGTGGTTTTTTTTTCTGTTTGACCAAATGAACGAATATCCTTTCAAATTTCAATACATGTGCTTAGAGATTTTTGGGGATGATCTTGAATTCGAGGACTCAGATTGTCGTATCCAATCGTGCTGGATGTGAGACTCTATTCTTTCGAAATAAGGGAAACTCAATATTCAATCAAGTTGTTTAAAATCATGAAAAAAAAAGAATAAAATTTGGACATTAGGACATTGATTAATCAATTTGGTACCGATTTTGGGCGTTGTGAGGGTGCTAATCCTTCCTCGCACGTAACCGACTCCAGAACCTACTTTCTCGAATATTCGTAGACCAAAAACACCATTTTAGTAAATCAAAACGTTTTCTTAAAACAAAGGTGATCCGATCACACCTAATAAAAGGTCAGTAGCGACTTCCTTTTTTTATTCATTTTCAAAACCAAAGTCGATTCCCGCCTTTTCAAAAAAGAATGGTTTCGACAGCTTGGTGACTCCGCTGGGGACCATAAGAGAATCAGGTCATAAAATTGATTATTCTTTGTCCTTTTGTCGATAATTTGGAAAATTGTTTTGAAAAATCATGTTTCTTTTGATGCATCTGTTGGTGCTATGATCGCAGTAATGTTGAGTCTCATAGGATATCTCTGCATTCATATTTGCATGACCGTTGTGGTCACACCCTTTAAGTGGGAGCGAGAAGCTATGCCTTCATGAGGTTTTCACCTCCGCATGGGCTAAGAGACTGCTTCCGGAATACATCCGTACCTTTGGCTCCGTGAGGTTTTCACCTCCGCATGGCCATAGGGAAATGTATTCCCTTGAATCGAACTCAGTCCGTATGAGCCTATAATGGGTGAGGAATGAGGAATCTGCTGGTTCAGGTACCCCTCTTTAGAACCGAACCTCATATAGTGAGCCTTAAGAGCTTACCTTAGGTAGAACCACATCGAACCCTAGTGATTACCCGGATAGATACTTTATTTTGTTTATTACTCCTGTGCTAATGTGTTTTCTTCTGTTTTGATTGCATTTTATTGCATCATCATAGAAAGAAGGTGTTGATTAATATTTGATTGCAAAATAGAGGAGTTTGTCATAAGGAAATGAATTTCTTGATAAAGCGGATTATAATACGGTCGCCCAAATATAGTCCAAGTAAACAACAAGAGAAGGCTGATAGTCTACAGAAGAATACAAGACTTTTTCCCGATGATTCAAACCAACAAGGATTATTTAAGAGTCGTCACATCTCGACTTTCTTAAAGAAGCTTATGAACATCACGGAGGATAAGTGAGTGAAGAGGTACGGCCTGAACTGAGCAACAATGAGCTAGAAGAGGTATCCATGGAGAAAGTTCACGGGACACGACCATAACATCCAGATACGAAGAAAAAGATTGGTGTTTTCACTTGGACTATGATGACAAAACCGTATATGCAATCCGTTTTATGTAAAGAGCTTTATTTTCTAGAAAAGTTATTCTAATGGAATTGAATTCACAATCAACGCCTCTCTTTCTTTTTGTATTCATTCCATATATTTGCATTGCATTTCATGCACTCGCATCATATCACACCATACACATGGAAAGGGTCTAATGAGCTGAAGATATACAGAGAGAAGAGAGAAAAAGGGAAAGATCATCTGGAAGCTGAACACCCTTACGATACTCGTGCTAAGTCGAAGAAAATAGATCAAAGATCTGAGCAACTCCAAAAAGAAATGCAAGAACAGGTGCAAGCACAAATCAAGAGCAGCTAGCCAAGATCTAGCAGGACATGATGGACAAAATGATGGAATCTCAAAAAAATATGATGTCTTAAATGACTCAGATGACGCAGCTGTTGAACGGGCTTATGATAAAGGAAAGAGCCTTATGATTAATACAGAGGAGAATACTGAGTATCCTCAACACCCCCCGAATTCTACTCTACCACATGTGCAAGCACAACCTCGAGTAACTTTATAAACACCATCTGTCACGATCAGGCCTCAACAATTCCAAGCTGGTGCTTCAATGAATCTCCAAACTGGCTCAGGTCCAGGAGATAATCCAATCGATACCAATGTCCCTGATTTGGATGAAATAGCTGAAGGAGAGAAGACAAAAGCAGAATTGTCAAAACAGCTAGAAGATAGATATAAACGGTTGAAGGAGAAATTCAAAGCAATCAAGAGTGCTGATAACTGTTACGAAATTGACGCCAAAGATTTAAGCTTGGTCCCAGACTTGGTACTCCCATATAAATTCAAAATACCAGAGTTCGAAAAGTATAATGGGATAAGTTGCCCTGAAGCTCATATTACAATGTTCTGTCGGAGGATGACAGGTTACGTCAACATTGATCAGCTGTTAATCCACTGTTTCCAAGACAGCCTGATTGGATCTGCGGCTAAGTGGTATAACCAGTTGAGTCATGCCCAAATTGGTTCATGGAAGGACTTGGCTCAAGCTTTCATGTAACAGTACGGCCACGTAATAGACGTGGCATCTGACAGATTCATGCTACAAAATATGGAAAAGAAATCGAGTGAAAGCTTTAGGCAGTATGCCCAACGATGGAGGGAGGTGGCGATGCAAGTCCAACCACCACTCTTAGAGAAAGAGAGGACTATGCTCTTCATTAATACACTGAGGGCCCCCTTTATCACCCATATGATAAGAAGCACCACTAAGAGCTTCGCAAATATAGTTATGGCAGGGGAAATGATAGAAAATGCCATAAAGAGTGGAAAGATAGATGCGGGAGAAAGTGTCAAAAGATCAAGCTCGAGAAATATGGAAAATAGAGTGAACAACTTGAGCAAGCGTTCCAAGTCAGTCGCTACTGGTCATCAGGGCTCGTCAAGTCAAGAATCCAATGCAAAGCAACTCCAGTTTACACCAATTCCAATGACATATAGAGAGTTGTATCAAAGCCTGTTTGATGCACATATGGTGGCTCCTCACTACATAAAACCAATGCAACCCCCATACCCCAAATGGTATGATTCGAATGCTCAATGCGAGTATCACGCGGGAGTAACGTGTCACTCAACCGATAACTGTATTACATTTAAGAAATTGGTAGAGAGGCTTATTAAAATAGGGGTTTTGAAGTTTGATGAGTCGACCGGAGCAGTAATTTGCGATAATTAAAGGAGGGGGCGAGAGAGTCTCGATTCCTTAAAGAAGTCATTAAAAGCCTAGAAATCGAGAAGTCAGAATGCCAATCACACATCCGAAGAGAAAACTGGGGCATAAAACTTTCCGAACCCTTACATACTTGGGAGTGTTTTGTACAATAGGACTGTGGAGGAGATCCCTGTATTTTTAGAACTAGTTCGGAGTAATGTCCAAAACACGTTTGTTGCTTTAAGCCTAGGGGTAGTAGGAGCCTTTTGTGAAATAGGCTTGTGTCCAAAATTATTATTTCAATAAAATGCATCTTTATTTTCACTCATTACATTTCATGCTCTACATTGTCATACAAATAATCATCCTTAGAATCATTTATTCTTTGGATTTTCTGCCTTTATACCCACAATAGGTACCCAGATATCAATGACATGAGTGACGCTGTTACTGGCTTTCTTTTTAATGAGATATGTGTCAGAGGGATCTAAGGACTTTGAAGATGACAAAAATTGCAACTTATTTCTTAATTTGTTAAGAATGGTAGATCCTACCTTACGAAGTCTCAGCGGACACTACGAGCTAACGAAGGAAGTGAAGATGAAAGCCTAGCTCATCGCAATAATAGGGCAATACATCATTGAGTTATTTCCAAGAATTCAAAGATGTTTTCGCATGATCATATTAAGACACTCGAGAAAATCTTAAAAGAGATCCATAAGGGTGTTTAATAAACACATGCTAATGGTTCTACAATAGCCAGGCAAATCATGAGGTTCGGGTACTGTTGGTCCACCATGTAAGGGGATTGCATCAGCTATACCAAAAAAAAAGAAAGAAGAAGAAGAAGAAGAAGAAGAAGCAGGAAAGACTAAGGCGAAAACTCGCAAAAGGAGCTTTGAAATCAAAAGGGATTTGAGTTGAAAACCCGAAAATGGCAGCTCAAATTTTGATCAAAAATGGAGCATACAGTAGTCTCGCTACGCTTGAAGTAACAATGAAAGGGTATGTTACGTCTTGGAGCATCGACAAAGTACTCCGGATCCCCTAAACACATATTGAGCTTAAAATGGTCCTCAAGAAGTCTGAGCAGAGAAGCTCAGGCTGCGATATCTAGGGTACCTAGTTTCCATTTTACCCATTTTGAGTTTGCTATCTTTGTCTTTTCAAAATACACTCTAAATAAGCTTTCTCCTTTATTGCATTTGCTAAGCTTTGTTTAACTTTTTTAGTTTGAGCTATGCTCCCAAATAAATTTCTATTTTGTCCATTATTATGATCTTTTTTTAAGCATTTTACATTGAAATAACGATTATTGGACTAATAATACTTTCATGAAAGGAGTTTCGCATATTACTCTGGGAACTTCTAAATAATACAGGAGTCTAAAATAGGATTATTGTTTAGAATTCATCAAGCTTAAGGGTCAGAAATATTTGAGTCCAAATTAAGGTTATCTCTTCGGATTTCTGTCAAAAATGGCGATTGAACAAAATGACAAGGTATGGCGTCAATTATACAATCTTGACAAAAAATGGGAATTGTTAACCCAAGTGCAAAACCGAAATTATTCTCGAAAGAAAATGATATTCTGCATTCATGCGAGCATCATGCATATACATCTAGTTGGTTCACCCGAAGAGTGATCAATAGATGGAAACTGATACAAATCCTGTACCCTTGAATGGCAACGAGATGGATTGAAAAAGAAACAAATCTTACATTTAGGAGTCGCAATGGGATAGATGGGAAAGGATTCAGATCCTATACCCCTAGGTCAGAATGAGATGAACCCCGAAGTTACAGTGGGGCAAATTTGTTGAGCAAGATATTTGTTTTCCTAGGTTTTCTATCATGAATACCAGCCGAACAAGATCGCAGCATAAGACATCAGTGATATAGCCCTGATAAACAATGAGCGATAACACCTTAAACTTTTAAATGGATCATTCTCATGAAATTCTACATTCATGCAAAGCACATTTAGTTAGGAGCATTTGATTCATTCCGATCATTGCATCCTAATCTTTGTAAAAAGACCATTCTCATGACATTCTGCATCCATGCAAATATCGGCCATAATACATTTAGTAAGGAGTATTAGATTCATTCTGATCATTACATCCTAGTCATTTTGCATAAATATACACATAAAACTAATTTAAAAGGACAGGTCTCCTAGAGGACGTTGTCGCAACATCAGTGAATTCGAATATCTTGCCTTTCCGAGTAGAGCAGATCGAAGATGGCGAATCTCATCTCCATGAACCAGCGGAGTAGATTTATGCCACCAGCCTTATCTCCCCGAAACGGCAGTGGAGTAGACTGAAGATTACAGGTCTTGTTTCCCTAAGCAGTAGTGGAGCAGATCGAAGATGGTGAATCTCATCTCCATGAAGCAGCGGAGTAGATTTACGCCATCAGTCCTATCTCCCTGACCAGCAGTGGAATAGGTCAAAAATTGTAGATCTTGTCACCCTAAGCAGTAGGGAACCAAGATCGAACATTAAATCTGGTCTCCCTAAGCAGTAGTGGAACAGATTTAAACCATCAGTCCTATCTTCCTGACCAGCGGTGGAATAGGTCAAAAATTGTAGACCTTGTCACCCTAAGCAGTAGTGAACCAAGATCGGCAAATCTGGTCTCCCTAAGCTGTAGTGGAATAGATTTAAGTAGGGGTGTTCATTCGGTTAACCGACCGGTTAACCGACCCGAATTAGCATTAACCGAATTAACCGACCTCTCAAAATTTTTAACCGTTAACCGAACCGAATGTTTTTTCAAAAAAATTAACCGAACCGAAATTTTTCGGTTAATTCGATCGGTTAACCGAATTAACCGAAAATTATATATTTTTAATTTTTGGTTAAAAATTAACCGAATTACCTGCATTACCCGAATTAACCGAATTAACCGAATTAACCGAATTACCCGAAATAAATCACTACATAATTAAAAAGATTACATAAGTCCTTGAATCACTACATAATTAAAAAGATTACATAAGTCTTTGAACCACTACATAATTAAAAACATTACATAAGTCCTGAAATTAACACACAATTGAAATGTAAGTCTTTAATATTGTTCATTTGTATCCATTTGTTCTCTCCAAAAGATCTCCATTTGCATTAAACTTACAAAAAGAAAAAAACATGTGCAAAAGTTTAGCATATAATAGAAATATACATATTTCATCTAAATACAATTGATAAAAAAGAAAAAGAAATTATTTGTAATTTTTATTTATTAAATTATTTGTAGTTTTTATAATTTTTATTTGTTATTTTTATTTATTAAATTATTTGTTATTTTATTTATTAAATTATTTGTAAGTTTTATAATTTGGTTGGGTTGGGTAATTGGGGGGTTGGGTAATTGGACTTGGTTGGGTAATTGGGTTTGGTTGAATATTTGAGTTTGGATTGGATTGGGTTAGTGGGCCTTTTATATATTATAATTTTATTTATTAATTTTTTCGGTTAAACCGAAAAAATTCGGTTAACCGACCGGTTTCGAACCGAATTAACCGTTAACCGAAAAATAAAAAAATATTTAACCGACCCCCGACCGAAAAAATTCTGTTAACCGACCGATTAACTGAATTCGGTCGATTAATCGAATTTTTTCGGTTTTACCCGAATTTTGCACACCCCTAGATTTAAGCCATCAGTCCTATCTCCCTGACCAGTAGTGGAACAGGTCGAAAATTGTAGATCTTGTCACCCTAAGCAGTAGTGGAACAGATTTAAGACACCAGCCCTATCTTTCTGACCAACAGTGGAATAGGTCGAAGATAGCAGATCAAAGATACTAATCTGGCAGTCTTGATGTTGGAGGAGCATATTGAAGATAGCAAGTCTGGCAGTCCTGATGTTTCAGGAGCAGATTAAAGATAACAAGTCTGGCAGTCTTGATGTTGCAAGAGCATATTGAAGATAGCAAATCTGGCAGTCCTGATGTTTCAGGAGTAGATTGAAGATAACAAGTCTGACAGTCCTGATGTTGCAGGAGTAGATTGAAGATAGCAAGTCTAGCAGTCCTGATGTTTCAGGAGCAGATTGAAGATAACAAGTCTGGCAGTCCTGATGTTTCAGGAGCAGATCAAAGTCAATAATCATCCTTCAAAGTTGCAGTGAAGTGGGTCGAAGTAACAAGATACGGTGGACTGGAATGAAGCTACATGAAGAAGAAGAGCACCAAAGAGGTCAAGACTCAGTGGATCCCGACGAATTTGGGCCTTCTTTAGGTCTTTGCTCTGTTCCCGTTACACGACAACAAGCAAAGAGGGGCAGTTGTATATGCCCAAATCCGTCCGGCTTATTTTATAAGCCCAACAATACAGCCCAAATAAAAAAAAAAAAACAAAAAGCCCTAAAACTACCCTAAGTGGCGCCACCCTCTGCTCCACTTGCCACCGTCACCCACCAGCGCCGCTGGTCGCCACTTGCACCTCCACTTACCCACTAGCACCTGCAAGCATAAAGAAAGGGACAAATCTATAGAATAAAAAAAAAAAGAGAGAGAGAGAGAGTTTAGGCTATAAAAGGCCGAATGGGTTTTCTTTGTAAGGGGGATTTTCGATCAATAAAAACAGAAAAAAAAACCCATTGTAATATTCAGAGATTTATCAATACAAAACACAAAAACAAAAGAACAGCAAGCAAATCGAAAGTGAAAAGGTTTTGTTTTTCGGTTCTTCTCTCCTCCTTTTGTTATATTTTCCTTTTTTTTAAAAAAAAAACCTATTTCCTTATATACCTATATACATATAGAATAAAAAGAGAAATTTTACCTTTTAAAATCGTTTAAAAAAAGGATTTTGGAGCTCCGGCCACCGTGCACGGCGGCTCAGACGGTGGCTACCGGCGCCGGAGCTCCCGCCGGATTTCGCAGCAAAGGGGAGAAGCGAGAGAGAGAGAGCAGTCCTTTTTTTTTTAAAACAAAGAGTGAAAATTGATTTTTTTTTAGAAAATTTTTGCTTTTATACAGTTTTTCAAACGGCGCCGTTTTGAATGGCCTCCCCATACGCCAGAACGACGTCGTTCTGGAGGGGCCAACCCAAATTCGACCCGACCCGAGACCAGGATCCGCGTGCTTCTATAGCTTTTGGGCTATTTACGCCCCATGTCCCTCCGTCCTTTCATATTTTTACAATCAAGTTTTCTTTTTTTAAATTTGTCCCTTTAATTTCAATCTGGCTTCATTTTGGTCCCGAATTAAATGCTGCATTTTAAGAATGCGGGAAAATTTCCCTTTTGCCCCTCTAGTTCTTTCACGCGTTACAATCTGATCCTTCCCACTTTTATTTATTTCAAATTTGCCCCAATACTCTGTTTTAAGTCCAATTTAGTCCCTTTTTTTGGTTATTTTGTTTCTTTTATTAATTTATCATCCTATTATTATTATTATTATTATTATTAGTAGTAGTAGTAGTAGTATTAGTATTATTAGTATTATTATTATTGTTATTATTATTATTAGTATTACTATTATTATTATTATTATTATTATTATTATATTTGTTATTCTCACTATTATTACCTCTATTATTATTAACATAGTTTTATTTTAGATTTCTTTATTATTATTTTTATATTATCTTTTTATTTTTGTTTTTGATGTTGCATTTTTTATTATTTTTATTCCCGTTCTTGTCATTTTATGTAAATCATCAGTTTTGAATCGCATCTCAACATTTTTTTGTGTTTGTTCAGCAAAGGTAATATTCGTACGTTTGGAAACTTGAAAAAATTTGTGCCCAATCGTGCTGGGTGTGATTTTTTTTTGTTGGACCAAATAAACGGATATCCTTTCAAATTTTGTTCATATTTTTAAATAAGGTAATATTCGTGCGTTTGGAAATTTGAAGAGATCGTGCCCAATCATGCTGGGTGTGGTTTTTTTTTCTGTTTGACCAAATGAACGAATATCCTTTCAAATTTCAATACATGTGCTTGGAGATTTTTGGGGATGATCTTGAATTCGAGGACTCAGATTGTCGTATCCAATCGTACTGGATGTGAGACTCTATTCTTTCGAAATAAGGGAAACTCAATATTCAATCAAGTTGTTTAAAATCATGAAAAAAAAAGAATAAAATTTGGACATTAGGACATTGATTAATCAATTTGGTACCGATTTTGGGCGTTGCGAGGGTGCTAATCCTTCCTTGCACGTAACTGACTCTCGAACCTACTTTCTCGAATATTCGTAGACCAAAAACATCGTTTTAGTAAATCAAAACGTTTTATTAAAACAAAGGTGATCCGATCACACCTAATAAAAGGTAAGTGGCGACTCCCTTTTTTTTATTCGTTTTCAAAACCAAAGTCGATTCCTGCCTTTTCAAAAAAGAATGGTTTTGACATATATATATATATATATATATAATTCCCAAACAATCTTTATACTCTTGAAATTCATCACTTAATACCATGCCATTTTAAATTTTAAAGAAGCTGCATCCCTAACAATTAATTCCATCTAAACCCATCCCACAATTTAACCAAATCGACAAATGAAATTAACATTCATTCTTCATTTTTTTTTCAGCACACGAATACACAAAGAAAAACAGCCCTTGCATGCTAAAAATTCCACACAACAACATCAAACTCCATCTAATTATTCAATATTTCACTAAATTTATAAATTATGAGACTTTCTTAACAAATCTTTCCATAAAATATCCATGCATAGAAGTTCACCAATAGATCCAAAAAAAAATCTTAAAACTTCATCAATGACATTCTCCACTACTTCCAAAAATTTTATATTCTAGCTTATGGATTAGCTAAATTAAGTTATTTCCAACTCAAAAATATAATCAAAATGAAAACTCAATTCGAGTAATACTTACATGCCAGCCCTTCAACCCAAAGACACAAGCTTTTATCAATGGCTTCCTTTCTCCCTAACTTTTCTCTAATTTCGGCCAAAATAACATAAGAAAGATGAACACTTTCATCTTTTATAAAATATATTATTTTAATATACATAAAAAATATCATAATGCCATAACATATATTAAACAACTCAAAATCACTATTTCATGCATTTTGGCCGGCCACTAAGTTGAACATGCAACCTTTTTATGTTTTATTTATTGTAACATTATGATATTATTTTATTATTATTAATTTAACTAATATAATAAGCATATAAAAGCATAATGCATGCAAGTTGCCGTCCACTACACTTGCAAAAAGGGTAATTTACAACTTAAGGCCTCATCTTTATAACAATACATCAATTTAATCATTCAATTAAATAAAAGGCTACTTTTACCATTTATGCAATTTAGTCATTTTTCTTAAATTAAACACACAAACGAACAAATTAACCCACGAAACTTTAACACATGCTCAATCATAGATCATAGGGACTGAATATAATATTAAAATATTTTACTGACTCAGATTCGTGGTCCCGAAACCACCTTTTCGACTAAGGTCTAAATCGGGCTGTTACAATTCACATGGCTTGCGACACGACCGTGTGTCCTAAAACAATAAGTTACACGGTCTGAGACACTACCGTGTGACCCAACATCGATTCCCACATAGTCGTGTGTCTAGACTTTGAATATCCACACAGTCTCGGTTGTGACACACGGCCGTGTATCCCTTATTTTCAAAATTTTTAACTTTTTCTAACATTTTCCATTTTGTTTCAAATTGACCCCAAAGTGTTTCTAATTTATTTTTAGGGTCTCGTATACTCATTTTAAGGTCCGTTTGCGCACGTTCAGGTATGATTGGTATGTGATTTGATTTATTATCATTATATTGAATATTCTGTTTAAAGTAATATTAAATGTTCAAAATGTTATCGTAATACTCCATGACCCCAATCTGGCGACGAAGATGGGTTAAGGGTGTTTCATTTTTTACCATAACCATCCCAAGTACTTGTATGTGTTCACGCCTATAATATAACTTTTATAACTTGTATAAAAAAATCATTTATGAGTGTTTGAAAAGTGATAGTGTAATTGGATTTGAGTGTAATTACTAACCTAATTACTTTCTCGCCTTCTTCAAAAGAATTGAAAAGTGTAATTGCAGTGCTCCAATCACACCCAATTTAGTGAGACTCACTGATTACAATGGTTATCCAAACATATCACTCTTGTGTTATTACAAGCAATTAGATCCAAATCCAATTACTAGTTAGCTTTCCAAACACTACCTTAATGTTATTGTTAATCATCTCTCCTGTTATACCTTAAAAAAATGTTTAAGGGTGTAAAAAGCTCTCAAACTTAAAAAAAAAAAAACACAATTAAGCCACTATTTTTATTTTTACATTTGATTGAATGTTTGAACTGTCAAAATTTATTATATATTTTTAATATTTTTATTGATTTTAATAATTAGACAATTTAAGTATTCAATTAAGTGAAAAAAAAAAACAATGCTTAAATTGTTTTTAAAAATTTTTTAAGCTTTTTACGCCCTTAATGAAAAGTTTAATATTTTAAATACTTTTATATATCTTATAATTTTTAAGTTTTTTTTTTACAATTTTTTATATTTTAAAGGTTTTTTTACAATAATATTATTAGTTCAACCAATTTATTTTCATTTTTCATTTTTATAATTTATATGTTTTCTTTTCTACATTTTATATATATTTTAATTTATATATATATTTACTTCTATTTTTATATGATTAGGCACCAATTTTTTTAATGTCTATCAGAAAATAGACTAAAAAATATATTGGAGACATACTTGAGGTGCAAAATTATAAAAACAAAATTGGACAAAAACAAAATTTAAATACCAAAATTAGAAAATGAGTACACTTCAGGGGCCAAAACTGGAATTAAGCCTTCATATTATTATTATTTATCCAGCATTCATTGCATAAATTGCATTCAATCAGATTCCATTTGCAACCCAAAACGAAAGAGAAAGAGAGAGATCGAGTGGAGATCGCCTAAAAGGTAATTTCTCATCTCATCATCCGCGTTTTCTGCTTTTCTTACCATCACAAATATCTGGGTAATCTCAGTTTCTTTTTTCATTTCAATATTGTTTTTTTGGTTTAATTAACTATTCCTTTGTGTAAAAAAAAAAAGAAATTAAAATAGAACAGAATGATCATTTCCTTTACTCTTTCAATGATTATACTTTCTCTGTGAAATGGGAATTTGAGAGATGCTTTTCTTGGTTGATAGTTGTATGGGTTTCCTATTCATTATTTCAATTTCGCCACTACGGAGTGCTTGGGTTGACTTTCCGTTGAATTGCTGGGAAACGTGTTAGACTTTATTTCGATTCTATGTACAAACTTCATTCTTCGAACAGATTTGAATTTGCTTTAACCATATACGATCTACAAGCTGCACTGTGAAGTTAGTCTTTAGTCAACTTAAGGGAGATTTTACTTGTCAAAAACTAGTTCTCGAGAAAAAAAAAGTTTAAGCAACTTGGTGGGGGTGTAATTAGTGAAGGGTATTATGCATGCTGTAGATTTATACTTTTTCTAATCAATTGATACTAGTAGAGCACTTATAAATGAAGAAACTCCTGATCATGTTGGGAAGAAACGGATGAAACCCTTGCGTATAGATTAGTAATTGAAAGATTACTAACTCCTGATTCTTAGAATGACAAGCAATAACTACGAAATGGGTTCTTTTTATTCTCTCTTAGGATGCTGGTGAATGAGTATATATTATGGCTATTTTGAGGCCTGAGACACTGTTATAAGGTGGATCGTAACTAAATAAGTGTAGGGTAAGAAGATTGATATAAAATTGATTGAAATATATAGGCTCTTGGCTCTTATTAAACCATTAAATGAGGATTTAAATCCAGAGGGGTTCTTCTTTTGATGGCCATAAATTCTAAACTGACCAGCACAGTGACAAAAAGCAGTGAGTGAGCAGAAGAGAAGAATAATGGAGGAGATAAAGGTGGATGAGAAGGAAGCCGGTAGCTCCCAATTCGCTAAGCAAATGGCTTTGGCATCTTCATTTCCTTCAGTCATGAGCGCTAGAGGACGTGGACGTGGTAGGCGCGGCCGTGATAGAGGTCGGGGTGTTGAAGCTGCACCTTCGGAACCAAGGCATGGGCCGGAAGGTGAAGTGCCAGCATCACCAGTTGCGAAAGCAGGATTTCAGGACCAAACCGAGGGAGACGATGCTGTGTTTCAAGCTATGTTACGTGTTTTGGAGCGGGTTGCTGGATCAAGCATGGGATCAGTAGCTCGAAAATCTATTTTTGAGCGACTCCGAACTAATGGGGCTGAGATGTTTAGGGGCATTTCTGGTGTGGCTCCTAATGTAGCTGAGTACTGGCTGGAAGCAGTGGAACGGATCATGGACGATCTTGATTGTACCGCAGAGGAGAAGTTGAAAGGGGTTGTGTCCCTTCTCAGGGATGAGGCATACCAATGGTGGCTCACAGTAAGGGATGGTACGGCAATTGACCGCATTACTTGGGACTTCTTTAAGTCTGCCTTCCAGAAAAAATATATTGGGTCGAGCTATGTGGACGCTCAGAGAAGGGCATTTCTAAACTTGGTCCAGGGGCATAAGTCAGTGGCCGAATATGAGGCGGAATTTTTGCGTTTAAGCCGTTATGCCCGGGGTATCATTGCAACAGATTACGAGCGTTGTGTCCGATTTGAGGATGGACTGAGGGACGAGTTGCGAGTACTCATAGCTCCACAACGGGAAAGAGAGTTTGCTATTTTGGTTAAGAAGGCTAAGATAGTCGAAGAGGTGAAGCGATCGGAAAAACAGAATCAGGATAAGGACAGGGGAAGGAATAAGAGGAATTTTGGGTCGTCAGGATCTGCTAGAAGTTTCCAGAAGAGGCCTAAGTTGGATGGGCCGGGTCGAGCTGCGAGGCCTATTGCTGTTAATCGGTCTCAGCAGTGTGCTAGATGTGGGAATTATCATTCAGGGGTGTGTTGGGCAAGGAGTAAAAGATGTTTTAAGTGTGGATCTGTAGATCATCTGGTAAAGGACTGTCCACAAGGGCCGAACAGGGCATGACCAGTTGGTCAAGGTTATGCACAGACCGAAAGGGGTGGTCAGCAGCCGCTGAGAGGTCGTGGTCCGGCGAGTTTTAAGGCCTTTTTGCATACGTTTAGTTATGATTGGTATGTGATTTGATTTATTATCATTATATTGAATATTTTGGTTAAAGTAATGTAAATGTTTGAAATGTTAATTGTAATACTCCATGACTCCAATCCGACGACGAAAATGGTTTAGGGGTGTTTCATTTTTTACCATAACTGTCCCAAGTACTTGTATGTGTTCACGCTTATAATATAACTTTTATAACTTGAATAAATAAAATAAATCATATATGAGTGTTTGAAAAGTGATAGTGTAATTGGATTTGGGTGTAATTACCAACATAGTTACTTTCTCGCCCTCTTCTTAAGAATTGGAAAGTGTAATTGTAGTGCTCCAATCATATCCAATTTAGTGAGACTTACTGATTACAATAGTTATCCAAACATGTCACTCTTATGTTATTAAAAGCAATTAGATCCAAATCTAATTACTAGTTGGCTTTCCGAACACTACCTTAATGTTATTGTTAATCATATCTCCCGTCATACCTTAAAAAAATGCTGAAGGGTGTAAAAAGCTCTCAAACTTAAAAAAAAAAAATAATTAAGCCACTATTTTTATTTTTACATTCGATTGAAAATTTGAACTGTCAAAATTTATTATATATTTTTAAAATTTTTATTGGTTTTAATAATTAGACAATTTAAGTATTCAATTAAGTGGGAAAAAAACAATGCTTAATTTTTTTTTTTTAGTTTTTTGAGCTTTTTAGCCCTTAATAAAAAGTTTAATATTTTAAATACTTTTATATATCTTATAAATTTTAAATATTTGTTTACAATTTTTTATATTTTAAAGGTTTTTTTTACAATAATATTATTAGTTCAACGAATTTCTTTTCATTTTACTTTTTTATAATTATATTTTTTTCTCTAAATTTATATATATTTTAAATTATGTATATATTTACTTCTATTTTTATATGATTAGGCACCAATTTTTTTAATGTCTATCAGAAAATAGACTAAAAAATATATTGGAGACATACTTGAGGTACAAAATTATAAAAACAAAATTGGACAAAATCAAAATTTAAATACCAAAATTAGAAAATGAATACACTTCAGGGGCCAAAACTGGAATTAAGCCTTCATATTATTATTATTATTTATCCAGCATTCATTGCATAAATTGCATTCAATCAGATTCCATTTGCAACCCAAAACGAAAGAGAAAGAGAGGGATCGAGTGGAGATCGCCTAAAAGGTAATTTCTCATCTCATCATCCGCGTTTTCTGCTATTCTTACCATCACAAATATCTGGGTAATCTCAGTTTCTTTTTTCATTTCAATATTTTTTTTTTTGATTTAATTAACTATTCCTTTGTGTAAAAAAAAAAAAGAAATTAAAATAGAACAGAATGATCATTTCCTTTACTCTTTCAATGATTATACTTTCTCTGAAATGGGAATTTGAGAGATGCTTTTCTTGGTTGATAGTTGTATGGGTTTCCTATTCATTATTTCAATTTAGCCACTATGGAGTGCTTGGGTTGACTTTCCGTTGAATTGCTGGGAAACGTGTTAGACTTTATTTTGATTCTATGTACAAACTTCATTCTTCGAACAGATTTGAATTTGATTTTACCATATACGATCTACAAGCTGCACTGTGAAGTTAGTCTTTAGTCAACTTAAGGGAGATTTTACTTGTCAAAAACTAGTTCTCGAGGAAAAAAAAAAGTTTAAGGAACTTGGTGGGGGTGTAATTAGTGAAGGGTATTATGCATGCTGTAGATTTATACTTTTTCTAATCAATTGATACTAGTAGAGCACTTATAAATGAAGAAACTCCTGATCAGGTTGGGAAGAAACGGATGAACCCTTGCGTATAGATTAGTAATTGAAAGAGTACTAACTCCTGATCCTTAGAATGGCAAGCAATAACTACGAAATGGGTTCTTTTTATTCTCTCTTAGGATGCTAATGAATGAGTGTATATTATGGCTATTTTGAGGCCTGAGACACTGTTATAAGGTGGATCGTAACTAAATAAGTGTAGTATAAGAAGATTGATATAAAATTGATTGAAATATATAGGCTCTTGGCTCTTATTAAACCATTAAATGAGGATTTAAATCCAGAGGGGTTCTTTTGATGGCCATAAATTCTAAACTGACCAGCACAGTGACAGATAACAGTGAGTGAGCAGAAGAGAAGAGAAGAGAAGAATAATGGAAGAGATAAAGGTGGATGAGACGGAAGCGTTGGCATGCTGCGGTAGCTCCCAATTCGCTAAGCAAATGGCTTTGGCATCTCCATTTCCTTCAGTCGATCATGCTATCTATGTAGCCAAGGATATCTGGTTCGACAAGGTCACTTCTTTCTCGTCTTTTATTTATTTATTTAAATATTTATCATCATTAATTAAGTGTTCTTGTTCAGTTTCTGCTAAGCAATAATTGTAATAAATAAATTAATTTGATGGGTGAAGGTTGATGTTACTGGTTGGTTGGAAGCATTTGCAGCTCATCCTCAGATTGGAGAATCCCCTTCTTCTCATACCACCAGTGCTCAGTTCGTGTTTTTTCCTTTTCTAGTCATAGATATTAGCTAGGGATCTCACTTCTCTCTTGATCTCATCATACTATGCTATTTGCTTGTGTTAAGGATCATCATCACTTGCTAACCCAAGTTGATCTTATCTTTCTCCTCCCCCCCCCCCCTTCTGATTTCTCTGATCCTGTACTTGTAGCTTTTTTAATACCTTAGTTCCATCTGAAAGTAATAATAATGAGAAAAAGAAGAAGAAGAAAAACAATCTTTGTTCAATTCAACCAAATTTAACTACTTTATATACAACTTTTTCCTGTGATGTAGCCATTAAATCATTAAATTGCGTATCCCTCATCATTTGAATTTAACTTCTCATATTTTGCATCTCCTCTCATCTCATATCTTTTCTGTTTCCGGTCAATGACAACTGGTGAAAAAATAAATTTCCTTTATCTTGACCAAACATCTTAGATTTTCTTTGTAATTGGATTTTCAATTTGTCTTGTAGTGTTTCCTTTCCCTACTTTTGACAACATCCTATCCCATCCCAGCATATATTTGGTTATGGTATGAATAGCAAAACAAGTTCTAGTTTCATTTTCAAACCCTTCAACACTTGCTAGATAGAAAGTGGAACAGTTATCCTTGTAACTGTAATGCCCTGCCAAACTACAATTACCCTTTGAATTTCTCCTCTCTCTAAATTATGAACTTTTTATTAGTTTTTGTTGTTAGGTCACTTGAAATTATTCTTTTTTTTTTTTTTTTTTTTTAAATTTACAGGTGGAGTAAGGGAGAACAATCAACTGCTTTAGCAACTGCCACTGATTCTGGGTTACAGGTTGAAATTATGCTTCACTTGAACAGCTAAATAATTTAGGCACTGAAAACATGGCTCTCAGCAAACATAATTTGCCAGGCTACCTAACTGCACCCTCACACAGTACATAATTAACCATGTAGAATTAACAATTATATGTATTTAGTTATTTGTGTAAGGAGTGATCTCCTTGTTCTTACAGGAACTATCTGACTGGAATGCTCGATATAGGCAAAAATTTGGACATGTATTTCTAATATGTGCCTCTGGGAGGAGCGCTGCTGAAATACTTGGTGAATTGAAGGTAAAGCTTGCACTAATATTACTTTTGCCTTTGCCATAATCTAAAAGTTAATCTTTCTTCAAATGATGCCTTTACCGGGGAGTTTGTGATAAATTTTAGATTTTGATAGTTGTCTGGGAACTTGCAGCCTTTTAAATGAGCAATTGTTTACTTGCAGAGCAGTTGTTACATGCATGAATTTTATGCTAATGGTGAAATTATTTCTGACCCCTATAACCTGGCTTTATGCTTATGTTTTATTCTTTTTGTAAGAAAACAATAAACTAGCTGAGCGCATCACTTGATCGAGAACATGTTATTGTACAACCTCTGAACTTTTAAATTTATTGTTTCTAATTTCTGTAGGGCACGTTATGCTTATCTTCATCTTTCTGAATATGCGATAACTGGCCAGTCTTGTATCCTGAGGCCTTTCAGAAGTTGATACGAATTATTCTAAATTTTGCTTTTGCAGAACCGGTACTCAAACAGGCCCATACATGAGCTTGAGATAGCATCCCAGGAGCAAATGAAAATAATAGAATTACGCCTTAGAAAGCTTTTCTCAGCTAAAACAAAAGCTGATTCAACAGGCAGCCAGAAGTCAACGGCGGTAGCGAGTAAAGCTGAAAGTACTTTTCACTTTCCTTTCTGCCTTCTCCATCTTTTTCCCCTCCCCTTTTTACCCCCTTAAAACATCACTTTCTTTTTCATTGTGCGTACAAAGATCCTCAACACATGCATTATTTTTTGGGGCCTATGAGTGGGAGTACTCACTGAGAGACTCAAGCTTTAGGCCTACCAATACCAATACAATGTTCCTGCATTAGATGAACTAGCAGATTAGGAGATTCATCCAACCTTGCTAAATCAATGAGATATGACTATTCGAAGCAAGTCAACCTGCACAATAGTTAGCATCTCTGTAAATATGTTGAAGAACACAATTCCATCCTCACACAATAATTGTTGACAAAGAAGAAGAATATGTCCATATGGATTCTTGTCTTTCAACGGTGCCATTGTTGAGCCAGGCTATCAAAAGTGTTTGAAAACCATGTTCTTAAGCAAAACAAAAGCTTCCTTAATGCACCATTCCTCATGGCAAGTGGTGCTGCTAGGTTAGTTTATTCTATTGACTGATGACCTTGCATGTGCTTAAAATAAAGCATCCTAGATGAAATGATATAGAAATGCTGCAAGTTCTGACCATCCAAGAGCAAAGTCCTTCCTGCCAATGCATGGTAACACTTGTTTCATTGCAAGAATAAATCGTAGAATGTCCTTGTTTGCATTGTAGTCTAGAAGATGAATGGTTAACCTTTTGGGGAAAACAATTCTAAAACAAAATGGGGTTCTTGTATTTGTCTTAAAAAATTGGATGTATATTAATTTTAATTGTTTTTATCTTTGTTTTGTGCTATGCATGCTTTCAGTGTTTGGATTTAAGTCACCCTTCATCCTGTGTTTTTTCCTTCATTTTTTGAAACTAGAAGAACGTGTGGGCATAATTGGACAGCATTTAACAGCTCCTTTAGAAGGTTTTCCTGCAAAAGCTCCTCAAGTCCAAGCTCGAACTAGACCACCAATCACTACTCATGTATTAGATGTTTCTAGGGGATCTCCAGCTGCTGGTATTGAAGTACGTCTGGAAATGTGGAAGAGCAATCACCCTCGTCCATCATTTGGTGAAACTGACATAGGCGGATGGGTACTTGAAGGATGTTCAACTACTGATAGAGATGGACGGAGCGGTCAGTTGATGAGCATAGTAGATGCTCTCAGCCCTGGAGTATACCGAATAAGTTTCAACACAGGTAAGTACAACCCTGGAGGCTTTTTCCCCTATGTCTCAATTGTGTTTGAAATCAAAGACACACAGAAATTCGAGCATTTTCACGTTCCTTTGCTGCTTTCACCATTCTCCTTCTCGACATACCGAGGGAGCTAGAGGAACCATATTTTCTTATAGAATCCACAATACCTGAACATGCTTGTATGGGGTTAAGTGACTTGATGGGTTCATCTTTTGATATCATTACTGTTTGCGGTGTAAATGGAAAATTTCACCATTTTATTCCAATAAAAAACAAGTGAAGAATAAGATTGTAGCTTGAAAAAAACATTCTAATCGTTAGGTAGTCTGGTATTTGTGGTTCATGTCTAAAGTTCGATCTTAACCTTACAGTATTAAATATACCATTTAAAGAGGCCTCTTTAATTACATCATTCCAGTCCCCGCCATTGCTAATTATTATCCCTTGCGTATTAAGGCCTTGTTAATTTAAGTGTTTTGTATTGTTGTCAACAATTGAAATAAGAAGTTAAGAAGTTAAAATGACTATATTAGATATGATGTTGAAACTAATAGGTGAAAAAATTAAATGCTTTTTTTAATAATTAATATAAATTATTTGTTAAATTTTAAATTAAATATAAAACCTATATTTTATATTAAACATTTAAAAAAATTATTTGTTACTATAACACTAATTCCACCAAGGGGTGTAATCGAATCGAATCAAGTTTGGATACTATCAAGCTTGAGTTCGACTTGAAATTTGATGTTCAGTACTCGATTCAAATTTGATTGAACATCTATTTTTAAGTTTGAGCTTAGTTCTAGGTATAATCGAGTTACTTGAGGCTCAATTAAGCTCATTTATCAATTTTTGTACTCAAGCTCGACTCAATGATTTAGTTTAGCGTCAATAATATATATTAAGGGCAAACACATAATTTAATAATATAAAAATATGAAAAACTCGATAAAGCTTATGAACCATTTGAGTCAAATATTACTAAGCTCAAATTCGACTTGATCAATCAGTTCAAGCTAATTGAGTTCAATTTTTTTTTTTAAATCAAACTCAAATAATTTACGAGCATTAATATCTCATTTACACTTTTAATTCTACCTTAATCACATCTAATAAATACTCTTTCACGTTAAATAATTTATATTAAAAAGAACAAAATTCATAAAGAGAACAAAGTAGTGAATGTCCATGGAGCCTGGAGGCATGACTATTAAAATGGGATGTTTTGGTAATTTCATTACCCAAATGGGAAAAGCAAAAGTCATATCAGCTTATTGGTTTACACAGTTGTTTTCTTCTCAAATTTAGACAAAAATTTGAATTGAAGGTAAACCAAATTTCATAAAGTTTTCAATTGTCTGACTGCTGGATATAGGCAAAAATTTAGGCATGTATCTATGCCTCTGGTAGGATTGCTAATCAAATACTTGTTGAATTGAAGGTAAACCAAAGCTTGCCACTAATATTGCTTTGGCAGTTTCCATAATCTAATTCATGCCTTAGATGATATGAATTATTGTATAGATTTCATATCTGTTTTGGCTCCTGTATTATACTGAAATTCTCACATTGACCCTTCTAGAATTTTTTTGGTCACTTTGCCTTCTCTACTTTAGCCCTTTGACTATTTAAGCTAAAAAACAAGAAATCTCCCATGATTGCACATGTTGACCTCTCTTAATTTGTAGTGAAATTCTCACTTTTAACTCTTCATACGTTCTTAATTGATTGGCTTAAACATCCCATGCTTGAGCTTGAGATACTCCAACAGGCCCCAAGAGCAAATGAAAATAGTAGAACTACGACTTTCAAAGCTCATCTCTGCTAAAACAAAAACTGTTTCAATGGTGGCAGCTACTCAAGCTGCAAGTCCCTCTATTTTGCAAAAATTTAATCATCACTTTCCCTTTTCCATCTTTCCAAAAACTAGAAGAACGTGTGGGCGTAATTGGACAGCATTTAACTTCTCCTGCAAAAGCACCTCGAGTACTCCGAGCTCGAGCTCGAGCTCGACTGCCGATTACCACTCTTGTATTGGATGTTTCAAAGGGATGTCCAGCTGGTGGTATTGATTTACGTTTGGAAATGTGGAAGGGTGGTGAAGGTGGTCCATCAGTTGGTGAGATTGATATAGGTAGATGGGTACTTGAACCATATTCAACTATTGATATTGATGAGCATGGTTAATGCTCTCATCCATGGAGTATACAGAATAAGTTTCAACACGGGTAAGTACAACCATGGAGGCCTTTTCCTTTAGGTTTCAATTGTGTTTGAGATCAAAGAGACTCAGAAATGGGAGCATTTTCATGTTCCTTTGCTGCTTTCACCATTCTCCATTACTACTTACCGAGGGAGCTAGAGGAACCATATGTTTGAACCAACAATGTGATGCATGAAGTTTTGATTTAATTTACTTTTTACAAACCACTGCACCATATCAATTTATTACAATTTTAGTTTGTATTTTGCGCAAACAATTATACGAATCTAATATGAAAATAAACTGCTGCATTTATTTCTTTAATGGTAAGCTACACCATTAGTCACTAAACTATGAGTAAATTTTTGTTTTGTTTATTTAACTAAAAAAAGTTACAATTTGGTTATTAAACTATTTGAAAGTTTTCATTTAAGTCACTGAACTATTCAGAAGTTGTTATTTTAGTCACTGGATTGTTAATGTTTTTTTTTTTAAAGTTTCACCAGCAAGCTCCAAGCGACAATTCGGTGATAGTATGATGCATCAATACCCATGAACAAGTCAAAGACATTAAATCCAAGTCGGTCTAACAGTCAATATCAAAAGTTGGATAAAAAAGCTCTTTGAATTTTGAATCACAGGCTTGTGGCATCCAAAGAGAAGGGGAAAAATAGCTTTCAATTGATGCAAATAATGCGAACAAAAAATGTATAATTGGGTTTAAAATATGACAAGTGTTTTATAAGGTGAAGTAAAAAAATAAAAAAAAGTATAAATATAAATAAATGTGACACTTATTAATTACACATCTAAACTGCTCATAAAGTTTAAAAAACTCTATACAGAAATATTGTATCAAATAATTACCTTTTATTTATATACTTAATGTTTTATTAATCCCATTTGAGGAATCAGAAAACTCCACGAACAATTACTTTTATAATTGGATAAATGGTAGCTGAAGTGAAGTCAGAAATTTTGTTAAGGGTCGAAATTCAATTATATATTTTTATGATAGTAAAAATATAATTTTACCATTTTAATAGTTTATATCTTTATAATTTTTAAAAGATTAAATCAAAATTTTAACATTTTGGAGGACTAAAATATAATTTTATCATGACCAATTTAAAATTTTATATATTATAAAAAAATTAAATGAATTTTTTTTTTCATTTTAGGGATGGGTCCCTAAATGTTAAAATATAAACTTGATTAAGCCTTAATCCGAGAACAAAGATTACAAACATTTAGATCCAACTTCTATCATAAGAAAGAGTACATAAATCAACCCATGTTCCTCTAAATTTTAATTTGTTTATACACTCATGATACGATATGCTTCATTATAATAGCTATGAAATAATGGCCCTTTATTTTAGGGGAAACTACCTTATTTATGATGGATTTTCTATTTTAAAAAATATAGTTCATGTTTTTTTTTTAAATAAACAATTTATGAGTGAGATTAGAAAGATAATATATAATTTTGGGTTTTTTTTTTTTGGATGGACGTTTATTTTCAGTACGATGAGTTTAGTTTTTTTCTTTTTTGTTTCACATTATAGTATCTAATCTCACTGTTATCTTATTTTTACACTAATCGTAGATAAACGCACTACCCATCCAAAGGGGTCTTAGATTATACTTAAAAATAAAGAAATAAAAACATGTGTAAGACTTTATCCCAAAAAAAAAAACTTAGCTTTTAAAGATGTTTTGTGAAAATGGATTAGGAAGAATAAAAAAAAGAAATTAATTAACAAAGAAAATAAATAATTGAAGAAATTAAGTGGCATGAAACGAAAAAGGGTTAAGGAGATAAGAGAATAATACGAGAGAGAGAGTCAACGGAGCATGTGGCATTAAGCCAATGATTTTCTTTTTTATTTCTTTTTTTTTTCAAGATGATTGATATATTAATCCGATTAAAGGGTTGAATCGATTTTATATACGAACGGTTTAAAATCGATTGAATTAAGTTAAAAAAATTAATTAAATTAAAAATTAGTTATCCGATTAATTTAATCATCGATTCGATTTTATTTAGACAATAATAAAAGTGGTAGAAAGGGGACATTGGGACAAAACCCAATTCAGTTCCAACCATGTTCATTTTTCTCTTCAACCAAAAGCCATTATTGAGCATGCATTATACACTGATCAGTACCGGCAGCCAAATCTTTTGACAACTCACTTGCTTATTTTTATGTATATATAGGCATTGGTGTGCTAGAGAAATGGTACAAGCTGAGCATAGGTTGTAATTGAGTTAATTTATTTGGGTTTTTTATATATAAAATGTGTTATTTCGAGTTTAATATTTGAAATTTTATTTGAGGTTGATAGAATAAAAATTGAATTATTAAAATTTATTGAATTAAGTTCGATCATATTGGTTTATTTAATAAAAAATAAATTTAAATCTATGCTCGATTTTAAATTTGAGTTTAAATTCGATTCCATTATTATCAAAATTCTTTTTATCAAATCCAAATAATTTGTGAGCATAGCTTTAGAAACTATTTTCTTTAGCCTATGCCAAATTTGAAGATTCCCCCATCCAATAAACTAGGAAATCATTTCCTTCAACTCAAAAAATCAAGCATATGAGTAAGAGAATGAACGTGTGGTAAAAAAGAAAAAGTGAAAGTAGGTATTTTCTTAACCATTCAAATTCTAAAGCCGTCATTGTTAAAAGAGGTTTTACCTGAATATCACCTTCAACATAAATAAAATTAATTTCAATTCGTAAAATAGATGAAAACACTTGTAATTAGGTCCCAATTAACACCATGAATGAGAGTTTAATTGGTCCACAAAACATTCCATTTTGTTGGAGAAGCAAATCATGCAAATATGGGGAAAATTTAATACTAGAGTTGTTAAATTGGATTAAGAGCAAGTTGTTATGAATGTTATTTAGGACTCCTTCTTCATGATCAAATCATCTAAATCTCCTTTCATTTATAGATTTTGTTTCATGCTTCAAAGTGATTCATATTGATTTGCTTTAGATCTACAGTTCTTTTATATTCCAAATATAACATTTTGATGGATTTATACAAGATCATAAGTATATAAAATGAAATTTTAATAAAAATATATATATGAAGATGTGTTCACGAACCTTGAATTTCGCCTTTGACGATTTATCTATCAAATATCACATAAGAAATTAAGATGTAATAGCACTCTACTAGTCAAACACATCTCGAGAACAGGGACGAAGCCAGAAAATTCTTTTAGGAGGAGACGAAATTAAATTGCAATTTTTATTAGCCTATATCTTTATAACTTTTATAGGATTAAATCAAATTTTGTCATTTTTAGAGGGTCAAAGTGTAATTTTACCTTTACTAATTTAAAATTTTAAATTTTTCTAAAGAGCCTAAATGGATAATTTTCCATTTTAGGGGGATCAGAACCCTTGCTAACCCCTTTAGATACACCATTTCTTGAGAATTAAAATTTTTTGTAATTACAAAAAAGTACAATTACTATATTTATAATTACTACAAATAAACCCTTAATAATTTAATTAAAGCCTTTTTTTTAAACATATCTTTTCGTTTTAACCTTAAAATTTTATAATTTTATTTTCACTGTAACACAAAAAATTTCTAACTTTATATCTAGGTTTATATTTAATGGAGTTTACACCCATGCAGTCCACATGCTTTATAGTAGAAATTATAGAACACTGATCATTGCAAATTATTGTTTTCTATTAATAATTAATAATAAAAAATTGTGAATAAATAAAATCAAAAGCTCAAACATTCCAAACAATGAATCTATAATAATATATGACTGCAATGGCCAATGTGGGAGTACGTTGTTCCACGTTTTACCAAAGAAAAGAAAAGCACATGGACATGGGCTTGTTGTGTCTTAAGGAATATATAGAAGTTACATTCGTTGTTTTATAACAAATAATTTAGTATCTTTCTGAAAAAGTTTACGATTTGCATTCCTCCCGACTTAATGTTTCAACAGTTATTTCAATTGAAGTTTGGGATAGAGCGGTTTTAAGGCAAAGAGGAGAAAGGAGCAGAATAAAGAGAAAATTAGCGCATGGTACTTGTTAATGTAGTTCGGAATTACTATTTCTACTCTATGCAGCCTTGCTTAGAGAATAGTTCTTATTTAATGATCTAATGGGATTACCTATTTGACTAAACTTAATTTACCCTTTACAATAATAGATAATTGCAACCCCAAGAATGATTCCAATTGTTACAAACCGCTCCCCACAAAGTATACAAGCAATGTATCTCTCTCTAATAAACGTATAAAAAGTGTCGAATGAACAAAAGTAAAGATATTACAATAACGTACTCAAAAGATACTCTAAGAGACAATATGAGAAAGTTGATTAGTAGCAAATTCATAAGCTAATACAAGAGCACTTCAGCAACATTTAGATATGCTTGAAATGCTCATTACAATATTCAAAAGTAAGTTTCAGGCAACTTCAAACACTTCGATCAAAATTTTGATAGTCCTTAAAAAATACAAACTCTTCTCTTTTAAAAAGCCATTCGATTGAACCAGAAGTCTCCGCATGGTTCCGTAACTATCGTCACGAATTACAATCTCGTTTCTTGCATAAAACTATTTTATACAAGGCCCAAATTAAAATAAACATAGTCAAATATGCCAACACAAAATCTTTAGTTTACATGTCTACTTTACACGTATATCTTAACCCCTTATCTATACTCTCAATGAGTCATTTATTTAACATAATCATAAGCCTTTAGTTTTAATATTGTGGAATTATAGCCGATTGAGTACTAGTTCAATTAGCATTAGTATTGTTGTAAATGTAAGAGGACGTGAGTTCGAGTGCACTGAATCGCATTATCCTCCTATTTATGGGTTGAGGAGGAGATATGAGTAATTCTAAGCATTCTTGTATTAAAAAAGAGTAAATATGTTCAGAACCTACGTTTAGTGATAATTATTGACGTAGTTAGGGGGTTAGCAGAGCCCGACCCCCTAAAATAATTAATATTCATGCACTATAAATATAAATATAAAAAAAACCTTAATTATAAAATAAAGATAACAAATTAGTAAACATAATAAATGCGACTATACATCATCTTTCTTTATCATCTCTCTCGTCCCAATCTTCTCCTTCTTCATTTATGGTGAAGGCCAACTTTGTGTGATACAACCATTGCTCCTTAATTAACTCACATGAATTTTGTCTCTCCTTAGAGTTTTCATGCTAAAGGCCAAATACCCTTTGCCTCAATTCTAAAATGTTTTAATATCCTCCCAACCCCTCTATTTTTTTTATCTTTCAAATTTAGTTCACATGTTTTCATTTCTAGAAATTTAATCTCTCTATTTGTCTAATTTAAAAATTAAGGTCTAATCGATAACATAATTAACAAATTTTCATTAAATTTGAATATATGATATTTTAATATTCGAAGTTCTAATTTAAAAGTTTAAAAGTCCAAAGAGTGCAAGGGCTTAAGAGAGAATTAGACTATTATAAAATGCTACATGTTATCACCTCAAAAGATAAGTTCCATTTTTTTATTGTCTTTTTATATAAATTCAACATTAATTTTATTAAAGAATTAAACGTGTTTTGTACCAAAAAAAAAAAAAAAGAGTCTCTTCTACTAACTAAAGACAATATTGGTTAATCCCTTTTTATATAGTATGAAATGTGCCCCTTGGTTACAACATAGAGGGAGCAGCTTTAGTGTAATATAATATAAATTAGCACTTCCCTTTTAATCAATTAGGATGCATTTAAAAAAAATAAGAGTAGTTGGGGATTATAAAATTGAAGTCTATAAATTTAGGGTTTTATCATATAGTTAATTCATGTAATAACTTTTAAGAGATATTTAATTCTTCTGGAAGTATATTTGATAAGTTGATGATATATGCTCTTTTTGACATAGTGTTTAGAACTACCTAGAGTCTCTTTCCAACACATAAATAGGAGAATAATGCGTTTTAGAGCTTTCGAATCCACGTCCTCTTGTGTTGACAATAATGCCCATGCCAATCGAGCCATGACTCAATCGACCATGTTTAATAATCTTTACTGCTAGATTAACAATCTTTACTGTGTATATCTCTCCTCGACTGGGTTCTTTATGGCATTTAGGGGCGAAAAAGAGAGAGTAAACAATGTCTTTGGCTCCCTTAAAATTAATATATGGTAAAAGTACACTTTGATTATAAATGTAACATTAGAACAATGCAATATCTTTTATATAAAATGATAAATTTATGCAATAATAATGACAAAAATACTTTTGTATTTAGTGAATATTCAAAGGGGGTGAACGATAAATATTTAAAATGAACATTCAATTCCACAAACCCCAAAATTTAATACGACATGATAGGCCCTACCAACCCCATTTCTTTTCCATCTTCCCCCTTCTTACCTTCTCGCCTCTACTTTTAAATACCATTGTTTCAACTCCCTTCTGCTCCCATATTTATTATCCATCACCTACGCACCCCACAAAGACAAGACACCATGAAGCTACCTACTCTGTTCAAGCCTAAAGAACCCACCTCCAAGCAACCATGGCAATGGCCTTCATGCAAGCACCCCAAGACCCTTTCTTTCCGAGCAGGTGACGACGTTTTCAAGACCGTTAACTCCATGTTCTTCGACCCTAACAACAACAACGAAAGCGGTGTTGAAACCCCACAGTCATGGTTCACCAACTCTTCCGACTCACCCAGTTTATCCACCACCACGGCCACCGACTCAGATCATCAAGGCTTTGATGGTGAGTCTTTAGAGACAGTCGTCCGTGGAGCTCGTTCCGAGAGGCTGTTCTTCGAGCCAGGCGGTGACACGAGTTCCATCCTCGAAGAAGCCAAAGCAGCCGGTGGTGGTGGTGATGGGTTGTTCCCGTTCAAAGAAAGCGTGATTCTAGCTATGGAATCTGATGATCCGTACGTGGACTTTCGTAAGTCGATGGAAGAGATGGTGGAGACACATGGGATGAAAGATTGGGAATGGTTAGAACAACTGTTGGGATGGTATTTGAAGGTGAATGGGAAGAACAACCATGGATTTATAATCGGAGCTTTCATTGATCTACTTGTAGCTATCACTTCTTCCTCTGATTCCACTTCTTATTCTTCTGCTATCTCTTCTTTCCCTTCATCTCCTCTTTGTTCAACTGAAGGAGATGTGGATGAATTTCAACTCCAACAAAACATTGTTTTGCCCTAGAATCACAGGTCGTTGGATGATGGCTTCTTTTTGGCTGTATAGTATTGATCACCATTGCATATGTAATAGATGTTATTATAATTAATTGCAGTAAATTTCGAGGTAGAAAGTGAATCAAAATTCCATATAATTATCGTTAGGTTATTTTGTGACCCTTATTTATATTATTGTATATAAGTTCTGTTTTCATCTCTTTTTGCTTTTATAACATTATTAGTTAATTTAGATAATTTATATCATTGTGGATTTACTCTTAGCTCGAGTAGTATGTGTATTGTTGTTATAATACGAGGACGTGAGTTCAAATGAGCTAAAATATATTATTATTCTATTTATGAGTTGAGAGAAACTATGAGTAGTTCTAAGCATGATTAGAATGTATAGATTTTTTTTGGAAACATACATTTCAATTGATCATTATATTAGGACGAAGCAATTGAAAAAATTAACTCAATCAAGCTAAATAATCAATTGAAACATTGGATCAAATTAAGTAAAATTAAATTAAAAAGACTAAATCTCAAAATCAAACCTTATAAAAGAATCTAAAGCATAATTTGATCATTCTTCTTTACTTTGCGACAACTAATCTTTTAAACATAAATATAATTGAGAATATGATTTAAATGTGGAATTCTTTTTAAATTTCTTTTTTTAGTGAATTGCAAGAAGAGGGCAAAACTCTAACATCAACGCAACTAGCGCGACTTGAATCTAAGGTCCTTATTATATCCGCTCTTTTTAATATAGTGCCTAAAACTACTCATAACTCCTCCCCAACTCTTAATTAAGAAGATAATACGTTTTAGCATACTCGAACCTATATCCTACTTATTGGCAACAATACCAATACCAATCAAACTAAAACTCAATCATCTTAAACATATATAATTGATTTAATTTTATATTAGATTTGTAAGGAAGATTTGTGATTTAATTTATGAGATAATATCTTACTATAATTATTACTTGTACATATAAAAATGTTAGAATAAATAATGGGGAATTTCCATTAATATTGAATCAAAAAGATACATCAGGCTGTACCACATTCATCATAAAATCAGAAAAAAAAAATCTGACAAAGTGGATACTCTGTTTTTATATCAATACCCTTTATTTGTTTCAAATAAATAATACGAAGGGTGCATTTATTATTAATTTTAAAAATAAGTGGATTAAAATTACAGAATTTGCACTGGATGTGCTTAGGATAATATATCTACTTCACATCAACATTCATTTAATCTATACCTTAAGATATATGCCACATACCCATCAGCTTCTTCTTTTTTAATGAAAATTGGTTAATTTTCAGTTTTGGTCCTTTAGATTTAATCTTTATCCTTTAATTTCCAACATAATTTAGTCTCTATATTTTTATAGTTTTATTAATTAATTCAAATAGTTAATATCGTCAGCTTTTCAACTCAAATATTATGGTGTTATAATTATTTCGAAAGTAGAGAGATTAAATTATTGAAAATAAAAGTCAGAGGACTGAATTCAAAATGTACTAAGTGTCGCAATTTAGAGTCATGGTTGTTTGAACCGATTGAACCGATCGAGGTACCAATCCGGAGAGAGACATCAGACTGTGAATCGGTACGAGCTGGTAGAATCAGGCTAAAAAAATAAATTGAACCATTTTTTATTTTTTAAAATAAACTTATTTTTATGTTTTTAATGATTCATTTAACCAATCATATGAACTAATGGCTTGACCAGTTCAACCATTGTTTTGGTTCTAAAAACTTTGCTTAGAATATATTAAATCTTCAAATTTTTACTTTATAATTTGACATAAACAAATAATCAACCTAAAATAAAGCGTGAATAAATCAGAAAGAAATTAAATAAGGGAAAAAAACATCTTTAGAGTACATTTTAATTAAAGTCCCTAAAAAAAACCTACCAATGGATTAAGAGATTTAGTATTGGGCTCAAAATGAGCCCAATTTCTAATATTGGGCTTACCAAATTCCTTATAAAAATCAGTGTAAAATTATTATTAACAAATTTAAATTTATTATCATAAAATATAAATTTAACCTGAAAATGGCTGCTTAGAATAAAATGGATTAAGTTGAGGAAATCAATAATTAACTTGGTGTTTGAATAATTTATAGAATAGAATATAACTTAAAAATTGTAACTATTCGAATCGAGTTTAATGCTATTTTTATTTAATTATAATTAATTCGAAAAGAGGTTAAAAATTAATTGTTTCGTAAATCAATACGAATATATTAATTCAGATTAGAAAGTTGATTGAATTATTTTTTTTTATTTTGATATGATAAAATTTGAATTCGATAATTTCTTTTTTTTTTTTTTTTCGACCACTGATCCAATTGTTAAAATATAGGAATTGTTGTCTATTAAAATGATTGAAATTCATTAACCCTCTAGAGCCACCTAGAAACAATTAAAAAGAAAATTAACCTAATTATCCCATTCCAACTAGAGGCCTCCAAATGCAGCAAATTTTGTTGAATCCTGGGTTTTGCATTTAATCAAAATCCTTTCTGTGTTGATTAAGGTACTTTAGCTGCTAAAACCCAGTTTCTGGTACTCTTTTTTTTACCCTTTTTTTCATGCTTTTGCTGCATTTCTTATTATTCCTTTAGCTAGCATCATTTAGAGTTAGATTTAAAGATTTGGTAAATGTAAATTCCCTCTATGAGATGGCCCCAAATCTGAAATCCTTCATTGTTTATTCTTCATCTGTCCTTGTTCTATTCTTAGCAATCTCTTTTAGTTTTAGCAGAACAAACTACTACAAAACTTTCCACCTCAAATCAAGTCTCGCTTCTTACCACCCTACATTCCTTCAGTCTGTTTTCTCATTTATACTAAAAACCCCAAAACCCAACAAACCCCATTGGCCAAATCCCATTTCCAGGCCCCCTCACTGTGTTCTATGGATGGCTCCCTTCCTTTCAGGTGGTGGGTATAGTTCAGAAGCATGGTCTTATGTTTTAGCACTCGATGAATACATGAAAAGTCGAGAAAACCCGAGTTTTAAATTGGGTATTTACCAACATGGTGATTTGGAGTCACTAGAGTTTTGGGAGGGATTGCCTCAAAATGTAAGGGATTTGGCAATTGAGTTGCACCGAACCGATTGCAGAACAAATGAGACCATTGTGGTTTGCCATAGTGAGCCTGGTGCTTGGTATCCCCCATTGTTTGATACTCTTCCTTGTCCTCCAACGGGTTATCATGATTTCATGTTTGTTATCGGTAGGACCATGTTTGAGACGGATAGATTGAATTCGGAACATGTTAAGCGTTGTAATAGAATGGATTCTGTTTGGGTTCCTACTGAGTTTCATGTGTCCACATTTGTGCAAAGTGGTGTTGATCCATCTAAGGTTATGAAAGTTGTGCAGCCTATTGATGTGAGGTTCTTTGATCCCTCCAAGTATGAGCCCTTGGATATTGCTTCCAAGGGGAATCTGGTTTTAGGTGCAAAAACCCCCAATTCAAGCCCTGGAAAGGAGTTTGCATTCTTGAGTGTCTTCAAATGGGAGTTTAGGAAAGGATGGGATGTTTTGCTCGAAGCATACTTGAAAGAGTTCTCCAAGGATGATGGGGTGGCTTTGTACTTGTTGACTAATCCTTATCATTCTAGTAGAGATTTCGACAACAAGATTGTCCAGTTTGTGGAAGACTCTGGTATGCAAAAGCCAGCTAATGGATGGGCTCCGGTGTATGTCATTGATACTCATATAGCTCACATTGACTTGCCTCGACTATACAAGGCTGCCAATGCGTTTGTTCTTCCATCAAGAGGAGAAGGATGGGGAAGGCCTGTTGTGGAAGCCATGGCAATGTCGTTGCCGGTAATAACAACTAATTGGTCAGGGCCTACTCAGTATTTGACAGAGGATAATAGCTATCCATTGCCAGTGGGAAGAAAGAGTGAGGTAACGGAAGGACCATTTAAGGGGCATTTGTGGGCTGAACCGTCAGTTATTAAGCTTCGAGCTCTTATGAGGCATGTGATCAGTAACGTGGAGGAATCCAGGGCTAAAGGTAAGCAGGCAAGGAAAGACATGATCAATAGCTTTTCTCCGGAAATTGTTGCAGAGATTGTCACAGGTCATATACAAAATATACTTGACAAATAGCAAGAAGATGTATGATCATTGCTCTTCTGGTTTTTAGATGATGTTTACAGGTGGAGATATGATCAGTAAGTGGTGATTTTACAAGAGTTTGCTTGCTTAACAATTAAGCTTAATGCTTGTCAGTTCAGCTTGGAAGCAAACCAATTAGGCACATTAGAACCTTCGTTTTCCCATCTAGCTGGTCAAATCAGTTCAGTTGAGCCCAATCCATAACAATATGCAAATGTAGTCTGCTTCATTTAATGGCTGTTCATCTCTGTGGTGTAACATTTTTGCCATTCCTTTTATAATGCAAACCCATGTTATATTGTACCCGTATTACATGTGCTCGTACTTCATAGCTTATATAAGTTTCTAACTGTTAAAATGTCCATTGGAACTTGGGAGACAAATTCGAATATTGTCATTCATTAATGTTCTTTAAATCATTCCATAGGCTTTCAACGGTATGGGAGTAGTTGGAAAAAGCTAACATAATTCAACTTTTGTATCCTGTACTCGCGGTAACTGGAAAAGAAAAAATGTAAAACTTATCCCACATCGGCTACATAGGTGAATTATTTAGTATTAATAAAAGGCAGGTTGAGTAACGCATATTAACCAACTACTAGACGAAGTGAATGGGTTGCGGCCGGTGCAGGTAACTTGGCCAGGCCCAGGAAAGTCCCCGGGCCCTCAACTGCAGAGATGCAGGCTTGGAAACGAGTAAAGCTCAAGGCAGTTGGGGTCTGTCCTTACCATAGGCAAGGCGGGGCTGAGACGAGTGTGGAGCCTTAATGACCCTAATGCCGGAGCAATTTGGCCGATGCCCACAGTTATTCACTTGGTCCCTAAGCTTGGACTAACTGAACGGGGCTTATGATCTAGTAGTTAAACTTTTGGGTACCATTCAGATAATGCAAACCGGGTTTTAAGTAGGTATTTATATTATTGAAAGTTAATTTAACCGTTGAACAGCGTTACATGTGACATAATTTAAATAAAAATTTTAAAAAATAAATAATTATTGTAGAAATTAATGTTTAAAAAATATTAGTTTAGAAGTTTTTATAGAAGATTTTTCATTAACATTTTTTTCAATTTTACTTCAATCTTAGTTTTTACTTTTAAAAGTTACGTGATAATAATTTATTTCTTTAAAATTTTCATTTCAAATTTTAGTTATATAAAATTGATGTGCTATTTAATGGTTGAATTAATGACTTTACCAATGAAAGAACTTGATTAATATAATATCGAAAATTTAAAGATATAATTAAAATGTTTTAAAGTTTACAATGATAATTTGAGGGATGTACCGTACAATTAGCTGCTAACGTGATTTGTACTCTGTATTCATTGAAACGGAAGCCCTTCAAATATAAAGAAGGGGCCTTATCCCACACCGACTACATAAATAAATTATTTAGTCTTATTAAAAGACAGGTTTAGACGTATGCCTTAACAAGCTACGAGATGAAGTGAATGAGTCGAAACCGTTCTTACTGATTTAGTTGGACCCAGGAAATTCTCCGAAACCCTTTTCTGTAGAGATGCAGACTTGAAAACAAGTGAACTTTAGGCTGTTGGAGGGTCTGTAAATGCAAATAGCAATTTTAATCATTAATATTTACACCTTGTATAAAAAATTTAGTTTTTTTATTTACATTTTTGTTTTTCTTAACCTTTTCATTTAAAAAATAATTAAAAAAACAGCTAAATTTTATAAAAAATATTCCAAAAACAAAAATACTAAAAAAATCTAATATAATTTTTACCTTTTCTCATTCTTTTAAAATTAATGCTCAATGTCGCAAAGAAAAACAAAACTGCAAAAAAAAAAAAAAACTAAATTACACAATGTGTAAATGTTGAGAGTTATTTTTTTAAATCAAGATTAAATTGACACAATGTATAAATGTTGAGGGAGAAATCTACTAAGTTATTTTTCTGCTAATAATTTAATGATGGGTGACCAAAAAAGAAAAGGTCAAATAGGTGGGTGACTACCATTGTAGTTTACCCTAAGATTTTATAGCATATTTTGTAAATATTTTGATTACACATGAACAACTTTAATTTTTTTTTTAAATACAAAGCCTACTTTTAACTATAATCCCTCTTTAACAATCAAATCAGAGAAAAAACACGCTAGAGCGTACTCGAACTGTATTCTCTTAGTTGTTGCAATAACAATGATTTTAACAAAGTTAAAGCTTGATTAACAAATATGAACCTTAATTTGTAACAACGAAATTTTGATTTTGTTTCAATTTTTATGTACCACTAACATTATTACCGATGTGGCATTATTCTACATTTAATTATTGTATACAAAAATAATTATAATTACTCAACATGAAAATATGAATATTTTTTAAGTATGTACAATTGAATCAAAATCACTTTTTACCATGTAACAACCTCACACATGGATTAGAATCTAGATCACTTTTCACTAACTAAAGGTGTGTGTTTGATAAACTAAAAATTTAAGTGCTCAAAAATTAAGTATTGAATTTTTACTACTAAATTATATAAGTGCTTAATTTATACTAAAAATTGTTTGGTAAATTAATAAATATAAGTATCGAATATAATTATGTTGTTTGATAAAACTAAATAATGATTTAAAAAATATTTTTTTAAAAATTAATCTTATTAATATAACATTTTATATTATTGTGGATAATTTTGAATAAAAGATACATATGGTTATTAGAGTAGTTATATTTTTAGATAAGAAAATATTTTTGGTTATTATAGAAGATAATTATCAAAGTTTTGTTCTCTAAAATAATAAGATTAATAAGATACATATGGTTATTACAGGAGAGAATTATCAAAGTTTTGTACTCTTTCAATAGTTTTGGATATTTTGTGATCCATCAGTGTGTCAATATGAAAGATGTTTATGAGTTTCACGCAATGTCTGTTTATTTAATGTGGAATACAGAAGAGAATTATTGATAGACTACATGAAGTTAGGATGCGGAAAAGAGTGATTCTGTTAGATATCGCTATACGATATTGCTGAGTGTAAATTGTGATGTTTGAAAAGCTCTGGGCCTTGCGGAGGGGACATTGCGATGTTCGAGCATCAAAGTTAGGAATGGTGAAATGAAGGAATGGATGGTGGAATAGGGAAAATGGAAGTCCTGTTAAATACCAATGGTGTGGCTAAGTGCAAATCGTGATATGCGAATCTCCGGGCCTTGCAGCGGGAGGGGGGACACTTCAGTGTTTGAGCATCAAGTAGACATGAGATGAATCGATATAGACAAGTATTAGGATCCAAAGAGAAACACCGTGACGATGATCAAAAAGCTTTATGGGGTGACACTGTTATGATGATAAGGTCCTACGGGGAGACACCTTAAAAGAGGTTTAAGGTGCAAGACCATAACTTGACTGTAGTAACCAATAGATTCCATGAGACAATAAACACAGGGTAGTCTGTTGGGACAGTAAACATGGGGTAGTCAAGGACGTTAAACATGGGTTTAAGTCGCGAAGGATGGCAGCTTGACTATGACAAAGTATGGTAGTTCGCCGGGATAGTAAACACAGGGTGGATCGTCGAGATAAAAATCGTGGAAGAGTCGTGAAATCCTGGGAAAAGATATTGAAAGAAAAAAGTAAGAGTTGGTGAAACAATAGTTAGCCAACGAATCAGTAAGGAATCTATCGAACAAAGAAATATAAAAGAAACAGTCAACCAAAATAGTAATCGCGAAAGCCGGTAAGGCATATGAGTGGTAACCTGATAGAAAACAATCATAGGAACTAACAAGCCAATAGTGCTTGGTGTATAGGTAAATGAATGGAGAGTAAACTAAGGATTGTAGTAAGGATCCGCCGTTAAGAGCGGTTAGAAGGTGCCTAATGCAACTAGTAGGTTAGGGGTATGACCATAAGCATCCCAACAAGTTTACTTGGTGTAGAGGGGTCAACTGCATACAATGGACATAAAGAGGTACTAAGAGAGACGTACAAGTGACGGAGATGTCTGTTAAGGTTATTTCTCTTTGAGGAAAATCCATTGTGACTGTATTCACCATGGAGTTAGTTCCATAAAGAATGATTCTGTAGGAGAGATTGGAAGCTTGAATGGTTGCTTAGGAAATAATCTGTTGGATGCCATATATCCAAATGGTCTAATGTGATTGGGTCCTTCACACATTCAAAAGTAAGGATTCGCATATTGGATGGATTACAAGCGAGTAATCCAAACAACATTGCAACCCGAGTGTAGGGCAAGAATAGAAGGGATGAAACAAAGATAAAATCGCGTATGCAATGTAACCCTTTTTAGAAGGCCATATGAGTAGAATGTCAGTTTAATCGCCAAAGTTATGGCATGTTTACAAGTCAGGGTGAAAAAAAAAAAAAGGATATGCATGAAAGGAATTGGGAGGAAAAAGAATACAGAAGGTGAATTGTAAAGGAAATGTGGAAATTCGCAAAGATGATAATTCAACTAGAACCAATCATAGGTAGTCAAAAGGGTTATAAGTCGACCAGGAAAAGATCACCCAGCGATCACTCTGCCATTAAAGATATGCGGATGTTGAAAAAGAGTTCGACATTCCTAGCTAACCAGGACTGTCAAAATGACTCAGGGAGTAGTGTGTTTGGTTCTTTTCTATTTGTAACCCCCTACAAGATGGGGTTTATTTTCATGTAATACAGTAAAAAAAACTCACTAATTTCATTCGAATTTACAAGGTTTTGACCTATAGTTGCAAGATCTATGGGATAAGGAGCTCGAGGAGGAACCAAGCCAGACTGTGTTGGATCAAGGATCACTGTCAGTAAGTGTCATGCACATAGGAAGGGGTAACTTTAGAGACTTCGCCCAGGCGATGAGTGTTTTGTAACCAAATAGTTCTTTTATAGTTCGAAGGTGAGACAATGTACTTTTATTTTTAAATTTTTTGTCGCTGATGTAGAGTTTTTTTTTTTTATATATATATATAAATAGGTAATACAGTTTGATTTTGAAAATAGTGAGTTCTAAACTTGTATGTCAACCCAGTTCAGTTGTGACACCTAATATCCGATTTGACGATCGGGTCGAGTAAGGGTGTTACAAATTTGTATTGACATAATAGGTCAATTAACATCAGTTATTGCTAAAAAACGCTTATTTTGCAATAATTTAACTCTAGAGTAAGAAATGCAAAAACATAATAAAATATATCAAAATGCCTAGAAAACAAGCTTCTTAAGTGCTGAAATGTACCAAAACTACCACTACATTTAGCGGCAGATCACAATGTCGTGATGACGCGAATGAGGACGTGGCGATGTGTTTCCCACAAACACCGAGTTTCTTCTCCAAGTTAAATTCTACTATCTTTTCCAATTAAAACTCTGATTACTTCAAGGATATTTTAGTATGATTAGAACTCTAATCTTAGCCTATTTAAAGGGGGCCATCGTATACCTATCTTGAAGGCAATTAAAGATGTAGTACTAGAAGGCTTTTTTTTGAGGGCAACAAGATGTAGTCGCATATGGGATTTGGTTTTCATGGTTAACAAAGGAGAGAATTTTGTATCCCTTTTGAGAGAATTTCATGAGAGTTAGGGTTTTGTTTTAGGGGTTTGAGTTTGTACATTTAGTATATTTAAGTTTATTTTCTTCATATTATGCTTTTCTTTGTTTACTGCTTTAGTGAAAAGCTGAAGCATTCTTTCCCCATGATTTTTATACTTTTTGGAAGAGTTTTTCACGTAAAATTTGTATTCGATCTTCTTTACATTTTCTATTTCATTGTTTATATAAATCGATCCTCAACAAAAAGTATTATCTTAAAAAAAAAATTAATGATGCATGATTATAATCACATAAATGTCACAACCCCTTTTTTAAAGTGAGGAGATTAGACGGTAGAAGAGTCCAAAACATTAATCACTAATCTTTTCTTATATTTTATTTATTTTGTTCATAAGACACAATTTTATAAACCACATTTTTTTCCTTTCCACCTTTTTAACTTTTTGTTTCTTTTTTATGTTTATTTTTTGTGGAAATTCAAGATGTCGTACCTCCTTGAAAATGAAACATAAACAAAAAGCTGGGTAGCTGAAGAGTCTGTAATTAAATAATCAATAATGTTTCAATCATTGTAGCCTCGCTTTATATCTGTCAAACTGTTGGGGCCACTTTGCTCCAATCTTAATTTTTATTTCGATCTGTTAGAATTAAAATTTTAACAATATAATTAATATTTTTATTTAAATTTAATTATAAATATAAATAGGTTATTTGGGTTAGTCAGCTTTGATTGATTTTAGATAAGATATATAATTTTTTTTAAAGCTTGCAGTGATTAGTCGCGGCCAGCATTTGATCGAATAAAGTCGAATCGAGTGAAATTATTCGAGTTAAATTTAAAAAATTAAACATGCCAAATTAAAATCTTGTTAGATTATAACTAATTCCGTGTTATAGGACATAAATTTGAAATCATTAAATTAACTTATTTAGGTTTCTAAATTATTATTTTAGAAAATTTTTAAATTTTTAAATTTTATATATTCTTTAGAATTGTTTTAATTTTTATAATTTTTTTTAAAAAATATAAATTTTTATAAATATTTTGATTTTTTGAAAATTATTTTGATTTTTTTTTGTAAATTTCATAGAGAGAGACCAATTTGTTCATTTTCAAAATTGACAGTAACCAAAAAAATAGTTACACCAATCTATTATTCAACTCGACTTGAATTTAAAACTCGAATAATTCGATTTAATCAACTCATAATTCGATTTTTTTAATCGAATCGAGTTTTAAATTACTTAAGAATAACAAAGATTATTCATAAAACTTTTTCCATTCGACTTCACAATTCTGTACAAGGCAAGGCATTCCACAAGAACAAAGGAGCCGATGCATAGTCTCATAGACCCCGACATGTCGACTTTATGGCATTAGAAGCAAATAAAGGAGCAGCTCTCTCTCAACCCTTATATAGTTGTATTCCAATTTCCATATGGCTGCCGGACACCTATTTTACAAGTCCAGATTAGTAATACAAGATTTTCCAACTCTAAAAGACAAGGTTCTGGTGGAAGCACATAGTGGCTGCCAATTTTTACTGGCCACATTTGAAGAAAGATGTTAAATCTTATGTCCAGAAATGCCTGACTTGTCAACTAAACAAGTACCAGACACTAGCGCCAATCGGCCTACTGCAGCCCTTACCAATGCATGAATAAGTTTGGGAGGATATTTCACTAGACTTCATCATTGGAGTCCTAATTTCTAGTGGCTTCGACATAATCCTGGTGGTGGTTGATCAATTTAGTGAATATGCTATCTCATCCATTCACTAGACTTTATGTCGAATTCCACCACAGTGAACCCTAGACTAAAACGTTCTTGTCGCCACCATCATTCGTTTCTTGCCTCAGTGGGAAGAAATCGAATTATACGCCCAGGTGGCCTATTGGAGAATAATGATGCAATAGATGGAGGGGGCTAAGGTGTGTATGGGCTCATTGAACTAAAGAGAAACATAAATTTCCAATTTGTCAATGTTATTTCCATCGTCGACGTGACAAACGATGAAAAAGGGGTGTTAGATTGTAATACCCCACACTTGATTTAATCGTCGGATCAGACTACAAGGTATTACATTTCATAACCAAAATTTAATTAATACATTTATAATACATATTCCGCCATTCTAACTTAATGCAGTTGTTTAATTGACCACACACCAAATGACTATTCCAATTATTTAACAATAATCTAAGATACATATTATTTCACAAAGTAGTTTAAATATATTGAATATTTGCTTAGTTTAGAAATGATATTCTTTTCAAAACTAATTACAAATAAGACTCAGACTCTGAGACTCTGCCTCTAGGTCGCTCCGCTATATACATATTACTTGATCTTATCAAGTAAATCATGCGGACTTTCATAACTTTCATATCTCATGGCTATGGACTTGCTTACACATATGAGGCTTAAAACCTTAGACTCCGCAGAGTCTCATACATACGTAGAACCCACATTGGATTATCATAATCATTTGTGCATATATCTCCGGATAATCCAATCGAACCTCCGCAAAACTGAAAACCATGCATATACAGTCTCCATACTATCCGCTCAAACCTCCTCAAAGCCAGATAACACGTGACACATAGTGCACAACGTGACATTTCTTCATCTTTTATCCACCAAAACAACCCTTCACGACTCCGCATGATTCAAACACATGCATTTCATACATAAACATTCTACTAATATTACTGTTCAAGCACGACACATATTACATCAAACATTTCATGCATTTTCACATCAATGCAACAAACCTCACGATACATCAATATCCAACCATAGGATGACACATCATTTGCTCAACACTCAACCAACATAACCAACAAACATCACGCCAAACATCTCATTTATACCTCATAGATAAACCTACAACTAGCCATATACTTTTGTATCTACAGACAACATCCATCTTGATATATTACCATTCAGCCTTAGAATTCATCATTTTAGGACGGAAGTTACAGGCCCATCAATAATACCAAAATGTAAACATCCATTTAAGGCTTGAGTTTCGGAACTCACCTAGACATGGACGTCAAATCCTTCTACTTATAATTCCTACAAAATAACTCTAAATAGTAATAAAGAGTGGTAGTAAGGTTGAGTCCACAGGGATTGGTATTATAATCAACTTTTGCGTTTAACTTGTGATCAGTGTTTTGCTGGAAAGATGGAGACTCGAAGACGCACTACCCTTGTAACAACTTGCCTATCAACCTGTAGATTGAGTTGTAATGTCACATCTTCGAATATAATCGTACACTAACTACACAAAAAATGGAATATGAATGTCTCGGATCTCTATCTTTCCAACGCGGGCTCCAATTTAGTCCCGCCGAGCATATGGGACACAGGCAAGAATCCCACCTCTTCCAAGTGTTGTTCAATAACACGCGGTGTTCTCGCACTTAAATTGTGTATATTTGTTTCAATAATTCAATCTTCGTCCTAATTATATAAATATAAAAAATTAAAAATAATAATATTAACAACTTAATAACTATATTAATTAAAATAAAAAATATAATAATATTTTCTTACCATTTGTAATTGGACATCGAAAATATGTTTGTAATCCAAACAAATTAAAGGCATTGACATTTTTTAAAATTTTAAAACAATAATCGAATAAAATCTAAAAAATTACAAATGGTTAGGATAGAAAATTAAAAGAAGAAGAATCTGAGAGATTAGGATAAGAAATTAAGAATAAAAGAGTTGAAAGAATAGATGAATAATATTGAATGAAGAAAATTGAAAGTGTAGAAGGTATATGTAGGAAAAAATAGGACCATTGGGGTTGGGATTTAGCCGTGGGGGTTAAATTTTTTTTAAATAGCCATTGGACTCTAATTATTCTAAGGATATTTTAGTATGATTAGAACTCTAATATAAGCCCATTTAAAGGAGTCATTGTATTCCTGCTTTGACATGTCAATCAGTAAGTATTTTTCTTTGAGGGTGACAAGATGTAGTCGCATATGATTTTTGGTGAGAGTTTTGTGGTAACTATAGAGAGAATCTTGTTCTCGAATTAAGACTTTGTTTTTGGGGTTTGGGATTGTACGTTTAGTAATTTTAGGTTTATTTTGTTCATATTGTACTTTCGTTTGTTTACTTATTTATTGAAAAATCAATACCTCCTTTACCTGTAGTTTTTTTCTCCTCTTCAGAGGAGTTTTCCACGTAAAATATTTTTGTTTGTTCTTCTTTACTTTTACGAGCTTGTTGATTATAAAGGTTGATCCCCCAATAAATTGGTATTAGAGCTAGGTTCAACTTTCGTAAGATCGACTCGTTCGGTGACACAACAACAAATTTGGACATCGAGAAGTTCGACGAGATCACAAATTTCAGTTCTGGAAGTTTTAGATAATTACGGAGGTAGTTGATGTGGCTAAAGACAAGGGTGATGATTTGTTGTTCTCCACATATAATCCGGTTGAAGGTAAAGTCGTGTCTAATATGGAGCATGTGCCTGATTTAGAGAAGAATCTCATCCCCTTTTGGTTTCGAATGGTTTACAGAATATTTGAAGCAAGGTTGGTCGCAAAGGGTTACAGTCAGGTAGAGAGAGTTGATCTTTCTCTCTTGCTTAGGTATTACTAGCTCTTGTTGCATTATATAACTTTGATTTGAAGACTAGGAGTCTTTCAGTTTTGAAGTTTGAGCACATTTAGACTTGGTTGACATTCTGCAAAATTCGAGTTAGGCCCATGACGAGGCATGAAAAAGGAAGCCTGATAAACACGAGTCAAGGTGGAGATTTGTGGGGTATGTCTCGTATTCATTAGATATTTTGCAAGCACATAGAAAGATGTTTTGACGAGGAAACCGAAGAAGGCCCAAAATAGGCCTGACGTCATGACGTGGAGCATCGAGATAACGTGGCAACGTTGAAACGACAAAGTAGAGATGGCGTCGCAACGAGGCGGTATGCCACATCACGACGTGTTCTCCTATTTGGCAGCCAAGTAGCAAGGGTTTTTCTTTGAGGAATATTTTAGTATGATTAGATGTAACACCCCAAACCCGGCCCATACGTTTCGACCGGATCTGGTATGCTACGAGTTGTACATTGAAAACTTTTGCTTTGTTGGTTTTGGAATTCATAAGTTAATTAGACAATATTTGAATAAATAAGTGACATTTAAAAAAAACCTTGTATTATTATTATTTCGTATAATTAAACCTTTGACATAATTTCATAAGTTGCAAATATTAAAAACTACTTAGGTGAATATAAACTATGGGGCCTTATTACATAAATATTCCCAAAATAAAAACTTAAAGGAAAAACAAAAAAATAATCTATAGGAATAAAAACTTGATGGCCTCTCGAGTCCGTCTCGGCTCCCATGTTCACGATCTACTGCTCATCTGAAAAGTTATAGAAAATAAAGGGTGAGTCACCAAGACTCAGTGTGCAAATTCCTAAAACACATAAAAGGCTTGGGCTCACTAACACATTATGAGCCCTGGCCCAAACATAAAGGCAACAATCAGAATCACATGATAAATAATAAATGATGAATAGCCCAGCCCATCCTAGAATTCCATCCTCTACACACCAACCCGTACAAACCATCATACCTTGGGGATTTCTACAATCAACCCTCCATCCGCTACACACCATAACGACAGCCGTACTGCCTATTCCTATTATTCAGGAATCATTAAACGTGGCGTAGCCACCGATCGCCATGCGACCTTAATAATACATCGTAGTATTTTGACAGCTGAGCTCCCTGTCATAAAGACCAATCACTATGTGACCTATGTGGCAAAGCCACCGATCGCTATGCGACCTTCTTCCCCTTCATCATATCAATCCCACCCCATGCAGACACACGTGAAAAATTGCAACCAACATACCATCTTTAAGAAAACAGGCTTTATATATATATATATATCGATACACATAGAGATTTCTATGATTACGTACCTGGCATCCTTTGCCTAACCCTTTTAGGGTTTTATTCAACTGTTTACACAGCCTCTTTTCGGCTTTTCAGCCCATAACACATATATATTACAGTTAACTAGTGTGTTAGAGATCTACACACGACTGTTCATACAGCCTCATTTTTAGGCTTTTCAGCCCCTAACAGGTATAATACAAAATAAAACTTATGTGATAAGGATCTACACACCTGATTACCATTAGAACAAGACTTTCTAAGTCAACGCTATCCATAGCCAACACAGATGCTATCTGCCCTATGTGTTGTTCAGAGGCTTGAAATCCCGAAAAGTGATATGAGATTCAGGAACTAGTGTTTCCAGTTTTTAGATCTAAGAGATCTTACTAGAGAAGATTCGGCTACTCCCAGAGGATTCCGGCTTTTTGCGAAAATCAGGAAGAGAAGATGATTCAAAGAAATCTATAGAGATTCGACTTTTAGAAGAAAGAAGAGAAAAGAATAATGGAGTTTTCAGCTTTTAGAAGAAAGAAGAGAAAAGAATAATGGAGTTTTCGGCTTGTAGAAGAAAGAAGAGAAAAGAACAATGGAGTTTCGGCTTTTGAATCAAAATGAATATGAGGGAAAAGGGTTAGGAATTTCGGCTTCTACTCAAAGGAGAAGAGAAAGAAAAGATGGAAACCCTAAATGCCGAAAAATAAAGAAGAGAACCCTCCCTATTTATAGAAATTTCGGCACTTACCTATGAAAAATCGAAAGTGCCCTTCCTGCTAACTAAAAATTAAGCAAATAAAAAGGGAAAATTCGGCACCCCTTTGCCATAAAGAACCCAATTTCTTTACTCCTCTAGGTGATGGAATTTCGGCCAACACCTAGCCTTGCAGATAGCTCCTATCTTTTCTCCTTTTATCTTCCATATTATCAACTATAATATCTACATTATCCTATTCATATAAATCCTCCTATTTTTGAGCCTTGTTGCCATCCATTCCACCTAACCCAAATGCCGAAAATTAGCTAACTTAAATTAAAAGAATTGGGCTCCATGAAACTTAAATTTGGGCCCCTTATTCCCTTGTGTGGCGTCACCTCCTTGCTCCCTAAGTGGCGCCACTGACCACTAGGCCACAAGCCCATTTTGATGTTTTAAACACAAATACTACCTTTTAAACCCTATAATGCCCAAACAGATAATTTTAACCAAGGCCTCTGCCTAAGCCTGAGCCCAATTTGGACCCCTAACACTTAAATTAACTCATTACACATGTTCACCCATTAAACGCATAGGTCCAAAAATTCAGGATGTTACATTAGAACTCCAATCTAAGTCTATTTAAAGGGGTCATTGTATCCCTGTTTTGATATACCAATTAGTAAGGTTTTTTCCTTTAGGGCAACAATATGTAGTCACATATGAGTTTTGGTGACAGTTTTGTGGTAACTATGGAAAGAATTTTATTTGCGAGTTAAGACTTTGTTTTCGAGGTTTGGGATTATACATTTAGTAATTTTAGGTTTATTTTCTCCATATTGTACTCTCATTTGTTTACTCGTTTAGTGAAAAGTCGATACCTCCTTTGACTGTAATTTTTTATACTCTTCGAAAGAGTTTTTTCACGTAAAATATTTATTTTCGTTCTTCTTCACTTTTAGCAACTCGTTGTTTATATGGGTCGATCCCTAAGAGATAAAAACACTCACATAATCATATAACTTACTTAACAAATAAAACAATTTTTTGATAAGTTGGGACACTATTGATAAGTGACACCAACTCAATAAAAGACTTAATAAATAATATATATTATATATGTCTAATAGCGAGAATGATTCACACATACCAATATAAAATTATTAAAAATATATTAGTTAATATAAATAATAGTTTTCTAATTATTTTTAAGTAAATTAAAAATGTTTAGTTATATATTCAATTCAAGAAATTAAACAGATAATATTGAAAAAAAATTGTATTCTCTATCTATATAATACAAATTGTTGAATTTTTTTTACAGAAAAGGTTGAATCTATTTAAAACTTTATAGAAAAAATTATTTTATTAATAAATACAACCATTAATTTATTAAAATATTAATCATATTTATATAACTTTTAACATAATCTTTGATATCTGAGCTTAATATTTTTTTTTCTAATTTGATATTTAAAATTTGTTTTTTTTTCTAGTTTGATACTTAAACTTGACAATTTTTTCTAATTTGGTACTTAAATTTTTTTTTCCGAATTGATACCTAAACTAGCTAAATATTATAAAAAATACTTCAAAACACTAACGGTGTAATTTTTTTTATAAGATGATAGAAATATCTAAGGTATGGACAATATGTGATAGATGACATGGAATTTAATAATAGTAACGATTATATTTATTTGAAGCTTCCTTTATTTCGATGAACAATATGTTCAAATTTTGCTTAACGAAGGGATATTGAAAAAGAAAACAAGAGTTTTAAAAACTCAAATTAAATAAATTCATTATGTTAAATTAAAAAGTTAAAATAATTTAAACTAAAACTAATGAAACATTTAAAATACAAAAAGAAATTTCATGCCATTTGCCACATGTTCGTCATATATCGATTATTTTTTCTACCTCATAAAAAAACAGTATTGTTATATATTGGAGTAATTTGTATATATTTGTCAAGTATGAGTATCAATTTGGACAAAAAAAAGTGCTTAAATACCAAATTAGGAAAAATTGTCAAGTTCAAGTACCAAATTGAACAAAAAAAATTAGATATCAAATTAGGAAAAATTCTCAAAATTTGTGCACCAAAATAGAAAATACATTTATACTATTATTTAAGGGATGATAAATTTGGTTTTAAACGTTTATATATTTTGTCAATTTGGTCATTATTTTTTCTTAAACTAAATTTGGCCCTCAAACTTTTAAAGAGTCGAATTGCTATTTTTTTTATTATGTAAATATTGACTAAAATGTTAAATTTTTAAATATGACAACTCACATGGCAATTCTTGTGCACTTCATGATATTTTTTTTGAATTTTGAGTTATTTTATTATTTTTAAATATTTTTGTAATTATTAAATTATTTGTTGACATGACATACAAGACAAATAGTGTCATATTAGCATGAAGCACACATGGACTACCCCGTAGGTTGTCACACCAACATCATTAAAAGATTAATGTTTTAAACAACATTCTCGTTAAAAGAAAAATGATTTAGCTACTTTTTGAAATGTTAATAACTAAATTTAGTTCCAAATATGACCAATTTGATAAAATATCTAAATTTATCATTTTGTCATTATTTAAGTGTGTGACTGAGTTGGTGTCACGAGCCAACTTAATACCAACTCAGTCAAGGAAATTAATAAAATAACATTACATATTTTAAATAATTTATATTACTATGAGGTAGTTTTGTCTTTCCTTATTTAAAAAAAAAGATTAAAAAAAAAAGGTTACAAATGTTAATATTTGAATGCATGCCACCATCTATAATATTTTTCTTTACCACTTTATTTGCATCGATAATGTCGATTGCGTTGGTGTTATTAGTCAACTTGATACCAAATCAAGAAGAGCGACAATACCATAATAAGCATTTGGAGTGTATTTAATATTCTTAATTTGATGAATTTATATATTTATATTTCCTTTTACTTACAATTCAAATTAATTTTTTATTTTAATATTGTCCATATTACAAGTTCTATTATTATTAGTTTCAAATTTTAAGTTTTAATTATTTATTGTATGTTATTTTTAAGCGTACACTTATATTCTAAATATATGATTTTCACACGTATACACGTGTGATAGAATTTTTATTATATAATAGTTGGTTGATTTTTACTGAGGGGTAGTTTTATTCAAAAGTAAATGACATTTTTTTTTATTTGATAAACGTATTGTAATAAAATTTTGGTTTTCTGGTAATTTTATTTCTCAATTATGTATTGATGGATTATTATGTATTACTATATTTAAATTAGCAATGAATGTTTTTGTTGGAATAATATAAAATTTAATTATAAACAAGTAGATTAGATAAAAAAAATGAGAAAAAAATATGTTAATTCTTAACAAATAGGGATGTAATGAATAAATTGTAATCAATATATGGTTCAATTTCAAAATGATTTGTAATTATAATGACCAAAATTGCAATTATTCCATGCACAATGGCAAAATGGCGGAGGGTTTTCAATGCAATTATCTGCAAGAGAATTTAATTGCAAACGATATTTTGTACTTTGTACAATTCGTTTGTAAAGTGTACGGATTAAAGTTGCAATTGTTCCATACAGAGCACCTATTTAGCAAAAGCAGAATGAGAAGGTTCTTCATTGCAATTATACCCTCTAAAAACATATAAGTCTAAAAGTAAGTTGAAACCTTGTCAACCACATGAGACAATACTAATATAAAAAAAGGGAAACAAAAAAACATAAAAACGAGGATTTAAACCTCAACCGTTGATTAAAATAAGGGAGATTTTTATCATCTCATCTAATCCGTGTTTAAACTGAATTTTATGTCTTGCTTAATTTTCGTTACTAAAGATTTCTTTTCTTATAATCAAATTGAAATATTTTTACCATAATTGAATCATTTCAATATTTAAATTTTATTTTAGTAGCCATAATTAAATTTAATAATATGTATAAGGTTTACCTAAAAAATCATATATTAAAATAATTAAACTTTATATAAAAAATAATGTTGCCATATACATAATAATTTCTCATGAATTTTTATATATTAAAATTAAGCAATTTTTTCTCCATATCATTTTTTATTATATGATAAAATTAAAGGTAAACTACCTAGTTGGTCACTCAATTTTCAGGAATTTTTATTTTGGTCACTCAAAATGAAATTCATGTAATTTTGTCATCTGATAAGCCATAAAAGTAACATGTTTTTAATCTCATTCTTGATATGTAAAGTAGTGAATTTGATGCCCCTAATCCTTTAAATTCATGTTTCTATACTTAGGTGAGCATATGGAAGTGAAAGGAGCGAAAAACGAACCCAAATCGGACAAAGAGAGCTATTTCCAGAATCCACACAGCCTGGGCATTTTCACACGGGTTGAGCACACGCCTGTGTTGATTTCAAACTCTGCTTCTCTTTTACGCGGAAAAACCTAATTTTTAGGGTTTCTAAGCATTCTAAAGTTTATAAATACACACTAGAAGAGGACCTAAGGAGGGACGTAGAGAAGGACGAAGAAATTACTCGAAGAACGCCATCAGAATCAACTCAAAAGCAGATCTCCTTCAAGATTGAAAATCTCCATTCAAATTTCCTTCAAAGTTTTATTGGGTTTCTTATGTCTTGTTGTTATTCTAATTTTGAGATGTTTCCATCCCCTATTATGAACTAAATTTCCTAGGTACCTAGGGAGGATAAAACTTATGATGGATCTTGTTATTTAATTTCTGATTTACATGATAAATTCTTGATTCTTGTTCTCAATTATGTATGTTTATTTCATGTTCTAATATTTGTAGGATATTGGTTCATACTTAATGTGCTTATTTCATTGGAGCAAAAGCCCCTGTTTAAGAGTAGATCTAGCATAATTGAGTGGAGTTGCATGCAATCCTAGAAATAGGACGACATAAATCTACTGGATTAGAGTCAAATATAATAAGAGAATCCATAGATCGAGATAATGCTACAATAGGGGTTTTAATTAGAAAGAGATTTCAATTAATCGACCTAGAGTTAGTTATTCTTACTCTCGAAAGAGATATTAATATAATTTAGGGATTTCTACAGATCAAGGCACAAGTGAATAAATCGTTTAATTCAGATTCAAAATAATAAGTGAAGTCTAGGTAGATTCTTCCCTAGGTATTGTCTATTTGATTGGTTTTCTTCAAATTTTTCTTAATTCATTCTCTATTGCATTCTTAGTAATTAGTTAGTTAATTTTAGATTAAAATCAATCCCATTAATTTGTCGGCTAAATAATAGAAAAACATACATTATTAGTACTTTTAGTCCTAATTTTAGTTATACTATAATTCGATAGGTGCGCTTGCCTTTGTTATAATTTTAGTTAGTTTAGTGACCATCATCATCCAACTTTTAGCACTTTCATTTTAGTCGTCTAAACCGTTAAATCTCTAAAAGCGGTTGACTGTATACACCGCATCATACTTACTCTTTTCATTTGGGTCATTCAACCTTCTAGGTCACTTTCATTTTGGTCACCCAAAAAAAACCAATTTTCAAGTATTGATCAAGGTGAAAAAATATATTTAAGATAAAAATGAAAAAGTGGTAGAAACTAAAATAATGCATTAAAACATTGTCAAATTGTACTTGTTTACCCCCTTGTAGAAAGCTCTAACTTTCTTTTTTTCTTTACTATTTAAATTTTAAATATCAAAACATCAGAATCAATTAAATAAAATATTGAAAATTCTTTATCTCTTGATAGTGGTAGTTGATTTGTTACTATAATAGTGAAATTGTTGGAAAAATAGGTTTGGAAAATTAGTTTAATGGAAAAATCAGAGTTTTAATTTTTTTTTCAAAAATAAGAATTTAGTTGTGATATTTAAAGTAATAAACACTGAATCAAAATTGTACCTTTTTTATTCGTCCAGGATGAACACTTGGACCAAGTAGTTTTCTTCGCTATCCTCAAGCTCACATCTATCAAGTGTGGGCTCGTTTCATATAAAATTTTTTTCTACAAAATTAACAATGGGGCAATTTTATAATTTCTCTAAACTTCTGGGCCAAATTATAAATAAGAAAAATATCTCTACTATTCTTCTAAAATAAAATATTCTAAAATAATTTCTTCAGAGAATTTTCTTTATACAATTTTCTCTTGAATTCACTTTCTGAACATTAATGACACAAGGCTCTGTTTATATATGTAAAGTTTAGAAAGTTCAATTAATAGAATATTTATCTACAAGATAACTATTAAATTAAATTTAATATTAAGATAATCACTTTAATATTAAATAAATACAACACTATCAAGATAAGTATTTAATTAATTTTAATATTAAATTTATTAAAATAATATTATTTTTGGAATAGTTAATCTAAAGTCAAATTATCTGATTGAATCCTAGGAGTGTAATTCTTTCACTGCTCAATTATCGAGGAACCGCCGCCACCAACCATCAAAATGTCGTTGTGGCAATCACCAACACCGTCGTGCCTGGTGGTGTCATTGTAGGCGCGACACCCTCACGGTACCCCAAGCCAGTTTGGTTGTTATCTATTCAATCCAAGCTAGTGAAGGCCTGATCAGTCTGGTCTAGCCACCGGTTGGACCATCAGCCCGATTTGACATATAGAGCCCAGTTCAACCAGTTTTGGGTCTCGATCTCGATTTTTGATTCTCGATTCCAATATTCGATCTCAAGTCCAATTTTCAAGTTCAATTACTCATTGGGCCAATTGTTTGACTTGAAAATTAATTTCTAAAAATATAATATTTATTTTAATTAATCTAATTAATTTAATTTTGCTTGATCAAAACTAATTTTTCCAAAAGTCACTGAGATTTTCCAAAATTAGTTTTTCAAGAAAATTCTTTAATCAAATTCTCTAGTTGAACAATTTTCACAATCGCCCAATTAAATTTCGCATCGAATAAATCGACTCAATTAAATTATTTCCAAATTCATAGAATTTTCTTTTGATTCAAATGCAATCCGATTGAGTTTTTGTTGAGCTAGTGGAGGGACCAATAAGACATATACAATTAAACTCTAGTAATTGTAATTATGTCTAGAAGCACCGTTCCGATAATTCGCAATTTACTTAATCATAAAGTCAGTCCATAAGAAGTAACATGATTGAAAACTTTTTATCGTACTCTTGACGAAAGTAATTCATCCAATTGTTTTGTCCAATGATTTTGTCATGTGTGTTACCTTCATATGATATCTTTGATTCTTTTGAGTTAAATCTGTTCACTCAATACAATCCTATTATTAATATGATCACTACCAACAAACGATTGTGATAAATTGCTCCGTTAAGAACAAGCAACACGTGGCCATGTTCCATATTTATCAATCCACACAATGCCAAAGAGAAGATATGGTTAACTCTTTAATCGAGTTACGAACTTCATTGTTGCTAGTAAAGCCATGTCATACACATTTAAGGGTGATCATAGTTCGGTTAAAATCGAATCAACCGGTCGAACCAATCTAATTCGGTTAATCGGTTGATGATCAAATTTAGTTCAGTCAGAGGTCAATTAATAATTTTTTGAAATTTCTGTTATTGGTTAATTCGGTTTGAAATTGGGCAATTAACCGAAATAAATAATATATATTATATATAATTGTTACCTTTTTGTTTGGTTGTTAACTTTCAAGATTTATGTAGTGTTTCTAATGTCGTATTTGTTGTTTTCACCTCCATTTAAAGTTTTTTGAACTATTTAAAAAATGAACATTAGCTATGTATTTTTTATATGTTTTATACTTATTTTAATCAAAAGTCAAAAAAATATAAATTTCGCTTCGATTAATATATTTGAAAAAACTTCAATTTGTTTAACGATTAAAGATTTTTACATTTCGTGTAATTCAGTTAATGGTAATTCAGTTTAACGATTAACCGAACCGGTCATTTGAACACCCCTATACACAAGTCATGTACCCAACATACCGACTATGGGCTCGATTATTTTTAGAGTATAAGCCTCCACTTATATCAAAGCACATGAGTTACATACGCATGGTCAGTGACTAACTCAGAATTTAGGTAAATCACACCATAAAAATCACAATTAAATTAATTAACAAATGAATCCAAAATTAATTCAACTTGGGTCCAGTCCAATATATCATTCTTCCAATGAGTACATCTATGTCTCTACTCGTGGAGTCAACTGCTCCGATAGCCGAGACTAGCCATCTCCTCAATTGGAATTATAGACAACATAATAATCCTTCTAAGTATTTCAATCAAACGCTCAATTTGATTCTTTTACGAGATTACAGACTCGTTTAAATTATCTACTGAAGTAAGTTATCTTTCTCGCAATGTAAACGATCTTACAATGCCACCTATCATCAGTTTGAACTTAGACAATTAATGAGCATTATTTGCTTGTCACAATTTTGCTATGCATGCAAAACATGAAAGACAGAAACACAAAAGACATAATAATGAAATGTAAAATTAACTTTATTTATTTATTTATTCATTGATCAAATATATAGAAAATAGTTACATATTTACTACAATATAGGCACATTTTCCAATAGAAATTAATTAAATTAATCTCCTTCAAAAATTTTAAATTTTATTTGATGTTTCCCAATTAAAATCAACTCAAATAACTCATATTTAATAATTGTCTACAAAACTCAAATCACTTTTGATGATATGATATTGGATCATGTTAAGCTAAAAAAAGAAAAAGAAAAATCCTTTCAATTAATTTAATTAATTAATTTTATCTTCCATACCAAACAAAGTCCAAAAAAATTTCATCACTTATTTATCTAAACGAAGAACAAGTAACTAATTTAATTAATTATACGTTCTTTACTTTTAACATAGCGTGGAAGATTCAAGATTATATAACCAAAAGAAATTTAATTTTCATGGAAAATTATTAAATATGAGTTATTTGAGTTGATTTCTTTGAGAATAATCTTGAAAAATAAATTACATTATTAAAATTTAAAATAAGCTTAAATTAATTAATTTAATCAATTTCAATGTTGTTGGGGGTTTTTGTTATTGCTCATTCCATGTTTTGTTAGAACGAATCTAATTTACTACTTGGGCCATCAAAATGGGCCTTGAATAGGTTTTGGCTAGCTAAGTTTGGTCCATTTGAGTGTGGCATGTTTGATAAAACAAGTAGCATGGTTCGACTAAGATTTAAGACTCCCAATCAATTCCTTGGCGAGCTTGAAGTTATTGGATAAATATTAAAGTCTTATCTCTTGGTGATTAAAGTGTTATATTTAGAGATAATTATCCTATTTACTCAAGGGAGATTTTCAAGGGTTTATTAGTTGAATTAAAGGAGTTTATTTTACTGCTTTCTCAGCCTATAAATAGATGTCATTCTCCCTTGGGGTTACATCAACTTGGAGTGCTGAAAATCTACCATGCATGCTTTCAAATATCTTTGTAACGACTAGTTTATTTTTACTGAGTATTGGTGATAACACTTAAGTGAATATGAGAGTTGCTTTTGGTGTATGTTGGGTGATTGATTGTTCTCTATTGGGATTGCATGAGCTTAGCATGCAAGTGGCTATGGTCTTTAGCTCATAAAGTCGGATTGATACTATTGTTTGATTTTGTGATAGAATAAGAGTATCTCTTGAGTGAGGCTTTGCAGACGCGGGACCATTATGTTTGAACTACATAAACAAAGATTGGTTTTGTTATTTCTTCTTTCATTACCTTACTTACTCTTACATTATGTTTTCTTTCTATTTATTGTTGCAACGAACTTTGAGCTTAGTAAAATTGTAACCCCCCAAAATTCTTATTTTTGTTTCAGTTAAAATGTGACACAATTGTGTATCTACTTCAGTGGTTAAGTGTTCTGGGTGTGTGTGTGAGGTCCTAAGTTCAAGCATTATCTTGGAAGAATTTTTGTCTTTTTCTAAATAAAGCCTTAACATTGCTCAAAGGGTTTAAGTTTAATTGTTTGTAGTCAACAGAATCAGCCTACTGGTTTGGTGGTTAAGATGTGTGTTGGTGTGTTGGAGGTCTGGAGTTCGAATCTATGCATGATCGTGGGTATTATTTTTGCTCAATGGTCAGAGAGAATTTCGGCTGGACTGAAATTTTGAGTATTTGAGATCATGTGGGTAGTGGGAGAAAATCAAGGAGGTTGGGTCATATATTGTTTTTAATTTTATTTTTCTTTTTTTTTTGAAATTCCATTTTTCTTTTCTTTTTCCCAAAATTTCCCTTTGACGTTTTTCAATTTTTCTTGCTGGTTGATGCCGTTTTTCCTCTTTTCGATTAAGTCGTTAATCTGTGCTCTTTCATCATTACGATTGGTGGTTCTATCGTGTAATCGTCCTTTAGTTGGTGGAGTTCTCTAATCATTGGGTAAGTGGGCGTTGTGTGTGTTAACTTTTGTTTGATATTTTGGCGATATCGATTTGTAGTATCTGATAGTGGTCATTCGTGTTAGGAGCAGGTTGTGAAGCAAGGAATTGTACTTCAGCAGTTTATTTCGCGTTGGAAGCGATTTATCGTCAGTGATAAGTCAGGTTTTTGGTCAATTCTTGTGTCAATTTGGTTAATCAATCTACTAAATCATGGTTTGGTACTCTGATTTTAGGTTTTTGAAGGCTCGGGATAGTATTCACTTTGAAACGATACCAGGTGTGTACCCGAAAACACAGAAAATGGGATTCAGCGAAAGCCAAAATTGTAAACTGTCGATGCCACACGGGCGTGTGGTCGCCCGTGTGGTAGGCCGTGTGTGATAACACGCCCATGTGATCGACAACAGCCAAGCCCTGCGCAAGACACAGCCATGTGAAGGCTAGGGTGTGGCCGTGTGGGCCACACGAGCTAAACCAAACTGGACGTGTAGGCCACACGTGCGTGTGTGTAATATCCAAAAATTTCTACAGTAAGATATTATCCTTGATATAGTAAAATAAGGAAATAAAGTGACAAAAAGGGAAATTTTCAGTTATGACAACATTGAGAAGTATATTATGATATATTAATTCAAGAAAAGACTAAATTGAAAAAAGTGAGAAAAGTTTTATTGCCTAAGAGTAAATACTCAAAACTTGAGGGGTTAAAGTGTAAATATGAAAAATTTGAAGGACAATAGTGAAAATATTTTAAGGGTGGAATGATCTAGAAACTAAGGAAAATGGATGAATTAGGACCAAATTGAATAGGTGAAGAATTATGAGGGACTAAATTACAATTTTACCAGATTAAGTGGTGACTCAAGGATGGAATTTTAAAAGATTATAAAGGGAAAAATGGTCAATTAGAAAGAGAGAAAATCCTAGAAGGTAATGATGATGTTGGTGATATTTTAGATTAATTAAATAAATAAATATTAGTTTATAAATAATTTGATTTGATTTTTAAATGATATTTTATTATTTTATTTAGTATATATATAAGGAAAGAAAGATGAAGAATGATCATCTTCTTCCCATGCATCCAACATATGAAGAGAAAGGAAAGAAAGAAAGTTTTGCTTTCTTTACAATTAGGTCCTTTTACCAAAAAATCATCATTTTCACTTAGAAATCAAAAGAATTTCCATAGCTACCAAGAGAGAAAAATATTAAGAAGACTATGGGGAGCTAGAATATCAAGTTAGTTTCAAGAAATGGAAGCTGGAGGAGAGAGAAAATCAAGTTAAAGGTTGAAATCAATAGGACAATGTAAGAACATCAAGATTTCAATATATTTTTAAGTTTGATATTATTGAAAAAGCATGGAAATGATGTTAATGGAGAGTTTTCTTATATAAGGTTCTATGTTCTTGATATGCTAGTGAAGGGAAATAAGAGAAAGTGATCGGAAATATTATAGAGAAAGGGAATAAGGGTGTTATAAACTTGGTAATCAACATTTTGCACTAAAATAGTTTTGGACAGCAGCAGTAGTCTAACTTTGAAAGATCACCAAAAATTTTGGAAATAGAATTAGAGGTTGAATAAAACATGAAATTAAATTTTATTGAGTCTAGTTTTTCATAGAAGAAAAGGTGTAAGCAATGAAATTGTAAATTATGAGATATAATAAATCTTGTGAGATAAGGTTAGAATGATTTCGGGTTCCCTTGTTCTGACTTTGGAAAATCAACAAAAATTGTAAAAAAATATTTAAGGGTTTACATTTATATTTTTAAATTCTTAATGAGTCTATTTTCAAGATAAACAAATGGGAAAATCATCCAAATCCCATACTAAGAGATAATTAATTTTTAGTAAAAAAAAAGGTCAAAGCTGTCAAACAGCAGAACAGAGATAAATGTGAAGATTTTACTGTACTTATTGGCTAAATTATAAATTTTGAAATTTTTATGGTAGAAATATATTTGAGTCTAGTTTCAAAAACATCAAGCGGATCATAATTTGGAATTCTATAGCTCAAGATACAAATAATTTAGTAACTATAACTCAAGTGGACAACTTTGAATGAACATTTTAGTAAATAATGGATTTATAGATAATGTTACTTATAAGCACGTTATATGCATTAAGGATGTGGAATGGTGAGGAGAAGGAAAATATATGAATATTCAGCCAGCATGGGTTTATATTAAAAATGGCTAATTTGTATGTTTTAGGCTCAGGTACTAAATTGAATAAAAGTAAAAATTTAGGAGGCAATTTTTTTAAAATGTCAAAAATGACCAAATTGAGGGAAATGAATTGTTTATTTTCTAACTTAATAAATTGAATGAAATTATTAATTTAGATCAAGATCGGGTGAAAAATAGGTGAAAATGGAAAATTACCAAAATGCCCCTGAATCTTGGTATTTCTGCATAGCCAGGTATGTTCGTGTAACTTAATCGAGCATGTAAATATGATAATTTGAATGTTGTATTGGATTGAATGTGGAATTTTAGTATGTGAATCTAGTATGAATGATATGAATGTAAGAGATGAACACATGCTTGGAAATATTTGAAAAGTTTATATTTCGTGTGAATATTGGATTTCGATGGATAAAGGTGATTTCCCAAATGGAATGTGGTCCTGCATTTGTTGTAGAATGGATTTAACTCAGACGAGTAATCCTATTGACCTCATTATTGAAAGGATTTAGCTCGGGCGGGTAATCCTGATACAAGCCTCTCGAGCATATGTTGCAATTAGGATTTAACCTGAACTGGTAATCCTAATTGAGCCCTTTGAGCATATGTTAAAGTCTGGATTTAGCTTGAACTGGTAATCCTGCTGTATAATATATGGCTCGAGAGTGTGCTCTAGGAATAAGTGCTCTAATGGGTACTCCTGAATATAAATTGATGGGTTATTGATTTGTACACTTTGTGTGTACTACTAAAGTATTCATCGAAATTTCAATAATTCAACGGATATAAACTCTCGAAATGAGAAATATGAGTTTAAATGAATTTATATCTCGAATATTCCTGAAATACATGAAAACGATGATACATGATGATGGGCTCGAAACTAATTATTATTTCGACAAAGGCAAGCGCACCTATCGAACAATAGTATAGTTATGGTGAGTCCGAAATATCGTATCCTCAAGGACTAAGATTACTAGTAATAACTATCTTTTTATTGTCTAGCCTAATAATTAAAGGGATTTATTTTTAATCTAAAATTAACTAACTAATTTAACTAAATAAATGACTATGAACGTGATAGAGAGTGAATTGGGAAAATACTTTTAAACAACTTATATGAGATAGCAATACCTAAGGAAGAATCCACCTAGACTTTACTTATTACTTTTGATTCATATGATTTATTCACTTGACTTAATCTGTTGAAATCCTCGATTTATGTTAATATCTCTTTCAAGACTAAAAACAACTGACTCTAGGTTGATTAATTGAAATCTCTTTCTAATTAAAACCCCTATCATCGTATTAACTCAATCTATGGATTCCCTTATTAGGTTTGGCCCTAATTCGATAGATTTATGTCACCCTATTTCTAGGGTTGCAATCAACTCCGCTTAATTGTGTTGATCTTCTCTTAAACAGAGACTTTTCCTCCACTGAATAAGCACATTCGACTTGAGTATAAAACATGAAATTAAGAGATTATGAGCATCGGATTCATCAAATTCAATGAGAAATCATCCAAAATTAAGCCAAGCATGGGGTCAAAATATGTGTAAATTATGATTTATCAAATATCCCCACACTTAAGCCTTTGCTTGTCCTCAAACAAAATTCTCAACTCACAATTAAAATTAACTTCCTTAATTTATAATCCTTATCAATAATGTTTCATCATAATTCATAGATAATTCATACATTGATAATTCAATCAAAGAGTCTTAAATATTCAAACAAATTAAGTCATACATTTTAATAGCACGAAACATAGGTGTTTCCCCTTATCTAAATAATTACCTCTATTTCAAAAGCGACAAGAATTAACATCCTCACTAAAGATTCACTCAAATCACTCAAAGTGTTTAAGGTTCAACTTAAGCACTCAAAAAGTTAAACATGAAAAGTTAATCCCATAGGCTTGCATGAAAATCTAATCTCCACCACTAAAAAAATGAGATGATACACAAATCAAAAGGTTTTTAAAGGGTTGTAATGGGGCTTAGGTTAAAGGTGTGGATATAGGCTGAATTAGAAGGTTAGAATCGAGATTGAATTGATAAATTACCTAACAAGAAACACTGAACTAAAAATGAATAATACATTAATAACACGAGCTTCTTCTAAAGATGTGAATTTAACTTTTTAGGCTCATAAAACATGGAACTAATAATGAATAAACTTTCAAAATTTATTTATTTATTTTTTTGAATAAGAACATAGAATAATAAGAAAGAACTTAACAACGGAAAAAAAGAACCAAGTTAGGCAACTGCTCAAATCAAATCTCGAGAAAAGGGACGTCAAAAGATTAGGGGAAGTAAAAATTTTGGTTTTGGGTTAATATTAATGGTTAAGTCAAGAAAGAGTTTATTAGGATCAAAGGGGTTCACTAGGGGTTAATTATGGAGGTAGACTTTTTGGTGGATTAAGTGGGTTAAATCTCAGTATATCAAATCAAAAGTGTGGTCTCGACATGCAAAATTGAAGCAAGTTCTAGAATAAAAAATCAATGTTGACACACTCATAACCAACAATAAAGTGAGCAAGAAAAGGATATGCTCTTAAAGGCTCAAAGTCTCACAGAAATTATGGTTTTTGATGTCAACCTTGTAAATTTCAAACTTCAAAGTAATATTTAAGATTAGGGAAACAACCTAATAAAATTTTTTTAGTTACGAAAAATAGACTTATCATGCTTGATTCTCTAATGTCTTAAAGTCTAAACTATCAATGTACAATTATCTATGACTTAATCCGAAACATATCAACAAAAATCATAAATTAACAGAAGTTTCATTCTAATAGTAATATGAGAAAATTACTTAAGAATAAGGTATAATTCAGGGATTTTCTGGTAATCAATTAAATAACCTTCCCACACTTAAGATGTACATTGTCCTCAATGTACAAAAAATGTATAATAACAATTTAGTTAAAAATCATAAAAGAGGGAGAGAAGTGAAACTTCCTGAATTATGGATGAAGTTATTAGAAAGATAAGCACGATAGACTAGGTAGAGGTGCACGGTGGGAGAATACTTCGGTTGTGTGGTCGTTTCTTAATAGTGCCCTGAACCCTTAGAAACTGCGGGGTCAAAGAAAAGAAACGGTAGTTAGGCATAGATGAACGCGGAGGTGGATACTCCGGTGGAGGTAGGGTGATTCCCTAACAGCCTTTTGAACCTAAATTAAAGAAATCAATATATAATAATAAAAATTTAGCACAAGAAAGATAAAGAGAAGGAAAATAAAGGAGAAAAGAAAAGAAAAAGAAAAACTGAATGGACTTTAAGGTCCTTGTCCTATCCAAGTAATGAACCGGCCGGCATGAACTTATGTAGATCAGTCTCGCACGGGGAGACTTTGCTAGGGTCCTTTCACTTATTTGACATGGGGATGGTGGTGTAGAGAAAAAGTGAGGGAAAGGGAAAAAGGAGAATGAAAGGGGGAAGATAAAGAAAAAGGGGAGGGGTGTGTTGGTTAGGGTTTGGAAGAAGAAGAAACTGGGGAGAAAGTGAGAAGAAGGGGGGTTTTAAATAGAAATCAGGGGCCTGGTGGCTTCCCACGCCCATGTGCCATGGGCGTGTTAGTTAACTCGGCTGTATCGCACAGCCGTGTGGTGCTTCGTTTACTTCTCCCACGTCTGTGTAGAAGTTTCCACGCCTATGTTGATGAATCAGTGTCGACCACGGCCTAAGGACAAGGGCGTGTCATTTTATCGCAGCCCGTGTCTAGGGAAACTTTTCGTCCTCAATTCGCACGGTCTCAGCCATGCCGATGTGCCTATTCGTGGTATCCACACGGCCACGGCCACGCCCATGTGCAAGGCCGTGTGGTTGGAAACCTGCGCTTTATAAATTTGGTTAGTTTTTAATTAGGTGCTAAAAATCAAAAATATTAAATTTAATGGGGTTAGTGCTCGTTTAAAGTCTTAAGCTAGACTTACCTTTCATTCGCATGGTTATGGTGGTTTGAAGAGTTGAAACTCCTCATTCTTGCTATCAATTGTATTCAAATAAGGTTTTAGACGAGGTCGATTTACCTTGAAGGTGCCAAATTGAGAATGTGTTACCTCGACTATACAGTATAGGAAAGTATTGAGTACCGTGAAAAGAGTTATTCCATTAGGTTCAGAAGTGGCAACACGAGGATTTGAATTATCCATTAGCACTCGATCTCTAACCTTGAAGTAATTTGCTTCATCTTTAAATTCGTTATGGAGTTGTCTTGGTTTTGCTTCGTGTGTTCTTAGTTTCTCTTTAACATGCGGCTTCCACTCGTCTAGTTCATCGATCTGAAGCCTTCGCTTCTCATAAGTTATTTCTTTGTTGGCACGAGGTCTAGGATATGACTCAGTTGTGTAATTTTGTGGTGCTTCCTGAAAAGAAGGTTGAATCGAATGGTCATTTATAGAATTTATGTTCTCACCTTTATCACTCGATGCCCTTGCTGAGTCAAGAGCCTGAATAGTGATCATTTCGTCACCAACACGAAGTGTGACTTCACCTGTACCAACGTCAATTCTAGTTTTAGCAGTTACTAAAAAGGGTCTACCTAAAATCAAAGGAACATTATTATCCTTATCCATGTCTAAAACAACAAAGTCTAATGGGAATATGAATTTATCAATTTTTACTAGTACATATTTGATTATACCCCTAGGAATTCTAATAGTTTTATTAGCCAATTGAATGCTCATCCTAGTTTATTTGGGTTTCCCTAGACCTAGTTGTTTAAACATTTTATAAGGCATAACATTTATGCTTGCCCCTAAATCTGCTAAAGCATTATTAACAGATAAACTACCAATTAAGCATGGAATTGTAAAACTCTATGGATCTTTTAACTTTTATGGTAGTTTATTTTGTAAGATTGCTGAGCACACTACATTTAGCTCCACATGTGACTTATCGTCTAACTTCTGTTTGTTTGTCAAAAACTCTTTTAAAAATTTCCTTGAATTGGGCATATGCAAAAGAGCTTCAAGAAATGGTAAGTTAATATGTAATTTCTTTAGAAGTTTAAGAAATTTACCGAATTGTTCATCTGTATGATCTTTCTTCATCACATTGGGATATGGCAGACGAGGTTGGTACTCTGTAATTACCGATTTTGGTTTATCATGGCTTACTTCAACCTTACCTTCCTCTACCACATTCTCTTGCCTCACTTGTGGTTCATCTAACCCTTCACTATCGTGAGCGGTAATGGCATGAATTTGCTTATTCGGGTTAGTTTCAGTGTTGCTTGGCAAGTTACCTTGTGGTCGTTCGGAGATCAGCTTAGCAAGTTGTCGTATTTGGTTCTCGAGCCCTTGGATTGATGCTTGCTGATTTTTGAGCACTGTTTTAGTGTTTTGGAAACAAGTTTTTGACACCGCGATGAATTTTGTTAGCATCTCCTCAAGATTCATCTTCTTCTCTTGTGGGTAGGGTTTTTGTTGGAAGCCTGGAAGGGGTTGTTGTCTCTGATTTCCCTGACCACTCTATGAGAAATTGGGATGGTTTCTCCAACCTGGATTGTAAGTGTTACTATAAGGGTTATTTTCAGGTCTAGAACTATTACCTATATAGTTCATCTATTCGCTTTCTATGCCAGGGTTTTAGGGTGGGTATTTTGTATTGTTCGTCCCTCCTCCATTTGCATCGCACTGCATCACTAGATGTACCTACGAAGAACTATACAAACCATCAATCTTTTTACTTAAAAGCTCTACTTGGTTTGATAGCATGGTCACTGCGTCGGGTTGAAAACACTGGTGGCTTTTGTTGGCTTTGTCTTCATAACTTGCCACTGATAGTTATTCAGCGCCATCTCCTCTATAAATTAATAAGCCGCTTTAGGGGTTTTGTTATTTAGGGTTCCACCGGCGGCTGAATCAATCAACTGCTTAGTTGAGGGGTTCACACCGTTGTAAAAGGTTTGAACCTATAGCCATAATGGTAACCCATAGTGAGGTCACCTTCTCAGAAGATCTTTATATCTCTCCCATGCATCGTAGAGTGTTTCTAAATCCATCTACACAAAAAAAAGAAATATCATTCCATAACTTAGCCATTTTAGCCGGCGGAAAATATTTAATTAAAAATTTTTCAGTCATTTGATCCCATGTAGTGATTGATCCTCATGGCAACGAGTTCAACCACTGTTTAGCTTTGTTCCTTAATGAAGGGAAACAACCGAAGACGAATGGCATCATTAGAAACGCCATTTATTTTAAAAGTGTCGCAGAATTCCAGAAAATTTGCCAAGTGATTGTTTGGATCCTCATCCTGCAAACCATCAAACTGAACAAATTGCTGAATCATCTGTATAGTGTTAGGTTTCAATTCAAAATTATTTACAGTAATATTAGGTCTAACAATACTTGATTCAATTCCTGTAAAGTTAGGTTTAGTATAATCATACATAGTACGAGGAACAGGATTTTGATTTACTGGGTTTGTGGCAACCACAGGAGGTAGCGGATTATTATCAGCCATCTCTTCGGTCGTATTGGTATCGTCTTCTTGTTCTTCTTCTATGTATTGTAGGCTTTGCCTTATTTCTCTTCGATTTCTGTGAGTTGTACTTTCAATCTCACTATTGTAAAGTAATGGTCCTGACGGGTTCCTTCTAGTCATAAACTAAAGATTCCTGCCAAAAGCAAAGAAAGAAAAATTAGTAAATAAAAATAAAATAAAACATAAATTGCAAATAAAGTAAAAATGGCTAAAGTAACAAAAATTTAGTGTTCCTAATATCTTAGTCTCTAGCAACGGCGCCAAAAACTTGATGGGCTCGAAAGTAACTATTATTTCGACAAAGGCAAGTGCACCTATCACACAGTAGTATAGTTATGGTGAGTCCAGAATATCGTATCCTCAAGGACTAATATTACTAGTAATAACTATCTTTTTATTATCTAACCTAATAATTAAGGGGATTTATTTTTAATCTAAAATTAACTAACTAATTTAACTAAATAAATGACTATGAACATGACAGAGAGTGAATTAGGAAAATACATTTAAACAACTTATATGAGATAGGCAATAACTAAGGAAGAATCCACCTAGACTTAACTTATTACTTTTGATTCATATAATTTATTCACTTGACTTAATCAGTAGAAATCCCTAATTTTATGTTAATATCTCTTTCAAGACTAAAAACAACTGACTCTAGGTTGATTAATTGAAATCTCTTCCTAATTAAAACCCCTATCGTCGCATTAACTCGATCTATGGATTCCCTTATTAGGTTTGACCCTAATCCGGCAGATTTATGTCGCCTTATTTCTAGGGTTACAATCAACTCCGCTTAATTGTGTTGATCTTCTATTAAACAGGGACTTTTGCTCCACTGAATAAGCACATTCGACTTGATTCAATAACCTGAATTATCAAAACAAGAATGAGAACTCATAATTAAGAATAAGAACAAGTATTTATCTTATAAATCAAATAATAATAAGATTCGTCTTAGGTTTCATCCCCTCAGGTATTTGAGGGATTTAGTTCATACTAAATAAATGAAACATCATAGAATAAGGAAAACTACAAAATATAAGAAAACCCAAAAACTTCAAGAGGAATTGATGGGAGATCTTCAGTCTTGATGGAGATCCTCCACCTAAGTTGTTCCCAATGGCTGTCTTCGAGTATTTTCCGCCTCCTACTCGGCGTCTATTCAACGTCCCCTTTTAGGTTGCCCCCTAGGGTGTTTATATAGGCTTTCGACCACTTTTCTTGCTCCAAAAGAGTCCTATTCCGAATAAATTCATCCTAGTTTCTGTAGGGACATGCCCGTGGTGGACACCTTCGACTGTGGTCAATTCTACTCGCCACACACGACCATGTAATCTGCCCATGGTCAATAGTTCAGGCCGTGTGAATTTTGATGTAGGCCTATTTTGTCCCTTTTTGGGCCGTTTCTCGTTCTTTTCGACTCCCTAAGCTCTCTTGAGTATAAAACATGAAATTAAGAGATTAGGAGCATCAGATTCATCAAATTCAATGAGAAATCATCCAAAATTAAGCTAAGCATGGGATTAAAATATGTGTAAATTATGGTTTATCACATGATATATAGAAGTATGAAATAATGCTATATGAATATGGAATTTGTTTGATGAATATGTTCATCTATGATTATAGATTTGTACACCTTGAATGTACTACCCATGTAATCATTTATACTTTAATCGATTTAATGGGTAAAATTCTGACATGAAACAATATGAATATGAAATGAATTATTACCGTATATGTCTGAAATATATATATATATATATATAATGAACTGTATATGTTATATGGACACATGGTGTGGAAAGTATAAGTACATGGAATTTGATTAATATTAAGTTCGATATGAACTATTACCGGAATAAACATACGTGAAATACATGGAAATTATGGTACATGAAATAGTGATATAATGGAATGAATGATATATGTTATTAAAGCATTAGTAAGAGAATGATATGTATCATGACATGTACATATATGATTATCTTTGATATGTTGATACAGGGAAAATATGTAAGTTGAGACGAGTATTAAACTTAAGTGTGACATGTCGAGAAAATAAGTATATCAATGTTGAATTTATATGAAATATGTGCAAAGTTGTTTGATGCTTAGGCAAGTGCCAAGCTGTTTGTTGAATGGTAAAATGTTTATTTATATGATACATTGATTTAGTAAGTATTTAAGTGAAAATACGCTAATGCTCATGAAAGAGTGGTAAGGTTAAATTATGTAATTTCTTATGAAATGACTTATCATGTGATCAATTTGAAAAAGGCTTTGGCTAAATACACTAGCTTGTAGCCACGGTTGAATGATATGTTTATGACTTTAGTGTCACACATATGAAATAAGTGTAGAAAGTAAAGAAATGCAAATAAAAATAAAGAAACTTGGAAGAGTTAAAGTTATATAAAATCCTACTAAGTTTGAGATAATATGTATAAGTGATACTGTGAAATTATTCACCTTGTGAGTTGATATAGCTTCATGAATATAGTGGAATCAATAATGGATTATTCTTAAAATGTATAGATTTCATATATGAAAATAAGTATTATGATCAAAGATTATACAAGCTTACTAAGCACTCATTGCTTACGTAATTGTTTTCATTTACCTTACAGATTATCAGAAGCTCAAATGGGTTGCAAGCTTGTCGGAGTTATATCACACTATCCATCAGTTCTATTGGTAATTTTGGATAACCTGATTCTGGTTATAATGGCATGTATAGGTTATTTTGATAAAATATTCACCTATATGTGTTTTGGTATTTTGGTATATGCACAGTTTGCTTTATAATGTTGATGTTAAAAAATGCTTGGTTAGTTTGATGACAAGTTGGGCAAGAAATGAGGCTAAGAAAAATGGCATATTTCATCCACACGGGCAGAGACATGGCCAAATGTCTCAGCTGTGTGTGATACACGGCCAGATGACACAGTCGTGTGACTTCTGCAGTGTTGAAAATTTTAAATATTTTCAAAAAAAATTTTGAGTTTTCAGTTTAGTCCCGATATATATTTTTAGGCCTTGATGGCTTACATAAGGGACATTATGGTTAAATTTTTGTATGAATGTTATATGAAGTGGAATTTTTGTTAAATGATCTGTAAATTCTAGTAATGCTCTGAAACCATATTTCGGCGATGGATATGGGTTAAGGGTGTTACAGTGTGGGCCTACACAGACACGTCACACGGGCGTGTGATATCTGGGCTAGGCAGTGTGATCAACACGGGCAAGGAAAATCTAAGTGTCTGGGCCACACGGGCGTGTGGCCCTCATGGGCAAATCACATGGGCGTGTGGACCCATTTAGCTAAAATGTTTCCTAGGGTTGCATGGGTCGCCCAAGTCGACTGTGAACCTACTGTAAGGTCGGTAAGCGCTACTTATACCCTAAATCGTGTGACCTGAATATATAATGTATGTATTGAACATGTTAAACTTATGCATGTTTACTATCCGTATGTATGACTGATAACTGGATGTTAGCATGTAAGCATGTAATTCTTCTGTATGTCTGCATTAAGTATGTTTAGTTGTATCTATATTGGGGTGGGATGACTGATTATTGGAGGAAGTGTACTGAAAGGCTTTCATGCCTATAATCTGGCAGCTCAGCTGCAATATTACTAATATGTTCCACATTCGGTACGACTTGGTGTGTAGGGCTAGGTCGGTGTTTTAAACTCCATATTGTGTGTAGGGATGGTCGGAGACGGTGTGTAGAGGCTAGTGGGTAGGATACTGATTTACGTTACTGTATGTGTAATATCCCAGATTTATGGCTTATGCATTTTTGTGTAATTATATGAAATAGCATGCCTTTGTGTGTTATAATGTGTTTTATGAATTTTGGGAATCTTAGAAGGTAAGAAAATGCCTTAGAAAATATTAAGTTTTAAGTCTTGAAGGGGGATTGAAGCAGAGTGGCCTTAAGAGAAATTGTAGGGAAAATTAGACATAGAAATCAGCTTGTTAAAAGTGGCTTGGAGTGCCACTTAAGGGCCTAGCAGGTGACGCCACATATAGTGGATAAGGGCTCAGGTTCGAGCTACAAGGGAAGCAAAATAAAAATTTTATTTTGCAGCAGAGATGGGCAGCAATGGATGGCACTAAGGCTATATTTTAGGAGCTTAAATCCTTTTATTTTTAAGAGATAAAAGGTGATAAATTAATTAAGATAAGGGATAAATGATGGAATATTTTTATTAATTTTAAATGAGGAGATGAAGAGAAAAGCAAGGGATTTGATAGTGCTGGCCGAATAGGGGATTCTCTTGGTGATATTTTCAGCCAAGGAAGGATAGGAGGCCATTTACTTTCTTTTCTTTCCTCTTGTACCTCTGCCGAATTCCCTCTGCAGCTATTCTCTTTTTCTTTTCAATTCTCCAAAAGCCAAAAATAGGATCCCCTAGTCTTGCCGAATTTCCCTAAGTCCTATACCTTTCGTTTCTTTCTTTGTTAAAGCCGAATCTTTCTAAGTGATCATCAAAAGCCGAAACTCGTGTGATCACCATCTAGCCATAGCCGAATATTGCTGTGGATTCAAGCAAGGGTGCCGTCGACAATAGTAGTAAGGGTAAGGATCTATTGTTGTCATTTTGTTTCTTTTCTTAAAGCCGAAATCAAGATTCTAACGCCTTAATGTTTTGGCCGAAACTATGAAAGGTTCTTTCGGGGTTTTCATTATAGTCGACTATAAGGAGGATTATTCGGGATTTCAATATCCAAGGTAAAGTTATGTGATATTCGGCCATAGGCCATTTTTATGTGATTTAAAGTTAGAATTAAATCTAACCTATGCCTATAGGTATTTCGACACCTTCATAACCAAGTAGCACTTTTCGGGATTTTAGAATCGCAAGGTAAGTGAACATATGTATTCAGCCAAGGCCATATTTGGTGTTTTAGATCTACTTCTTATTTGTTCAAAAGCCGGAAACTAATTATTTAGGTGATCTAGTGTTGACCGATTGCTAGGGGGCAAAGATCACGAAATTTCGGGATTTGGTTAGTAACCAATCGGCAGTAAGGTAAGGTGTTGGTTACATTAATCCTTCGGGATTTGGTTTTATAGCCGAATGGCTTTTTACTAACATGTTAGGGTTGGCCGAATATAGGAGTTAAAGATCTAAAGCGATAGATCGGGTTTTGGGATTTCAGTAAATTCGCTAAGTGAACCAGGTGTGTACCCCACACAATCTCTTAATAGATTTATGGCACCCATTTAATATATGTGTTTATAATAATGTGAATGTGGCTAAGGTACCATGCAATGGTACAAAGTACTCAGGTACGTAACGTTAACTTTAAGTTAATATAAGATATGAATATTTGGAATATGTCACGTATGTGAACATGATAAGAATGTGAAATAAGGCTTAAGACATGATATTGCATGATATGTATGACATGAGGCATATGGGTGAATTTGAAAAGGGGAAGTGATCTGGTGGTTCTTACCACGAATAGCTGAATGTGGTGACTCATGTCACAAATATCTGAATGTGGTGACTTATGTCACAAATAATTATCTGGTGGCTATGCCACAAAATTATCAGGGCGATGAGCACGTCGACTGCAGCGACTGCCTTCGATGATGTGTAGCGGATGGAGGGTTGATTTAGTAGTCCCCACGATGTGCAGGTTGGTACGGGTGATGTGTAGCGGATGGTACCTAGGTTTGGGTTCGGGTTTGCATCATTATCTTTATTTCTGCTATATGTACATGTATGGGCTGATATGCCTAAACTGTTGGGACTTAGTGTTGGTTGTACATACTGAGTCTGTATGACTCACCCTGTTGTGGGAATATTTTTCAGGTGACGCTCAGTGATGGCCCGGGTCGGCAGGAGCTTAGTGGTGGCCATGCTCAGTTCGGGGTTTTATTTAATTTTGGACATGTTATATTTTAAATACTTTGGATTTATTTCGGGTTTTAAATTTTGATGTAATAAGGCCATAGTATGAACTGTTTTATGCATGTTTTTTTTATTTGAATTTATTATGTTACAAATTTTTTAGAAAATTAAACATTAAGTGACTTTATTTTAAAAATAATAATAATAATAATAATAATAATAATAATAATCTCTAAATGTTTTGGACACCCTAACACAAATGGTTTTCACTGTAAGATAAACTTGTTTCCAATTCGAGCCCAACACAAAAATAAACTTTCTTTCAAAACCATACAGTTTTTCCAAAGTAACAAAAGAATTTTGAGTCGTTACACTCAAGGAGCATACCAGATCCGGTCAGGGCTCGTGGGCCCGGTTTGGGGTGTTTCAGCTTGGTATCAGAGCCCAGTTTTAAACTCTCGGCCGTGGGATTAAGGCCCAAAACGTTTTCAAAATTAAGCCTGTAACATCCTAAAACCGGGGCTATTGGGGATTAAATTATTTTTGCCTGAGTTTGAATTGTTATGGTATTGATTGTGGTGTAGTAGGACCTAATTAAGGGTTTTCAGTTGGCTCAGGATAGTAGGAAAATTTTGTTTCAAAGCTTTAAAGGTGGGGAGCCTTAACAAGTGGGGGTTATAAGAATAAATGTGGATAATTTGGCATAAAAATCAGCTTAGAAAAGTGGCAAAAGGAGGGCCACTTAGGAGCTACATGTGACGCCACAATGGGTGGGGGAGAGCCTTGGTTCGAGTCACAAAATTCTCCTTTTTGGCACCTTGTTTGGACGGCAATAAGAGAGAGAAAATGCTCAAATTTGTTTTAATATTAAAGGATAATATGAGCATTTTAAATTGGATTTTTATTTGTGTAATTCTAAGGATAATTAGGATAATATTAGTTTTATTTAGATAAACAAGATAATAGAAGATAAAAGGGATATTATTTGGATTATTAATTAATCAATGGGGATTAATTCAAGTTGGTTTGAATTAAATCAAATTAATGGCCTAGAGAAAAGCAAGGACTTGGCTAGAGTTTAAACTCTTTGGACGGCAAGCATAAGGGGGAGGGGGGTGCCGAATTCCTTTATAAGCTCCCATCTACCCTCTTGTTTTTCTTTTAGCCATTCATGCAAATAGCCGAATCTCTCCCTTCTCTTCTAATATTCTCTCCACTTTTATTCTCGTAAATAAAGCAAAAACTCTTTTCTCCTTTGACCCCTTGCCGAATCCCCATCCTCAATTTCCCTTTTTCTTTTATTTTTCTATTAGCCGAACATTCACTCCTATTTGCCGAAATTCTCACACTCTTTTCTTCCATTTCCCTCTAGCCGAATTTCCCTATTACTTCCCTAGTAGCCTTGGCCGAATATCAAGTGGGATAGATCACTTCAAGTTTCGTTGGCAATCGAATTAGCAGGGGTAAGTAGTCATAGCCGAACCTCTATGGGTTCTTTTTCTATTCTTTGCCGAATTTTTCATAAAGGATAAGTGCTGATTTCGGCAGAAAAGGGCTTCTAATCACTTTTGGTAACCGATCTCTTCTAGGTACTCAGGAAACGTAAAGCAGTCGATTCAGGCCCTGATCTCTAGTATTCGATTTTGGTAAGTAAGGGTAAGATCTAATCTAAGCAAGTTATTTAGTTAGTGATTAAGCCGAAGATTACTAACATAAGGTTGCCGATTATTAGGGAAGCAGAACGCTTGGAGTAATTATTTAAAGGCACTCGGGTAAGGATTCGGGTTCAAAAAGGAGAACCCTTTTAAATATTTGGTTTGGCCGATTAGGCCATTGTACTAACCCAAGTGTTGGCCGAATATAGGTATAAAGAGATCTAGTGTGGCCGATTTCTCTTTTCGGGATTTAGACTTCTCATCGACATCAGGTGTGTACATACACACTTATAATAATTAATAAGGTGTATTAAATGCATGTTATGTGTGAATCTGCTTTATGTAGATATGGAATTAGTACCTTAATGGTACAAGCGAGGATCCCGGTAAGTCCCTATTAGAATGAGATTGATATTAATGCTTTTGGGAAGCATGGATTATTTGATACATGTGATAAATGTATGTTCTGTTATTAACTGCTTGACATGGGTTGATGAGTGGAGGGGGCAGAGATTATGTGTCGACGGACACCAGTGTTTTGGTAACACACTGTGACTACGGTCACCAGAGGTTTGGTACCTCCAGAGGTTTGGCACCTCATCGCGTCTTGTCCCAGTGGTTTAGCACCACAGTGGGTTAGCCCCACAGTTAATAATACGGGATCGACGCCAGTGATTTGGCATCACACGATGGGTTGGCCCCATCAATCGATTTGTGTCTTCGGACACCAGAGGTTTGGCACCTCCAGTGATTTGGCATCACATCTGTGACTTTAAGTCACCAGTGGTTTGGCACCACCAGTGGTTTGGTACCACAACGGGGTAGACAGAGGCGTTTGGTTGGCTAGGTTGGGTACATCACTTAATGCATGTTTATTATTATACTTTGTGTATGAATTTGATTAAATCGGGGGAAGGGTTACATACTGAGTCTTGGTGACTCACCTTCTCCTTTATATTTTTTTCAGGTGACATGTAGATTGCGGATGTGGACCGGATGGACTCGAGGTGGCCATGCAGTGGAATTTTATTAAGTGAACTTGGAATTTATTTTATAGTTATTGTTGGTTTATTTTATTCATGTGTAATAAGGCCTCCTAGAATTATTTTTATTATTATTACATGTTTGAATATTTTGTTTAAATTATTTAATGATGTTAAAACAGGTTCACATGTTTTCCTAAATCAAACGTAAAATGTTTTATCATGCCATCGGGCACATTTGAAACCTATAACAACTTGACTTAATAAATTTTTAAAATAAACACTAAGTATGGTTTAGCGAGACAATCCGAACGAAAGGTGTTCAACAAAACTTAAATCGGTTTTAAAAATGGTTTCCAAAAGGTTTTCACGGTAGCAAACCAAATTCGGTCGTAATGTTTGAGCCGGGTTTGGGTTGTTACAAAATTGGTATTAGAGCCAAGTTCAAAGCTCGGCTATGGGGGCCCAAGGCCCAAAAAGGTTTGGTTTTATGATTTGTAGGCCTTATTAAATGATTTGAAATGGTTTTGGTTTGAACTGGCATGGCACCGAGTCTCCGGCACCTATCCGCCCAGGTAAGTACTTCTGAACTTCTTGGTGAATTATTTTTTTCTGTAGAAGGGTAGGAAGCATGGAACGTAGAATAGACTCATAGGAATTTGTACCCTAGGATTAGATTACTCAAACACACAAACAGAACATAAGACTTAATGAACTCAACCAACCTATGGCTAAGTCATTGAGCTAGGGTGTGGTAACCCCTGTACGCATGTCTAGGAGTGGATCCGGAAGAGCCTGGTATTTAAGCAGTCCTAGTGACTCACCACCTCTTCGCAGGAATCCTACCTGGTGCGTAGCTTCGGTTCACCCTAACTCAACGGGCTCAGTGGTGTGGCAACCTCTGTGCGCATGTCTAGAAAGGTTCAGTGGGAGCTTGGTATTTAAGCAGTCCGTGTGACTCACCTCCTCCCCACTCTTATCCTGCTTGGTGCGTAGCTTTGGTTCACCCTGACCCAGGAGGGCTCGGTCATAGGCTAAACATAACGACTAAAACCCGAAAGGGACCTAGCCATGTTTTCGAAAAGAAGGAAACAACAAAACTTGGTTTCAAAACTTTTAGAAATTACTCTTTCAAATATGAGAACAACCATTTTTACAATGTTTTCCCCGAAAAATTTGATTTGCGAAAATTACAAAAATGCCCTTAGGGGTAAAATTACGAAAATGCCCTCCACTTGCAAAATTACCCAAAAATGACCTCGAATTCAAAATTTTTGCAACATCATCGTTTTAAAGAGAGAAACTCACAAAAGGAACCCTCAGAGTTTTACAACTATTAAAACATCCCGGATTTATTAAAATTACAAAATTACCCCCGATTGACAAAATTACCAAAATGCCCCTGATTTCTAAAATGATGCCATAACTCCAAATTTTACAAATTTTTCAGAAACAACCTCCAGTTTTAGGAATTTCAAAGTGACTTGCTTTATTAAAGTTTGAAATCTCTCGGTTTTTGATTACAAAAATACCCCTGTAGGAAAAAGATGAAAATACCCCTGGGATAGAAACAGGACAGAAATGTCCGAAGAGTGAATAGGTATGGAAAGTATTAGGGAATGGATGTGCCCTTTTGTGTGAACTAGGGTAGAAGACTTAAAACATTGTTTGATCGAAAGAATCCCTATTAAACTTTTCATAAAATTCTTCGCGGATAATCAAAGGGAACAAATTACTAATCCATAAAATTTTTCTTAATCAGATTAAAAGCGTGTTAGATAGAATGAGTTTTAGAGGACGTGGACGCCGTGGACGCGGTAGAGGTAGGATGACTGTGTCTGAACCCGTCAGATCAGGTCAAGGTTCTGAAAATGAGGTACCACCGCCACCACCACCTCCAGCTTTTGGAGCCGAGGAGCAGGATCAGACCGGAGGTGAGGCAGTTTCGCAAGCTGTGTTGCGAGTTCTCGAGTTGGTGGCTGGGGCTGGTGGAAATCTGGGAGCTCGGAAATCGGTTCCCGAGCGAATTCGGTCTAATGGAGCTGAGGTGTTCCGGGGCGTGTCGGGAGTGGCACCTAGTGCAGCAGAATACTGGCTGGAATCTACGGAAAGGATCATGGACGATCTGGACCTGTCTAATGAGGAGAAGCTGAAAGGAGCAATGTCACTTCTGAAGGATGAAGCATATCAGTGGTGGCTCACTGTCCGAGATGGGGCCACGGCAGATGATCTTACGTGGGGTTACTTTAAGGCTACATTCCAGAAAAAGTATGTGGGTACCAGCTACACTAACGCACAGAGAAAGGCTTTTCTGGGGTTAGTGCAAGGAACTAAGTCCGTGTCGGAATATGAGGCGGAATTTCTAAGGCTCAGTAGATACGCTAGAGGCATCGTGGCTACAGAACATGAGCGCTGTGTTCGTTTTGAGGACGGGCTTAGAGATGAATTGAGGCTGCTGATTGCTCCGCAGCAGGTCCGTGAGTTTTCATCTCTGGTGGAAAAGGCTAAGGTAGCCGAGGGAATCAAAGAATCTGTGAGGCAAAACTACGATAGGATCAAGCAGAAGAGAGGTTTTGGGTCATCTGGGTCAGGGGGTAATGTCCAGAAAAAGGCTGGACCGAGTGGGCCAAATCAGGCAGCAAGGCCCACGACTGCTAATCAGAGACCGGCTCAGTGCAATCGCTGTGGAAAGTCCCATTGGGGAGGATGTTGGACCGGTGAGAGGGGCTATTTTGAATGTGGGTCTTTGGATCACCGCGTGAGGGATTGTCCCCGGAAGCGAGTTCAGAATCATTCAGAAGGGCAGAACCGTACTCAAGATAGAAGTGTGGGACCACAAAGAGGTCGTGGTAATGGTAGAGGGGGCCATAGTGCTAATCGTGGTCGCGGAACTCAGGGCAGAGGCGCAGGCAATACAGAGGCAAGGCAGCCTGGCTTAGTCTATGCGGCAAAGTGTCGCGAGGAGGGTGACGCACCGGATGTAATAACCGGTACGTTTCTAATTTTCGGTCTTCCTTATGTTGCATTAATTAATGTGGGTTCGACGCATTCATACGTAGCTAGTAGTGTGGTAGAGACTTTGAACCTAGACTCTGAGACCACTGATAGGAAGATGACTGTAATTAGCCCTTTAGGCCATTCTGTAGTTGTGAACAAGCTTTATAAGGATGTACCCCTAGAACTCCAAGGGGTCGTGTTTGTAGCTGATCTGATGGAACTACCGTTTGGGGAGTTCGATTTGATCCTCGGGATGGACTGGTTGGTTAAGTACCAGGCGCAGTTGGATTGCGCTGCTAAGCGCATGGTTCTTAAAATGGCCGAAGGGGATGAAGTGGTCATGATCGGTAATCGAAGAAATTACCTGTCTAATGTGGTATCAGCTTTGAAGGCCGTCAAGATGGTCAGAAAAGGGTGTGAAGCGTTTATAGTTCGAATTTGTGCCTTGGAGGCTAAGGAGTCAGCGGTTGGAAAGGTCCGAACTGTAGGGTAATTAGCTGATGTATTCCCAAAGGAACTTCCGGGTTTGCCTCCAGATCGGGAAGTCGAATTCGGTATAGATTTGCTACCTGGAACGGCAGCTGTATCTATAGCACCGTATCGAATGGCACCAAAGGAATTGGTGGAGCTGAAGGCCCAAATTCAGGAGCTCTTGGATAGAGGGTTTATCCGACCTAGTATCTCTCCTTGGGGAGCACCAGTGTTGTTTGTCAAGAAGAAAGACGGTTTTATGCGGATGTGCATCGACTACCGTCAGTTGAACAAGTTAACGATCAAAAACAAGTATCCGTTGCCTCGGATCGATGACTTGTTTGACCAATTGAAGGGTGCGTCGGTATTCTCAAAGATTGACCTTAGGTCAGGTTATCATCAATTAAAGGTGAAGGAGGCTGATGTTCACAAGACGGCATTCCGAACTCGGTATGGGCATTACGAGTTCCTAGTGATGCCATTCGGGTTGACCAATGCACCGGCGGCATTCATGGACTTAATGAATAGGGTGTTTCAGCAGTACTTGGATCAATTCGTTGTGGTGTTCATCGACGACATATTGGTTTACTCAAAGACGAAGGAGGAGCATGACAAGCATTTGCGAACAGTTCTGCAAGTACTAAGGGAAAAGCGGTTATATGCGAAATTCAGTAAGTGCGAATTTTGGTTAAGGGAAGTGGCTTTCTTAGGTCACGTAGTGTCGGCGGAAGGGATTAGAGTGGACCCCCGCAAGATTGAAGCGGTGTTGGATTGGAAACCGCCTAGGTCAGTGGCCGAAATTCGAAGTTTTCTGGGTCTAGCAGGATACTATCGAAGGTTTGTGGAAGGATTCTCGTTAATCGCAGCACCATTAACTAAGTTGTTAAGGAAGGGAGTACCATTCGTCTGGTCGGAAAAGCAGCAAGAAAGTTTTGATAAGCTGAGAAAGATTCTGACAGAAGCTCCGGTTTTGGTACAGCCTGAGGCGGGAAAGATGTTCACGGTTTATTGTGATGCATCCCATACCAGGTTGGGGTGTGTGTTGATGCAGGAAGGGAAGGTAGTGCACTATGCATCCCGTCAGTTACGACCGCACGAGGTAAATTATCCAACGCACGACTTAGAGTTAGCAGCAGTGGTCTTCGCTTTGAAGATATGGAGACATTACCTTCATGGGGAGAAGTCGATAGTGTATACGGATCACAAAAGTCTGAGGTATCTCTTGACTCAGAAGGATCTGAACTTAAGGCAGCGCCGATGGATTGAACTGTTGAAGGACTACGACTGTTCAATCGAGTATCATCCGGGTAAGGCTAACGTGGTGGCTGACGCGTTGAGCCGAAAGGTCGTGGCGAACTTAAGAGCAATGTTTGCTCGTTTGAGCCTATATGATGATGGAAGCCTTTTGGCAGAGCTTCAAATTAGGCCAACTTGGATCGAGGAGATTAAGGATAAGCAGTTGGTAGACGAGGGGTTGAATACAAAGAGATTGCATGTCCAAAATGGTGGTTTGGAAGGGTATAGTTTGACTGATCATGGGGTATTGTGTTTTCAAGGACGGCCCTGTATGCCGAAAGATGTAGAGCTGAGACAAAGAATTCTCCAAGATGCACATGGCAGCCCATACGCTATGCATCCTGGAGGTAGCAAAATGTACGGAGATTTGCGGAGACAGTTCTGGTGGCCAGGGTTGAAGCGTGAAGTGACTGAGTTCGTGGGAAAATGTCTGACATGCCAGCAGGTCAAGGCTGAACATCAATTGCCATCGGGACTACTTCAACCAGTAAAGATTCCTCAGTGGAAATGGGAGCGGATCACTATGGATTTCGTCAGTGGGCTACCCCTCACGCCCAGTAAGAAGGATGCAGTTTGGGTAATTGTGGACCGTTTGACTAAGTCAGCTCACTTCGTACCAGTGAGAATGGATTACTCACTCCATAAACTAGCGAAGTTATATGTGGCTGAGATAGTGAGGTTGCATGGTGTGCCAACATCGATTATCTCAGATAGGGATCCAAGGTTCACGTCGAGGTTTTGGAAAGCGTTGCATCAAGCTTTGGGTACCCGATTGGATTTCAGTACAGCTTTCCATCCCCAGTCAGACGGGCAGTCAGAAAGGGTCATACAGATTTTAGAGGATATGCTGAGGGGTTGTGTCTTGGAATTCCAAGGTAGTTGGGAGGAATTCTTACCATTAGCTGAGTTCGCCTACAACAATAGTTACCAAACGAGTATCCAGATGGCACCATACGAAGCACTGTATGGACGGAAATGCCGTACTCCTACGTGTTGGACGGAGTTGGAAGAACGACAAGTATTGGGTCCAGAGTTGGTTACAGAAACTGAGGACAAGGTTAAGGTGATTCGGGCTCGTCTTAAGGAAGCATCAGATAGACAGAAGTCTTATGCTGATCTGAAACGCAAAGAAATGGAGTATGAAGTAGGAGACAAGGTTTTCCTGAAGGTATCACCTTGGAAAAAGGTGTTGAGATTTGGGCGAAAAGGAAAGCTAAGCCCAAGGTTCATTGGCCCATATACAGTATTGAAGCGAGTAGGACCGGTAGCTTATCAGCTCGAACTGCCGACGGAGTTGAGTCAGATTCACGACGTTTTTCACGTGTCGATGCTTAGGAGATATCGATCAGATCCCTCGCACGTTGTGCCTGTGGCAGAAATTGAAGTCAACTCGGATTTGTCTTGTGAAGAAGAACCGGTTCAGATCTTAGATCGAGATGTGAAAGTTCTGCGTAGGAAGTCAGTGCCCTTAGTTAAAGTGCTATGGCGGAACCATGGTGTAGAGGAGCTACGTGGGAACCCGAGGATGTGATACGGCAGCAATACCCCCACCTCTTCTGACTAGGTAATTTCGAGGACGAAATTCTTTTTAAGGGGGTAGAACTATAACATCCTAAAACCGGGGCTATTGGGGATTAAATTATTTTTTCCTGAGTTTGAATTGTTATGGTATTGATTGTGGTGTAGTAGGACCTAATTAAGGGTTTTGAGTTGGCTCGGGATAGTAGGAAAATTTTGTTTCAAAGCTTTAAAGGTGGGGAGCCTTAACAAGTGGGGGTTATAAGAATAAATGTGGATAATTTGGCATAAAAATCAGCTTAGAAAAGTGGCAAAAGGAGGGCCACTTAGGAGCTACATGTGACGCCACAATGGGTGGGGGAGAGCCTTGGTTCGAGTCACGAAATTCTCCTTTTTGGCACCTTGTTTGGACGGCAATAAGAGAGAGAAAATGCTCAAATTTGTTTTAATATTAAAGGATAATATGAGCATTTTAAATTGGATTTTTATTTGTGTAATTCTAAGGATAATTAGGATAATATTAGTTTTATTTAGATAAACAAGATAATAGAAGATAAAAGGGATATTATTTGGATTATTAATTAATCAATGGGGATTAATTCAAGTTGGTTTGAATTAAATCAAATTAATGGCCTAGAGAAAAGCAAGGACTTGGCTAGAGTTTAAACTCTTTGGACAGCAAGCATAAGGGGGAGGGGGTGCCGAATTCCTTTATAAGCTCCCATCTACCCTCTTGTTTTTCTTTTAGCCATTTATGCAAATAGCCGAATCTCTCCCTTCTTTTCTAATATTCTCTCCACTTTTATTCTCGTAAATAAAGCAAAAACTCTTTTCTCCTTTGACCCCTTGCCGAATCCCCATCCTCAATTTCCCTTTTTCTTTTATTTTTCTATTAGCCGAACATTCACTCCTATTTGCCGAAATTCTAACACTCTTTTCTTCCATTTCCCTCTAGCCGAATTTCCCTATTACTTCCCTAGTAGCCTTGGCCGAATATCAAGTGGGATAGATCACTTCAAGTTTCGTTGGCAATCGAATTAGCAGGGGTAAATAGTCATAGCCGAACCTCTATGGGTTCTTTTTCTATTCTTTGCCGAATTTTTCATAAAGGATAAGTGCTGATTTCGGCAGAAAAGGGCTTCTAATCACTTTTGGTAACCGATCTCTTCTAGGTACTCAGGAAACGTAAAGCAGTCGATTCAGGCCCTGATCTCTAGTATTCGATTTTGGTAAGTAAGGGTAAGATCTAATCTAAGCAAGTTATTTAGTTAGTGATTAAGCCGAAGATTACTAACATAAGGTTGCCGATTATTAGGGAAGCAGAACGCTTGGAGTAATTATTTAAAGGCACTCGGGTAAGGATTCGGGTTCAAAAAGGAGAACCCTTTTAAATATTTGGTTTGGCCGATTAGGCCATTGTACTAACCCAAGTGTTGGCCGAATATAGGTATAAGGAGATCTAGTGTGGCCGATTTCTCTTTTCGGGATTTAGACTTCTCATCGACATCAGGTGTGTACATACACACTTATAATAATTAATAAGGTGTATTAAATGCATGTTATGTGTGAATCTGCTTTATGTAGATATGGAATTAGTACCTTAATGGTACAAGCGAGGATCCCGGTAAGTCCCTATTAGAATGAGATTGATATTAATGCTTTTGGGAAGCATGGATTATTTGATACATGTGATAAATGTATGTTCTGTTATTAACTGCTTGACATGGGTTGATGAGTGGAGGGGGCAGAGATTATGTGTCGACGGACACCAGTGTTTTGGTAACACACTGTGACTACGGTCACCAGAGGTTTGGTACCTCCAGAGGTTTGGCACCTCATCCCGTCTTGTCCCAGTGGTTTAGCACCACAGTGGGTTGGCCCCACAGTTAATAATACGGGATCGACGCCAGTGATTTGGCATCACACGATGGGTTGGCCCCATCAATCGATTTGTGTCTTCAGACACCAGAGGTTTGGCACCTCCAGTGATTTGGCATCACATCTGTGACTTTAAGTCACCAGTGGTTTGGCACCACCAGTGGTTTGGTACCACAACGGGGTAGACAGAGGCGTTTGGTTGGCTAGGTTAGGTACATCACTTAATGCATGTTAATTATTATACTTTGTGTATGAATTTGATTAAATCGGGGGAAGGGTTACATACTGAGTCTTGGTGACTCACCTTCTCCTTTATATTTTTTTCAGGTGACATGTAGATTGCGGATGTGGACCGGATGGACTCGAGGTGGCCATGCAGTGGAATTTTATTAAGTGAACTTGGAATTTATTTTATAGTTATTGTTGGTTTATTTTATTCATGTGTAATAAGGCCTCCTAGAATTATTTTTATTATTATTACATGTTTGAATATTTTGTTTAAATTATTTAATGATGTTAAAACAGGTTCACATGTTTTCTTAAATCAAACGTAAAATGTTTTATCGTGCCATCGGGCATATTTGAAACCTATAACAACTTGACTTAATAAATTTTTAAAATAAACACTAAGTATGGTTTAGCGAGACAATCCGAACGAAAGGTGTTCAACAAAACTTAAATCGGTTTTAAAAATGGTTTCCAAAAGGTTTTCACGGTAGCAAACCAAATTCGGTCGTAATGTTTGGGCCGGGTTTGGGTTGTTACAAAGCCCAAAAGAATTTTGTGAAATTTTTTGTAAAATAAGCAGGTTTTTCTGGCATGGCACCTAAGTCTCCGACCCGAAGTCCACCAGGTAAGTACCCCTATCCATTGTGTGAATTATAGAATGATGTGTAAATGGGTAGAAATGGAACGTAGATTAGTATATTAAGTACTTGAACCATAGGATTAGGTTACCCCAACAATTTCATAAAACTTAAATGCCTAATTAAACAAACCTGTGACTAAGTCGCCGTGTTAGGGTGTGGCAACCATTGTGCGCATGTCTAGGATTGGTTTCGGTGGGAGCTTGGTACTTAGGCAGTCCTAGTGACTCACCTCCTCTCCACTCGAATCCTACCTGGTGCGTAGTGACGGTTCACCCTAACCAAGAGGACTTATTCACGGGCTAAACCCAATAACTAAAACCCGAAAGAGACTAGCCGTATTTTTATAAAAACCCTAGTTTTAAATTTCTTAAATTACCCTTTTTATGTGTAGACACTATTCTATAAATTTTTTTTCTAAGTATTCCCGATTTACAAAATTACCTAAATACCCCTAGTGGTAAAATTACAAAAATGCCCTTGGTTTCTAAACTTATTGTATTACCCTTGATTTGAATAAAATTTCCCTATTTTGCAAAAGTATCCAAAAACCCTATTTTACGAAAATCCAAAATACCCTAATCGGGAAAATTTATCAAATTACCCCTGGTTCACCAAAATTACCAAAATGACCCTACTTTTCGAAATTTTTGCCATACCTTTGATTTTCAAAAAAAAAATAATAATACCCATGAGTTTTTAAAATTTCGAAGTGCTTTTTAAATTTTTGGAAATCGACCCTGATTTAATTACCAAAATACCCCTGTAGGACAAACGACGAAAATACCCCTGGGTAAGAACAGACAAAAATGTTCGAATGGTGAATGTGTGTGTGATAGATACCATTGAATGTGTGTATTTCTCTGAATTAGGGTAGAAAACTTGAAATGAGAACCCTGAATGATCGAAAGAACTACTATTAAGCTCTTTTCATAAAATTGTTCGCGGATAATCAGTAGAACATCGAGCCATACTGGATTGTGCAGCTAAGCGAATGGAGTTAAGGACCCTAAAGGATGAGGAAGTTGTTATGATCGGAGAAAGAATAAACTACCTGTCTAACGTAGTTTCTGCTCTAAAGGCTGATAAGATGGTTCGGAAAGGATGCAAGGCGTTCTTGGCCTTTGTTAGTGCATTGGATGCGAAAGAAGGAGGAGTTAGTGGAGTACGAACAGTAAGGGACTTTGTGGATGTCTTTCCGGAGGAATTACCTGGAATACCCCTGAATAGGGAAGTAGAGTTCGGAATTGATTTGCTACCTGGTACAGCTCCTGTGTCAATCGCCCCGTACAGAATGGCGCCCAAGGAGTTGGTTGAGCTTAAGGCCCAAATCCAAGAATTGCTTGATCGTGGGTTTATCCGACCCAGTGTGTCTCCATGGGGAGCACCCGTCTTGTTTGTGAAGAAGAAGGACGGGACTATGCGCATGTGCATAGACTATCGTCAGTTGAATAAGCTGACTATCAAGAACAATTATCCTTTGCCAAGGATAGACGACTTGTTTGATCAGCTTAAGGGGGCAGCGGTATTCTCGAAGATAGATTTAAGTTCTGGATATCATCAGCTTAAGGTGAAGGAAGTGGATATCCATAAGACAGCTTTCCGAACAAGATATGGGCATTTTGAGTTTGTAGTAATGCCGTTTGGGTTGACGAACGCCCCAGCTGCGTTCATGGATATGATGAACCGGGTTTATCAACCTTACTTGTATAGGTTCGTCGTGGTGTTCATCGACGACGTCGTAGTATATTCTAAGTCGGAAGACGAGCATGATGAGCATCTCCAGATAGTGTTGCAAGTGTTAAGAGAGAAGAAGTTTTATGCCAAATTCAGCAAGTGTGAATTTTGGCTGAAAGAAGTTGCGTTCTTAGGACCTGTGGTGTCTGCAGAAGGAATAAGGGTGGATCCTAGAAAGATTGAGGCGGTGTTAGATTGGAAACCACCTAAGTCGGTGGCTAAGGTTCGTAGTTTCTTGGGATTGGCATGCTACTACAGAAGGTTTGTGGAAGGGTTCTCATCAATAGCCGCACCTTTGACGAAGTTACTGAGGAAGGAAATACCTTTTGTATGGACAGATAAGCAACAGGAGAGCTTTGAGAAGCTTAAGATGGTTTTGACTGAAGCTCCGGTTTTGATTCAGCCTGAGGCAGGGAAGGACTTTGTGGTATACTGTGATACTTCTCACACGGGATTAGGGTGCGTTCTGATGCAAGACAGAAAAGTAGTCGCTTATACGTCTCGGCAACTAAGGCCACATAAGGTTAACTACCCGACACATGATTTGGAGCTAGCGGCAGTGGTCTTTACTCTTAAGGTATGGAGGCATTATCTTTATGGAGAAAAGTCAGTGATCTACACAGACCACAAGAGCCTTAAGTATCTGCTGACTCAGAAGGAGTTGAACCTGAGACAGCGAAGGTGGGTGGAGTTACTGAAGAACTACGAGTGTTCCATAGAGTATCACCCGGGCAAGGCGAATATAGTGGCAGATGCCCTAAGTTGGAAAGTAGTGTCTGATCTAAGGGCGTTGTTTGCACATCTGAGTTTGTATGACGATGGACGTCTACTGGCAGAGTTGCAGGTTAAGCCGACGTGGTTGAATAAGGTAAAAGAGAGTCAGTTGGCAGATAAGGATTTAAGTGCTAAGTTGCGACAAGTTCAGAATGGGGGTTTAGAGGGTTACAGTATGTCCGGTGATGGAGTATTGTGTTTCAAGGGTAAAGTCTGTATGCCAAGGAATAAGGAATTAGGGCAGAGAATTCTTCAGGAATCGCATAGTAGCCCTTATGCTATGCATCCTGGAGGTACTAAGTTGTATAGAGATCTGAGGGAACAATTTTAGTGGCCTGGTCTTAAGAAGGAAGTTACAGAATTTGTTGGCAAATGCTTGACGTGTCAGCAAGTTAAGGCTGAACACCAAGTTCCGTCGGGGTTGCTTCAGCCGATAAAGATTCCGCAGTGGAAGTGGGAAAGAATCACCATGGACTTCGTTAGTGGGCTTCCCCTTACGCCTACTAAGAAGGACTCGGTATGGGTAATAGTAGATCGGTTGACAAAGTCCGCGCATTTCATTCCAGTGCGAGTTGATTATTCTTTGCAGAAGTTGGCAAGGTTATATGTGGCAGAAATTGTAAGGTTGCATAGACTTCCGGTGTCAATCATTTCGGATAGGGACCCAAGGTTTACGTCTTAATTTTGGAAAGCACTACATCAAGCTTTAGGCACCAGATTGGATTTCACTACGGCTTTTCATCCACAGTCGGACGGTCAGTCTGAACGAGTAATCCAAGTGTTAGAGGATATGCTGAAAGGATGTGTGATAGAATTCAGAGGAAGTTGGGAAGAATATTTACCTTTAACGGAATTTGCATACAACAACAGCTATCAAGCCAGTATTCGGATGGCACCGTATGAAGCGCTGTATGGACGGAAGTGTCGCACACCTACGTGTTGGACGAAATTGGGGGAACGTCAAGTTTTGGGTCCAGAGTTAGTGGCGGAGTCTGAAGAGAAGGTTACTGTGATTCGGGCACGATTAAAGGAAGCATCTGACAGGCAAAAGTCGTATACAGATCTCAAGGGGAAGGAAATCGATTTTGATGTGGGAGATCAAGTATTTCTTAAAGTGTCGCCTTGGAAGAAAGTGATGAGATTTGGTCGAAAGGGAAGCTAAGTCCAAGATTTATAGGACCTTATCGGGTACTGAAGCGAGTTGGACCAGTGGCATACTAGTTAGAGTTGCCTTCAGAATTGAAGCAGATGCACGACGTATTCCATGTTTCTATGCTACGTCGTTATCGGTCGGATCCATCTCACGTAGTACTGATTGAAGAGGTGGAGCTAGGGCCAGATTTGTCCTACGAGGAGGAGCCGATTCAGATTTTAGAACGAGATATGAAAGTGTTACGAAGGAAGTCAGTTCCTCTGGTCAAAGTATTATGGAGAAATCATGGATCGGAAGAAGCTTCGTGGGAGCCAGAAGAAGCAATGCGACAGCAATACCCTCACTTATTTTTTGCCAAGTAATTTCGAGGACGAAATTATTTTAAGAGGGGTAGAACTGTAATATCCCAGATTTATGGCTTATGCATTTTTGTGTAATTATATGAAATAGCACGCCTTTGTGTGTTATAATGTGTTTTATGAATTTTGGGAATCTTAGAAGGTAAGAAAATGCCTTAGAAAATATTAAGTTTTAAGTCTTGAAGGGGGACTGAAGCAGAGTGGCCTTAAGAGAAATTGTAGGGAAAATTAAACATAGAAATCAGCTTGTTAAAAGTGGCTTGGAGGCACCACTTAAGGGCCTAGCAGGTGACGCCACGTACAGTGGATAAGGGCTCAGGTTCGAGCTACAAGGGAAGCAAAATAAAAGTTTTCTTTTGCAGCAGAGATGAGCAGCAATGGACGGCATTAAGGCTATATTTTAGGAGCTTAAATCCTTTTATTTTTAAGAGATAAAAGGTGATAAATTAATTAAGATAAGGGATAAATGATGGAGTATTTTTATTAATTTTAAATGAGGAGATGAAGAGAAAAGCAAGGGATTTGATAGTGTTGGTCGAATAGGGGATTCTCTTGGTGATATTTTCGGCCAAGGAAGGATAGGAGGCCATTTACTTTCTTTTCTTTCCTCTTGTACCTCTGTCGAATTCCCTCTGCAGCTATTCTCTTTTTCTTTTCAATTCTCCAAAAGCCGAAAATAGGATCCCCTAGTCTTGCCGAATTTCCCTAAGTCCTATACCTTTCGTTTCTTTCTTTGTTAAAGCCGAATCTTTCTAAGTGATCATCAAAAGCCGAAACTCGTGTGATCACCATCTAGCCATAGCCGAATATTGCTGTGGATTCAAGCAAGGGTGCCGTCGATAATAGTAGTAAGGGTAAGGATCTATTGTTGTCATTTTGTTTCTTTTCTTAAAGCCGAAATCAAGATTCTAACGCCTTAATGTTTTGGCCGAAACTATTAAAGGTTCTTTCGGGGTTTTCATTATAGTCGACTATAAGGAGGATTATTCGGGATTTCAATATCCAAGGTAAAGTTATGTGATATTCGGTCATAGGCCATTTTTATGTGATTTAAAGTTAGAATTAAATCTAACCTATGCCTATAGGTATTTCGACACCTTCATAACCAAGTAGCACTTTTCGGGATTTTAGAATCGCAAGGTAAGTGAACATATGTATTCGGCCAAGGCCATATTTGGTGTTTTAGATCTACTTCCTATTTGTTCAAAAGCTGGAAACTAATTATTTAGGTGATCTAGTGTTGACCGATTGCTAGGGGGCAAAGATCACGAAATTTCGGGATTTGGTTAGTAACCAGTCGGCAGCAAGGTAAGGTGTTGGTTACATTAATCCTTCGGGATTTGGTTTTATAGCCGAATGGCTTTTTACTAACATGTTAGGGTTGGCCGAATATAGGAGTTAAAGATCTAAAGCGGTAGATCGGGTTTTGGGATTTCAGTAAATTCGCTAAGTGAATCAGGTGTGAAACACCCCAAACCCGGCCCACGAGCCTGGACCGAATCTGGTATGTTCCTCAAGTAAACCGGTTCAAAGTTCTTTTGTTACTTAGGAAAAACTTGTGTGATTTTAAAAAAATATTGTTTTGGGTTGGGCTTCTGCTGAAAACCAATTTATCTTATATTGAAATCCATTTAATTAAGGCGACAAAACAATTAGGGTTTATTTTACAAAAATAAATTTACTCAAACTTTAATTGATAATAATTCGTAAACATAATAATTGAAAATAAAGAAATTAAACTATGGCCTTATTACATCAAGTAAAAACCCAAAATAAAATTCTTAAGTACTTAGATAAAGTACAATGTCCATATTGAATAAAACTTCAAGCTGAGCATGGCCACCACAAGTTCTGCCGTCCCGGTCCATCACTGTTCATCACCTGAAAAATGTTCCCACAACGGGGTGAGTCAACAGACTCAATGTGTACACAACACTAAAATTGAATAGATCAGGCATACCATAACGTATCACATGCACATTCATATACAGATAAAATAATGATGCAACCCATACCCAAACCTAGATGCCATCTGCTACACATCCCCGTACCAACCTGCACACCGTGGGGACTACTAAGTCAACCCTCCTTCCGCTACACTCCATCGAAGGCAGTCGCTGCAGTCGACGTGCTCATCGCCCATATAAAATTTGTGGCATAGCCACCAGATTAAATAATTGTGTCATGAGACACCACATTCAGATAATGTAACTGAAGTTACCACATTCAGATAATGTAACCGAAGTTACCACATTCAGATAATGTAACCGAAGTCACCACATTCAGATAGTGAGACCGAAGTCATCACATTCAGTTCCCCTTTCTCATATAACCCGAATGCCCCATATATTTCATATCATGCATATCATACTTAAATTCACATTCATGTCACTTTTCACATGTTAAAATATAACATATTTCGTAATCCTAGTAGGAGTAGGAAACGTACCTGAGTACTTTGTACCACATTAGGGTACTTAGCCATATTAACATTCTTATACATTCATATATTAAATATTTGCCATATAACATATTAAAAGTTAGTGTGGGGTACACACCTGATTTGCTTAACGAAATCCTTGAAATCCCGAAAAGCCGATCTACTGCTTTAGATCCGTTAACTTCTATATTCGGTCAATCATTTAAACATATTAATAAACCTTTTTGGCCACAAATCCAAATCCTAGTAAGATTTATACACTTAAAACTTACCTTAAGGATCTTAAATCCCGAAATTATCCCTTGGTTGTAGCTTCTGTCGAAATTCCTAAACCACATGTTAGATCCAATCTAACATTAAATCATAATAATATAGCTTATGGCCGAATGGTATTCATAACTTACCTTAGATCTTAGAAATCCCGAAAGATACCTTCTTGTAGTTGACAACTCTTAAATCCCGAAAACACCCTTCCATAATTCGGCCAAAATCAATAATAGAGATTAGTCCCTAAATCTTCGATAGGTCTAGAATATAAAAGAATTGAAACCAAACTTGAATCTTACCCTTATTTGAAGGAATCAATTACACCTTCACTTCAACCTTCAGAGATTCGGCTATGGCTAAATGATGCTCTCACAACTTTCGGCTTTTGGAGGGATTAGAAAGAAAAGAGAAGGAAGGGTAAAGATGGAGGATTCGACTAGACAGAAGAAAAAGAGAAGAGAAGAGAAGAGAACACTAAGAAATTCGGCAGAGAGAAGAGGGGAAGAAAATTTGATGAGTAGCCCTCTTTCCTTCCTTTTATAGCCAAAATTACTACTCAGAATCCCTTACTTGGCCACCACTCTTCTATTTGATAACTTTATCTCTTTAATTATCTTCTAAAATAAAAGATAATTCAGCAACTTTCCTTCCTTAGCTGAAATTATCAACTTAAAGTCCCTTACTTGGCCACCACTCTCCCTTATTTTCCTAATCAAAGAATAATTCCTCATTTATCATCTATTATCCTTAAAAATAAAAGAGATAAAACTCCTAAAATTTTTCCTTGTGCCGTCCACCTCACTTCTTCTGGAAGCAAAATAAAATTTCTATTATTTGCTTCCCATGTGACTCGAACTCAGGCCCACTTGCTCATGTAGGTGGCGTCACTTACCTGGGCCTTAAGTGGCATTTCCAAGCCACTTTTCCAAGCCTGTTTGTGTGTCAAATTCCTCCTATTATTTTTCTTAAGGCCACCTTGCCTTAGTTTTCTCTTTTTAAGCCTTAAAACTTGACATTTCTTTACATTTCCAAGTTTCCAAAAATTTTTGTTTGCCTCTTTAAACTTGACATTTCCTTACATTTCCAAGTTTCCAGAAATGTTTACTTTCCTCTTTTGAATCATTTCCACATCATTTCCTTACATTTCCATACATTGCCTTACATTTCCATACATTTCCATACATTTCCATACACTTCCTTACATTTCCATGCATTTCCATACATTTCCATACATTTCCTTACATTTCCATACATTTCCTTACATTTCCATACATCTTAGGGTTCCTAAAACTCCTCAGAACACCTCCAACACACCCACTGAGCCCACTTTGCCACATGCCTTCCTTGTGTCATGAGTCCAAAACAAATTTTCCTTAAGGCCTCTTTGCCTCGTTTCCTCTTTTCACTTAAAATCCAATAATTTTTCTAAGCTTTCTCTTCCATCCTAGAATTTTAAAAACCCTTAATACACTTCCAAACACTGCCAAAACCTACTAACACATGAATTATGCACAAACGCATAACCCCTAATCTAGGATGTTACAAGGTGTGTACCCCACACAATCTCTTAATAGATTTATGGCACCCATTTAATATATGTGTTTATAATAATGTGAATGTGGCTAAGGTACCATGCAATGGTACAAAGTACTCAGGTACGTAACGTTAACTTTAAGTTAATATAAGATATGAATATTTGGAATATGTCACGTATGTGAACATGATAAGAATGTGAAATAAGGCTTAAGACATGATATTGCATGATATGTATGACATGGGGCATATGGGTGAATTTGAAAAGGGGAAGTGATCTGGTGGTTCTTACCACGAATAGCTGAATGTGGTGACTCATGTCACAAATATCTGAATGTGGTGACTTATGTCACAAATAATTATCTAGTGGCTATGCCACAAAATTATCAGGGTGATGAGCACGTCGACTGCAGCGACTGCCTTCGATGATGTGTAGCGGATGGAGGGTTGACTTAGTAGTCCCCACGGTGTGCAGGTTGGTACGGGTGATGTGTAGCGGATGGTACCTAGGTTTGGGTTCGGGTTTGCATCATTATCTTTATTTCTGCTATATGTACATGTATGGACTGATATGCCTAAACTGTTGGGACTTAGTGTTGGTTGTACACACTGAGTCTGTATGACTCACCCTGTTGTGGGAATATTTTTCAGGTGACGCTCAGTGATGGACCGGGTCGGCAGGAGCTTAGTGGTGGCCATGCTCAGTTCGGGGTTTTATTTAATTTTGGACATGTTATATTTTAAATACTTTGGATTTATTTCGGGTTTTAAATTTTGATGTAATAAGGCTATAGTATGAACTGTTTTATGCATGTTTTTTTTTATTTGAATTTATTATGTTACAAATTTTTTAGCAAATTAAACATTAAGTGACTTTATTTTAAAAAATAATAATAATAATAATAATAAACTCTAAATGTTTTAGACACCCTAACACAAATGGTTTTCACTGTAAGATAAACTTGTTTCCAATTTGAACCCAACACAAAAATAAACTTTCTTTCAAAACCACACAGTTTTTCCAAAGTAACAAAAGAATTTTGAACCGTTACACTTAAGGAGCATACCAGATCCGGTCAGGGCTCGTGGGCCGGGTTTGGGATGTTTCAGTATGCATACTGTATCTGAGATGGACTAAGGCCTAAACTGTGACTGTATCTGTAATGGCTTAGGCCCAGACTGCATTTGACAGATAACTATTGTTTGACTGTATGCATGTCTTCTGTAGGGATTGCACACTGAGTTTATGTAAACTCACCCCTTTTGGTTTTATATGTACAGGTAATCCCCAGACTTAGATGGATCGGTGCGGCGGAGGACACAACGGTGACCACATGTCTACTGAACTGCTTTAAAATTCACTTATGGTTTTTATCTCCTATTTTGTTTAAGGTATTTTTGATGTAATTTGGGACTTTTTGACTGTTTGCCTTTGTTTTGGATTTTTACTGTTTTCATGTGCTTTTAAACTGCAAAACTCAACAAAAACTCGGTTTAATTAAAAACAATGTTTTTCCTAAACGCAAATAGTTTTATTTAAATATCATGATTTTAAAAGCTTTCACTACAGAATATATTTTTAAACGAATCAAATTAACGAGAAAATAATTTTGAATTTGCCGAGGGATAAATAGAAGCTAATAAATGGTAACGGTCTTAACTTGATAAATTTGATTTCATATCCCATTCCATGTGACATCTCCAGATTCGACCATAACGTCTATGTCGGGTTTGGGGTGTTACATTTAGTGATATCAGAGTCAGGTTGTAAAACTCGGCTGTAGATTTTGGGTTTTAAAACTTGGTTTTTAAAAAATTGACTTTCAAATGATTTGAAATAATTTGACAGAGAATATGGTACACCGAGTCTCCGGCGTCGATCCTATAAGTATTCTTGTAAACTGTTATGGTAGTATAGATATTCTGTTCTGAAAACACTCTAGTTTGTGTATACTGAAACTGATAGAGACTGTACTTGCGAAAAACAAACCCTGAATTTATGATAATACTTTACATAAAATATCTGTTAATAAATATTGAAACTTAATTGATTCATAAAATTCGTAATACAGATAAATCTGAATAGACATGAGCGCACGAGGTATCCGGGGACGTGGTACTAGAGGCCGAGGTAAAGGTTGTAAGGGGCTCGAGCTGAGTCCTCATCTCTGGGCAACATGTCGAATCTGGACACTAGTGAGACACCGGTGTCACCTACTGCTAAGACTGGGTCTCATGATCGCATGCCTGGGGACGACACATTGTCTCATGCTATGTTAAGGATACTGGAGAGGGTCGCTGGGCCCAACACTGTATCTGAGGGCCAAGGGTCGGTTACGGAATGACTCCGGTCCAATAGAACTGAACTTTTTAGGGGTGTCACTGGAGTCGCCTCTAATGTGGCTGAGTACTGGATGGAGGCTACTGAGAGGATAATAGACGATTTAGACTGTACCCCTAAGCAGAAATTGAAAGGTATAGTCTCGTTGCTTCGAATGAGGCCCATCAGTGGTGGCTGACTGTTAAGGAGGGCAGTCAACCCAATCTTCTGTCTTGGGAGTTCTTTAAGTCCTCTTTCCAAGGAAAGTATGCGGGAGCAAGTTACATCGATGCTCATAGGCGTAAGTTTCTGAACCTCACTTAGGGAGACCGATTAGTGGCCGAGTATGAGGCCGAAGTTCTGAGAATAAGCCGCTATGCGCGAGGTATGGTGGCATCTGAATATAAGAGATGTATCCATTTTAAAAATGGCTTAAGGGATAATTTGAGGGTACTGGTAGCTCCGTAGAAGGAGCGCGAGTTCTCCATTCTAGTAGAGAAGGCGAAGATTGCTGAAGAGGTTAAGCGCACTGAGCGCCAAAACAGAAATCGTGAGAGGGGTAAGAATAAGAGGGATTTGGAGCCCTCGAGTTCAGTACAGAGGCCTAAGAAGAAGGCCAGGACTGATGGGCCGGTTAAAGCTGGGCCCCATGTTATTCCTATTGGTTTGCAGCCGTGTGGAAATTGTGGTAGACTCTATCAGGGCGAGTTTTGGAGGAGAACTGGAGCGTGTTTGAGGTGTAGGTCATTTGAGCACCACATTCGGAAGTGTCTGCTGAGGATCGATCAGGTGCAAGTTCCGGGTTATAGTACTGCGCAGCTACAGAAGGTAGTTCAGCAGCCACCAAGGGGCCGTGGTCAGGCTAGGGGTGGTAACGGTATGGGCCGTGGACAGAGAGCACCAGACAGAGGTGCTGGACAAATAGATGTGAGGCAGCCTACTCTTGTTTATGCTGCTAGTCGCCGAGATGACCGAGATGCTCCAAACATTATTACCAATACGTTCTTAATTTATGATGTACCTTACTTTACTTTGATAGATATAGGTTCCACACATTCCTATGTAGCTAGCACCATGTCTGAAAACTTGGGGATTTTGGTTGAAACTACTTCTAGTGAGATAATTGTACTATGTCCACTAGGGCAATCGGTTTGGTTAGTGAACTGTATAGAGATGTTCCGCTATAGGTTCAAAGGTCGGTATTTTTGGCTAATCTGATAGAGCTTCTGCTTGGGGAGTTCGACCTGATTCTGGGTATGGACTGGTTGGTCAAGCACCGTGTCAATTTAGATTGTGCGACTAAAAGGGTCATTTTGAGAACTGAGGAGGATAATGAGGTAGTCATGATTGGAGAACGTCAGAATTACTTAGTTAATGTGATCTCTACACTAGTGGCTGAGAAACTAGTTCGTAAGGGATGTGAGACGTTCTTAGCCTATATTAGTATTTTCGTTTCTGAGGACTCTACTGTAAAGGATGTCAAGACTATAAGGGATTTTCTGAATGTCTTTCCTAAGGAGATATCAAGATTGCCTCTGAATTGAGAGGTTGAGTTTGGGATTGAGCTTCTTCCGGGTATAGTTCTGGTGTCCATCGCTTCTTACCGTATGACACCGAAGGAGCTTACAGAGCTTAAGGCTCAACTGCAGGAACTTTTGGACTGTGGTTTCATCCGTCCTAGTGTGTCTCCGTAGGTAGCATCAGTTCTGATCGTTAAGAAGAAGGATGGGACCATGTGGATGTGCATAGATTATTAGCAGTTGAACAAGCTGAGCGTTAAGAATAAGTATCAGCTTTCAAGAATTGACGACTTGTTTGATCAGTTCAGAGGGGCTTCGATATTCTCTAAGATCGATCTTCGTTTAGGGTACCATTAGTTGAGGGTTAAGGAGGTGGATGTGTATAAGACGACATCTAGGACTCGTTTTGGACATTACGAGTTCCTAGTTATGCCTATCGGGTTGACAAATGCACCGGCCGCATTTATGGATCTAATGACTTGGGTATTTTAGCCTTATTTGGATGGTTCGTCGTGGTCTTCATCGACGACATTTTGGTTTACTCTAAGACTAAAGAGAAGTATGATGAGCACATTAGAGTAGTTGATCGCTGCAAATCAAAGCTTTAAATATTTATAAAAGAATGATCAAACCTGGAGACTAACTTTGACAACGATATTAAGGCAAGTGTACCTATCGAACAGTAGTATAGCTTAGGCAAGATCGATTATCGAACCCAAAAGAACTAAAACTATTAATACTCACTTGCTTTTTATTATTTAGCCTTAAAGTTAGAATGAAGATTACTTTTAAACTAAATTGACGACAACTAGACTAAGGACACAAAGACAGGAAGACGAATTAGAGAATAACTTTGAAGGAAAACTCAGTTGATTTTGACGATACCTTCGGGAAGAATCCACCTAGACTTCACTTATTATCTAACCCTAAATTATATGATTCTTTTACATAGCTTGATCCGTGAGACTCCCTAACCTATATTAAACCCTCTCTCGAGGCGAATAACGTCTAACCCTAAATTAATTAGTGGAACTCTCGTTCGCTTATAATAACCCCCTAGGACAGCAGTAAATCGATCAATGGACTCCCATATTAGGTTTCACCCTAATTCGACAAAATCTCATAACCCTATCTCTAGGCATTCGATCAACTTCGCTTATTTATGTTAGATCTCCTCTTAGGTGGGGTCTATTCCTCCTCCACCTAAGCACATTAGATTTGGATCAAGCAACATAATTAAGAACAAACTAAGTAATTCATCATATAACTTAAGAATGAAATAACAAAATCCATCTAGGTTTCATCCCCCTTCGGGTATCTGAGGGGTTTAGTTCATAATGAATAAACAAAACATCGCAAGAGAAAAGATAAAACAAAATATAAGAAAACCCTAAAACCCCCTGAAGGAATTGAAGGAGAATTCCGTCGTCTTGAGTATAACTCTGGCTTCTTGGGATGGATCAACTGGCTATCCTCACGTTATTCCCTAACTTTGACTTTCTCGGCTTGGCTCATTGGCCTCGCTTTCGCTTGTTTCTGCTTCTGCCGAACTCCCCTTTCAAGTTGCCCCCTTGGGTGTTTATATAGACTTTGTGATGCCTTACTTGGCCCCTATGTATCCTAATTCAAGTAGAATTCTTAATAGGGTGTTTGAATAGGATTTGGCATGTGTTTCTTTGCCTCCAAGTATCCTTTCCCGAATGAAATTCCTCTTTCCAACGACAGGGACACGGCCATGGACATGTCTGTGTGAATCGTGGCCAGGCTGTGTTCGAACTTTTAATGAGGCACGGTCGTGTGGTATTTGGGCTAGGCCGTGTCGATTTCTCTCTTGGCCCAATTTGGTTCATTTTAAGCTCGTTTTACGTTCTTTTCATCCTTGGGTGCTTTCCTGAGTATAAGACACGAAAAGAAAGGATTAAGAGCACCTTTTTTTACATAAATAAAAGGATAAATCATCCAAAAGTATGCTAAATTTGGGATTAAAATATGTTACTTTTACGGTTTATCAGTAGTGCTTCAGATTCTGTGTGAAAAGCAACTTTACGTTAAGCAGCAAGTGTAAGTTCTGGCTTCGTAAAGTGACTTTTCTGGGGTATATGATTTCTGCTAAAGGGATTCGTGTTGATCCTCGAAAGATTGAGGGTGTACTGGATTAGAAACAGCTAAAGAATGTGTTTGAGATCCGAAGTTTTCTAGGTCAGACTAGTTATTGTCGGCGATTTGTGGAAGGTTTTTCATTGATTACAGCGCCTTTAACTAAGATGCTACGTAATGGTGTTCCATTTGTTTGGACTGATGCACAGTAAGAGAGCTTTGAGAAGCTCAAGACTGTTCTGACTGAGGCTCATGTTTTGATACAGCCTGAACCTGAGAAGGAGTTTGTGGTATACAGTGATATGTCTCATGTGGGCTTGGGTTGTGTTCTGCTACAAGATGGTAAGGTTGTGACATATGCGTCTCGTCAGCTCAAAACGCATGAGGCAAGCTATTCGACGTATGATTTGGAACTGGCCGCCGTAGTCTTTGCTCTGAAAATCTAGAGACACTATTTGTACAATGAGAAGTGTATTATCGACACTAATCACAAAAGCCTCAAGTACCTCCTGACTCAGAAAGAGTTGAATCTTAAGCAGCGTAGATCGATTGAGCTACTTAAAGACTACGACTGTACCATTGAGTACCATCCTGGCAAGGCCAATGTGGTGGCCGATGCGTTGAGCCGTAGGACGATGACTGATCTAAGAGCAATATTTGCTCGACTTAGTTTGTTCGACGACGGAAGTTTGTTAGCTGAGCTGCAGGTTAAACTGACTTGGATAGAACAGATTCAGGATAGGTAGTTAAAGGATGAATCGTTGGGTCTTCGGTTCCGTCAGGTTGAGAGTGGTAGCACTACGGACTTTGGGCTGAATAATGATGGGGTACTCTGTTTCTGTGGTTGAATTTGTGTATCGAATGATACTGATCTAAGACAGTCTATTTTAAGAGAGGCGCATAGTAGCCATTATGCTATGCATCCCGGTGGAAATAAGATGTACCGAGATATTCGAGAACTGTATTGGTGGCGGGATTGAAACAGGAGGTTACTGATTTTGCGGCACGATGTCTGACATGCCAGCAGGTTAAGGCTGAGCATCAGTTACCTTCGGGCTTGCTACAGCCGGTTAAGATTCCACTATGGAAGTGGGAGCGAGTAACGATGGACTTAGTTAGTAGGTTGCCTCTAACACCCGCAAAGAAGGATTCCATTTGGGTCATCGTGGATCGATTGACCAAGTCTGCGCACTTCATTCCTGTTAGGACCGACTATTCTTTTCAGAAGTTGGCGAAGCTATACATTTCTAAGATAGTGAGACTGCATGAGGTACCAGTCTCAATCATTTCTGATAGAGATCACCGCTTCACATCTCGATTCTAGAAAAAGTTACATAAGGCTTCAGGTTCGAGATTGGACTTCAGTACTGCGTTCTATCCTCAGATCGATGGTCAATCTGATAGGGTGATTTAGATACTGGAAGATATGTTGAAGAGTTGTGTTATCGATTTTCGAGGCAGTTGGGAGGAGTATCTGCCATTTGCCGGATTTGCCTACAATAACAGTTTCCAGTCGAGTATTCATATGGCACCTTATGAGGCTCTATATGGTCGTAAGTCCCGTACTCCTTTATATTGGACTGAGTTGGGCAAACGTCGAGTTTTGGGTCCTAAGTTGGTTTCTGAGACTGAGGATAAGGTTCGACTAATTCAGGATCGCCTGAAAGTGGCTTCTGATAGAGAGAAGTCTTATACAGACCTGAAGAGGCATGATATTGAGTATTCTATGGGGGACTTCGTTTTTCTAGAGGTTTCCCTATGGAAAAAAGCTCTGAGATTCGGTCCCAAGGGTAAGTTGAACCCTAGGTTCATTGGGCCTTACCGAATGCTGAAACGAGTGGGACCAATCGCTTATCAGTTAGAACTACCTCTAGAGTTGGACCCAATCCACGATTTTTTTCACATCTCGATGTTAAGGCGGTACCACTTGGATCCTACTCATATTGTCCCTGTTGAGGAGATTGAGGTTAGGTCAAATTTGACCTTTGAGGAGGAGTCGGTTCAGATTCTGGATCGGGATGTAAAGGTTCTTCAGAATAAATTTATCCCATTAATGAAGGTGCTATGGCATAATCATAGCACTGAGGAGGCTACGTGGAAGCATGAGGACTCAATGCGTCAGCAATATCATCATATGTTTTGATCAAGTAAATTTTGAGGTCAAAATTTCTTTTAGGGGGTAGAGTTGTAACGCCCCAAAATTCTTATTTTTATTTCTGTTAAAATGTGACACAATTCTGTATCTGCTTCAGTGGTTAAGTGTTGTGGGCGTGTATAAGAGGTACCATGTTCAAGCCTTATCTTGGGTGAATTTTTGTTTTTTTCTAAATAAAGCCTTAATCTTGCTCAAAGGGTTTAAGTTTAATTATTTGTAGATATATAACAGAATGAGCCTGCTGGTCTAGCGGTTAAGATGTGTGTTGGTGTGTTGGAGGTTTGGAGTTCGAATCCATGCGCAAGTGTGGGTATTATTTTTGCTCGGTGGTCAGATAGAATTTCGGCTGGACTGAAATTCTGAGTATTTGAGATCATGTAGGTAGTGGGAGAAAATCAAGGAGATTGGGTCATATATTATTTTTGTTTTTATTTTTCTTTTTCCCAAAATTTCCCTTTGACGTTTTCCAATTTTTCTTGGTGGTTGCTGTTGTTTTTCCTCTCTTCGATTAAGCCATTAATCTGTGCTCTTTCATTATTACTGTTGGTGATTTTATCGTGTAATCGTCCTTTAGTTGGTGGAGTTCTCTAATCGTTGGGTAAGTGGGCGTTGTGTGTGTTAACTTTCGTTTGATATTTTGGCGATATCGATTTGTAGTATTTGATAGTGGTCATTCGTGTTAGGAGCAGGTTGTGAAGAAAGGGATTGTACTTCAACAGTCTAGTTTGCGTTGGCGGTGGTAAGTCAGGTTTTTGGTCAATTCTTGTGTCGATTTTGTTAATCAATTTGCTAAACCATGGTTTGATACTTTAATTTTAGGTTTTGGAAGGCTCGAGATAGTATTCGCTTTGAAACGATACTAGGTTTGTACCCGAAAACACAAAAAACGAGATTCAGCGAAAGCCAAAATTGTAAATTGTCGACTCCACACGGGCGTGTGGCCGCCCGTATGGTAGGCTGTGTGCGATAACACGGTCGTTTGATCGACGAAGGCCAGGCCGCGAGCAAGACACGACCGTGTGAAGGCTGGGGTGTTGCCGTGTGGGCCAACACGGACATGCCACATGGGCATGTGATATCTGGGTCAGGCCGTGTGATCCACACGGACAAGGCCAATCTTGGCGTGTGGGCCCATTTAGCTAAAATATTTTCTAGGGTTGCACGAGTCGCCCAAGTCGACTGTGAACCTACTGTAGGGTCGGTAAGCGCTACTTAGACCTTAAATCGTGTGACCTGAATATATAATATATGTATTGAGCATGTTAAACTTATGCATGTTTACTGATCCTTATGTATGACTGATAACTGGATGTTAGCATGTAAGCATGTAATTCTGTATGTCTACATTGAGCATGTTTAGTTGCATCTGCATTGGAGTGGGATGATTGATTATTGGAGGAAGTGTACTGAAAGGCTTTCATGCCTTTTATCTGGCAGCTCAGCTGCAATATTACTGATATGTGCCGCATTCGGTACGACTTGGTGTGTAGGGTTCGGTGGGTGTTTTAAACCCCACATGATGTGTAGGGATGGTCGGAGATGGTGTATAGAGGCTGGTGGGTAGGATATTGATTTCTGTTATTGTATGCATATTGTATCTGAGATAGACTAAAGCACTAATTTGCATCTGAAACTGTATCTGAATGGGCTAAAGCCTAAATAGTGACTATCTGTAATGGGCTTAGGCCCAAACTGCATTTGACTGATAACTGTTGTTTGACTGATAACTGTAGAGGCTGGTAGGTAGGATACTGATTTCTGTTACTGTATGCATAATGTATCTGAGATGGGCTAAGGCTCTAATTTGTATCTGAAACTGTATCTGAATGGATAAAGCCTAAACTGTGGCTATATCTGTAATGGGCTTAGGCCCAGACTGCATTTGACTGATAATTGTTGTTTGACTATATACATGTCTTCTGTGGGGATTACACACTGAGTTTACGTAAACTCACCCCTTTTTGTTTTATCTGTACAGGTAATCCCCAGACTTAGACAGCTTAGTGCGGCGGAGGACTCAGCGGTGATCACATGTCTACTGAACTGCTTTAAAATTCACTTATGGTTTTTACCTCCTATTTTGTTTAAGGTATTTTTTATATAATTTGGGACTTTTTGACTGTTTGTCTTTGTTTTGAATTTTTACTGTTTTCATTGGCTTTTAAACTGTAAAACTCAACGAAAATTCGGTTTAATTAAAACTAACATTTTTCCTAAACGCGAATAATTTTCTTTAAAATATCACAGTTTTAAAAGCTTCCGCTACAGAATATGTTTTTAAATGAATCAAATTAACGAGAAAATAATTTTGAATTTGATGAGGGATAAATAAAAGCTAATAAACGGTAACTGTCTTAACTTGATAAATTCGACTTCAAATCTCATCCTATGTGACATTACCAGATTCGACCATAACGTCTAGGCCGGGTTTGGGGTGTTACAAAAAATTTTTGTTACTGCAAACTGATATTTTACAAATGTTATGGTAAAAAACCAGTTGAGACTATGGTAAAAGATTGGTTTGTTTTTATGTATATATTTTATCAAAATATTTATGTATTTTTATATATTTCTTCAATTTTTGTAGAATTAGATTAAATTGAGACTATTTGTAAATTTTTTAAAAGTTGAGAATTAAATTTATTATATCGATTTTTTAACTATCATGTCAGTCTAATGTTAACTACAAAAATTTTGTTAGGAGATTCATTTAAAAAAATGATGATTAGGTAACTAAAACAAAACAGACCAAATTAAATAAATTGATAATTAGGTTTGATAAGCTGGCCCTAAATCGAGTTGGAAATAACATCAAAACACAGTCACTCCATTATAAATATTAAATAGTATAGGTAATCAACACTATAGAGACATCTTTGGAGCTCCAAAGCTTTAGTATTGTGAGAATCTTTCCACTATATTCGGGTCATGGATTCTTGTGATTTCACCGAATCAATGCTAGATCAGCTCCCTATGGAAAGATTTTGGGACATTCCTTTGTACCAATGGGATGGATTTTGGTACAGATCTTATCATCTCCAAGCAACAATGGCTCTTCGTTCCCAGTACATCGCACGCGACGACGACATCATCCTCGCATCCCCCATGAAAACCGGTACCACTTGGCTCAAAGCCCTTTGTTTTTCCATCCTTCAAAAGGACGAAAACGCTGCTCGCCTTAATGAAGAAACGCTAGCCAATCACGAGGAAGACGATCCCCGTCACCGCCGAGACCCGCTCGTCGACAACCATCCCGCCGTCTACGTTCAAACCTTGGAAGTTCAAGTTTTCACGGCGAAACCACCGCCGGATGTTTCGGCTATGGAGTCCCCAAGGCTTTTCCACACTCACTTGCCCTACACAGCATTACCGGACTCCATTAAAACCTCCAACTGCAAGCTTGTTTACATAACAAGGAACCCTAAAGACACGTTGGTCTCCATGTGGCACTTCTTCAATAAACTCCGAACACCAGAACAAGGTCCATACCCTTTTGAACAAGCATTCGAGTCCTTCATCAATGGCGTTTCTCATTTCGGTCCATTTTTCGACCACGTTTTACAGTACTGGAACCAAAGCTTGAAATCCCCCAACAAGATACTGTTCTTAAAGTACGAAGACCTCAAAAAGGACCCCAAAGGTGAGGTTAAGAAACTGGCTTCGTTCCTTGGAAAACCATTCAATAATGAGAAAGAGGTTGAAGACGTAATATGGAGGTGCAGCTTGGAGAGGCTGAAGAACTTGGAGGTGAATAAGAATGGGATCGACCCTTGGGTTGGGATCCAAAACAGTGCATTCTTCAGGTCTGGAATTGTTGGAGATTGGAAAAACATTATGAGTAAAGAGTTGAGTGAGCGTTTGGATCAAATCACGATGCAGAAATTAAATGATTCTGGGCTTCATCTTTAGATTTGAATCCCCTCTCTGCACCTCTTCTCTCGTTATCTTCTGCATCAATGGAATAAAATAAATAATTTAATGTTTCTGTGTGTACTTTGTGTTCTTCTACCCATTTCAATAAAATAATAATAATACTAGAATTAATATTAAATTATCTACTTTCTTGTTATAAATTCATGTACGTGATGTCTAAGTGTGATTATTGTGATCATATAGACGTCTACGTACGTATCCCATAAATACAAAAATTAAATTTATATTATAAAAATATTTTTACGAATGTACGAGGATTCTATTTCCTTACTTAAAACTATGGTGACAACCCATTTGATTACTTGCTCCTTATTTACCAATAGAGGTATGTCACGTAATGTCTCGAAATTATAGTTAAAAAGACCCCCCCCCCCCCTTCTCATTCCTTAAACTTCGCCTTCGTCTAGACACCTTTTATGTTGGCTCTTCGCCTTGTATAAAACGAAGTGTACCACCTAACTACATTGTCATCTTAGCCTTGTTTCATCCTAGCATCAATTGTTTGATAAAAGTAAATTTTTTATTTTTTAAAAATTATTTATTTTGTAATTTTGATATTACAAATATGATATTTTATATTATTTTAAATGGTTTTGGATAGATGTTAAATAATAATTTGAAAAATGAATTATATGAAATTGTGATATCATGTCATTCCTATCTTATTTCAATAGTTTAATGCCACATCACTTTTTTTTTCTCCTAAATTTTAGCATTTTCCTTCTGAAAAAAAAATATAATTCAACTGAAAATGTTGAAATTCAAGAGAAAAAAGCTGATGTTACATTAAACTATTGGAAAAGGATACAAATGACATAACATCCCAGTTTCATACAATCTTTTCTCAATCATTTGAATGGTTTATTTTTTAAAAGAAATTATTTATTTCAAAATATGAATTAAAAATAAAAATAAAAATTGCTTAACATTTTTAATATTTGTTTTGAAAATTTTATATTAATTAAATATATAAGTAAGAAGACAATGTTACAATGTTTTCAATCAATATAAGAAAAACGTGATCTCTTCAAACTTTTCCGTGAGTAAGAAACAGTAAACAAATGTCCTAAAAGGTGAAATTAAACCAACCAAATAAATTTAATGTTAAATGGTCCAATAAGTCCTTGAATTTTTTCAAAATTTAAATTATACCCCTTTTTTGAAAAATGCATCCAATTAAACCCACAAATGTTAACAATTCATTAATTAGGTTCTTCGACCAATGGTTTTCATTGTTGGCCGTAAAATAACTGATGAGGTCATTAACAGCTACTGAATTACCCATCGTGATACTAATGTCGCACTTTACGTCAATAAAATATATTTTTGAAATTTCAAGAAAATAAAAATTATAAAAATTCATTTCGATCTAGACATCCATTTGTTTTGATTCGTTCTTCTTATAGTTTTTAAAATTATACAAAAATTTAAAAAAAATATTAAAACGTTATAAAAATTATATTGTTAGGATAATCACCATGATCGGTCCAAACCCACGAGATCGAGAACTGAGCTCGCATGATGGGATCGCAAACTGAGCTCGCAGCTCGCTTGTCGAGCCTACTTCCCTGGTATCTTATACTGCGTGAGAACGAGTAACACATGTCTAAGCTAGAGTAGGGTACATGTACGTATGCATGGAGCCTACTTAACATGTCATCTCAATAAACAGTACCCATATCATATAAATAGACAAATATCACCGAAAAAAGGTGACAGAGAAAAAAAATACCTATATATATATATATAAGAAATTGTAGTATTTACTAGCTCACAATGATAAATCACGTTTAAATTCATGACCACATGATTATAAGGTAACAATTTTTGCGTTGAAATTGTACCTATAGAATTGAAGTTAACAGTTGTCATGATATATATATATATATATATAAAAGAAATTGTAGAATGTACTAGCTCACAATGATAAATCACGTTTAAATCCATGACCACATGATTATAAGGTAACAATTTTTGCGCTGAAATTGTACCTATAGAATTGAAGTTAACAGTTGTCATGAAAAATACCCCTCAAAGCCATATTAACAAATTAAATTACTGAGACGTACTGAGATAGCGACAAAAGAAAGGACCCCATTTCCTTTATATATATAGGGTAATTTATTGGTATCCAATAAATAGATAGCTGACGTGGATGAGGTAATTTTTAATTTTAAAAATTATATCTAGAATGAATCTAGATAAAATAGATGGATATTCCATATTAATATTCAAACTTGGAGATTTTTTGTGTTCGTGTTCATTTTAGACTTAAATTTTTAATATATATTTTGTTTATGCCACATCAATATCATAATGGTTAATTTAGTGGTTGATTAACGACACAAACCATTAACTAAATAACTTAATTAATGATTTTTATAGATAAAATAAACAAAAAAAGAAATTAACTACATAATGTTCTTCTGTGTAAGACTGGCACTCAAATGGGCAATAGGAAAAACTGCTAACACCTCCCTTGGAATCTCCTCAAATGCAATTTTGTTGCATTCTCTAAGAAAATGTTGAATGACCCAAGATTTTATGTTCACCAACAGGTGTTGAATACATCTAACGAGGGCATAATTCGAACTTGACGGAGAAGAATCCTGAATGGCTTTGACCACCTCTATACTATCAAATTGAATTCTCACACCATCGTAGCTCATGTTTCGCGTGAGGGTAAAACAATTAAGTAAATCCCATAATTCAGCATCAAAGATTGAACACTTGCACAAGTTTTTGTTGTACCCCATAATCCACTCTCCAGTGCCATTCCTTACAACTCCCCCTATTATAGCTGTACGAGCCCAAATTTGTCCAGCCCATACATTTCACAAACCAAACCCGGACCCATTGAACCAAACCCAAATCAACCTAGATGACCCAATTCCAAACAGCCCAAAACCTAAACCTATTCTCACCAAAAAGAAAGAAAGAAAAACCCTAGCGCCGCTCCACTAGCCTTCTGGCCTCTACTACCACCAGCGTCGTTTCCCCCACTTCCATTTGCTCCCCGCACCTGCAAATGAAAACAAAGCAACAACAACACCACAAGCAAAAAGATATTGTATTTTATTATTATTAATCGGCTATAAAGCCATTGAAAAACGATGTATGAAGGGACCTTTTTATTCGGATTAATCGAAGGAAATACAAAAAATTTTCAATCAACAGTGACCAAAACGCAAAATCAGATACAAATACAAAAAGGAAGCAAAAGGTCTTCTCTGATTTCCTTTTCCCTTTTCTTTCTCTTTTTCTTTTTTCTTCTTGAAATCGCGTACCTACGTTCTTATACTCCAAGAAACCATATTTTCATAAATAAATATATCTATATATATATATATAGATATATATATATATATACGTGTAAAATAATAGCGAGAGAGACTTACCTTTTAATCGACTAAAAAAGGGAAATTTGGGGGCTCCGACCACTGTATACGGCAGTAGCCGGCAGCGGAGCCCGCGGTGGCCACTCACCGGAAACTGGGTTCTTTCCCAGAGAGAGTTGAGAGAAAAAAAATTTTTTTTGAAGATAGCAGAAATAAAAAAAAGGGGGGGAAGAGGGCTTATAAAGAAAATCCAAACGACGCCGTTTTGGATTGGGAGCCCAGGTGCCAAAACGACACCGTTTAGGCCCCAACCCGCGCGTACGACCGGACCCAGGTCAGGATCCGCGCGTTTCCCTTTGATGGGATAATTACGCCCCAAGGCCTTTCGTGTTTTACCCTCTTTCAATTCAGTCTTTTTATTATTTTCAAATTTGCCCTAATATAGTTTTTTTTGTTCTAATTTAGTCCGGCGCATAACGCATTACATAGGAAGGGAATAATTTCCTTTTTGGTCCCCCTCCTTTCACGCGCATTTTATATAAATCCTTTCCCCTTTATTTTATTTCGAATTGACCCCAAAATCCCATTTTTAAATCCAATTTGATCCTTTTTTAGTATTTTGTAATTATTATTATTTACTTTATCTTTGTATCATTATCACTATTTTATTATTAGTATACTATTATTATTATGTTATTATTATTTCTATGTCACTATTATTGTACCATGACTTGTATATATACTTATTATTATTATTCTAGTTTTATTATTATTTTCGTATTGTTCTTTTCCCATTCGTTTTAGACTTGTCTTATTTTATTTTTCACTTTCATTATTATTATTCATATTAATGCACTTATTTCCACGTTGCTATGCACGTCAGCTTTGTAACTTATTTTTACATTTTATTATAAACTTTGTTATATCGATTTTGCTCGATACAAAATGGTTTCTTTTCGTGAAGGTAATATTCCTTATTTAGAAATTTGAGAAATCGTGCCCTAAAGTATTAGGTAGCGATTTTTCTCGTTTATTTTAAATAACCAATACCCTTTCAAACAAATACATTTCTAACAAAAAAACTTATTCTCGAGAACTCAAAATGTCGTGTCCTAAAGCATTGGATGTGATGTTTTGTTATTCCGAAATAAGATTTTCTAAACCAAGACAATGTTCTGTGTTTAGAAGCTCGAGAAAACGTGCTCTAAAGTATTGGGTAGCAATTTTTTCTCGTTTATTCTAAACAACTGAATATCCTTTCAAACAAATACATTTCTAACAAAAAAGCTTATTCTCGAGAACTTGAAATGTCGTGTCCTAAAGTATTGGATGTGATGTTTTGTTATTCCGAAATAAGATTTTCTAAACCAAGGCAATGTTCTGTGTTTAGAAGCTCGAGGAAATGTGCTCTAAAGTATTGGGTTTGCGATTTTCTCGTCCATTTTAAATAATAGAATATCCTTTTAATTAAATTCATAAATTTCCAATAACAAGGGTAAGTTTGGTCTCGAAGGTCAAGGTGTGGTGTCCTAAAGTATTGGATATAACACTTTATTTCGTGACAAGATAGCCCTTGGCATACATCTTCGATTTCTTTTAAAACCATTTGTTAGCATCATCATAAAAGATGGATCATTTTAATTCTTTCAAGTTTTCAAATCTTCGACATTAAAACATGGATTAATCAATTTGGTACCAATTTTGAGCGTGACGAGGGTGCTAACCCTTCCTCGCACGTAACCGACTCCCGAACCTGATTCTTCAAAACTTCGCAGACAAAAAATAATGCTGTTTTAGTAAACCAAAATGTTTTATTAAAAAAAAAGGTGATCCGATCACACCTAATAAAGATCGGTGGTGACTCCTGTTTTTATTTTCAAAACCTAAGTTCGATTCCCTCCATTTCCAAAACGAAAGGTGGTCTCGATAGCTTGGCGACTCCACTGGGGATTTCAAATAAGAGGGTCGAGCCACGAGTTGATTACTTATTGTCTTTTTGTCGCAAATTGAAAACTTGGTTTTAACACGCGATCCTTCCTTTGCATTTCATCCGTTTTGTGTTACGATCTTCATCGTTGTATTCCTATTTCCTTTATTTGCTTCAAGCTTTTAAAGTCTTTGCACATTACATTGCATGACCGTCGTGGTCGTACCTCTTAAGTGGGAGTGAGAAGCTACTCTTTCGTGAGGTTTTCACCTCTGTGCAAGATAGTGGATCGCTTTTGGGATACATCTGTACCTATATCTTCGTGAAATTTTCATCTTCGTGCAGCCATAGGGAAATGTATTCCCCTGAACCGAACTCGGTCCATATGAGCCTATAATGGGTGAGAATTGAGGAATCTGCTGGTTCAGGTACCTTTACCCCAGAACCGAACCCCATATAGTAAACCTTAAGAACCACCCTAGGTAGAGCCATGCCAAACCCTAGTGGTTACCCGATTAAATATTTCATTTTCTGCTTATTGTGTATGAAATAATAACTTGCTTCATTTTATTTTTGCATGGCATATTCATCAAAAGGGTGTTGATTCACATTCGGTTGCTAAATAGATAGCTTGTCATGGAAAAGGGGTTTCTTGATAAAGTGGAGGACAATGCGGCCGTCCAGATATGGGCTGAGACAGTTCAATAAGAAAAAGGTGATAGCCTTACAGTGGGGCACGTATCAGAGTTATGGGATTACACACGCATCAGCGTAACCCAAAATAATCTTCAAGAAATGAGGGAAATATGGAGTCAATGGGACGACAGTATCAAGCAACTATTCTACTATCATTATGGCGATTTGCCTTATCTACTTGACATCAAAGTAGACCAGCACTTGTTTCGAGCAATGGCCCAGTTTTGGAATCCTGCTTATAGTTGCTTTACTTTCGGGAAGGTGGATTTGGTACCTACCATTGAAGAGTACACAGCTTTACTCTGCTGCCCGAGGATTCAAACTGACAAGGCTTATTTGAGAGCTGTCAATGTCCCCACATTCGTAAAAAAGTTGATGAATATTACGGGGATGAGCGAGCTGTAGGTTACAGCTCGGACAAAACAAAAAAGAGATTGTAAGTGCATCCCTTGGAGAAATCTGAGAGATTTGATCATAGCGCATCCTGAGGAGAAGAAGAGAGTTGACATGTTAGCCTTGAGCATTTATGGACTGGTTATCTTCCCCAAAGCTCTAAGGTATGTGAATGAGGCGGTGTCTGACCTATTTGACAAATTAGACAGAAGGATCACTCTTATTCCTGCAATTCTAGCCGAAACTTTTAGGTCCCTAAGCGCGTGCCGAAGAGCGGGCAAAGGGAGATTTATCGGTTGTGCCCAACTCTTACTAGCATGGTTTCATGGTCATTTTTGGAAAATGGAAACAGCATCGTGTCGAATCTTCTCCGAAGACTATTCTCCGCTGGAAAATATGGTAGCCAAACCTAGACGAAATGATATCACGGAAGAAAATTAGATGATGATTCTGTAAAACCTACAAGGAGAAGATGTAGAATGGAGAACTCCTTGGATGATTCCTGACGAGATCTTATATCGGTGCGGAGATCTTGATTATGTTCCCACGCTTGGAATATAGGAAGCTACTGGGTACGCTCCTCTCCTTGTGTTAAGACAGTACAGATCGAGACAATTTACGCCGCCAACATAGGGTTTAGCTCAGTACGAGTTTGAATAAAAAGGAGGAAACTACAAGAGGAGAGTGCGCGAGATATTAAACGCCTGGGGCCGAATTCATAAAATGAAAAGGTTCGCTGCCAATCCGATGACGACCCCTGGGTATGACCAATGGCAAAGTCAAAGAATCGACGATAACATCCCTACATCGGACCAAGAAAACACCCAATCACTAGAAGAACACTTACAGGTGATCCCTTCCGAGCTTGAAATCATCAAACAGGACTTTAAGGAAAAAAACTAGGAATTAAGAAAAAGGATAGAACAACTAAAGGAAGAGAAAATGCAGCTAGGATTGGATATCGATATTCAAAAACTAGAAGCCGAGAAGCTGAAGAAAAGGAAGAATAAAGCTGAAGAAGATTTGGACGGTTTGAAAACTGACTACAAGAAGCTACGAAGGTCGATGAGAACTGCGGGGCTTGGGAAAACGTCTGAGCAATGGCGTCAAGAAATTAAAGAGGAAAAGAATAGAGCAAGTCAGTGGGAAAAGAAATTCCGAGATACCCATGAGCTAGAAGATGCCATGAAAAGGGATCTGATAGAAAGTCAAAACGAGAAAGAGAGATTAAAAATTCGGGTGTCAGAATTGGAAAGATCACTGTATCAGTATCATAGCCGTAACTCTATAGCCAAATTAAAGGCTAGTTTGAGCAAAATTGAAGAGATGAAAGCAAGAATTGAAGAGTTAGAATCTGCTTTACATGGTTGCGAGCTACGAAAAGAGCTTTTTGAAGTCAACGAGGAGCGGTGGAAGCAACAACTGCATCACTCTCAGAGCCAAGTCAGAAGCCGGGATTATATTATGGGGGAAGCCATGGCCCAAATACGAGAGGTGGCCAATCACTTACAAACTTTAGCAGTCCGAGCTGATGTACTAAGTTTGATATACGAGTCGGAGTCAGAAAGAGGTCAAGAGTTAGCTTGGCTTCTTGAGAAAGTCAAGGCCTTAAGTATTAAGGCTAGGCCTTATATGTAATCCATTTTATGTGAAGAAACTTGTTTTCTTGAAAAGCTATTCTAATGGAAATTGAATTGGAATCAATGCATTTTTGGTTGCACGCATCTCATGCATCAGCATTACATTGCATCATACACACTGAATCTCACAAAGGGACCCTAAAACAATGGCAGTTACCCTGGAACATCGCTACGGTACAAGAGGCAAAACAAAAATAATGGATCAAAGAATGGAAAGATTAGAGCAAATGCAAAAAGAAATGCAGGATCAAATGAAAGAACAAACACAACTACAGGAGCAGCTGGCCAAAACCCAGCAGGACATAATAGAGCGGATGCAAGAATCCCAGAATAACATGATAAACCGGTTGGTGCAATTGATGACTAAAGAACGTGAGAAGGAAAAGGGCATTGCTGCTAGCTCAGGGAACGATGATGATAACCCTGCTCTTACCCCGCCGAACACCCAAACGCCGCCAGATGTGTATCCCCAAAGGGCATCTGTTACTATCAGGCCGCAATATCAAGCTGGTACTGCAATACCAACACACCTCTCGACTGGTTCGGGTACCAACCCGAGAGAAAGTCCAATCAATCCCAATGTCTCGGATTTGGATGAGATAGCTGAAAGGGCAAAAGTGGAATTACCAAAGCAGCTAGAGGATAAATATAAATGGTTGGAGGAGAAATTTAAAGCTATAGAAAATGCCGGTAAACGTCATGGAATCGATGCCAATGATTTAAGCTTAGTCCCTGACTTGGTGCTCCCATACAATTTTAAGATGCCTGAGTTCGAGAAATACAATGGAACAAGTTGCCCAGAGGCTCATATTACTATGTTTTGTAGAAGGATGACAGGATACCCTAATAATGACCCACTGCTGATTTATTGTTTCCAGGATAGCCTGGTGGGAGCTGCAGCCAGATGGTACAACCAGTTGAGTCGAGCCAAAATTGGTTCATGGAAAGATTTGGCTCAAGCATTCCTAGAGCAGTACAGTCATGTAACAGACATGACCCCCGATAGGATCACTCTGCAAAACATGGAGAAAAAAAGAAATGAAAGCTTTAGGCAATATGCACAGAGGTGGAGGGAGGTTGCCATCCAAGTCTAGCCACCACTTCTGGAGAAAGAGACCACAGTACTCTTCATCCGTACACTGAAAGCCTCATTTCTCATGCATATGTTAGGAAGTGCAACCAGAAGTTTTTCGGACATCGTAACGACTGGAGAAATGATAGAGAATATTATAAAGAGTGGAGGGATTGAGACAAGGGAAAGTGCCAAAAGAATGCCCCCAAGGAAGAAAGAAATTGAGGTGAATAACGCGAGCATAGGGTACCCGAAGTTAATCACCATTAATCAGCCGAAAGCAATGGCCACGGGGCAGTAGGGGTTACCCAAGAAAGAACCTGGCACCACAAGACAAAATAGTGAGAAAATACACTTCACACCGATTCCGATGACATACAAGGAGATGTATCAAACCCTGTTCGACGCGCACATTGTGTCCCCTTATCATCTAAAACCAATGCAGCCTCTGTATCCCAAGTGGTATGACCCGAACGCACAGTATGAATATCATGCGAGAATCATGGGGCACTCAATAGAGAATTGCCTTACTTTTAAGAAATTAGTGGAGAAATTTATCAAAATGGGTGTGGCGGAGTTAGATGACATGCCAAACGCAACAAATCCTTTACCTAATCATACTACAACGGAGTCAACACAATTAGCAAAAATTTAATGAACAACAAAGAAGTTGAATTTTATGATGAAAGCGCAGAAAAAAGGAGCATATATGCGTCAGAGTCAAAGGTAAAGAGTTTGAAAGTCAACCTTCTGATGATCATTATTTCGCGTCCCAAGAGCGATGAGGCGGGGATACAGATAGCGCCGAAAATAGTAATACGGAGGCCCACTACCTTTGCTCATAAAGATAGTAGGGAGATTCCTCAGAACCATAAGTGTAATATAGAAGTCCGAAGAAAGGAGAATTCGGTTAGTGATGAGGTTGGAATACGAGTAGCACCGAAAGTAATAATACGAAAGCCCACTGCCTTTGCTTATAAAGACAGCAAGAAAGTTCCTTGGAATTATGAATGTAATGTAACAATCCCAGGGAAGGAGAATTCGGCTAATACCTCGAAGGAAAATCTAGGTAAAGGTTTCCATACGCGAAGCGGGAGACGCTACGATTTAATAAAGGGGAAAGCTCCAATGGTGGAACAGGAGAAAGAAAAGCCAGTTGAGCCTGAGCCGAGAATCAAGGAACCAGTGACTGAGGAAGAAGCTAAAGAGTTCCTGAAATTTTTGAAACACAGTGAATATTGTGTGGTAGAACAGCTGCACAAGCAACCGGCGCACATATCTGTGTTGACTTTGCTTCAGAGCTCAGAAGTGTACAGGAACGCGCTGATGAAAGTTTTAAATGAGATCTACGTCGCCAATGACATCTCGGTTAATAAATTGGATTGATTGATCAGTAACATAAGTGAGGACAACTTCATTTATTTTAATGACGATGAGATACCACCAGGTGGTAGAGGGTCCACCAAGGCTTTACACATTACCGCTAGATGCAAAGGACACATACTACCAGGGGTCTTGATAGATAACGGGTCTTCGTTAAATATATTGCCTTTGTCTACTTTAAATAGATTACCAGTGGATAGTTCGCACATGAAGGAGTGCCAGAGCATAGTAAAGGCATTTGACGGCACCCAAAGAAGAGTCATGGGGAGGATTGAGGTACCTTTACTAATTGGCCCAGTTACTTACGAAGTAAATTTTCTGGTGATGGATATCGAACCTTCCTATAACTGCTTATTAGGGAGACCATGGATACATTCGTCAGGGGCAGTTCCCTCATCATTACATCAGAAGGTGAAGTTGGTAGCAGATGGCCGGCTGGTAACGATAAAAGTTGAGGAGGACATTATTGCAGCTGTGACTAGTGATATGCCGTCCTTGGAGATAAACGACGAGGCAGCTGAATACTCTTTCCGATCTCTCGAATTCATGAATGCAACTTTTATTACGGAAGGGAACAGAATCTTGAAACCAAAATCTCCAAGACTACAAGAATGGGATTGAAAATGACCTTGGAGAAAGGCGCTTTACCGGGAAGAGGACTTGGAAAGTGTCTTCAGGGGATAGTTGTGGCCCCGATATTGAGAGAAAAACAAGATCGCTTTGGCTTAGGATTTAGGCCAGATGCTAAGCAAAGAAAGAAAGAGTTGGAAAAGAGACAAGAAAAAAGTCACGCTCGTTTGAGTGAAGAGGAAACCAAGTGGGAACCCATGATAATCCCACACATATCCAAAACCTTTGTGTCAGGAGGGGTAATTCGCTCTGAGCCGAAAACACGAAAGGGAGAGGGCATCGTAGCAATGTTGGGAAATGTCTGCATTAATGCCATATCTGAGGAGGCAGTTGAAGAGGGAATCTTATCAGATATTCAGTTTTATGAACCAGGAAGCGTTTTAAACAATTGGACTGTAGAAGAAATTCCTGTAGCATTTAAAGCTTATTCAGAGTAATGTCCAGAACGCACTTATTGCTTTAAGCCTAAGAGTAACAAGATTTCTTTTGTGAAATAGACACATGTTCAAGTATTATTATATCAATAAAGTGCATTTTCGTCATCATTTAAAGCAAACATTCTTCCATTCTTTTCTTTATTTTCTGATCATTCTTTCGTCATTATCATACATACAAATATCCATTCACGAATTCATTCATTTTGTCCGTATTCTCTTGAACTGCCACAGGTCCTGGGATATCAATGACTTGAGCGACCTTGCCATGGATTCAAAATATCCTTTTGAGCAAGACATATGTTTAGAAAAATTACAGGATTTTGAAGATGACACGGGCGGTGACTTATCTCCTAACTTGTTAAGAATGGTAGAGCAGGAGGAGAGACAAATTCGACCTCATAAGGAAGCAGTAGAGACTGTGACGTTGGAGGAAGGGAAAGTGGTAAATATTGGAACATGTATAGCCGAAAGAACGAGGTAGGATCTCATCAGGTTGTTGCAGGAATTCAAGGATGTCTTCGCATGGTCGTATAAAGATATGCCTGGTTTAAGTACCAATATTGCAGTACACCGCTTACCCATAAAAAGAGATCACAAGCTAGTTTAGCAGAAGCTCCGAAGGATGAGACCAGATGTTGTGCTGAAAATAAAGGAAGAGGTCCAAAGGCAATTCGACGCTGGATTCTTACAAGATATCAAATATTCGGAATGGGTAGCCAATATCGTGCCTGTCCCTAAAAAAGATGGGAAGGTACGAATGTATGTGGATTATAGAGACTTAAACAAGGCTAGCCCAAAAGATAACTTCCCTTTGCCTCATATTGACACTCTAGTAGACAATACAGCAGGCTTTTCATTATTTTCCTTCATGGACGATTTTTCCAGGTACAATCAGATAAAAATGCATCCTGAAGATATGTGAAAGACTACCTTCATAACATTGTGGGGTACATTCTGTTATAAAGTAATGCCATTCAGGTTGAAAAACGCAGGAGCTACATACCAAAAGGCCATGGTGACCTTGTTCCATGATATGATGCATAAAGAGATTAAGATTTATGTGGATGACATGATTGCAAAGTCTAGAACAGAAGAAGAACATATAAGAGTTTTGAAGAAACTGTTCCTGAGGTTAAGAAAATTCCAACTGAGACTCAATCCTACGAAATGTACTTTTGGAGCTAGATCTGGCAAATTGTTGGGCTTCATAGCTAGCAAGAAGGGGATCGAGATTGACTCGGACAAGGTCCGTGCTATACAAGAATTGCCTCCACCGCGCACTCAAAAAGAAGTTCGAGGTTTCCTTGGCAGACTAAATTATATTACTCGATTTATTTCATAGTTAGCCGAGAAATGTGATCCCATATTTCGTCTTTTGAAGAAACATAATCCAGGCGTATGGGATGATGAATGCCAGAAAGCTTTTGATAGGTCAAACAGTACTTGTCAAACCCTCCAGTACTGTCACCCCCATGCCCAGATAAGCCATTGATCCTATATCTGACGGTGCTTAATCACTCTATGGGATGTGTGCTAGGTCAACATGATGATTCAGGAAGAAAAGAAAAGGCGATATACTACCTCAGTAAGAAATTCACTGAGTACAAAATGAGATATTCGCCAATTGTGAGACTGTGTTGCGCGTTGATTTGGATGACTCGGAGATTGAGACAATACATGCTGTACCACATGACCTGGTTCATCTCGAAACTAGACCCTCTAAAGTATATGATGGAGGCAACCGCCTTGAATGGAAGGATAGCTAGATGGAAAATTCTGCAATCTGAATTTGATATTGTATATATGAGTCAAAAAGCTGTAGAAGGGAGCGCAATAGCCGACTTCCTAGCTAGCAGAGCTTTAGAAGATTATGAGCCGTTAAACTTTGATTTCCCCAATGAGGATCTAATGTATGTGGTAGCTGCTGAAGAGGACACTGCAAAAGATTGCCTTTGGAAATTGAATTTCGATGGAGCATCGAATGCTGTTGGAAATGGGATTGGGGCAGTCTTGGTATCCCCAAATAGAGATCACTACCCGTTCATATGCAAGTTGGATTTCGATTGTACAAACAATATGGCAGAATACGAGGCATGTATCATGGGCTCCGTGCCGCCATAGAATGCAGAATTAAAACGCTAAAAGTATATGGAGATTCTGCACTAGTGATCTACCAACTAAAAGGTGAATGGGAGACAAGAGACCCCAAATTGATCAATTATCGAAGGATAGTCTTGGGGTTAATTGAAGAATTCGATGATATCACTTTTAGTTATCTCCCACGAGAAGAAAACCAGATGACGGATGCTTTGGCTACTTTGGCTTCCATGATTAAGGTGAGCAAGCAAGAAGATGTAAAGCCTATTCAAATGAGTATTTAGGAGGCCCCAGCTTATTGTTGCAACATAGAGGAAGAAGAAAGGGATGATCACCCCTGGTACCAAGATATATTGCAATATGTGAGAAATCGTGAGTATCTCAAACCAGCGATCGAGAATGAAAAGAAGACATTGAGAAGGTTAGCCTGTGATTATGTCTTGGATGGGAAGGTCCTGTACAAAAGAAGAAAAGATCAAGTGCTGTTGAGATATGTCGACGCAGTTGAAGCCAAGAAAAGTTTTGAGGAAGTTCACGAGGGTGTTTGTGGAACACATGATAATGGTTTCACAATGGCTAGACAAATCATGAGATTCAAATACTACTGGCCTACCATGGAAGGGGATTGTATCAAATATGCTAAGACATGTCACAAATGCCAGATATACGGGGAAAAAATTCACGTACCTCCCTCACCGTTGCATGTTATGACTTCCTCTTGGCCTTTCTCTATGTGGGGCATGGATGTCATCGGACTGATTCTTCCAAAAACTTTAAACGGGCATCGATTCATCTTCGTGGTCATTGATTACTTCACCAAATGGGTAGAGGCTGCTTTATATGCCAGTGTTACCAAGTCGACGGTCAGTAGATTCCTAAAAAAGGAAATCATTTGTCAATACGGAATGCCTGAGAGAATCATATCTGACAATACCTTAAACTTAAATAATAGCACAATCGTGGAGGTCTGCAGTCAATTCAGGATTGAACACCACAATTCATCACCGTATCGTCCAAAGATGAATGGTGCAGTGGAAGCAGCCAATAAGAACATTAAGAGGATTGTAGGGAAGATGATTGAAACCTATAAAGATTGGCATGAAAAATTACCCTTTGCTCTCTATGCTTATCGAATATCAGTCAGGACATCCACTGGGGCAACTCCTTTTTCATTAGTTTACGGAATGGAAGCGGTATTACCCATCGAAGTTGAAATTCCTTCCCTTCGGGTCTTGTCAGATCTAAAATTAGATGAAGCAGAATGGATCCAGTCTCGATATGATCAGCTGAACTTGATTGAGGAGAAGAGGTTAAGGGCCATTCATCATGGCCAGATGTATCAAAAGAGAATGATGCGAGCTTATGCCCAAGAGAATTTCACGAGGGAGACTTGGTTTTGAAAAAGACCCTCCCTATACAAATGGATTTCAAAGGGAAATGGATGCCAAATTGGGAAGGACCTTACGTGGTGAAAATGGCTTTCTCTGGGGGAGCATTAATCTTGGCCGAAATGGATGGAAAAAACTTTCCCAATCCTGTAAATTCGAATTTTGTTAAAAAGTACTATACTTGAAGAGGGAAAGAAGCCGATGTCGAAGTCCCACAAAGGGCGCTTTGAGATCTTCAAAAAAAAACCGCAATAGGCATTTCGAGATCAAGAGGGGATTTGGGTTGAAAACCTAAAAAAAGGTGGCTCAAATCGTGATGGAAGAATCCCGCTTTATGCGAATTGACAAGGAAGGGGTAGGTTGCGTCTTGGTGCATTGACAAAATACTCAAGGTCTCCTAAACACATGTCGAACTCGAAATAATCTTCCAGACGCTCAGGCAGAGAAGCTCAAACTGTGATATCTGGGGCACCTAATTTCCATTTTACCCATTTTGGGTTTTCTATCTTTGTCTTTTGAAAATACAGTCTAATAAACTTTCTTCTTCACCGCATTTGCTAGTTTTGATTAACTTGTTTGGCTCGAGCTATGCTCCCAATAAATTTCTGCTTCATCATCATGATCTTTTTCAAGCATTTTGGCATTGAAATAACATTTATTGGACTAATAATACTTTTATGAAAGAAGTTCTGCATATTACTCTAGAAGCTTCTAAATAATACATGAGCCATAAACAGGACTATTGTTTAGAACTCACCAGGTTTAAAGGCTTGACAAATATCGGGGGGAAGACCTAGAAGTTACAATGGGGGCAAAGTACAATTGATTCTCTCGGGTTTTGAGTCAAAATTCCAGCCCAAACAAGGACAGCATGATGCAAGCAAAAATCTCCAAAAAAAATCTCCAAAAATCATCCATAAGACACATCTAGTTAGGAGCATTTGATTCATTACGATCATTACATCCTAATCATTCATCATCATCCATAGACATGTAGTTAGGAGCATTTGAGTCATCCCGATCATAGCATCCTCGTCATTTGCATAAGCTTAAACACATTCTACAGGACAGGTTCCTCAAAGAGCAGTGTGGAGCAGACTGAAGTCTTCCTAAGATAGTAAGGAAACAAATCGAAAGTTCAAGGTTATCACCTCGAAATCTCAGTGAAGCAGGTCAAAGCTACAAATCATTCCTCCCTGAGTGTATTGAGGGTCAACCTTTATTTCTGAGAAGTTTCAGTGAGAAGATCAAAGTTAAGAATCTCTTCTTTCTGAATTCTTATCACCTCAAAGTCTCAGTGAAGCAGGTCGAAGCTACAAATCCCTCCTCCCTGAGTATATTGAGGATCAACTGTCATTTTCGAAAAGTTTCAGTGAGAAGATCAAAGTTACGAATCTCTTCTTTCTAAATTCTTGTCACATCGAAGTCTTAGTGAAGCAGGTCGAAGCTACAAATCCCTCCTCCCTGAGTATATTGGGGATCAACTTTCATTTTCGAGAAGTTTCAGTAAGAAGATCAAAGTTACGGATCTTTTCTTTCTAAATTCTTATCTCCTCGCAGTTCCAGTGGAGCAGGTCAAAGCTACAAATCCCTCCTCCCTGAGTGTATTGAGGATCGACCTTTTTCGAGAAGTTTTCAGTCAGAAGATCAAAATTACGAACCGCTTCTTGCTGAATTCTTATTTCCTTGAAGTTCCAACGGAGCAGGTCAAAGCTACTAATCCCTCCTCCCTGAGTGTATCGATGATCAACTTTCATTTCTGAGAAGTTTCAGTAAGAAGATCAAAGTTACGGATTTCTTCTTTCTGAATTTTTATCTCCTCGCAGTTCCAGCGGAGCAGGTCAAAGCTACAAATCCTTCCTCCCTGATTGTATTGAGGATCGACCTTCTTCGAGAAGTTTTCAGTCAGAAGATCAAAATTACAAACCACTTCTTTCTGAATTCTTATTTCCTTGAAGTTCCAGCGGAGCAGGTCAAAACTACAAATCCCTCCTCCCTGAGTGTATCGAGGATCAACTTTCATTTCCGAGAAGTTTCAATGAGAAGATCAAAGTTACGAATCTCTTCTTTCTGAATTTTTATCACCTTGAAGTCATTGTGGGGCAAATTGAAGACGGCAAATTCCCAAAGTTACAGAGAAGCAGATTGAAGTCAATGATCGTATCCGAGTTGCAGTGAAGTGGACCGAGGCAGCAAGATGCAGTGGACTGGAATGAGGCCACATGAAGAATAGGGGCGCCAAAAAATCCAGACTCTATGGATCCGGGCAAATTTGGGCCTTCTTTATGTCTTTGCTCTATTCCCGTTACACAACAATGAGCAAAGAGGGGCAGCTGTACTAGCCCAAATTTGTCCGGCCCATACATTTCACAAACCAAACCCAGACCCATTGAACCAAACCCAAATCAACCTAGACGACCCAATTCCAAACAGCCCAAACAAGCCCAAAACCTAAGCCTATTCTCACCAAAAAGAAAGAAAGAAAAACCCTAGCACCGCTCCACTAGCCTTCTGGCCTCCACTACCACCAGTGCCGTTTCCACCACTTCCATTTGCTCCCCGCACCTGCAAATGAAAACAAAGCAACAGCAACACCACAAGCAAAAAGATATTGTATTTTATTATTATTAATCGGCTATAAAGCCATTGAAAAACGATGTATGAAGGGACCTTTTTTTTGGATTAATCGAAGGAAATACAAAAAATTTTCAATCAACAGTGACCAAAACGCAAAATCAGATACAAATACAAAAAGGAAGCAAAAGGCCTTCTCTGATTTCCTTTTCCCTTTTCTTTTTCTTTTTCTTTTTTCTTCTTGAAATCGCATACCTACGTTCTTATTCTCCAAGAAACCATATTTTCATAAATATATATATATATATATATATATATACGTGTAAAATAATAGCGAGAGAGACTTACCTTTTAATCGGCTAAAAAGGGGAAATTTGGGGGCTCCGACCACCGTATACGACAGTAGCCGGCGGCGGAGCCCGCGGTCGCCACTCACCAGAAATTGGGTTCTTTCCCAGAGAGAGTTGAGAGAAAAAAAAAATTTTGAAGAAGATAGCAGAAATAAAATAAAAAAAGGGAAAATGGGGCTTATAAAGAAAATCCAAACGACGTCGTTTTGGGTTGGAAGCCCAGGTGCCAAAACGACACCATTTAGGTCCCAACCCGCGCGCACGACCCGACCCAGGTCAGGATCCGCGCGTTTCCCTTTGATAGGATAATTGCGCCCCAAGTCCTTTCGTGTTTGGTCCTCTTTCAATTCAGTCTTTTTATTATTTTCAAATTTGCCCTAATATAGTTTTCTCTGTTCTAATTTAGTCCGGCGCATAACGCATTACATAGGAAGGGAATAATTTCCTTTTTGGTCCCCCTCCTTTCACGCGCATTTTATATAAATCCTTTCCCCTTTATTTTATTTCGAATTGACCCTAAAATCCCATTTTTAAATCCAATTTGATCCTTTTTTAGTATTTTGTAATTATTATTATTATTTACTTTATCTTTGTATCATTATCACTATTTTATTATTATTATACTATTATTATTATGTTATTATTATTTCTATGTCACTATTATTGTACCATGACTTGTATATATACTTATTATTATTCTAGTTTTATTATTATTTCCGTTTTGTTTTTTTCCCATTCGTTTTAGACTTGTCTTATTTTATTTTTCGCTTTCATTATTGTTATTCATATTAATGCACTTATTTCCACGTTGCTATGCACGTCAGTTTTGTAACTTATTTTTATATTTTATTATAAACTTTGTTATATCGATTTTGCTCGATACAAAACGGTTCCTTTTCGTGAAGGTAATATTCCTTATTTAGAAATTCGAGAAATCGTGCCCTAAAGTATTAGGTAGCGATTTTTCTCGTTTATTTTAAATAATCGAATACCCTTTCAAACAAATACATTTCTAACAAAAAAAACTTATTCTCGAGAACTCAAAATGCCGTGTCCTAAAGCATTGGATGTGATGTTTTGTTATTCCAAAATAAGATTTTCTAAACCAAGGCAATGTTCTGTGTTTAGAAGCTCGAGAAAACGTGCTCTAAAGTATTGGGTAGCAATTTTTTCTCGTTTATTCTAAACAACAGAATATCCTTTCAAACAAATACATTTCTAACAAAAAAGCTTATTCTCGAGAACTCGAAATGTCGTGTCCTAAAGCATTGGATGTGATGTTTTGTTGTTCCGAAATAAGATTTTCTAAACCAAGGCAATGTTCTGTGTTTAGAAGCTCGAGGAAACGTGCTCTAAAGTATTGGGTTTGCGATTTTCTCGTCCATTTTAAATAATAGAATATCCTTTTAATTAAATTCATAAATTTCCAATAACAAGGGTAAGTTTGGTCTCGAAGGTCAAGGTGTGGTGTCCTAAAGTATTGGATATAACACTTTACCTCGAGACAAGATAGCCCTTGGCATACATCTTCGATTTCTTTTAAAACCATCTGTTAGCATCATCATAAAAGAGGGATCATTTTAATTCTTTCAAGTTTTCAAATCTTCGACATTAAAACATGGATTAATCAATTTGGTACCAATTTTGGGCGTGACGAGGGTGTTAACCCTTCCTTGCACGTAACCGACTCCCGAACCTAATTCTTCAAAACTTCGCAGACCAAAAAAAATATTGTTTTAGTAAACCAAATGTTTTATTAAAACAAAGGTGATCCGATCACACCTAATAAAGATCGGTGGCGACTCCTGTTTTTATTTTCAAAACCCAAGTTTGATTCCCGCCATTTCCAAAAAAAAAGGTGGTCTCGACAGTAGCATTTTCAGAGACAATCTGAACCGCCCCATCGATGCAAAGACTAATCCAACTAGACGATGCCTAGAATACTAAAATTTGCTCCTTCCACTTAGAAGTTTAAAGACTTAATTAATTTTTATTCTAAATTTAAATAATTTAAATTGATAATAATAAATTATATTAATTATTTTAATACAATTAATTCTAATTCATCCAATTATTTAGGCATTAGATACTAACTTATATCTTTTTAGTTAAAAAGTTTCAATCAAATGGATTTAACTTTTAAATATATTTTATACTGCCAAAAATTTGTCCTCACTTAGGGCTAACTTCTATACCCACATTTATTTTAAATATATTAATTATATTATCTAATTTATTAATTCCAAGCTATGCTTTCATATGATTAAGGATAAGTTTTTTTTCCTTTATTAATTGTCTCATTTATCTAATTGATTATCTATATATAGTGGTGGATTTAGAAATACGATTTAAAAGGGCAGAGACGAAGCTAATTTTTTTTTGTAGAATTAAACTATATATTTTTATGAGAGTTTCTTTATTTTAATAGCTTATATCTTAGAAGATTAAATTAAATTTTTATCATTTTTTGGAGGATAAAGTATAATTTTACCATTACTAATTTAAAATTTTATAAATTATAAAAAAGCCTAGATCTCAAGGAATATGTTGGATCTTCCAGTGTTTTACCTTTGTTAAGATCTGATGGATTCTTCCAAGAAGAGTTGAGCTCGAGACTATCTATTTGTATTAAGATCCTTTCAAATCTTCTATTTAAAATAAGCTTTAAATCGTCCATGATGCCCCAAAGTTCAACCTTCGTTATTGTACAATTCCCCAAGTATCTGTTAAACCCTATGATCCATCTACCATTTGGATCCCGCACTAAGGCTCCTACTGCAACAAATCCTTCCTCATGTCTCACTGAATCATCCGTATTTAAAGACACCCAACTTTCTTCAATGCTCCATGAAATACCTGGAAAGTTAAGCAAGTTACGATTTTTCCAAATATCTTGAAAAGATAGGCCAATCAATCCCAACGAAAGAAATAGTTTAATGCATCTAAAGGTTACTTGTTATCCATTCTTGGAGAGATCCGGCATAGAAACTAGAGAATGTTTTATCTGGAACAATTTTATCCTAAATATTTTTAGCAGCAGAACAATTTCTAAGAACCTGTAAAGCTTAGTAATATAATAAAATTTAAATATCCAAATTGACCAAAATATAATTTAAATACCTAGCTTAAATAAAACCAATTATTTGATGTTGTCTTAGACTTTTCGTTAAATCTAACGTAAGTTTGTACCAAGATGGACCCAAGATGATTTAGCTTTTCTAAATAGATCTCAATGTCATTGTCGTATACGAGAGAAAGATTCCACAATCATTGCTCGTCATTTTAATAAGAATATGTTTTTAAAGTTATTCTTTTTTATACATATCTAATACAACTATGACAAAATAATTTTATTATTATTCCAAATTATTATTAGATTTTATTATAGCAATGATCTGGGTCAATGATTATTGGTGGAATGGTAAGGGTTTTTTATGTAAATTTTTTGGTCCTGTGTTTGATTTTCAAATAATGTTTTTAAATTGTTTTATTTGAAGTTTTTATAAACGCGTGAAGAGATGAAAATATCCTTATAATGTCGAGTTAACTCGTGACATCAACTCAATTTAAGGGTGAGCGTTCGATCGAATCGAATCGAATGAAAAAATTACTGAGTTAATCGAGTTGACAAATCCTATTTTATCATCCTAACTTGATTTGAAATTTTCTCGAATCGAGTCGAGTGAGATGGAATTCGAATCGAATATATTTGTTCGAGTTAAATTTAAAAAAATAATTTTGGTGTTGTTTATTTTTATGTAATATTCTTTTTTAAAAATATTTTTCTTTAAAGTTTTTAAACATAACCATTCAAAAGAAATTTTAAGTAAACAAGTGACTAATAAAGTATATATTGTTAGCAATAATTTATTTCCAAAAAAAACAAAACAAGAAGCAAAAAGACAAAACAGTTACTAATGATTTATATTATTGTTCATGTTTAAACAAAACATGAGTCCAAGTAAACAACAACACAACAAAATTATAATAGGAAACATAAGCAAAAGTCTAAAATACAACATAAACCTACTCTCAAGACATTAGTATTTTACAAAGCTTTGGCAACTTGACTTCTCTCAAAACTTGTCTTTGTCTAATTGTTCTTAGCTCATAGGCATATTTAGAAGGGTCTTTTAAAATTTTTAAAATTTTAAATTACACTTTGACCTCCTTAAAAATAATAATTTTTTTAATTTAATTTTTTAAAAAATTATTAAAATATAAATTATTAAAATTGTGAAAATATATATTTATTATTATAAAAATTATAATTTAATTTCAACACTCTAAAAAAAATTTTTGGTTTCACCCGTCATTATGAAGGTTAAAAGGGTACCTCCATGTTAACGTTGGAATCATTCCTATGCCAATAAATTCGCCGCCCTTTAAAATATTGATTACATCCCACAACTTTGTAATGTGAACCTTCAATCTCCATAACAAAATATTAATTTTAAAGGAAAGGGTTGTATGAATAGTGATGTCATGTCATCTGTATCCATTTCTAATAGATTTATGCTACATAAATCTTGAACTTTAGCATTTTTATCCTGAATTTCAGGATTTTAATTTGGATTTAATTTTTTTCAGGATAAACATGCTGATATGGCATAAATCTATTGGAAAGGGATATAGATGACGTGATGTCACTATTACATACAATCCTTTCTCTAATTTTAAAAATACATATATATGTAAATATTAAATGATTAGTTTGCGTACACCAGTTTCATCTGTTGTATCAATTAAAATATTACTTTTTTTTTAAAAAAATACTTATAAATTTGTAAAAAAAATTACCATTTTTTAAAAATATTATATTATAATTTTTTAAAAAATAATATGAAAAATAATAACAAAAAATTTATATATTTGTAAAAGAATTACCATTTTTTAAGAAAAAAATAATATTATATTAAGGTTTTTATTAAATACACTACAACAAAATTTCCATATACTGATAGATAAAATCCATCGCCATAAGCATCAAAAACCATCCCCTAAGACCCATACCGACAGTGAAATAGGATACCGAACAGAATTTATGTCGTTGCTACAGGGGTGTCGCCCTTTAAGATTTTGTCGACAGACAGAAACTGTCGGTATATACATATCGTGACAGCCAATTTGGCAATGCTTTTGAAAAGTACTTTTGAGAAGTGCTTTTGAAAAGTACTTTTGAGAAGTGCTTTTGAAAAGTACTTTTGAGAAGTGCTTTTGAAAAATTTGAGTATTTGGCATTGTTGTCAAAAAATACTTTTGAGAAGTAAAATGTCTATTTTAGACATGATATTATAAAGTAACAAATATGTATTTAAATAATGTTTAAATTAATTAATATTATGATATTTTAGTAAAATATAAAAAATAATTTATTATAATTTATTGTTAATATTTTAATAAATAATATTAATTTCAAATATTTCTAAGTAATTAATATTAATTATTTATTAAATTTAATTAGAATATATAAACTATATTTAAGTATTTAAATATAATAATTAAATATTTGTAATTAGATATTGACACAATTGCATTATTTTAAAATTTATTTTTTTATTTTGAATTCTTTTAACATATTTGTAAAACTCATATTAGATATTAACATAACATAGAAAACATAAACGTAACAAATTAAAATATTACATATATTTAGATTAAAGTTTCAAAAAGGAATAATATTTATATACCAAATATAAATACAAAAAATTTTATAATAGCATTTACAATTTAAAATGAATTCATTAAACTAGAAGCTATAGCATCTTTTGTTAATTCCATTTCAAAACCACTTTTTTGTTTACAAACATATTATAAAATCATATCTAAAAAATGATACTACTTTCCTACTTCTTGGTGTTAATAATCATTCATCTATGTTTCTACAAGGAAGAAACAACCATACAACAAATATCAATAGAAGCCAATAAAAGAAAACAAGAATTTCCGGCTACACTAAAGAGATAATTATATATTAGGCACTTACATTTACAGGGGCAGTGGGGATAAGCAAAGACCAAACTTTGGTGGCCCTAATATCTTCTATCCTTGAGCTTTTCTTTTTATTCATCCCATTTACAGATGGACAAAGACCAAATTTTGCATTGTTTTAAGTTGATGTATGAACTTAAGCATTAATAATGTATGAAATACAAATGCTTTATTTTGAGGATATCAATAGGAAATGAAAGTTGATGGGTCTTTCTGTCAGGGTCCTTGTACATTTTGGAAAAGTGCTCCTAACACCCTCTAACAGCTTCTTTCGACAGAAACCCCTTCTTGTCCTTGGCTACATAATACAATAGCAACATTTCCACTTGGATTCAATCCTGCAAATCTAGAAGATCACAGTTAAGAGCATGAAAATAACAAAAAAAACCATGCATGGAGTTTGCATGTCGCGGCAGCTCACTCAATAACTAACAATCATCAAGACGTTTCCCTCAATTTTCATCACACTTACCAACATAAGAGTACAACCAACCATTCAAGAAAGAAATGAATTAAACCCACACCATAATCCAACAACAGCCGTTTTACAGAACCATTTCTTCAAATTTCCAACATGTTTTACTTGCTTCTAACCGAAAATCAACAGCAGCTAATTGACAGTTTATTCATAAAATTCAAACATCTCCAACTATTACTATAGGTTCAGCCTTTGTTCGAGTAATGCCAGCAAAATATCTTAGCATCTAAAGGTGGTATTGAGAATTCGGCTATCTCATTTTCACTCATCTTTTGAGCTTCCACAACGTGCTGTTACAGATAAAGCTTCAATATAGATAGATATATAGAGAATCAAGACAAGAATAAGATTTAACACATTTGAGTTTTCTATTCTTGGATGACAAAATTTATGGTACACTGTCACTGTCAAGATAACCATCTTACTGCTCCTCTGACTACAGTTTCTTGCCAAATTTCCTTTTCTAGGTCAACCTTATTCCTAATGCAATCGGACTTCCCCAGATACTTACCATCACTATCAATTGTTAATTATTAATAAATGCCTCATTAACTTAATAATATAAAGTTCACTTATGCTATTCGCATTAGCTTTTTACCCTATGTTGAGTGCTGCCCTACTTGCCCATTAAATTGCTTGTTCTAGACTTATCTAAGACTACCTAATACCAGTTCAGCCTAGAACATGCACGGAGACTGGTTTTGCAAATTTCCAAGTTCACTTAATAATATAAAGCTCCCTTATGCTATTCGCATTAGCTTTTTACCCTATGTTGACTGAGGAATTATGATTAACAACTAAATTCAATATTTCTCCTAACTCTGAAGCAAAGGAGGACATTGTTATCTCAGTTGCAGTAAGTGGATACTAGTGGAAATATCTCAAATTTCAAATAACTAAGCTAAGTAAAATATGAACCAATTAAGAGGAACATCAAGCTAGATTTGTAGAGTATAGGATACAGTACAAATGAGTAGTAAGAATATATAAACAGACCATGAGAAGGTTTATCAAATGAGTAGTAAGAATATATAAACAGACAAGAGATATGCTTTCGTAGCTCAACCAACTCGTGCTCCATTTCAACTTCTTCAGACATTCTACAATTACCATTACAATCAAACTTACTCAACCGAAATAAATAAAACAATAATTCAAAACTTTTCAACTTGATTTTCATTTATCATAAAAGGTAAAAAGGAACAGGTTTATTTGACCTCAAGAAAGCCAAGTATTTTGTGCGCCTATTCCCACATAAGTTTTCCACAGCATCTTTCAAATCCAAAAGCTCACAGCAAAGTTTTCTGATCCCCTGCATTACCAAAATGTCCAAAATTACATATAAAGAATATGCAAAATGTCAAATCAGGAAATCATGGCTGAAAACAGGTAAATGCATGCATACTTGTAAAAGGACGAACTAGGGGCAGGAAAAACAAGGGAAAATAGTTTTTTTTTACATATTTGTTCCCCATTTTCCCAGTGTTTAATCAATAAAGCATATAAAATAATAGAGAGATTGGAAGATTCAAACCCATGAAGAAGAAGAAGAAAAAAAGTTTGCAGAAGCCTCAAATCCCCCAAATCAAAACAATAACCAACAGATAGAACAAAACCCAAATTAAAATAAACCGAAACATACCAGAAAATCGAAACAAGCACTCACCAGGAACAAAACCGATTGATCGAATCCAACACTGCTACACTTTACAAAGAACCAGATCCAAAATCAGAGAAAAATAGAAAAGGGGAAAAAAAGAGAAGTAACGTCTAATTGGAGAAGAAATAATAAAAGGATAAAAATGTAAAACATTCACAGAAGTCCTTTTCTCTGAGAAAAAGCTAAAATTTTTAGCTTCTTCATATGTGAAAAAGGACTTTTGAAACGTTGAAAAATTTACTCCACTGGCCCCTGTTCTTTACTCCGTTTTATTGAAAAGGATTTTTTGGCCAAAAATCCATCACAGATGGAGCAACGAACGGGGTTTAAACCTGTATTTTAATAAGACTAAATAATTTATTTATGTAGTCGGTGCGGGATAAGGCCACTTCTTTATATTTGAAGGGCTTCCGTTTCAATGAATACAGAGTACAAATCACGTTAGCAGCTAATTGTACGGTACATCCCTCAAATTATCATTCTAAACTTTAAAACATTTTAATTATATCTTTAAATAAAATCATTAATTCAACCATTAAACAGCACTTCAAATTTTATATAACTAAAATTTAAAATCAAAATTTTAAAGAAATAAAATATTATCACGTAACTTTTAAAAGTAAAAACTAAGATTGAAGTAAAGTTGGAAAAAATGTTAATGAAAAATCTTCTATAAAAACTTCTAAACTAATATTTTTTAAACATCAATTTCTACAATAATTATTTATTTTCTTAAAATTTTTATTTAAAGTATGTCACATAAATGAAACAACGGTTAAATTAACTTTCAATAATATAAATACCTGCTTAATAAAACCCGGTTTGCATTATCTGAATGGTACCCAAAAAAATAACTACTAGATCATAAGCCCCGTTCAGTTAGTCCAAGCTTAGGGACCAAGTGAATAACTGTGGGCATCGGCCAAATTGCTCCGGCATTAGGGTCATTAAGGCTCCACACTCGTCTCAGCCCCGCCTTGCCTACGGTAAGGACAGACCCCAACGGCCTTGAGCTTTACTCGTTTCCAAGCCTGCATCTCTGCAGTTGAGGGCCCGGGGACTTTCCTGGGTCTGGCCAAGTTACCTGCACCGGCCGCAACCCATTCACTTCGTCTAGTAGTTTGCTAATGTGTGTAACTCAACCTGCCTTTTATTAATACTAAATAATTCACCTATGTAGCCGATGTGGGATAAGTTTTACATTTTTTCTTTTCCGGTTTCCGCGAGTACAGGATACAAAAGTTGAATTATGTTAGCTTTTTCCAACTACTCCCATACCGTTGAAAGCCTATGGAATGATTTAAAGAACATTAATGAATGACAATATTCGAATTTGTCTCCCAAGTTCCAATGGACATTTTTACAGTTAGAAACTTATATAAGCTATGAAGTACGAACACATGTAATACGGGTACAATATACCATGGGTTTGCATTATCAAAGGAATGGCAAAAATGTTACACCACAAAGATGAACAGCCATTAAATGAAGCAGACTACATTTGCATATTGTTATGGATTGGGCTCAACTGAACTGATTCGACCAGCTAGATGGGAAAACGAAGGTTCTAATGTGCCTAATTGGTTTGCTTCCAAGCTGAACTGACAAGCATGAAGCTTAATTGTTAAACAAGCAAACTCTTGTAAAATCACCACTTACTGATCATATCTCCACCTGTAAACATCATCTCAAAACCAGAAGAGCAATGATCATACATCTTCTTGCTATTTGTCAAGTATATTTTGTATATGACCTGTGACAATCTCTGCAACAATTTCCGGAGAAAAGCTATTGATCATGTCTTTCCTTGCCTGCTTGCCTTTAGCCCTGGATTCCTCCACGTTACTGATCACATGCCTCATAAGAGCTCGAAGCTTAATAATTGACGGTTCAGCCCACAAATGCCCCTTAAATGGTCCTTCCGTTACCTCACTCTTTCTTCCCACTGGCAATGGATAGCTATTATCCTCTGTCAAATACTCAGTAGGCCCTGACCAATTAGTTGTTATTACCGGCAACGACATTGCCATGGCTTCCACAACAGGCCTTCCCCATCCTTCTCCTCTTGGTGGAAGAACAGAAGCATTGGCAGCCTTGTATAGTCGAGGCAAGTCAATGTGAGCTATATGAGTATCAATGACATACACCGGAGCCCATCCATTAGCTGGCTTTTGCGTACCAGAGTCTTCCACAAACTGGACAATCTTGTTGTCGAAATCTCTACTAGAATGATAAGGATTAGTCAACAAGTACAAAGCCACCCCATCATCCTTGGAGAACTCTTTCAAATATGCTTCGAGCAAAACATCCCATCCTTTCCTAAACTCCCATTTGAAGACACTCAAGAACGCAAACTCCTTTCCAGGGCTTGAATTGGGGGTTTTTGCACCTAAAACCAGATTCCCCTTGGAAGCAATATCCAAGGGCTCATACTTGGAGGGATCAAAGAACCTCACATCAATAGGCTGCACAACTTTCATAACCTTAGATGGATCAACACCACTTTGCACAAATGTGGACACATGAAACTCAGTAGGAACCCAAACAGAATCCATTCTATTACAACGCTTAACATGTTCCGAATTCAATCTATCCGTCTCAAACATGGTCCTACCGATAACAAACATGAAATCATGATAACCCGTTGGAGGACAAGGAAGAGTATCAAACAATGGGGGATACCAAGCACCAGGCTCACTATGGCAAACCACAATGGTCTCGTTTGTTCTGCAATCGGTTCGGTGCAACTCAATTGCCAAATCCCTTACATTTTGAGGCAATCCCTCCCAAAACTCTAGTGACTCCAAATCACCATGTTGGTAAATACCCAATTTAAAACTCGGGTTTTCTCGACTTTTCATGTATTCGTCGAGTGCTAAAACATAAGACCATGCTTCTGAACTATACCCACCACCTGAAAGGGAGGGAGCCATCCATAGAACACAGTGAGGGGGCCTGGAAATGGGATTTGGCCAATGGGGTTTGTTGGGTTTGGGGGTTTTTAGTATAAATGAGAAAACAGATTGAAGGAATGTAGGGTGGTAAGAAGCGAGACTTGATTTGAGGTGGAAAGTTTTGTAGTAGTTTGTTCTGCTAAAACTAAAAGAGATTGCTAAGAATAGAACAAGGACAGATGAAGAATAAACAATGAAGGATTTCAGATTTGGGGCCATCTCATAGAGGGAATTTACATTTACCAAATCTTTAAATCTAACTCTAGATGATGCTAGCTAAAGGAATAATAAGAAATGCAGCAAAAGCATGAAAAAAAGGGTAAAAAAGAGTACCAGAAACTGGGTTTTAGCAGCTAAAGCTTCAAATCTGAAATGGATTCTGAAAATGGAAAATTGTTTAAAGTACCTTTTAATTCATCCTATCTAACTTAATCAACACAGGAAGGATTTTGATTAAATGCAAAACCCAGGATTCAACAAAATTTACTGCATTTGGAGGCCTCTTGTTGGAATGGGATAATTAGGTTAATTGTTTCTAGGTGGCTCTAGAGGGTTAATGAATTTCAAACATTTTAATAGACAACAATTCCAATATTTTTAGAATCGGATCCGTGGTCGAAAAAAAGAAATTATCAAATTCGAATTCTATCATATCAAAATAAAAAAAAATAATTCAATCAACTTTTTAGTCTGAATTAATACATTCGTATGAATTGATTTACGGAACAATTAATTTTTAACCTCTTTTCGAATTAATTATAATTAAATAAAAATAGCACTAAACTCGATTCGAATACTTACAATTTTTAATTTATATTCTATAAATTATTCAAACACCATAATTCAAGTTAATTATTGATTTCCTCAACCTTAACCCATTTCATTCTAAGCCATTTTCAGGTTAAATTTATATTTTATGATAATAAATTTAAATTTGTTAAACTGATTTTTTATAAGGAATTTGGTAAGCCCAATACTAAATCTCTTAATCCATTGGTAGTTTTTTTAGGGACTTTAATTAAAATGTACTCTAAAGATGTTTTTTTTCCCTTATTTAATTTCTTTCTGATTTATTCACCCTTTATTTTAGGTTGATTATTTGTTTATATTAATTATAAAGTAAAAATTTGAAGATTTAATATATTCTAAGCAAAGTTTTTAGAACCAAAACAATGGTTGAACTGGTCAAATCATTAGTTCATATGATTGGTTAAATGAATTATTAAAAACATAAAAATAAATTTATTTTAAAAAATAAAAAATGGTTCAATTTATTTTTTTAGCCTGTTCTACCAGCTCGTACCGATTCTCAAATCAACCAGTCTGATGTCTCTCTCCGGATTGGTACCTCGATCGGTTCAATCGATCTATATTAGTAAAATTTATTAATTTAGATTTTACTGTAGCAGGAAAAACTCCACTGACGATGTACTAAATAATTACTCATAATTTTAATACTTTTAATATTTCTTTTGTTTTAGTATGAATACAAATTGAACAATTTCTAATTATGTTAATTATGTTTAACTTAAATATTAGTTATTATATATTTATTATTTAATTAGAATATATTTCTAAATCATTATTTTTTGTTTATTGTATACATATATTTTTATTACAACAGAAGGGTAAAACCCTAACAGTAACGCAATTAGCGCGATTTAAACCTAGACCACACTTGAAATTATGAATACTCTAACCATCAAGCCAATAGCGAAATTTTATTTACTTAACATTTTAATCTATCTTAACCAAACATCATATGTCATTGTTGCTTTTTAACTCTAAACATATATCAAATTACTAATTTCATTTTCGCTATAATAATTAATCTGAAAGTTATATTTAATTTAATTAAAACTAATGTAAGTTTCTATCAAAATGGTCCCAAAATGATTTAGCTTTCCTTTGTCATAAAAAGGTTGCTGAGGGTTTTATTTTTCAACACGTTTATCATGCATGTCTTTTTCAACGACCCCTTTTTTTTTCTTTTTAATGATATTAATTAGTCTAAATAATTATTATCTTCAATTTACTCGATTAAAATATTATCATAAATTGTTCTTAAAAATTTCTTGTTAACAGGAAAAAAAAATATTTCGACATGATGAGTTAGATTGTATAGTAGTGGTCAAAATTCAATTTTAATCTCTATACTACACTCAAAATTTATCCTCCAATTAAATTTTTTATATAATTCAGTACCTCTATTTTTATAATGTAAGGCCTTTATTACATGACATGTGCCTGAAATTTTTTTTTGATATTATAAGTTAATGATTACATTATCACGAAATCATTTTTAAACCATAAATATAACTAAATAGATCATAATATATTTTTATGTTTAATATGTATTAGCTTCTAATATCACATCTGTCGCATGTAATTTTATGCATTTAATATTTAATTAAACTTTTTAAATATTGTATTTCTATTTGCAATAATTAACGTAAAATAATATTTCTTATTTGAATTATTAAATATAATTAAAATATATTAACTTATCAATTCACATATTATAATAGAAAATTTCTAAATCAGAATTACAGAAATAATTTTACTTTATGTAATTAATACAAAGTAAAACTATTCAAAATAATAGCTAATTAATATAATTAAATCTAATATTAATTAAGTGATAATTAAGATGTTCAGTAATAATTCTATTTTACATTAATAAAATTGGAACAACTTCTTTTTTAAGCCAATTTTTTTAACTAATAATTGTGATTATAATTATATTTAAGGTTTTTTTCCTTATATTTGAGGTTTAGGTTTATATTCAAGTAATAATTTTTTAGGTCAAGTTATAAATAACAAGAATATATCTATAAATTTTCTGAAATAATTTCTTCAGAGAATTTTCTCTCTACAACTTTTCTTGAATTCAAGTGTGTGAGAAGAATAATCTATGCTCTCTTTATATAAGGAGAGTTTAGAGGCACTACTAAAAAATAATCAATCTAAGCTTATTACTGAAGATGAATATCAAGGTATAGGCATCGAAGTTGGTGTATGGCTTAAAGGTGTTTAAAAAATATGTCATAAGTCCTTATACTCTTCATAAATTTGAAATTTAGTCATTATACTTTTATTTCCTGAAATTTAGTCTCTTTACCTTTTAGATTTTCAAAATTAAGGTCAAGTTGTTAGTACTAATAAATTTGTTGGTGTGACATTGTGAAATAAAATAAAAAAACTCACTTGGTAGTCATGTAACTAAAAAAAGTAACGGTATAATGAACTTGAATTTAATAAAATAATTACAATGATAACAATTAGGCCTGAATTTTGAAATCTGAAAAGTAAAAAGGACTAAATTCCTAAGAATAAAACTACAGGGACTAAATTTCAAATTTGTTGACATAAGTAATGTTGATAATTAAAGCTGTAATTGGCCAAATGGTAAAATTGTGGTATAAGGCCCTCCGATAAATAAAATATTCAATGTAAGCATTTTATGTCTTTAATTAAACAGAAAAGTTTAAATTTTGACCCTCTAAAAATTAAATCATTTAATTTAAGTATTTTTAATTTTTTACTCTCAAATTTTATAATTTTCTTTTAGTTTTTCATAAACAAAATTTCAAACTTCAAAGACCCAACATGCATTTTTCTTTTTCTTTTTTTGCATTGGGTTCTTTCATTAATTGGTAGAAATATCAGTTAGTCTATCGTATATATATATTTTTTCTAACAAAAAAAAAAAGAAGATGATTCCAAACAATGACCAAAGTCTAGATCAGCTCAATTCCACGGACATCATACTAATTCCAAAAACCCAAAATCCCACCAACCTAGTAAATTTCAGGCCAATTAGCTTGTGTACAGTACTTTATAAAATTGTGGCAAAGACTATTGCAAATAGGTTCCAAGGTGTGATTGAGGGTTGTATTGATGCAGCTCAAAGTGCCTTTGTCTCGGGAAGGCTAATTACTGATAATGTTATTCTTACTTATGAAATTCTTCACGCATTTCGACAAAAGCATACAGGAAATAAAGGATACACATCAGTCAAAATTGATATGAGCAAAGCTTATGATAGAGTGGAGTGGAGTTTTATAAGGGAAGCGATGTTGAGAATGGGCTTTGCAAAAAAGTGGGTTGAACTAATATTGAAATGTATTACCTCTGTAACACCCCTTACCCGAGACCGTTGCCGGAGTCGAGCACGAGGCATTACTAAACTTAACTACTAATTCGGCATAAAATTTAAAACTGTCCATCTGCGTCATAGTCACTAAAATATTTATATCTGGAGCTACGGAACTCCAAATTAAGATCCGTTAATTTTTCCTGAAACTAGACTCATATATCTTTTTACTGTAATTTTTTCAGAATTTTTCATGTGGCCAATTAATACAGTTTATTCATTGAAGTTTCCCCTATTTTACTGTTTAACTGCTCTGACCTCTCTTCACTACGAATCAAATTACTCTTTGTACAGAATTTAGATGGCCTCCTTGTTTAGCTCATTTGAAACTAGACTCATTCAGAATTTCATACATATAAATTTTAATCCACAATTATTTTTGTGCAATTTTTAATGATTTTTCAAAGGCAGAACAGGGGATCACGAATTCATTCAGAACCAGTTTCACTAAAATTTGAATATCTCATTATTTCCATATCTTTTGCTTACTCTATTTCTTTCATATGAAAATAGACTCAAAGAGCTTTCAATTCATATCTCTTTCACTTTCTAATTCCATTTCTTCTATTTTTGGTGATTTTTCAAAATCACGTTACTGCTGTAATTCAAAAACTGTTTCGTTGCAAAATATCATTAACTAGTTTATAACATCTTTACTCCATCTCATTTAAACTCTATACATGCCATATAAACCTTTAAACATAAAACAAAAGCTACCAGAATTGATCTGGATAGTGAGTTTTGCTGTGATGATCCGATCTTCCACTTCTCTTTAATTCAATCTACATAAATATCAAACACACACAAGTAAGCTTAATGAAGTTTAGTAAGTTCATAGGTTTAAAAGTAGCTTACCACACATAATATTTCCAAAACAATAACAAAACATTTACTAAAGTTCCCTGCCATTCACAACCATTGTTAAAATCCTTCACATAGTTGAGCTCAACATTAACAACTACTCAATTTCTTCCATTTGATTCACTCATTTTATATTACTTCTTATCAAATTAGGAAACGTCTTACGAATTTGAGTACGTCGTTGCTCAGTGCCACGTTTCACAACTCAGTATGGATAATTCCATACCTACATTTCACAACTCAGTATGGTTTATACCATACCTACATTTCACAACTCAGTATGGTTAATACGATACCTACATTTCACAACTCGGTATGGATGATACCATACCTACATTTCACAACTCGGTATGGATGATACCATACCTACATTTCATAACTCAGTATGGATGATATCATACCTACATTTCACATTTGCCATGGATTAACCATGATCTTATCCGTCAATTCATCACATGTCACGACACGAATGTACTCAATTCTGCGTTTTTCCTAATTTGAATTACCACCATTTATTCTTTCATTTATCATATTTTTCACAATCCCACAGCAAATTCATATTTAACAGCACATTATATCATTCAATCATTCACAAATAAACATATAAATTCAACCATATGAACTTACTCGGCCGATTTGTAGAAGATTTTAAAATTTAGGGACTACTCTGCAACTTTTTCTTTTCCTCTTTCTTCTTTGGTTTCTTGATCTATAATGTAAAATATTTTCACTCATCAGCATATATTTCACTTCTATTTCACTTCATAATTTATACTCTTCAATTTTCGAAATTGTACTTTTACCCCAAAATTAACAGTTTTTACAATTTAGTCCCTGCTCAATTCAGCCATCAATTGAACTAATTTTTCTCAATCAACACTTTATTCTATCATTAAAAACTATTTCACAACCTTTTATATTCTGAATTTCAACACCAACCTCTAATTCACAACTTTTTCACAATTAGGTCCTAAATATCATTTCCTATCAAAATCACTTAATAAAACCACCTTAGTATGAAATTAAAATTTAAATTTCATAATAATTCATCATAAACTTCCATTTCTCAGCAAGGTTAACTTTTAATTTTACTCACCAAATCAAAAACTAATGAATTCTATAAGTGGATCTAGTTGTAAAAGTCATAAAAACATAAAAATTATCAAGAAAAAGCATGAATTAAACTCACAAGATGTAATAGTATGAAAACAAGCTTTCTCCAGAACTCCTCTGATGTTTTTAGCTGAGATAATTGTGAAGATTACTCTAGATTATTTTCAATCTTATCTTAATAACATATTAAAATTACAAAATTCCAATTTTGCCCTTATTATCCTTATCTTTGTGATGATTTTCTTCCACTTGCCGTCCAGCCTTTTCACATTTGGGTTAATTGCCCTATAAATCCTCTTTCTTTTAACACTTGAGCTATTTAATTCTTCTAGCAATTTTACATTTGTTACAATTTAGTCCTTTTTATTAAATTGGCTACCCAAACATTTAAATTTCTCAACCAAACTTTACTACTAACTTAATAACACTCCATAAATATTTCTAAAAATATTTATGGCTCGATTTTCAAATTTGAGGTCTCAATACCTCGTTTTTGACCCATTTGACCTAATAAATTCTTTTAATTCACTAAATTCACCAATCCACAAATTCTTCTAAATTTTCACTTGACTCATAAATATTAAATTACTATCTTATTTAATCTTGCTTGCCGAATTTAGTGATCTCATATCACCATTTCCGATACCACTAAAAATTAGGTCGTTACAACCTCAGCTTCTTTCGCTACCAACATTAATGGGGAGAGAGGAAGAGGTTTTCAAGCTACAAGAGGATTGTGACAAGGTGACCCTCTTAGTCCTTTTCTATTCCTAATATGCAGTGAGGGTTTGTCGGCACTAATGAGATTGGCCAGGAAAGAGGGTTTGACAAGAAAGGCAAAGGCAAGTAGAAAAGGGCCAGAAATTTCTCACCTCCTTTTTGCAGATGACTGCATATTATTTGGGGAAGCCACGAGCAAATGAGCGCAAATGTTAAAAGTGATCCTAAATGAGTACGAAAGGTGTTCTGGACAGTGTGTCAATTTTAACAAGTCCACAGTTTTCTATAGCTCGAACACATCAGAGGAGAGTAAAGGGCAGGTTCTGGATATTCTAAGAGAGAGACCTTCAACAAACATGGAAAGGTATTTGGGGCTTCCAAACATGGTTGGTAGACATAAAAAGGAATCCTTTCAGAATCTTAAAGATAACATGCAGATCAGAATAAAAGGCTGGAGTAATCGATTTTTGTCACAAGGTGGTAAGGAGGATTTCATTAAATCTGTACTTCAAGCTATTCCTACTTATGCCATGTCATGTTTTTTACTTCCTAGTTCATTTTGTGGAGAGATGGAAAGGATTATAGCCAGATTCTGGTGGCAAAAAACAGAAGGGAAGAAGGGGATTCATTGGTGTCAGTGGAAGCATATGTGTCAACCAAAAGATGTGGGCGGGATGGGTTTTAGGAGTTTGGCAAAGTTCAACGTGGCATTGCTAGCCAAACAAGGCTGGAGGATACTTACAAAACCTGACTCACTAGTAGCACAAACTCTCAAAGCAAAATATTTTCCAAATGTTAGTTTCTTAAACTCGCGTTTGGGGAATAATTGTTCGTACACTTGAAAAAGCATATGGGCAGCTAAAGGGGTCTTATCAAATGGTATGTGTTGGAAAGTGGGAAATGGGGCAGAAATTTCAGATTTTAAAAATGCCAGATTATCATCTTATGTTAATAATTTGTGTGACTTTAAAGTTGCCGAACTCATTGACGGAAGCAGTAGGGAATGGAAAGAAGAGGTAATAGTGTCTACCTTTCCGCCAGATGTAGCTGTGAAGATTCTCTGTATCACTCTCGTAAAGGAGGCCTCACAATGACATACTAGCCTGGAGTGCAGTACCTTCGGGTGACTTTACAGTCCGCAGTGCCTATAAACGATTACATGGTAATGATACAGACCCTAACGCTTATGCGTTACAAACCATCTACAGAAACTTTTACAAAAAATTGTGGGAACTTAATCTTCCTTCAAAAGTTAAAATAACTATCTGGAGAATCTCTTGGAACTTCCTCCCTACAAAGGTCAACATGCAGCTACGTAGGATCTCCAATAATAGTATGTGTCCGCGATGTGGGAAATGAGCAGAAACCAGCAACCATGTTTTCAGAAATTGTCCTGTTACAAAAACAATTTGGGAAGAACTCATTTTTTCAGAAGTAGTAGAAGAATCACAGATGGAGTTTCGACGGTGGCTTACAAGGGTTTTCGAATGATGTAGCCCCTTTCGATGCGAAGTCTTCTGCTGTACGATGTGGGCGATATGGGATGACAGAAACAAGCAAGTTCATGAAAAAATTAGTAGATCAGGAAGGGAGACAGTAAATTTCATCCAAAGCTATTTATCAGAACTCCAAGGCACAAAAGAAAAAATACCTACGGTTTCTAAAGTAGCAGAGAACTGGAAGAATCCAACAGATCATACTATAAAGATGAATTTTGGCGCGACCTTTGATGGTAAAACTGGCCAAGCAGCGGTGGGCATAGTCTCTAGAAACAGTGAGGGTTCAGTCCTTTTATCCTTCTCAAAGATCCGTCCAAAGGTGGAATCTCCATTTGCTGCTGAAGCAATCGCATGTAGGACAGCGTCGCAACTCGGTATTGACATGCGGTGGACAAATCTCATCATTGAAGGGGATGCGTTGACGATTATTAAGAAATGCAGAGCAAGAAAGGTAGACAAGTCAAAGATAGGGGTTTTCATTCAAGATATTCATCATATAAGTGGAAAAATAGAAGATTGCAGATTCGAGCATATTCCACGAGTGGCGAATAGATTAGCGCATCTCATTGCATTTGAAACTTTAAAGAGGAAGGAAAAAATTTACCTGTTTGGAAGTATTCCAGCTTATGCAGAAAGGACGAAAGCATTGGGAATGTAGGACATAGTAGATGAATCTGGTGAAAATGTGAGATAAGGTGATAAGGATGTTGGCGGAAGGAGAAAGGGAGAGTTAAGAACGACTTTTGAAATACTGGTTGAGAGAAATGATTTCAGAAAGACTGGAAAAGAACATCAAGCAACAGACGTTCAGTCTTCTTAGGGAACCGAAATAATATTGGGAAAGGAAGATTTTTGATGGGACTATTCGGTGACCATTCTTTTTAGATTGGGCAGATGTCAGAATAGCCATTAATATGGCTCTAGAGAGTTCTTATTTTTTTTTTTTTTGAGTTATGACTGATTTTTCAGGCCTGTGATCGTTTTAAATTCTGTCTGTTTCAGTTTCTAATTTTTTAGGGCCGTTTATTTAGTCTGTTAGTTGATAGTTTCGGCTTTAGTGGGCTTTTCTTTAGAGACCCTTTTGTAAGTTTGTTTTATTTTATAATAAGCCCAATCCGAATTTGTTTCAAAAATATATAAATAAAATAAAGTAAATGAAATAATAAAAGAAATAAAGTCAAGTTAGTAAAATAAAAAGAAACAAAAGAAGAATAGAAAAGAACAGAGAAGTTTTCGAAACAGGAGAAAGGAAGGAAAGAAAGAAAAAGAAAAGGAAAAATTGAGGTTTTAAAGCTTGGAGTTTAATTAGGTAAGTCAATTAAGTCCTATTCTCTAATTTTGATGTTTTAGAAGCTTTAAAGCAAGATTTTGATGAAACTAAGTTGATATTTTGAGAGTTTATAGGTTTTCAAGTATAGTTGATGTTGAAGAAAAAGATGAATTAGAGATTAAATTGAATGAAATTTAAGTTAGAATTAGTTGTAAAGTAAGCTATAAGTTTTGTATTATAGGGATTAATTTGGAAAAAAATTTATAAGCTAGAGTTTTATTATGAATATTAGATAGTCAAGTTGAATATGGAAGGAATTTAAGTAGAAATAAAGCATGAATTAAATTAAGAAAATAAGTAAACTTAATTAGGATTTAATTGCAAAATAAGCTATAAGAAAACAGTTTTGGGACAGCAGCAGAAGAGTAACTTTGAAAAATCATCAAAAATGGTAGAAATGAAAGTAGAAGTTAACTGAGATATGAATTTAAAGCTTATTGAGTCTTTTTTCATATGAAAGAAACATAGGAAGCAAAGAAATTCTGTATTTTGAGATATTTAGATTTTTGTGAGACTAGTTCAGAGTGATTTAAAGATCCCCTATTCTGACTTGGAAAATTCATTAAAAATTGTACAAAAATAATTGTGGGACATAATTTATATGGTTAGATTCCTTAATGCGTCTATTTTTATAAAAAAACAAACTAGAACATCATTTGAATTCTGTACAAAAAGATAATTAAATTTTAGAAAAGAGTGGTCGGAACTGTCAGACAACAGAATAGGGGTGATTTTAAAGAATAAACTGTACTTATTGGCTAAATCAAAAATTCTGAAAATTTTATGGAAAGAATATATATGATTCTAGTTTCATATAAAATTTACGCATCTTAATTTGGAATTCTGTAACTCGAGATATAGATAATTTAGTGACAATAACTTAGGTAGACAGCCTTGAAAGAACTTATAAGTAAATAATAGAATTGTGTATAAAGAATGTGGAATGAAGAGGAAGAGTAGGAATTGAATAAAATTTAATTATTTATTGTAATTTAATGTTGCAATTAATAATGTAAATTATTATTATTTTCGTAACTAAAAAGGAACTCGAGGCATCGACCCACAAAGGAAAGGAGAAGGTTATCGGGGAATAATCAAGCAAATTCGGGTTTGTATTACTATAATTCAAATTATTTTTTTATTCATTAAACGTTAAATTAATTTATGTATATGGTAAGTAAATATGTGTTAGTATTGAATTATATTATGGTTGGTGATTGGAAAAATGTAATTGATATTGAAATTGAATTTGTCATGAAAATGAAAATGAAATTGAGAACTGAAATACCCTATTAACTAGTCGGGCTAAGTCGGATATAATTGGCATGCCATAGGATTTGGAAGAGTACAGGATTTATCGGTTTTGCCGATCAGACACTTTATGTGTCGTATATCAGGCACTTTATGTGTCCTATTTCAGGCACCTCATGTGTCGTTTCAGGCACTTATGTGTTGTATTCTGATCAGGTACTATGTACCGTTTTAGGCACAATGTGTCGTACTGGTGTGTTTGGGTTGGAATCCGTGTATCCGCCAAAGTCCGAGTTTGTTAATAGGGGTAACTAAAGGAAAGGTTAAATTGAATAAAATGAAATGGTTGAGCCATTGAAAGAAATGTGAAAATAGAACATGAATTGAAAAATGTGATTTGAATATGAGTATGAGAATGGAAAGCATGAACCATTGGTTCATAAGATGGATAATGGCTCAACATGAATGTGTATTATTTCGATTGTCAAATAGCTAAAATTGAATTGTATGAATATATTGAGAATGACAAACTTATGTTTGAATTGTTTTAGTAAAATTAAAGTTATATGATTTAATGATATGATTATTATGTTTATAATTTGAATTATGGTAATACCACTGAGTATATGTATACTAAGCATACGGTTGTTTCCGTGCGCAGGTTAATAGGTGTTCAAAGTCCTGGTTCAGCATCCAAGATGATCCTGACTCCAGAATAAAACTCGGTGATGTATTCTTCTTTTGATAAAAGTGGCATGTACATAGGTGTTATTTTGGTTACTTAAAAATACTACATGACTTTTGTTGTAAAGAATGATGTTTGGTATTTTGGTGTTTAAACTAATGAAATGATATGAAAATTTATATGATATACCTGGTATAATCGAAAAAAAAAGTTAATGTTATTGGTATAATTTAAATATGATTAAATATGAAATTACATTGGTTGAATTGTTGGATTTTGGAATTGGTTATATTTGAAATGAATACGATTTTAATTGCAGGGGGTTTTATGTGAAAATAAGCAGAAATGCTGTCGAAATTTATATAAAAAAATATTCTGGAATACTTAAACGAGCCCCGTTTCATTTTTTTTTAATTCATGTTTTAAACTTCTAGAGTTCATTATAGGGACTTAATTATTAAGTTATACTATGAATGTGTTTTTATTTGTGAATTATTCGTAAGTTGTCTGATATGTCCGGTAATGCCTCATAACCCTGTTCCGGTGACGGTTCAGGGTTAGGGGGTGTTACACATTGTGCTCAGATTCATTGCTGATACAGGAGCACTTCCAAAGTGTTTCAAAGAGGGGAAGGGTTATCTTGACTTAGGTCTGCTTTTAGCCTAGATCAACATAAGTTAAATGGAGTCTCTACCATCCTGATTAAAAAAGCAAACATGAAACTTCATACATCTTAAGATTCATAGGACGAAAAGAGCATTTTTGAGGTCCTTATACTCATTATATGCCTAGTATTGAATAGACCGGATATTCACTTTATCAATATCTCAAATCAATAATGGGTTCAATTCGAATCTTGCCTAAATGGCACCCGAATTGGACCGAACCATTTCTCAGGCTATTGTTCTTTTGTTTTGTTCCTTCAAAGTAATAGAGTAAAGACATCAATTTCTCAAAAAGATTAATTATTTTGATTGCATGATAGACTTCCTTTAAAAATATTGGTGCACGTGTAAACGAGGTGCTCTACCAACTGAGCTATAGCCCTTGTGCTTGTGATACATGTCCTATCATATTAAGATAATTTCTTGTCAAGATGAATATTGCATGATCCAACATCATAATCATACTCTTTTGGTCGGTTTGATTGGTATTGCTTAGACATAATATTGGATTTATAATCCATCGATGTGATAGATCTCTTTTCTTTCTCTTTATGATTCTTTATGATAATAAATTACTTGCTTAACTCAGTGGTTAGAGTATTCCTTTCGTACGGCGGGAGTTATTAGTTCAAATCTAATAGTAGATAAAACTTATTAGATACTATCGAACCCAGTGTCTAATAAATTTTTCTACCCACCTTCTTTTTTTGATTTTCTATCTTTTTCAACCTATTATATATATTTTCGTTTTCAATTTTCAATTTTTTCGTCACTCTTTTTATTCTATTTAATCCGCAGAATCAAAATGGGATGCCTCGATATATAATTTTGAACTTTGGTTGAAAATCTATGGTTGGGTTAAAGAAGATCAAAATATTTATATATTTTTTTGTGATATTTACAGTTAGAAAGAATAAAAGAACTAAGTTATGTTGAAATGGGATAAATAACTGAGTTAACTCGGACTAATTCTAAGCTCTCCAATGGACAAAATTTTAAGAGAACAGAGTCACCCAAAATTCCCTTCAGTCTCTGAAAATGGCTTCCTCGGCGATTTTCAACAACGGTTTCAAGCAATCCGGCGCGAACTTCCGAGCAAAAAAGTACGAATGACTAGAATTCGACGTTCTCAATTGACGTAAAAGCTTCGGTGACACCTCCGGCAAACGGTAAGTATGCGGGTGACCGTCGATACTATCACTCCAATTGACTCTGGTCAACGTGTAATGACTGCATCCTTTGGGATCCTCCATTGATAACAACGTCGGAAAATAATGTTCTTCAGGGTAACAAGAATATAAATCTATACAAGGGAGTTTGAATTTCCTCCATAACATCCTTTCTTTCAACACAAGCAAAGAATGTCGTTTAGCCAATACGAAGAACTGGGACCCGATTCGGAACGGATCGAACGAGATTTCGGGTAGCATGACCCGAGGCCCACGAGCGACGTAACGGTTGAACAAGTGCGGCTCGCCGGATAAGATCTCAATGTAACTTTTGTGACGATGTTGATTTCCAAAGGCCTTGTATGACGATGGTGAATTAGGGTTCCCGAGGAGGGAACCGTAAATGAATTTGAACGAATGAAGAGGAATACAACGTTGTGATAACAACGCGAAGTAAAGATTCGATGAATCGTCGATTATGGCGTTGGCGAGGAGACGGCGAGCGGCGTTGACGAGCGTCGGGGAGCCACGATGGGTTTTCTTAGCGGGAATGAAATTGGCTTTTATCGACCAATCGGGGGGTGACAGCTTGGTGAATGGATCGGCATGGATGTAAACATTGAAGAGATGTTCGTTTCCCTGGAAAAATCGCTGCCATAATGGAGCGAAAACGAGATCGGAGTTGGTGAGGAAAAGGAAAGCGATCTTCGGGTGAGAATTTGCGGTTCTGAGATGGGAAATTTTGGGAACTGCATGGGATAATTCAATATTGGAAGCTAATTCAAAAAGATGGAGATCGTCGAGTTCTTCGTTTATAGGGATGGGGGGTTGTCGTTCTTGATTTTTCCGGAGAGGGAAAAATTGTGGGGCAAAAAGACCAAGAAGGAAAAGTGAAAGGAGAAAGGTAAGACAGTGGATAATGGAAGTTGATGCTGATGAGGATGGAGATGGAGATGGTGAGGCTAATGATGACATTGTTTATTTGTTTATTTTTTTATTTTTTCATTTTTTGGGTGTTAGTTAATTTTTTACTGTGACAACTTTTTTCCCGAGAAACAAACAAGGAAAAAAAAAAGAAAAAGGGGTAGTGAAAACTGGGGAAGATGGTAATGACAAAGAGCATAATTTCACAATTATTTTTGGTTTTTCAAAAAAAAATTGAAAAACCAAGTCACAGTTTTTTTCAAATGTCAAGACCAAAAATGCATTTGATTTTGATTTCTGATTTTGATTTTGAGTAATATGTTTAAAAAAAATTAGTGAAAACGTGTTTAGTTGCTAAATTTATACATTTCCATTTTTAAGAGTCAAACAATTACATAATTCATAGGAAAACCAATGAAAAGAAGTGTTATATAAAAGGTGTGTAATTGAATCCAATTCAACTCGAGTTTAACTTGAAATTTAGAGCTCGATATTTTATTTAAACTTGGTTGAATATTTATTTTTTGGTTAGAGCTCAATTGAAGATATAATTGAGTAACTTGAGCTTTGAACTCGATTAAGCTCATTTATTAATTTTTGCACTTAAGCTCAATTAAGCTTATATGTATTTAAGCTTGAGCATAACTCCGATCAATGATTAAGCTTAGAGTTAATAATATATATTAATGGCAACAATGTAATTAAATAATATAAACATATTTAAAATTAGGCTTGCTCATGCCTGGCCTAGCCCGAAGGCTGGCCCAAAAAGTAAGAATGTTTGAGAAAAAATATAGGCTCGGAAAATGGGCTTAAGCACAAAATGGAAAATGGGCTTAAGCACAAAACATAAGACCGATTTTTCTAAAAGGGTTGAGTCCTGGGTAAGCTTTTTTTGTCTTGGGCTCGATCCAACCCGAATTTGTAAAAAGAAATGTTGTTGTTTTTATATTGTTTTTTTTTTCATTGTTTTACTTGCCATTTTGCTATTATATTACTACTATTTCGTTATTATTGTTTGAATATTGTATAAGTCTAATTATGCTACTATTTTAAAGGTATTTGTTTACTAAGTTGCATTTATTGTTATTTAATTATATATATATATATTTTAAAAAATTTTCATTTGTTGTGAAATATTTATTTTAATGTTTTTAGTGTATTCGATGTATTATATTTTTTAAATTTATTTTTATATAAAAATAATAATATAAAAATTTTAATATTAGTGGGGTCGCGCTCGGGCAAAATTTTAAACCCATTTTTTGAGTCGAGTTGGATCTAGACCTAGAAAACAGGCTAAACTTTTTTACTTGGCCTTGTTAGGCCCATGGACAACTCTATTTAAAATATATATTAAAAATGAAAGCTTAATAAGGCTTGTCGGTTGTTTGACCTAGTATTACTATGCTCGATTTTGGCTCAATTAATAGTTCAAACTACTTAAACTTGACTTGATAATTACTAAATTAAATTTGACACCTTGTTTAGTTGAATGTAATGGCTATACCATTACATGCCTATTACAAGCCTATTCTGCAGGCCCGCATAAACTGACGTTTGGTTCAAGGGAATACCCTATTACGGGTCTATTCCATGCAGCGCTTAAGCAGTGATTTTTGGGGATTTCTATTCCCTTCCCTCTTCACCGTTTAGCTATTCAGTGCTTGAAGAACCCTTTTTTACCCTTACCAAAATTTCACCTCAAAAAAACTCTCAATCGGCAGCCATTTCACGTACCCTTCGACTCCGGTATTCCTCCCCTTCATCCAACGTCAGGTAAACATTTTTCCTTCTGCTTCCTTCACATCATCTTCCTTCATTATCTTAACTTGAACTTTGTCTTTTGCCTTTTCATTTTTGTTTTATGGTTAAATGGGTGTGTTCCTTACTGATTCATCATTTATGACATTACTAAGATCTGAAATCTGAAATCTAACTGAGATCTGAAATCTGAGAAGAAACACCAAAATGCAAGATCCGCGAAATCTAAATCTGAACCCGGATCCTACATTTCCCTCCTTCACCCAAAATATGCCGTCTTTTTCCAACCCAACCAATATCGTGGTTCTTACCACAGGCGAGCCCAATTCGAAGTCCAGTTTCAGATTCCAGACGACTTGGATCTTGTGTCCGACGCCTTCGAAGGATTAGGATCCTAAGACGACATGTTTTGTAGTTACATGGACATTGAGATGCCAGGGGAATCAGCGAAGGGAGTCGAGGTGGCTGCTGGGTCTTGGAGTCAGAACCCGAAAGGAGAGGAAGTGAGTGGTGGGTCGGGGATAGGGGAGAAGTATAACGGATGAGGGAAAGAAAGGCATAGGTATAGCAATTCGGTTGATGGATGCTCCATAATGGAGTCCATTAAAGCTAAGAAAGCCATGGCTCCTGATAAACTTGCTGAATTGTGGACAATTGACCCAAAGAAAGCTAAAAGGCTTGGGAATTACTTCCTTTTTTTTGGCTATATTTTGGGAGCTTTTTTAGTGCTTTTGATTTAGGGGTACTTATGAGATTGAAGTTGGAAATTTGTTAATTTTAGTGTTAAGTTTGCCTTTTGTATTAGAAGAAGATCATATTTTTTTGTTCAAAGAAATTGTATTTTTAGTTTATCAATGACATATATTTCGTTGGGGTGAGGAATTATGATCGTTTTGTTTAGGGGTGTGTTTATCATAAAGGTGAAGTTGACTTCTTTTCATTTTTTTCTTCATTTTTGGCTGTGTACAGATTTGGGGTTTGGGGCAGTTTAGGAAGTAAAGTAAGGAACTAAAAACTAATGGAAGTTGATTTTTTTGTTGGAGCTTAAAGAAATTGAGGATTATTAGAATTTCTGAAAAAAGCATGCATTTTTATTTTATTAATTCATGTCAAATATATGAAAATTTCTTAATTTTATGTTCCGCCTTATGGGTTGCTCATATCACTACAGCAAAACAGACTTTTAGCGGCGTTTTTTTTAGCCTTTAGCGGCGTTTATAAGCGCCACTAAAAGTGTTTGCGGCACTTTTGTAAGCGCCACAAAAAACGCCGCTATTAAAATTTTGCGGCGTTTATGTTGAAAAAACGCCACCAAAGAACATGGCCTTTAGCGGCCTTTTTTGGTAAAACGCCGCTAAAGGCCATGTTCTTTAGCGGCGCTTTACCAAAAAACGCCGTTAAAGGCCATGTTCTTTAGCGGCGCTTTTTTACAAGCGCCGCTAATTTGTACAGATTTCTGTAGTCCCATTTTTTCAATATTATACCCCTCCTGCATTAAAACCAACTAATAACAGTAAATACAACATATAATTCCATCGCAAAACAGCAAATTTAGCATAAAAATCACACCAAATACATTAATTCTAAATAATACTTGAAATTTAATAAATTAAATTACTGATAACTGAAAATATTTTAACAATAATGTTAAATGTAATAATGTCAAAACATTCTTACAACGAGAAACTAAATGTGTCTAAGATGGCGATTTCTGCGACTGCTCAAACATCTGCATCATACGCTGAAGCTGTTGCTGGAGCTCTTCGTACTTTCTGTTCTGCTCTGCTAGCATCGATGATGCCTCTGCCTCCCTCACAGCTGCCGCTGCCTCTCTCGCTGCTACTGCTGCCTCCCTCGCTGATGCCGCTTCTGCATCCGCTCTAAGCTGTTGCTGGAGTTCTTCATATTTTCTTTGAACATCAGCAATTTGTTGCCTCTGCTCAACCGTGCTCTCTTGCATCTGAGCTATCTGGTCTTGTAACCTCTGAACTTCAGCACGAGATTGACCCCCGAAAGGCATGTACTGCTGGGAGCCGGATCCAAAATATTGGGTCGGGGTAACACCGGATCCTTTAGATCGAACCCGACCATACCTTTCAAGTCCAAAAACATCAGTGATAATTCTATTAAAAATATACTAAAGATTAACAGAACTATCAGTCGAAGCAGTCGTACCTTTCAGGACCCAAAACATCTGTAATAATTCTGTTATCAATCTCCTCAAGATTAACAGAACTATCAGTCCAAGCAGCCGCTTCATACTCCGCATTTTTCTCCTTTAGTTTATCCTAATAAATCAATGAAAGAGTTAGAAACGAAATATATAAATAAGAAAGAATGCAACATAATTTAACATTATAAATTTAAAACTATAACCGATAAATTAAACTATTGTAATTAAACATTATAAATATTTATAAAATATAAAATTTTATTAAGTAAATATACCAAAATTTCTGCAGCTTTGGATGTCATCGGAGATCCATCCTTCTTTCTATGCGTAATGTCAAAAAACTGAACGTGTCCAACTTTTTGACCAGTCAAAGTTTCCTGCATTTTAGCAGAAAAAATATAATTTAATAGTATAAAGTAATTAATATTTGACAAAATTAATAAATTATAATACCTCGGCCTCAGCTACACAAGCAAAACTTCTAGAACCTGCATTGTGCGTGAAATTCTGTTTCTGTCTGCTGCTTATTCCAACTCGCTCACGGTCCTACATAATGAAATTTGAATTATATATATAGTAAATACTATAAACCAAGTAATTTCTAAGATTTTAGAAATACGTAATACCTCTCCTTTTTTTGAATTCCAAAATCTAACTGCATCTTCCCATTGGTACCTCAACATTCTCGGTGGAACATTTCTTAATTTTTCGTCGAGGCTTATGTCTTTCTTAAAATACTGTTTTTTGAGCGTGCTTTTATTGTCTCTCCATTTTTTACCCAATGTCTTCTTAACATAGTCATCAGAGACATCTAAATTAAATCTAGCCTGAAGAAAAAAAGTATAAAAAGTTAATGTAGTGTTGAAAAGTTTATGGACAATGTAGTGTTTCACTTCACTTTTCTCACCCCATGATGAAAGAAATTTTGTTATTTTTGAAAGTTCAACTTCGGGGAACTTTCCTATATTTATACATATTTTCGAATGAAATTCATTTGAATTAGTAGGTATCTTCAATTTATGTGTGCTTTTGAATGGTTATGTTATTTTTGCCTATGCACTATGATTATTTCTTCTTTTTCTTTCCTGAATTTTCATGACTTTTTTTTTACTTTGATTATCAATTAGTAATGTCATAAATGCTTCCTGAAATATTCAAGTAGTCATGAATGCCAAACAGGTGTGTTCTTTAAGATGAGCTGATATGTCCTAGTTGTCCTGTTTGGCTACCCCTGAGGGAGATGCTAAGTGGTGTTATAACCTATATCACGATTTTCATTTGCTTTACTTTTTAGGTTGTCACTCAGCTTTTCTTGTCAGTGAGTTTTAGGCTAGATGCAATGCCAAAATACACCACAGATAATTGACGGCATGTTTACTTATTCAAATGCCAGTTATATGCTTTGTTTGATGTATTGTGTCAATATCAGTTATATGCTTTGTTTGATGTATGTTCATGGGATATGGCTCAAGGATTTTAAGCAATTATTTGACAGACGAATGAGCAATACTGTCATTACTATTGTCAATTGATCCATTTATATGTCAAACTTTGGGGAAATAATGGACGGCTTACATTTTATTTTTTTTGAAATATAGTCTTACAACTTTCTTGTTTACATGCATGTATTCTTTTTGACAGATAAGTTCTGGCAGAAGCTAAAGTTGACAGTTGAGAAGAAGGTATGCCTAAAATATAATGACTCCAAGTTAACTACATTTTCAGTGTTCTAAACCTTAAACCCTAAAACCCTAAAACCCTAAACCCTAAATCCTAAACCCTAAACCTTCATTTGTTCCAATTCAAACAAGCAGATATCCACCAGTTCTATGCATGATTAAAATAAGCTTTCCCTGCTCTTAGTGACCTCACCATCAGGAAAAATAATAATGTTATTATGGGAAGAATCCTTCATACTCATCTCTGTTCTAGTTATTATGGGGCTTCTGGATTAATAAATTTCATGCCTGCTTTGGTAGGATTCTACTAATTATTGAACTGCCTAAAAATTGTAGAGATTGTGATAATAGAGGGTCAACCGAAAGTTAAAGCCTCACTTTGGCTTGGTTCTGTATTCTACACAGTGAATGCAAAAAAGGCCGGTGCTCTGTCTGAGCAGCTGTCTTCAATGAAAGAAGAAAGTATGAGCATATTGAAGGATTATATTACCGAGCACAACGTTTCTAATGATGTCCCTGATGAATTGGTTGAAGGCTCTTCTGAAGACGAAGAAGAAGAACCCAAGAAGTCTAAATCAAGCCCAATAAAGCTAAGATCAACTAGTACTTAGGTAAAAAACAATGTACAGAATTATTCTAGTTTTCAAACAATGTACGGAATTATTCTAGTTTTCAACCTTGTCACCCTCCTGTGTCATGGAAGAAGCGTGAATCAACTAGTTTTAGCATTATGTTGAACAAAAAATGAATTGTGAAATAGATTTGGAACTGATAGACTTTGGAGCATGTTTGTACTTGTTTGTTTTAAGTAGATATCAAGATCACACAAAAAGGGATAAAGGAGAGAACCCCATCAGCCTGTCAAGAATTGTATTTCTTCGAGCCTTTTAGCAAATTATAACCATGCACAAAAGTTATCCAGTGCTTATATTTATGGCTTTTCTACTTGTATCAGCCCTTTACCTTTTCACATGTTTTCATATAAGCTTTTCGTTGAATTTGTTCGTATTTATCTACAAACTTATAGAATAGGCTTTGTTGAAAGGCGTTTGTTTATAGCAAATCTGGTGAATGAATTTTTCGAACCATTAATCAATTATTTGCACAAACTTGAAACAAATAATTGTAGAGTAATTAAATTATTTGTTTTAGTAATGATATGAAATAAAGTAGATTATATATATTTTTAAAGTATTATATATTTTGATTTTTTAATTCATATAATAATTATATTAAGAATGTTATTAAATTATTTTTTATTAAATTATTTAATAATAATTATGTTAAAATATGATTAAATTATTTATTATTTTTATTAAATTATTTTCAATATATAATCTTATTAAAATTTAATAACAACAACAATAATCATTTACCTTAAAAAAAATCTGCTAAAGGTATTCTGGTCATTTTAGTTCTTTTCCTTATGCTATTACAACATCATTCCATTCAACCAAACACAAGAATTCTATTACAGCTCTATTCCATTCCATTCAACCAAACAGTTATTACTTATTACAAGTCTATTCTATTACACCTCTATTTCATTACATCTCTATTCAATTACAGCCCTATTCTATTACAGTAAACCAAACGTAGTGTGAGTGTTTTTCGAATCAAACTCAAATAATTTATAAGTACCAATATCTGATTTTCAAGTCTTAGATCTAACTTTTGCCTTGAAGAAGTTCAGCTTCACTCTACCTTAAAAGGTGAGTGTGAGTTTCAAAGTTCAAGATTCACGCTTTGCATTCAAGGCAAGCCCTATTCTACCTTGAAGAGGTAGAAAAATACAAGTACAAAGAAAACCTTAAACAAACAAAATAAAGGTCCTAAGACCTAGCATTATCGTCTCCTTCATCCTCATTATTAACCTCTTGCTCGGACATCGCAACAATAGGGTTACTTGGAGGAAGCACTACTTGGGTGCAATGTTGTTATCTAAACTCCTTCCAATTAGAACCAAAGGGATTATAAATATTGTAGTCCGCAGCAACATCACACAGGGCACCAAGATGGACGTTAGGAATATCTAGATCATGAGCCACTTGCATGCCTAGTATAGCACCCCTTTGAACATAAGGAAAAGTCTGCTCACTCAATTTCTCTCTCAGCATCTGCTTATACATTTAAACACTCTTTCTCCTTCCCAGCAAAAAAAGCTCGCAGGGTTGCGATTTGTTCATCGCGTTTGGATAAGCAGACCCTATTTTCCTCTTTAATAGCCACAACTTTAACCTTGTACACTTCTCTGATTTAGTTAACTTCAGATTCATGCTCTTTTTTCAGAGAAGCCAACTTCATTGCATGCTTACCAACTGAGCATTCCAATTCTTTAACCTTAGCTTGAACCTCAAGCTTGTCCTTCTTTAGCTCTTCCTCTCTCCCTCCAGACGGGCTATTTCCTACTTCAGAGCAACCTCCCTCTTAACAACCTCTCCTGAAAGCTCCTTATAATGCTTCGCTTCCAATTGTAGCTTGCGAACAGTAGCTTGAACTTCATTCTGGTGAGCCTCCTGATGAGCCTCTTGATACTTCAGGGACCTCACCATCAGAAGAAAGGCGAAGGCTTGTTCAGCAACCAAACCTGCCCAGATGCTTATTATCTCAGCTACACTGGTTGTGTTAGTCGTAGTTTGAAGGTCCAGCAGGAATAACGCGGTCGATTTTATTTTTGGTTCCTTAGGATGAAAGGAAATTGGTTTGCGCTTACAACGTCTCTCTAGGGAAAATAATGAATGTTTGGGGTCTATTTTTCCTATATCAATCCCGAAATGCTTTTCCTTCCCTTTGTCAATAGAAGAGGAAGAAAGTGCACTTAAAGAGGTAGGAGTAATAGGAAAGGGAAGCTGGCAAAGCTGAAACTGGCGAAGTGGAAGTGGAGGAAGTTGGCAGAAGTAGGCTTGATGAGACTAGAATTGGTGTAGTTAAAGTCAAGGGAATTGAAGTTGTGGTAGGAACAGGCGTAGGGATAGAAGAAGTTGAGCAACTACTGATAATAACCACATCAGCATCATCTGATGTGGTGCCACCAAGTGTTACCCTCACACCAGCTCTAGTCATCTTTTTTCCCTCCTCCTTCCACGTCACTCTCTACAAAACAACCAAGTCATTAATACGTGGAATATCAAGTCGGTAAGTACCATAAATTATTACACACAGCAAAACTGGTGTTAGAAGAAAAATTAGCCTCATTTTAGGAGAAACAAGCTTCTCACCTTCACAATACGTAAACTCGTTCATGCAAAAAAGTAAGTAATCTGCACAAACAAAAATACAACAAATTTGAGAAAGTATATGTAATAACTTTAGCAGTAGAGTTAACCTCAGATCCTGCTCGAAACTCAACATCTTTAGGACCTCCGCCAAAGGAACCCTCTCCAACTACAACTATTATTGTTTTTCTCCTCCTACGAAGTTGAAATGTTAGTCTTTCTATTTCTTCAGATTCGCACCTCCAGTTTCTTGTGCTCATTTTTGTAGTCCCATTTTCACTCGGGACTATGAGTATATATGTTACCAAGCAAAATTTTGCTTATAGTATTTGCTCTGCCATAAGGCCATACTTCATTACACGGTTTAACCCTTCCAAATGGTTACCGCTAATTATATTAATGTTAGTTTCATCCCAACAGTTTAGGCTTTTCTCCAGCAAACATTATCTCCATACTATGCACATCCTCGTACAATTCTAGTAAGGAAAGAAAATAACAAAACAAAAGTAAGTAAAAAAAATCTCTTAACTCTTCCTATTTAAAAAGAGGGAAACCACTGTCACACTTTAGGCCTTGTTTGGTTCACATGAATGGCTTAGCCATTCCTCCCTTATTCAACACAATAAAACTATTCAGAGGTTTGGTTGGCTGTAAAACCTTGGCTGTAAAACCTATTCCATTGAATAGCCATTACATCTTGATTCCTCAAAACCACTGAATAGTAATTCAATGCTATCACTAATGAATGGCTATTCAAGGCTTCCAGTAATATACAAAATTATTTATTTTTCTTTCTTTTTCTACGCATCTCACATCCTCTTCAAACTCCCAACTCCCATCTGAGATTTTTTCAACAAATCTCAAAGATTATCGTGTGAGTATGAAATTTCTCTATTTTATTTAAACTTTCTCTTCTTACTTTCTCTTTACCCTCACCATTGTCCCAATATACCTGTGTAGAACGTTTGGAGTGAGTAAGAAGAGATGTTTGAAAAAACAACAACAGCAGCCATGGCGAAGAAGATCAGCGTAACAAAGAAAGTCTTGATTCCAGGTTTAATCAAACCCTCGAGAATGTCCAAGGGTACCTCTTTCTAATCGTTCCTATTTCCCATTACTTTTCTTCCTCTATTTTCTTTTTGGTTTCTCAATTTTGATTTTGGATTGTTCTTTTTCATTAGATTTAGAGAAATCCCTTCTGATCTTTCGAATTTCAGTTTTGATTCTGCATTCGTGTGGAAGAATTTTTCCTCTTTAGGGGGAAATTTTGATTTTGCAGAAATTTTCAATTAGGTTTATTGGGTTTAAATTGTTGCCTTTGCACTTAGATTGAAAGCGCCTTTTGGGAATTAAAGCTAGATCTCACAAGTTCTACTTAATGACATAACCTGGTTTCTCTTACTTTAGAAAGATGATCCTTTTATCTTTGCGCTTAGATCATAGTATTTATCTATTTTTCCCTAAAAAGTCTGATATTTTGGTTTATGTTGTAATTTGATCATGGCATTGTTGTTGGGGAATCATAGGCATCACAGGGGTTCAAAAAGGGTTACTCATTGTCTTTTAGCTTGGTTTTCCTGATAATAAAAAGGACAGTTACTAAATGTGGAGAGTTCATAAAGGTTATGGAACAAAAATGTTACAATTTGTTTGCCCATGCTTATGAATGATAATATTGCTGAGCTTGGATTTCTTAACATAAATTAGCTGAAATGCTAACATGGGTTGCGGAGTTGTTTTTCTTAATGTAAATTGGCTGAATATTAATGCTAACTGATCGCTAAAATCAGAGCTTTAAAAATTTATAAAAGAATGATCGAACCTGGAGACTAACTCTGACAACGATTAAAGGCAAGTGTACCTATCGAACAGTAGTATAGCTTAGGCAAGACCGGATTATCGAATCTAAAGGAACTAAAAGTACTAATACTAACTTTCTTTTTATTATTTAGCCTTAAAAACGGAGTGAAGTTACTTTTAAACTAAATTGACAAGAACTAAACTAAGAACACAAAGACAAAAAGGACGATTTGGAAAATAACTTGAAGAAAACTCAATTGATCACGATGATGCCCTCAGGAAGAATCCACCTAGACTTCACTTGTTATCTAACACTGAATTACATGATTCCTTTACTTAGCTTGATCCGTAGGACTCCCTAACCTATATTAAACCCTCTCTCGAGGCGAATAACGTCTAGCCCTAGGTTAATTAGTGGAACTCTCGTTCACTTATAATAACCCCCTAGGATAGCAGTAAATCGATCAATGGACTCCCATATTAGGTTTCACCCTAATCCGGTAAAATCTCGTAACCCTATCTCTAGGCGTTCGATCAACTCCGCTTAATTATGTTAGATCTACTCTTAGGCAGGGTCTATTCCTCCTCCACCTAAGCATATTAGATTTGGATCAAGCAACATAATTAAGAACAAACTAAGTAATTCATCATATAATTTAAAAACCAAATAACAAGATTCGTCTAGGTTTCATCCCCTTCAGGTATCTGAGGGGTTTAGTTCATAATGAATAAAGAAAACATCACAAGGGAAAAGACAAAACAAAACATAAGAAATCCATAAAACCCCCTGAAGGAATTGAAGGAGAATTCTACCTTCTTGAGTATAACTTTGGCTTCTTGGGATGGATCAACTGGTTATCCTCGCGTTATTCCCTAACTCTGACCTTCTCGGCTTGGCTCCTTGGCCTAGCTTTGATGCCCTTTCAAAGGTGGCACTTAGGGGATATATATAGGCTCTTGGAATGTGATTCTTTATCCCTAAGTATCCTTTTTCGACTGAAATTGTTCTTTCCAGCGACAGAGGCACGGCCATGGCACACGCCCGTGTGGATCGCGTTCAAACCGTGTTCGGACTTTTAATTTGAGGCACGGTCGTGCAAGGCAGAGTTGAGGCCGTGCTCTAGGTGATCGTTGAGGCACGGCCGTGTCAATTTCTTACTAAGGCCCATTTACTCCGTTTTGGGCCCGTTTTGAGTTCTTTTCATCATCGGGTGCTTTCCTGGGTATAAGACATGAAAAGAAAGAATTACAAGCACCTTTGTATATAAATCAAGGAATAAATTATCAAAAAACATATTAAATATGGGTTAAAATATGTTACAATTACAGTTTATCAAATACCCCCACACTTAAGCTTTTGCTTGTCCTCAAGCAAAATTCTCAACTTACAATTAAAACAAACTTTCCATGATCTACAATTCTTATCAACAACGCCTTATCATAATTCATAGATAATTCATACATAGATAATTCAATTTAAAGAGTCCTAAAGAATTAAATGAGATAAGTCATAAGTTTGTACTTCGAAAACATAGGTGTCTCCCATTATTTAAATAACTACCTTTTCAATTCAAAGCCGACAAGGATTGATGTCCTCATTAAGGATTCACTCAAATCACCCTAAAGTGTTTAAGGTTCAGGAGAAGATCGCTCATAAGTCGTACCTGAAAAGTTAATCCCATAGGTTTTCTTGAAAATCAAATCTCCACCACTGTAATATGATATGATAAACAGATCAAAAGGTCTTTGTTAAGGTTGTAACTGGGCTAGGGTTAAAGGTGTGGTTACAGGCCGAAATTAGAGGGTTAGAATCGAGATTGAATTGATGAGTACCTACTTAAACATACTGAAATATCATCAACTGAAAAGTAATAAACCTACTAATACGAGCTTCTCTTTTGAGAATAGATTTTGATTGTGTAAGCTCACTTTTCATACTACTACAAATTTGAATGCTTTGTTTTTTTTTTTAAGAACAAACTAAGTAATACAAGATCGATTTAACTACTAGAATCATAAACTTAGGTAACTTGATCAACTCAATTCTCGATTTAGGGGTAGTCAAAAGAAAGGGTGAATACAAAGATGCTTTGAGTTAATATTAGTAGGTGAATCAATAAAAAGGATTGTTAGGATCAACGGGGTTCACTAGGGGTTATTTGTTAAGGGTAGGCTATTTAGTGGTGTAAGTGGGTTAAAACCTAGGTGCCTTTATCATTTATGTAATATCAACTCAAAAAGTGTGGTCTTGACATGCATAAACGAGGCAAGTTCTAGAATAACAGTTCATGGTAGACACACTCATAATCAAATAATGAGCACGAAAAAGAATGTATGCTTTATAAGGTTTAAAATCTCACAAAAATTATGGGTGTTTTGACATCATTTGTAACAGCCCGATTTAGACCCTAATCAGAACGGTGGTTTCGGGACCACGAATTCGAGCCGGAAAAATTTCCTAATATTATTTTTGTTTTCGTGTGCAATAATTATGAATGGGCATGTGTTAAAAAATTTGAATTTAATTGCTTTAGTGTGCTTAAATTAAGAGGAAGGACCAAATAGTTAAAATAGTAAAAATAGCCTTTATTAAGCTAGAAGGGTTGAATTGAAATGTTTCTTGCAAGAATGGATTTGCATGTCAAATTTCCCTAAAAGCAAGGTAGTGGACGGTAAGCATGCTAAGAAATTTTTAGTTTATATGTTATAATAATAATAATAAAGTGTTATAATATTTAATAAGGTGAGCATGCTAATAAAATAAAGAAGCATAAAACAACTAGTGGGGGGGTTTCATCTTTTACCTTGCTTCTTCACTGCCAAAAATTAGAAAGGAGAAGGGAAGCTTAAGCTTTCATGGTTCGGCCTTGCATGTCATCCTAAGGTTAGCAATTGAACATGATTTTTGAAAATTCTTGCATTTTTTGAGTTATTTGTCTTGAGCATGGTTGAACCCATGTTAAAATTTTGAGATTTAAGCATGCTTTAGATTCGGCCATGGGTGAGTAGTTTTGGTTTGTTGTACTTGCTGGAGAATAATGGGTTAAATGGTGTAAATGAATGGTATGAATATTTTGGAATTTATGTTAGATTTGAGCATAGTTGTGTTCATTATATTCGGCTAGATCTGAATGAGCATATATGATGTCTATTGAGCTTTTTTATGTTTGGTCATATATTGTATATGTATTGAGTTAGTATTCCGCCATAAGTGATAAGGAAATGAATGTATAGTCGGCCAATATGATATTAATTTGTATTTTGTCTGAATTGGACTGAAATGTAAACTTTGTAAATGTTGGGGGTAAAAATGGAAATTTGCATTATTAAGTATTTATGGATTAAATGGAATTGAAATGTATCTAAAGGAGCTTAATTGAAACCGAATTAGATTCAGAACAAAAGGAGAAGAGATTGGAGCAGGGAAAAGCTAAATTAAACGAGTAGCCAGAAAGCTAAATTTGGCAACTATCGAGGTAAGTTTTAAGCAATTGGATTAATTTGAATTATCTATATATTAATGTTCATGTTAAGTGGCATAAATACTTTTAAATTTCAAATTGCCGAATAAGGCATAAGGAGTATTATACATGATAGTTGATGTGAAGTTGTAAATACATGCATATATGCAACTGTGATAAAGAATTTGATATATATACCATTATATATATGGAAAAGAAATATTCGGATATGTGTGCATGTAAGTATATCCTTGATAATGTCAAATGTGATAGGATGACTTTGAATGTGGTTGCCGAATGTGTTAGTACCATGAACATGTATTTATATAAATATATCGAAATGCTTTGGATGGTTGAAATATGTATAAAGATACGTTTGCCATAAGTATGAAAGGTGGATATGTTTGAACTGGATAAATAATTATGGGTTGAGTTGTAGTTAATTGGGGAACATGAGACGAGTGATAGTGGTGAATGAATGAATAAATAAGTGTTTAATTGTGTAAGGCCGAATGTAATGGTAAATTATAAGAAGAAAGATTCGGGTTGAATGTGCGTATTTAGGTATGTCATATTTATAATATGTGAATTTATATGTTATGTTTAAGTGGAGGTTGTTAATGAGTACTGTGTGTGCGAAAATGTTAAGTAACGGCTCTATGTGAGCGATACGTTACAGAAAGTTGGCACTGTGTGTGCGGAAATGTTAAGTAACGGCTTTGTGTGAGCGATACGTTACGGAAGATGGCACTATGTGTGCGAGAAATGGGTAATGGCACTATACATTACCGGATGATGGCACTATGTGTGCAATACATTACCGGTAGATGGCACTATGTGGGCGAGAAACGGGTAATGGCACTATGTGTGCGATACATTACCAGAAGACGGCACTTCGTGTGCTAATTATCAAATAATGACTAAGTGTAATTGAATATGATTATGTGATGAATAAGTGCAGATATAACGTATAAGTGTGAAAATTTATGAACAATGTGCTCGATATTTGAGCGAACTTTCGGTAAGAAGAAATGGAGTAAGTGAAATTATGAAAAAGTAAATTTAGAAATAAAACAGTTTTGAATAGCAGCAGTTATGTGTCTTTGAAAAATCACCAAAAATGGTGGAAATTGAATTAGAGGTTGAGAAAGATATGAAATTAAAGCTGGATGAGTCTATTTTGACATAAAAGAAATGGTATAAACAAAAAAAATTTATATTCTATGATATTTGAATTTATGTAAGACAGGGTCAGAATGATTTTGGAATCCCCTATTGTGACTTTGAAAATTAATTAAAAATTGTATAAAAATAATCATGGGATAAAATTTATATCCTTGGATTTCTTAATGAGTCTATTTTCAAGATAAATAAACAATAATATCATTTGAGTTCTGTAAAATGAGATAATTAAATTTTAGTGAATAAAGGTCGAAACTATCAGGCAACAGAATAGGGGATAGTTTTAAGAATAAACTGTACTACTTGGATAAGCCAAAAATTATAGAAATTTTATGGCGTGGAGATATTTGAGTCTAGTTTTAGATAAAATTTATGATTCTTCATTTGGAGCTCTGTTGCTCGATAAATAAATAATTTAGTGACAGTGACTCAAATAGACAGCTTAAGATGAACATGAATAAAAGTGGAACTTTGTGCAATTATGACTGTATTATCTTGAGAACATATTGAGAAATTTATGAAAGCCTGTTAATAAATCACTTACTATTTACATACTTACTTACTAAGCTTTGTAGCTTACTTTCTTTCCTTTCCCTAATCTTATAGGGTTGTATGCTAGCTCGAGTTGGAGATCGTCGGAGATGTAATCACACTATCAAGCTATCATTGTGGGTAAATAGTGAATACAAACCTCTTAAGTTTATGGCATGTATAGGGGACTTAGTCATTTGTATATTTCATAATTGGTTTGGCCTAAAATGTTGGCCATTAATATTTAGTAGTTCATTTTGTATAAGGTCATTGATGTTGACTAGTATTATTCAAGTTATATATTTGTGATGAAAATTGAAAAGAGATAATTTGGATGAAATTTTATGACTCAGTTCAATACGTTTACAAGTGTATGTGTTCTGGTAATGCCTCATACCCTATTCCGGCGTCAAATAATGGTAAGGGGTGTTACATCATCCTTGTAATTTTCAAATTTCAAAGTAGTATTCAAATTTAGGTCAACAACCTAGCAAAATTTTAATTCTTGAAAGAGAGACTTATCAAGCTTAATTCTTTAGTTTTCTTTAAATTTAATCATCAATGTACAATTAACTATGACTTATTCTAAAACAAGTCAATAAAAATCACAAACCATTAGAAATTTCATCCTAATCAGTAATATGACAACTTTGCATAAAAACAAGACTGAATCAGGGATTTGAGAATAATGAAAAAAAGTTTGGCACTGTTATTCCACTTTTACCCTCAGGGATTTGAGAATAATGAAAAAAGTTAGGCATGAAAAAAGTTAGGCATTTTTACCCCCCACACTTAAGATGTACATTGTCCTCAATGTACAAATATAGATAATATCTTTATTTTTATAGAAATCAAAAGTGAGGGTGTGAGGTACTCCCTGAATTCTTGGGCGGGTTCAGTGGAGGATGTGGTGAATACGGCGAAGGCGTCGGTATGGTGGTGGTGTTGGTTCCCAAGCTCTGCGCTAGATGAAGAATTTGGGGAATTCGTGAAGGATTAGCCAGGGGTTATTAAGACATCATTAAACTAAGCTAATATAAAATTAAAAACAAGAAAGAAAAAGGAAATGAGACTAAGAAGGAAAATGAAAATAAAAGAAAAGAAGAATGGACCGAAAAGTTCTTATTGAAGGATGGTTCGTAAGGTGGGTGCGACTTCTAGGACCGTGGAGGTGGTGGCGGTGGTGAGAGTGGTGTAGTTATCGTGGTGGCCGGCGTGATTCACTAGCAGCCTGACGAACCTGACACTAAGAAACTAAAAGAAAATTAAACGAAAAGAGCAGTAGAGAAGTTTAGATAAGGAAAATAAAAGAGAAGAGAAACAAAAAAGAAAAACTAAATTGATCTCAAAGACCCTTGGCTTGGTGATTAGTCAAAGCTGCCAGCATGAACTCATGATGATTGTTCTCCATTAAGGAGTTTATGCTTGGCTTCTTCCGCTTCTTCGACATGATTTTGTGTGGCTTAAGGGTGTTAGAGATTTATGAAGTGAAGAATCTGAGAAAGAGAAAGGTAAAAAGAAAAGAAAGTTAAGATGAAACCAGATGAGGGGAAGGGGAAGAGCTGTGGGGTTTAAATAGTATTTAAATTCTAGCATGTTCACACGCCTGTGGTGTAAGGCCGTTTTGATTTACACGGTCGCCTCGCACGGCCGTGTTTGGTAGCCCATACCCGTGTTTGTAAAGTCAGTAAGTGGGCACGGTTGGACCGCACGGGCGTGCTCTGCCCGTGGTGTGCAAGTCAGTAGCTTCACACGGTTTAGGGGCACGATCGTGCCTTTCTGTCGGTGCCCATGGGAAGGGTGGTTGGATCCGTGACGTTGAGGGGGTGGTTGGACTGACTTGCACGGCCCCTGCTCTGTCAGTGTAGCGGTTTTGGTGGTCCACACAGCCACGAACACGGCCGTGTATAAGGCCGTGTGGCCTAGGAATCTGCAGTTTTGGTTAGTTAAAAAAAAAGAAAGAAAGGAAACTAAAAATAAATTAAAAGAAAAATATGGTTAGTGCTCGGGTTGCCTCCCGAGAAGCGCTCATTTATAGTCTTAAGTTAGACTTTTCTCGTAAAAAAAAAATTTAGGGAGGTTTGAAGGTTTGATATCTTCCTCATGCTTAAATTTCCTTGACAAAGGTGGGGTTGAGGAGCGGTTACCTTGAAATTTCCAAATATTAGATTGCTTACCTCGACTATTCCGTGTGGGAAGATATCTTGTACCTTAAGAAGAATTTCTCCCTTTGCCCTCAGGTCCATTGTAGTGATGTGAGGATCGGCTTTGTCTAACAGTACCTGGTCTCCTATTTTGAAGTGGTTGGATGTCCCTACGAGCTCTTCTAGTGGTTCTTCTGGTTTTACTTCGTGTGGATCTGGCTTTTCTTTGACCTATATCTTCTGCTCCTCGACCCTAAGGCTTCGTTCCTTATGTGACTCTATTTTGTCGACATAGGGTCTACGAGTTGGCTCAGGTTCTAGGCTTTGTGATGTTTCCTGCGATGAAAGTTGAACAATTTAATTATTATTTGAAGTGACTTTCTTAACTTCATCAATTGTTGGCCTGGCCGAGTCAAGAGCTTGAAGACTGATTGATTCGTCACCTATACAAAGTATAAGTTCTCCTGTGGCAACATCAATTTTTGTCTTGGCAGTTGCTAAGAAGGGTCTTCCTAGAATTAGGGGAATTGAATTATCCTCATCCCTGTCTAAAACAATAAAGTCTACTGGGAAAACAAATTTATCGATTTTGACTAAAACATCTTCAATAATGCCCCTAGGAATTCTAACAGTTTTATCAGCTAATTGAATGCTCATCCTAGTTTGTTTGGGCTTCCCTAGACCTAGTTGTTTAAACAATGTATAAGGCATGACATTGATGCTTGCCCCTAAATCAGCCAACGCATTATCAACACTTAGTCTACCAATTAAATAAGGAATAGTAAAACTCCCTGGATCTTTTTTGTTTCTGTGGTAGTTTATTCTGTAGCATTGCTGAGCATATTGCGTTCAATTCTACATGTAGCTCTTCGTCTAGTTTGCGTTTGTTGGTCAAGAGCTGTCTTAAAAATTTCCTTGAGTCTGACATCTGGAAAAGAGCTTCAAGAAGAGGTAAGTTAATATGTAATTTCTTTAGAAGCTTAAGAAACTTACCGAACTGTTCCTCGGAATCGTCTCTTTTTATGGCTTCTAGATAAGGTATATGAGGTTGGTACTCTTTGATTACCGGTTTTGGCTTTTCTTGTGTTACCTCTGTTTTACCTTCGTCTACCTTATTTTCTGGCTTTGGATCAAGTTCACTTAACCCCTTACTGTCCTGAACTGTGATGACTTGAATTTGCTATTTAGGATTAATCTCGGTGTTACTCAGTAGACGTCCTTCCTGTCGTTCTGACATCACTTTGTGAGTTGTTCGACTGCATTAGTGACTTCTTTAACTGACTTAGTAATTTCCCCGATTCAGCTCTCATTGCTTTTGATTGTTCTTTCAGTTTCTTGGATGCGTTTCTCTGTGTTTGCTAAGAATTTTGCCATCATCTCCTCGAGGGTCGGTTTCTTCTCTTGTGGATAAGGTTGATTTTGAAAGTTTTGAGGAGGTTGTTGCCTTTGATTTCCTTGACCTCCCCACGAAAAATTTGGGTGGTTCCTCCAACCTAGATTGTAAGTGTTACTATAAGGATTATTATTGGATCGGAAATTATTACCTATATAGTTCATCTGGTCGCTCTCTGCTTCTGGTTGGTAGGGTGGGTACTCAGGATTCGCCACGATTCCACTTGCGTCGCACTGCATGACTGGATGTACCTGCGCAGAACACAAACTAACAAGTTTTTTATTCATCATCTCTAGCGTGTTGATAGCATGGTCACTGCATCGATGTTGAAAACTCCTGCTGATTTTGTTGGTTTGGTTCTTGAAGCCTGCCATTAATAATTATTCAGTGACATCTCCTCAATGAACTTGTAGGCTGCTTTTGGAATTTTGTTGTTCAGAGTTCCACCGGCGGCTGAATCAATCAGTTGCCTCGTTGAGGGGTTTACACCATTATAGAAGGTTTGGACTTGTAGCCACAAGGGTAAGCCATGGTGTGGGCACCTCCTCAAGAGATCCTTAAATCTCTCCCATGTATCGTATAGCGTTTCTAAATTCATCTGCACAAAAGAAGAGATATCATTCCGTAATTTAGCCGTTTTGGACAGTGGAAAATATTTCATTAAAAACTTTTCGGTCATTTGATCCCATGTAATGATTGACCCTCGTTGTAACGAGTTTAACTACTGTTTAGCTTTATTTCTTAATGAAAAAGGAAATAACCGAAGACGTATGGCATCATCAGAAACGCCATTTATTTTGAAGGTATCACAGAACTCTAAAAAATAGCTATATGCGTGTTTGGATCTTCGTCCTGCAAACCATCAAATTGAACAAACTGTTGAATCATTTGTATTGTGTTAGGCTTTAATTCAAAATTGTTAGCAGATATAGCAGGCCTAACAATACTCGATTCTGCTCCTGTTAAATGCGATTTCGCATAATCAAACATTATACGTAGAGCATTATTCTCCCCCACATTGCGTGGTGGTGGGTTGTTTTCGTCCATCCCTTCAGTAGGATTGGCTCTGCATTCTCCCTCTATTTCTGTATAATCTAAGGCTTGTCTGGTTTCTCGACGATTCCTGCGAGCGATGGCTTCGATTTCACGGTCGTATACCAAAGGTCCTTTTGGGTTCCTTCTAGTCATAAAGTAGAGGTACTTGCTAGGAAAAAAAAGAAAGACAATTTCAGCAAAAAGTAAAAATAAAAATAAAAACAAAAATAAATTTTGAAAAATAAAAATTATGGCTAAAGTAATAAAAATAGAGTTTTCTTAATATTTTAGTTCCCCAACAACGGCGCCAAAAACTTGATCGCTGAAATCAGAGCTTTAAAAATTTATAAAAGAATGATTGAACCTAGAGACTAACTCTAACAATGATTAAAGGCAAGTGTACCTATCGAACAGTAGTATAGCTTAGGCAAGACCGGATTATCGAACCTAAAGGAAATAAAAGTACTAATACTAACTTTCTTTTTATTATTTAGCCTTAAAACGGAGTGAAGTTACTTTTAAACTAAATTGATCACGACAAAGACGATTTGGAAAATAACTTGAAGAAAACTCAATTGATCACGACAATACCCTCAGGAAGAATCCACCTAGACTTCACTTGTTATCTAACACTGAATTACACGATTCCTTTACTTAGCTTGATTCGTAGGACTCCCTAACCTATATTAAACCCTCTCTCGAGGCGAATAACGTCTAACCCTAGGTTAATTAGTGGAACTCTCGTTCACTTATAATAATCCCCTAGGATAGCAGTAAATCGATCAATGGACTCCCATATTTGGTTTCACCCTAATCTAGCAAAATCTCGTAACCCTATCTCTAAGTGTTCGATCAACTCCGCTTAATTATGTTAGATCTACTCTGAGGCAGGGTCTATTCCTCCTCTACCTAAGCACATTAGATTTGGATTAAGCAACATAATTAAGAACAAACTAAGTAATTCATCATATAAGTTAAAAACCAAATAACAAGTTTCGTCTAGGTTTCATCCTCTTCAAGTATCTGAGGGGTTTAGTTCATAAAGAATAAAGAAAACATCGCAAGAGAAAAGATAAAACAAAACATAAGAAATCCCTACAACCCCCTAAAGGAATTGAAGGAGAATTCTGCCGTCTTGAGTATAACTCCGGCTTCTTGGAATGGATCAACTGGCTATCCTCGCGTTATTCCCTAACCCTGACCTTCTCGGCTTGGCTCCTTGGCATAGTTTTGATGCCCTTTCAAAGGTGGCACTTAGGGGATATATATAGGCTCTCGGAATGCAATTCTTTCTCCCTAAGTATCCTTTTCCGACTGAAATTGTTCTTTCCAGCGACAGAGGCACGGCCATGGCACACGCCCGTGTGGATCTCGTTCAAACCGTGTTCGGACTTTTAATTTGAGGCACGACCGTGCGAGGCGGATTTGAGGCCGTGCTCTAAGTGATTGTTGAGGCACGGCCGTGTGGGCTTTGGGCCAGGTCGTGTCAATTTCGTACTAAGGCCCATTTACTCTATTTTGGGCCCATTTTGAGTTCTTTTCATCATCGGGTGCTTTCCTGGGTATAAAACATGAAAAGAAAGGATTACAAGCACCTTTTTAAATAAAATCAAGGAATAAATCATCGAAAAGCATATTAAATGTGGGTTAAAATATGTTACAATTACGGTTTATCACTAACATGGGTTGCAATGTTGTTTTTCTTTATACAAATCTCTCTTTCACTGTTAAGAAGTCAATCTGAAAAAATTTCCTCTGCAGTAAAGTTTTTTTGTCGTGTTATATAACCTTTATTACCTTCCTTATGTGGATTTGGAAATTTATGGTGGTTTTTATTATCTCAAGTGTAAAAGCAAATGCTAGGATTACATGTTAATAAAATCGTTGCTTCAAGCACTTGTTTACTCCATATTTATTGCTTCATCAACAAATAATAATTTTCTTTTATGCCTCTTTTAATGTTGCTTAAGGGTCGTAATATTCCTGGTAAAATATTATTGACCAGAAGGTTAGATATACTTGATGATTCAGGTTGACAAGAACGATCTCCCAATTATCAAAGAAGCTTCTCACATAATGATACTGGTACAAGTGATGACATGGACAAATCTGTGCAAGTGAGGTTTAGAGTGACTATAGTATCTTTCATGTATTCTATTACGAAAATATGAAAAAAATGATTTAGTCTTGTACTAGTGTAACTTTAGACTTCTTTAAAAGTCCATGATTTTAGCAACTGAAAAGCATTCCTTTCATTTAAGAAGGGGTCAGAAATACAAATAATTTTGATGGTAATACAACTGTTCATAAGTTAACATGTTCAAACTCAAAAGAATGAGGTTTTTTAATGTAAAGTGATGATCTTTTGTAATTGTTTCCACCTCTAATATTATCGACTTTGTAGAATGTTTCATATAAAAAATTCTCATACAATTCACTGGATTGTGCTTTTAAAGCTTAATAACATTTTAATTGTTGCATTCCTAGTGAAATGAGTTGCTTCTATTTAATGATGCCAAGGTACTAGGCTTTGCTTTTAGTATCAATGTATCTTTTTAGGAGGCGTTTAGTATTAGGTTTTAGTTTGTTCCAAATGCATTTTCTTAAGGGTGTTATGTTTCTTTATTATATGATCTTGGTGGCTTTCTTTTCCAATTAATGGAATCAATGAAGCAACAGTTTAGAGCGAAAGAATTTGCATGTCTCATATTTGATATCCAGGGTTAACCAATGGATAGATTGTATTTATTAAATAAATTTTGGTTTCTCGTTTGAAATTTTATGAACTAAAAACAGGGTTATGCACCACCTAATTCAGATAGAAGGGAGGGAATTTTAAGGAGGAAACTCCTTGAGTATCTTGATTGTGTTGCTCAATTTGTCGATCCATCGACAATGATTTTCTTTTTTCTTTTTTAGAAACAAGCACATACCTTATACAAGAAAACTCTACTTTAACATTACAAAAACCTATTACCTAAACTTACCAAAGAGACCACGTTCACAATATCATATATCCATACAACCAAAATGCTATATGGCACCTCAATATGCATGTTTTCTATATCATACTTATACTATTTCATCCATATATGTATGAAAATCATTTATAACTTTATGAACACATTTGTTTTATATATATATATATATATATATATATTTATATATCATTGCTAGCCATACCAATGGCTAACTTCCAAACATTTCATAACATTTATCATTTCACTAATTTGGCTTATACATGCCATTTTCAAAATAAGTAAACCATTTATACCATAATTGACAGGATGATAGTGTGATGAAGTCTCCAACCCGTCTTCCACTTCTTCCGAGCTTTCAAGCATTATAAAACAGGGAAAATAAAACCTAATAAGCATATTTACGCTTAGTAAGTTCGTATAACATGAATTAAACTTACCAATCATATTTAACATTTACATTATATAAAAGCATAATTTCCATTCACTTTGGCTATTTGCCTATACACAAACATTTCAATCAAACATGTTAGCAACAAATGTACCAATATGCATAGATGAGCTCATCATGCTATTTTCTCATTTCATCTCATATTTCTCATGTCTCGTTTTACTATCTCATCCCTTAGATCATTGGAATTATCGATGGATTTTCCAATAGTACACTCAAAGTATACATTTCCATATTTCGTCAATTCATATTCAGGATTTAGCCCTTAGGATGTTAAATCATCAAGCACTCTTTCGAGTTTCATATCGCGTAACCGTAGTGAATCAAGATTACCATTTTAGGGAAAATCTTATCCACCTTAAGTTACCTTAGTGAATCAAGAACAAATCCTATCCACTTTATATATTTATAATGAATCAGGAATAAATCCTATTCATTTTAATTTCTTTTAGTGAATCAGGAATAAATCCTATTCACTTTTAATTCTCGAGAAGGCTTTTGTTAGATTTTCCATCCGAGCTCAATCCATTTCTGCAACACATGCAGAACCTCATTTATTTCGGGAAATTTCTATTTATCCATCAATCACCAATATTCAAATGGAATTTAACCCATTTACTAATTTCTGAACATGTATCATTTCTTTCATTTCACATCTATATAATTCATATATTCAATTTCATACATCATATACAATACAATACAACATTTAAATTAACATATTTACATACTCATTCAAGTTATACGAACTTACCTCGATAGCAACTTGTAATCGAAATTCTTCTAATCCGATATCTTTTTTTTTTCGACGATCACTTTTCTTTTTCGATCTTTCAGGGTTTATATAAATCAATTTAACATCAATTCAACATATTTCATACTCATTTTGTAACAACCTAGATTAGGGGTTATGCGTTCGTGCATCATTCATGAGGTAGTGGGCTCAGTGTGTGTGTTGGATGTGTTTTGAGGAGTTTTAAGAACTCTAGGATATGAGGGAAAGCTTTGGAAAATAATTGGATTTTAAGTTAAAAAGGGGAGCAAGGCTAAGGTAGCCTTAAGAAAATTTGTGTTAGATTTATAACACAAGAAATCATGTGGTAAAGTGGCTGCAAGGCGCCACTTAAGGCCTTGGTGATGACGCCATGTGCAGGGGGCAAGGGCCTTGGTTCGAATCACGTGGGCAGCATGAAGTGCGTTTTATTTTTGCTTGCTGGCGTCAAAGAGAGGGGAGGAGGTGGACGGCATGTGGACTCCAATAAGATAAGCTAAGGCTTGTTTTTTTTAATTTTAAAATTTCGGCTATAGGAAGGGATAAAGGTTGATTTATTTTATTTAGTTTAAATGAGTAGGATAAGTGTGGTTTTATTTTATTTATTTTAAATGGGAAGATAAGGGATAATGTGATGGATTATTTTATTTTATTTGTTAAGGTGATAATGGGAGAAAAGTGTGAGATTTGATAAGGAGTTGGGGTAGTGGCCGAATGTGGGTCTCTTGGGTGGTGGTAAATTCGGCCATGAAGGTGGGATGAGGTAGCCGAATTCTTTATAAGGGGTCTAGATGTTTTTTTTTCGATTCTTTCCTTCTTGAGTATTCTCTTTTTCGACATTTTCTTCCCACTCTTGTGCTTGCCGAAATTTGTACTCCATTTCTTGACCAAAAGCCGAAACCACTCCATCAATATTCACCATTGCCAAATTTCTATAAGCCTCTCCTATTCTTCTTTTCTTTATTTGGTACTTTAAAGGAACACCATAGCCGAATACACTTTTCTCTTGTGGCCGACTTTTCCATCACCATTTGAAGGGCTTAGCTGAATCATGTAAGTGCTCTTCCTTCCATTTGTATTTTATTTTATTAAGTGCCTTAATCGAATCTTAAAGTGCTCTTATTCTCTGTTTTGCCGCAAGTCATAAAAGCCGAAACATCTAGCCGAAACTTGCTCTCTTCAAACGAGTAGTGGTAAGTGTATTCACCCTTAATAATCGGTTTTGGGTTCTTTTTTATTTGTGTGCCGAAATCAAAGTAAGTGTTATGTAATTTCGGCCAAGGGCCATTATTCATGGAGTTATGTGCTAGTCGATTTTAACATATGGCATATATAGGGGTTTCGACAGTTTCAGGAGCAAGCAGTGGTTTTTCGGGAGTTGGTTTAACAGGGTAAGAGGTTGTAGTATTCGACCTTAGGCCATTTTATTAGTTTTAGTATTGACCGATTCTGCCTATGGTGATTTAGAAATTTCAACAGAGGTAATCAGAGGGCTTCAGGATTCGAGATCCATTTTTGGTAAGGATGTTAAGTTGTGGATTTTTATTCATTTATAGATCTCGTATTAATCGGTTTAATTAAAGTGGTTGTTGATGGAGGCAAATACCAGTCAAGAGGGAAAAGTAAAGGTCCCTATCCCGAAGTTTAAGAAGAGATCTGTTTCTGCAGTGCGGGATTGGCCACCGGGGTGTGGGCCAGCAGCAGGGGAAAGCTATAGGCAGATAGCCGTAGTGTCTCTTAGTGATAGCATCGGGGTCGAGAGCTTAGAACTTCAAGTGATCAGGTTGTGGTTAGCCTACTGTTTTCCGGGTGTATGTTATATTTGCATGTGTGATTTATGTGCTAACCAGTGCAGTGGCGGTTATGTGGTGATTACCCTAAAAAGGGGTATATCGATAATCAGGTTAGTATTATCTGTTGATAAGAATGTGGAAGTGCCGATGTGAATGTGACTATGCTTATGGAAATGTGATTGCCTGCCTTAATAACATGTGCATGCATTTATTATTATGCCATTATTACATGTTGCATGTGCATAGGGTGGGATATGATATGAAAGAAGGTACGGGTGTACTTCGAGTACGTGGTTTGATGTTAGCCTTGAGCTACATCGTGGATTGACGTTGACTGAGGTCACGTTGTGGATTAATTGCAATTTAGTTCGCGTGGCTTGATGACTGGCTGTGTGCCTCATCGTGGTTGATATCGGCTATGTGCCATATCGTGGATGATGAGTGAGTATGTGTCCCATCGTGGTTTTGGTGTTAGCTACGGCTACATCGTGGATTGGCGCTGACTGAGGTCGCGTTGTGGATTATTGTGCTTAATTGCACGTGGAAGGCATTGATTGCTTTTTGGAGTGAAAAGGAGATGGTGATTTGATAATCTCCTGGTGTGTGGTGGCTGGATACGGGGGTGTGTAGAGGATGGACCCTAGGTTGGGTTGGGTGCACTTTGCATAATTTTATTTGATATGAGTAATTGATGTGAAAATGGGCCAAGCCCACTTGGTATGTGGATTAATGTGGAAATGGGCCAAGCCCAGTATATGAATGTGGATCAGTGTGGAAATGGGCTAAGCCCGATATATGGAATTATGTGGTTAATTACGCTGTTACCTGATAAGTGATATGAATATGGGCCAAGCCCAGAATGTGACAATATGTGAATACGTTATCTTGTTATCTGATATATGGGCTAATATGTGGTTAACATGTGGGTGGAATTCAGTGGATTAATTGCACACTGAGTCTGTATGACTCACCCAATTTTTATTAAACATCGCAGATGATTCGATACGATCGGACCGGGTTGGAGTGGATACGAGGTGGCCCATGCAGAAGACATCTTCTTTATTTTACTCAGTTTATTACTAAGAACTTTTTGTTTAATTATTTATTGTAATAATGCCCAGTTAAAGTATTTGAGCATTTTTGTTATGTTTAAGCTAGATGACGATTAAATTATTATTTGGAAATGCTATTGTTTTTGGCAACTCATATTTTTTAAAAAGATATTAAAGTTTTAATCCGGGAAATTGTAATAATTTAGTTTTATTGGGAGATTTAAACACAGAATGTTTTATTAAAGACAAAAAATTTTAATGTTTTTCCCAAAAGTGAAATCAGTCTTCAAACGTTTTTTCGCAGTGACATACCAGATCCGGTCAGGGCTCGTGGGCCAGGTTTGGGGATGTTTCAATTTGGTAACAGAGCCTTGTTCAAAACTTGGCTTTGAGGTTTTGGGCCCGAAAATAGTTTTCAAAAATGGGCTTTTCAAGATATGGACTTTTATTTCAGGCTATCCTGGCATGTCACCTGTATCTCCGGCCCGAAGTCCACTAGGTAAGCACCCCTGACTACTGAAGTGAAATGCGTATGTGAATTCTATAAGCATGAAGGGAACGTAGATTAGTGAACTAGGATCTGTTGAACCCTAGGACTAGTCTACTTAAACACAAAGACTTAAGAACCATTAAACAAACCTGTGATTAAGTCGCCGAGCTAGGGTGTGGTAACTGTTGTGCGCATGTCTAGGAGTGGATTCAGTAAGAGCTTGGTATTTAAGCAGTCCTAGCGACTCACCTCCTCTTTACTCGAATCCTACCTGGTGCGTAGTAACGGTTCACCCTAACCAAGAGGACTTAATCACCGGCTGAACCAATGATTAAAACCCGAGAGGAACTTGCCATGCTGTTTTATAAAAACCTTAGTTTTTAAAATCACCAAATTACCCCTTCGATTTGTAGCAAAATTTATTTTGAAAATTTTTCAAAATATTTTTGATTTACAAAATTATGAAAATACCCCTGGTTGTAAAATTACCAAAATGCCCTTGGTTTTTAAAGTTACCATACTACCCTTGACTTTTGCAAAGATATTTTTGTTTTACAAAAATACCAAAAACCTTATTTTGTGAAAAATTGAAATACCCTAATTTGGAAAATTAATGAATTACCCCTGACTTACAAATTACCAAAATAACCTCGATTTTCAAAATTTCAGCGACACCTTTGATTTGAAAATTTTTCTTTTCAAATATCCATGTGTTTTGAAAAATTTGAAATGCCTTTGAATTTTAAAGAATTTTTGAGTTAACCCTGATTTATTACCATAATACCTCTGTAGGATAAATGACGAAATTACCCCTGGGTTGGGAAAGGAGAAGACGGCCATGGTAGCATGGTGAATGTTGTAAACGAATGTGGCTTCATTGAGAAATGAAGGTGTCTCTATTGATGAATGCGAATGTGACTCTCTGAATTAGAGTAGTGAACTTGAACTGAAACTTTGTTTGATCGAAAGAACTACTTCTAAATACTTTATGTCATAAAACTGTTCGCGGGTTAATCAGTGGAACAAAAGTGCTAATGCATAAAACTTCTTAATCAGATTAAATCGCGACGTTAGAAATGAGTTCTAGGGGACGTGGTCGTCGTGGACGCGGTAGAGGTAGAATGGCAGTATCGGAACCAGTAGGGTCTGGCCACGGGTCAGAAAACGAAGTGCCACCGCCAGCAGTGGGTGCGGAGGATCAAGATCAGACAGGAGGCGATGACGTAGTATTGCGGGCTATGTTGCGAGTTCTAGAGCGAGTGGCAGGAGCTAGTGTAGGAAGCAGAGCTCGAAAGTCAGTGTCAGAAAGACTCAGGTCGAACGGGGCTGAAGTTTTTAGAGGAGCGTCCGGGGTAGCTCCGAATGTAGCAGAGTATTGGTTAGAAGCAGTCGAAAGAATAATGGACGATTTAGATTGTATCAATGAGGAAAAGCTGAAAGGTGCTGTTTCGCTGCTCCGAGATAAGGCTTATCGATGGTGGCTCACTATCAGACAAGGTGTCCCGGTAGATCGATTGGATTGGGATTATTTTAAAGTTAAGTTTGAAGGGAAGTAAGTTGGAGCTAGTTACTTGGACTCGCAAAGGAAGGCGTTTCTTAACTTGGTGCAAGGAAGTAAGTCGATAGCAGAGTACGAAGCGAAATTTGTGCAGTTAAGTCAGTATGCCAAAGGGATCGTGACCACTGATTACGAAAGGTGTGTTCTGTAACAGACCAATTTTGACCCTAATCGGAATGGTGGTTTCGGAACCACGAATCCGAGACGATAAATATTTTTTTTAAAAAAAAAATTATTTTTATGTTTATTATATGTGTGTTGATGTGTGTGAAAGTTTCGTAGAAAAATATGATTGATTGAGTGTTTAATTTGATAAAAAGGATTTAATCGCGAAAAGCGAAAAATTCGCATCCTAAGGTGTAGTGTACTAAATTGCTTGTGGCTTTTTAAGTGGGTGCCCTAAAAGGGCAATTAGCCCATTGACCATAGTGATACACGGCAATGGGCCAAGTTAGCTAGATTTATATATATGTTGGTTTAATTAAATTTTATTATATGCTCATGTTAGTATTTTATATAATAAAATGTGTTAGTGTATAGGTTTATTTAAAGCATAAAATAAGGCCACTATTTTCCCTTCTCTCATAGCCGATTGTAGCAATAGAAAGGAGTAAATTGAATGTTCTCCTTGCATGGGAGGGTTTGCATGTCAAATTCCCCAAAATTTTAGTGTAGTGGACGGTAAGCATGCTTTGAATGTCATGATTTTAATGTTTTATAACTAAAGTATAGTTTGTTTAATAAGCATGCTATAAAGAAAATAGGTTAATTGATAAAACAAAATATATATATATATTTTTCTCACTTGCTTCATCTTCTTCACGAACACAAAGGGGGAAAGAAAAGAAAATTTAAGCTTCCATAATTGCTGTCATTGCATGTCTCTTTAAGGTGAGTAATTTCCCTTAGTTTTTATTAATTCTAAAAAATTTGAGGTTATTGTCTTATACTAATTAGATCATACTCAAATTCTTGAGTTGGTGGTGATAGCCGAATGTTGCCTTGGGTGGAAATTTAGTTGTTTTATGTTAAATCATGATTTACTTGGTTGCATTGAATGCATGATATATATAAGCTTGGTTGTTATACAAGTAATATCATATTTTAGGTGAACATGAATTCATGAATGGTGGTATACTGGATGGGTAAATTAGTAGTAATAGTTTAATATGCTTTTGCTTATGCATGTTTGTGTATTCGGTAAAGGTTAGTTCTTGTTATCATCTTTGCACTATATATATATATATATATATATATATAGGATGTATTTCGTTAAGTATGTTATGAACATTTTTTTTTACGAATGTTTTGGTATAATCTCAAGAGCACTGATAGTTGCGTGAGTATTGTTTAAAGAACTAAAGTGTAGTTATTCTCTTACTGGTATAGGTTATGCGCACATATATATATATTTATATATATATTGGATTATGTATTCGGTGGAGTACTTGGAAATTGTATAAGTTGTATATGTATGTAATTTTTGATGTAATTACATTTAAATTGCTAAATGTAAAATGGTGTGAGGTTTACATCATGTAAAAACCGAATGTGCAGTAAAGCATGTGTTCAATTAATGTGTTAAAATTAGATGATTTGAAGTGAATGGAAAATAAGTTAAATCAAACCTTGAGTTGTAGTATAATAATCCTTGGATATTAAGTTATGTGCAATTTGTTTTGAGTTGAGCAAATGGATAGGATGTATATGAATAAAATTTACTTGGCATTTTTAGATCGGGAACAAAAAGAGAAAGAACAAGATCGAGGAAAAACAAAGGTTCTCGACTAGCAGATTTACACGGCCTATCGACAACCAAGGTAAGTCCTTTAGTTAAATCATGTCAAAGAATTAATTTTGGTTATCTTGACTATTAAAAATTGATGAATGTTAGTATCCACTTACATCATGGCCGAATGTATATTGACATATTGGTTGATAATTTATGTTGAGTATGTGATGGAAATTGTTGGATTGTATAATGATAAAATGGTTTTGTTGGTTCAATGTGAGTGAGCCCAATTGAATTAGATGAGTATATAATAGTCATGAAGTGTATTGGGAATGTTTAACTGTATTGACATGACTCGGGCTTTTACGCCTAGCAGGCCTTGTGCCGGTGTTATTTATCGGGCTTTTACGCCTAGCAGGCCTTGTGCCGGTGTTATTTATCGGGCTTTTACGCCTAGCAGGCCTTGTGCCGGTGTTATTTATCGGGCTTTTACGCCTAGCAGGCCTTGTGCCGGTGTTATTTATCGGGCTTTTACGCCTAGCAGGCTTTATACCGGTGTTACTTTTCGGGCTTTTACGCCTAGCAGGCTTGATGCCGGTGATGTATTTTACAAAAGAGAAATCGAATCTTTGTTTAAGGCAACTTAAAGCAAATTTATTGACTATATGGTTCAGGTAAGCATGTAAGGTATGTGATGCTTAATATCACTTGAGTCGGATTAATATTATGAAAATTTTGGTATATGTGTTGAAGTTAATATTGATCGGCGTAATATGATGGAATTCGAGTTAGAATGTGCTATTATGGAACAATTGGTTTTCAAGTATAAATGCTAAGAAAGGAGATTTTTATGCGATATGCTTATATGAATTTTAAAGAAATGATTTCTACTTTACTTGGGTTATTGAATTACTAGTATTCGGCCTTGTATAAGAAATTTACTTAAGTGCTTAGGTGGAATACAATAAGTTGGAAGTTCTGATTTCATAAATATTTGTATGCTTTATTATCATGAGATTTGGACTTACTAAGCTAGTAAGCTTACTAGTGTGAAATGTTCTCCTTTGTTTTATAGATTGGTGCAAGCTACAAGTTCGTCGGGATCGTTCGGAAAGTCGTCCACACTATCAAACTGTTTTGGTACTCTTTCATTTTGGTTTTCCAATGAAGGCATGTATAGGAAAGATTTTGTCTAGGTTTGACGGAAACTTTGGTTCATGTATGTAATAGCCATGCGAATATGGCTAAATTTTTGTCAAGTATGCTTTTTGGGACTTTTGTTATAAATGTTGGTGCTCTTTTAAATCGATGATGTTATGATATAATGTGAATGATTTAGGTACAAGCTAAATTGCGTTAATGGTTAAGATGCATGGATGGTATAAATTGCATGTGAGTATACTCGGTTATAAGCTAGAAATCATATTTTGTATAGAAACAGTCTTTAGTTACAGCAGTGAAGTGATTTTGAAAAATCACCAAAAATAGGATAAGTTGAATTAGAAGGTGAATGTGGTGTAGAATCAGATCTTATTGTGTTTATTTTGATATGAAAGAAACAGAGTAGGAAAAGGATTTTTCTATTATGAGATATTTAAGTTTTAGTGAGACTTGCTCTAAATGAATTCGTGAGTCACTGTTCTGTTTTGGAAAAATTGTTATAAATTGTACAAAAATAATTATGAAGCATGGTTTATATGTTTAGAATCCTTAATGAGTCTATTTTTGATTGGTATAAACAAGAACATTATTGAAAATTTGTACAATGAGATAACTGTATTTTTGTAATGATAAGTCAGAATTGTCGAGCAGTGAAATAGGGGTAAATTTGATGAATAAACTGTACTAATTGGCCAGATGAAAAATTCAAAAAAATTATGGTAAATTCTTATATGAGTCTAGTTTCAAGGAAGATTTACGGATCTGAATTTTGAGTTTTGTAACTCGAGTTATGGTCAAATTAGTCAGCATGACGCAGTTTGACAGCTTTAAATTTTTATGTCCTGAACTTGTAGTCAAGTCTAGTAATGCCACATACTCGACTCCGGCAATGGTCTCGGGTAAGGGGTGTTACATTTTATTGGTATCAGAGCCTACGGTTTAGTCGATTCTAGGACTACCGTAGCGCGCGTGAGTCTAGCTATACATGCCTTTATCATATATCGATAGTGTGGTGACTTCTGACAGCCTGAACTTTGTTTTATATAGTAAATGGACACTGATCCTGAAAGAGCCGTAGCTGATGATGTAGAGAGTGTAGCGCCTGACCGTGCACACGGATCAGCGCCGGTAGACTCTCGACCTGTTTCGGGTAGCCACGAAGGAGAGACTAAACAAGCCTTTTATCAGATGATGAATGAGTGGTTTGCCCAATTTATTCGAACTAACCCGGCTGTACACCAACCTCCACCCCCGAATAATCCAACTCCGATTCCTTCAGCAACCCCGATGATAGATCCGGTGAGATCTAGTAGGCCCCCAGTTGATAAAATCCGAAAATTTGGGGCTGAAGAATTTAAAGCCAATGATGACGATGATGCAGAGCGAGCCGAAATGTGGCTTGATAATACTATACGGGTACTTGATGAGCTATCTTGTACTCCGGAAGAATGCCTGAAGTGTGCTATATCTTTATTGAGGGACACTGCATATCACTGGTGGAACACACTAGTATCAGTGGTTCCAAAAGAGAAAGTGACATGGGATTTCTTCCAAAATGAATTTCGAAAGAAGTACATCAGCCAAAGATTTATTGATCAAAAACGAAAGGAATTCCTTGAGCTGAAACAAGGACGAATGACCGTGACGGAATATGAACGAAAATTTGTCAGACTCAGCAGATATGCTAGAGAGTGTGTTTCTACTGAAGCTATTATGTGTAAAAGATTTGAAGATGGCCTGAATGAAGATATAAAGATGTTTGTTGGCATTCTTGAAATTCAAGAGTTTGTGACTTTAGTTGAAAGAGCTTGCAAAGCTGAAGAGCTAGGGAAAGAGAAAAGAAAGGCTGAGACTGAAGCTAGAGACATTCGTAAAAGATCTTCGGGTAAGGTCTTTCATTCCACAACCAAAAAGTCCAGAGATGACTACAGCCGGCATAAAGCTACTACAAATCCACCTAGACGGGATTGACCCCCTATGAGCTCTCGAGCTACCTCGATAGCCAGTGTTGGTAACGTCCCTCAGAATAGAGTTGAATGCGAGCACTGTGGGAAATGGCACTCAGGGAGATGTAGATTTCATGATCGGTCTTGTTCTAAATGTGGATCATCAGATCATTTTATTAGAGAATGTCCGAGGTTAACTGAGCAGAATACAGTTCAGAACACTAAGCCGAACAACACATCAATGCGAGGGAGACCACCCAGACATTCCGACAATGTAGGTGGTAGTCAGAAAGGAACGAAGAACACTACAATTCAATCTGAGGCTAGAGCTCCAGCTAGAGCTTATGCTGCACGAGCCAGAGAGGATGCTTCCTCCCCCGATGTCATTACCGGTACTTTCACCCTTTATGACACTACTGTAATTGCATTAATTGATCCTGGTTCGACTCACTCATATGTGTGTGAAACTTTAGAATTCGGAAAGACTCTACTAGTTGAGTCTACCGAGTTTGTGATACGTGTGTCCAACCCATTGGGTAGATGTGTGCTTGTAAATAAAGTGTGTAGGGGTTGCCCGTTGATGATTCGGGATTATTGCTTCCCAGCTGATTTAATGTTGTTGCCCTTTGATGAATTTGATATAATCTTGGGTATGGACTGGTTAACCTCACATGAGGCAGTAGTGGATTGTAAAAGAAAGCTTATCGATTTGAAATGTCGAAATGGTGAGACCATCAGAATTAAATCCTGTGACGTAAATGGGTTGCCTACAGTAATATCTTCAATGTTAGCTCGAAAGTATGTGAGAAAAGGGTGTGAAGCTTATTTGGCTTATGTACTGGATAATAAAATGTCTGAGAAACAAATTGAATCTGTATCAGTGGTGTGCGAATACCCCGATGTGTTTCCTGAAGAACTACCGGGTTTACCCCCAGTACGAGAGATTGAGTTCGGCATTGAGTTAGTGCCAGGTGCGACTCCGATTTCGATAGCTCCGTACCGAATAGCACCTACTGAATTAAAAGAATTGAAAACGCAGTTGCAAGAGTTGACAGATAGGGGCTTCGCACGACCGAGTTTTTCTCCGTGGGGTGCACCGGTTTTATTTGTGAAAAAGAAAGATGGGACTATGCGAATGTGTATCGACTACCGGCAACTAAATAAGGTAACAATAAAGAATAAGTACCCGTTACCTCGGATTGATGATTTATTTGATCAGTTGAAAGGGGCTTCAGTGTTTTCGAAGATAGATTTGAGATCGGGTTATTATCAGTTGCAAGTCAGAGATTCAGATGTGCCAAAGACTGCATTCCGAACGAGGTACGGACATTATGAGTTTTTGGTTATGCCTTTTGGACTCACTAATGCACCTGCTGTTTTTATGGATCTAATGAACCGAGTCTTCCGACAGTTTTTGGATCGGTTTGTGGTAGTGTTTATTGATGATATACTAATCTACTCCAAAAATGAAATGGAACATGCTGAGCATTTGAGACTAGTACTACAAACTCTGAGAGATCAACGATTGTATGCAAAGTTCAGTAAGTGTGAGTTCTGGATGAATGAAGTCAGCTTCTTGGGTCATGTTGTTTCGGTGTCAGGTATTCGAGTGGATCCGAACAAAATAGCAGCTATACTCGATTGGAAGCCACCAAAGAATGTTTCCGAGATCCGAAGTTTCCTAGGCCTTGCGGGATATTATAGACGATTTGTAAAAGGTTTTTCTGTTATAGCTACACCTTTGACGAGACTACTATAGAAAGATGTCAAATTTGAGTGGTCAGAAAGGTGTCAGAAAAGTTTCGAGCAGTTGAAAGCCCTTTTGACCGAAGCTCCAGTGCTAACTCAGCCTGAAGCGGGTAAAGAATTTATTATTTTTAGCGATGCTTCCTTGAATGGGTTGGGTTGTGTTTTAATGCAAGAAAGCAAGGTGATAGCCTATGCTTCGAGACAATTAAAGCCGCATGAGAAAAATTATCCAACCCACGATTTGGAGTTAGCAGCCATTGTGTTCGCTTTGAAAATTTGGCGTCACTATTTATTCGGCGAAAAGTGTCATATTTATTCAGATCATAAAAGTCTAAAGTATATAATGACTCAGAAAGATCTAAATTTGAGACAACGCAGATGGTTAGAATTGCTGAAAGACTATGACTTAGTAATTGACTACCATCCGGGAAAAGCTAATGTTGTTGCGGATGCGTTAAGTCGAAAATCATTATTTGCTCTTCGTGCATTGAATGCACAAATGGCTATGTCTGATGATGGTTCGATCGTAGCTGAGTTACAAGCAAGACCGATGTTTATTCAGCAGATTTGTGATGCACAGAAAGTTGACAAAAAGTTGATTGCTATTCGGATTCAGTGTGGAAATGGTACAGAATCAGATTTTCAAATTGATACAAATAATTGTTTGAAATATAAAAGCCGATTGTGTGTTCCAAAGGACTCAGATTTGATACAGATGATCCTGAGTGAGGCCCATAGTGGTCGATTATCAATACACCCGGGTAGCACGAAAATGTATAACGATTTGAAACAGTTCTATTGGTGGCCTGGCATGAAACGAGATATATTTGAATTCGTTTCCAAGTGCTTAATCTGTCAACAAGTGAAAGCTGAGCATCAGGTACCATCCGGATTACTTCAGCCAATCATGATACCCGAATGGAAATGGGATAGAATTACAATGGATTTTGTATCCGGTCTTCCTATGACACCTAGTAAGAAAGATGCCGTATGGGTTATCGTTGATAGACTGACTAAATCAGCTCATTTTGTGCCGGTACGTACCGACTATTCACTTGATAAGCTTGTCGAATTGTATGTGTCGCAGATTGTAAGGTTGCACGGTGTACCGAGTTCCATTGTTTCTGATAGGGACCCAAGATTCACATCGCGGTTCTGGAAGAAATTGCAAGATGCTTTAGGTACTAAACTTCATTTTAGTACAGCCTTCCATCCGCAAACAGACGGTCAGTCTGAGCGAACTATTTTGATACTTGAGGACATGTTGAGGTGTAGCGTTCTCGAGTTTGAAGGTACGTGGGAACGATACCTACCTTTGGTTGAATTTGCTTACAATAACAGTTTCCAATCTAGCATAAAAATGGCGCCTTATGAAGCCTTATATGGTCGAAAATGTCGCACACCATTGTATTGGACTGAGCTCAGTGAGAATAAGATACACGGGGTTGATTGGATTAAAGAAACAGAATAGAAGGTGGTTGTTATTAGGAGTAATTTGAAAGCTGCTTCGGATCGTCAAAAGTCCTATGCCGATTTGAAACGTAAGGACATTGAATTTCAGGTCGGAGATCGGGTGTTCTTAAAAGTTTCTCCGTGGAAGAAAATACTCCGATTTGGTCAGAAAGGCAAGTTGAGTCCGAGATTTATCGGACCGTATGAAACCATAGAGCGTATAGGGCCTGTTGCTTATAGATTGAAATTGCCCCTTGACTTAGAAAAGATACACAATGTATTTCATGTTTCGATGCTTCGCAAATATAGATCTGATCCGTCCCATGTGATTGCACTGTCAGAGATTGAAATTAGATCTGATTTGACATATGATGAAGAACTGATCCGTATCTTAGCTCGGGAAATAAAAGAGTTGAGAAACAAAAGGATTCCATTAGTAAAGGTTTTATGGAATCGTCACGGAGTTGAAGAGGCTACGTGGGAGCCTGAGGAGTCAATGAGGCAACAATATCCGAACTTATTTAACGGTAAGATTTTCGGGGACGAAAATCCTTAAGGGGGGAGAGTTGTAACAGACCAATTTTGACCCTAATCGGAATGGTGGTTTCGGAACCACGAATCCGAGACGATAAATAATTTTTTTTAAAAAAATTATTTTTATGTTTATTATATGTGTGTTGATGTGTGTGAAAGTTTCGTAGAAAAATATGATTGATTAAGTGTTTAATTTGATAAAAAGGATTTAATCGCGAAAAGCGAAAAATTCGCATCCTAAGGTGTAGTGTACTAAATTGCTTGTGGCTTTTTAAGTGGGTGTCCTAAAAGGGCAATTAGCCCATTGACCATAGTGATACACGGCAATGGGCCAAGTTAGCTAGATTTATATATATGTTGGTTTAATTAAATTTTATTATATGCTCATGTTAGTATTTTATATAATAAAATGTGTTAGTGTATAGGTTTATTTAAAGCATAAAATAAGGCCACTATTTTCCCTTCTCTCATAGCCGATTGTAGCAATAGAAAGGAGTAAATTGAATTGTTCTCCTTGCATGGGAGGGTTTGCATGTCAAATTCCCCAAAATTTTAGTGTAGTGGACGGTAAGCATGCTTTGAATGTCATGATTTTAATGTTTTATAACTAAAGTATAGTTTGTTTAATAAGCATGCCATAAAGAAAATAGGTTAATTGATAAAACAAAATATATATATATATATATTTTTCTCACTTGCTTCATCTTCTTCACGAACACAAAGGGGGAAAGAAAAGAAAATTTAAGCTTCCATAATTGCTGTCATTGCATGTCTCTTTAAGGTGAGTAATTTCCCTTAGTTTTTATTAATTCTAACAAATTTGAGGTTATTGTCTTATATACTAATTAGATCATACTCAAATTCTTGAGTTGGTGGTGATAGCCGAATGTTGCCTTGGGTGGAAATTTAGTTGTTTTATGTTAAATCATGATTTACTTGGTTGCATTGAATGCATGAATATATATAAGCTTGGTTGTTATACAAGTAATATCATATTTTAGGTGAACATGAATTCATGAATGGTGGTATACTGGATGGGTAAATTAGTAGTAATAGTTTAATATGCTTTTGCTTATGCATGTTTGTGTATTCGGTAAAGGTTAGTTCTTGTTATCATCTTTGCACTATATATATATATATATATATATATAGGATGTATTTCGTTAAGTATGTTATGAACATTTTTTTTACGAATGTTTTGGTATAATCTCAAGAGCACTGATAGTTGCGTGAGTATTGTTTAAAGAACTAAAGTGTAGTTATTCTCTTACTGGGTATAGGTTATGCGCACATATATATATATTTATATATATATTGGATTATGTATTCGGTGGAGTACTTGGAAATTGTATAAGTTGTATATGTATGTAATTTTTGATGTAATTACATTTAAATTGCTAAATGTAAAATGGTGTGAGGTTTACATCATGTAAAAACCGAATGTGCAGTAAAGCATGTGTTCAATTAATGTGTTAAAATTAGATGATTTGAAGTGAATGGAAAATAAGTTAAATCAAACCTTGAGTTGTAGTATAATAATCCTTGGATATTAAGTTATGTGCAATTTGTTTTGAGTTGAGCAAATGGATAGGATGTATATGAATAAAATTTACTTGGCATTTTTAGATCGGGAACAAAAAGAGAAAGAACAAGATCGAGGAAAAACAAAGGTTCTCGACTAGCCGATTTACACGGCCTATCGACAACCAAGGTAAGTCCTTTAGTTAAATCATGTCAAAGAATTAATTTTGGTTATCTTGACTATTAAAAATTGATGAATGTTAGTATCCACTTACATCATGGCCGAATGTATATTGACATATTGGTTGATAATTTATGTTGAGTATGTGATGGAAATTGTTGGATTGTATAATGATAAAATGGTTTTGTTGGTTCAATGTGAGTGAGCCCAATTGAATTAGATGAGTATATAATAGTCATGAAGTGTATTGGGAATGTTTAACCGTATTGACATGACTCGGGCTTTTACGCCTAGCAGGCCTTGTGCCGGTGTTATTTATCGGGCTTTTACGCCTAGCAGGCCTTGTGCCGGTGTTATTTATCGGGCTTTTACGCCTAGCAGGCTTTGTGCCGGTGTTACTTTTCGGGCTTTTACGCATAACAGGCTTGATGCCGGTGATGTATTTTACAAAAGAGAAATCGAATCTTTGTTCAAGGCAACTTAAAGCAAATTTATTGACTATATGGTTCAGGTAAGCATGTAAGGTATGTGATGCTTAATATCACTTGAGTCGGATTAATATTATGAAAATTTTGGTATATGTGTTGAAGTTAATATTGATCGGCGTAATATGATGGAATTCGAGTTAGAATGTGCTATTATGGAACAATTGGTTTTCAAGTATAAATGCTAAGAAAGGAGATTTTTATGCGATATGCTTATATGAATTTTAAAGAAATGATTTCTACTTTACTTGGGTTATTGAATTACTAGTATTCGGCCTTGTATAAGAAATTTACTTAAGTGCTTAGGTGGAATACAATAAGTTGGAAGTTCTGATTTCATAAATATTTGTATGCTTTATTATCATGAGATTTGGACTTACTAAGCTAGTAAGCTTACTAGTGTGAAATGTTCTCCTTTGTTTTATAGATTGGTGCAAGCTACAAGTTCGTCGGGATCGTTCGGAAAGTCGTCCACACTATCAAACTGTTTTGGTACTCTTTCATTTTGGTTTTCCAATGAAGGCATGTATAGGAAAGATTTTGTCTAGGTTTGACGGAAACTTTGGTTCATGTATGTAATAGCCATGCGAATATGGCTAAATTTTTGTCAAGTATGCTTTTTGGGACTTTTGTTATAAATGTTGGTGCTCTTTTAAATCGATGATGTTATGATATAATGTGAATGATTTAGGTACAAGCTAAATTGCGTTAATGGTTAAGATGCATGGATGGTATAAATTGCATGTGAGTATACTCGGTTATAAGCTAGAAATCATATTTTGTATAGAAACAGTCTTTAGTTACAGCAGTGAAGTGATTTTGAAAAATCACCAAAAATAGGATAAGTTGAATTAGAAGGTGAATGTGGTGTAGAATCAAATCTTATTGTGTTTATTTTGATATGAAAGAAACAGAGTAGGAAAAGGATTTTTCTATTATGAGATATTTAAGTTTTAGTGAGACTTGCTCTAAATGAATTCGTGAGTCGCTGTTCTGTTTTGGAAAAATTGTTATAAATTGTACAAAAATAATTATGTAGCATGGTTTATATGTTTAGAATCCTTAATGAGTCTATTTTTGATTGGTATAAACAATAACATTATTGAAAATTTTTACAATGAGATAACTGTATTTTTGTAATGATAAGTCAGAATTGTCGAGCAGTGAAATAGGGGTAAATTTGATGAATAAACTGTACTAATTGACCACATGAAAAATTCTAAAAAAATTATGGTAAATTCTTATATGAGTCTAGTTTCAAGGAAAATTTACGGATCTGAATTTCGAGTTTTGTAACTCGAGTTATGGTCAAATTAGTCAGCATGACGCAGTTTGACAGCTTTAAATTTTTATGTCCTGAACTTGTAGTCAAGTCTAGTAATGCCACATACTCGACTCCGGCAATGGTCTCGGGTAAGGGGTGTTACATGTTCAATTAGAAGATGGGTTACAAGATGAGTTGCAAATGTTGATCGCTCCGCAAAGAGAAAGAGACTTCGCTATTCTAGTGGAGAAGGCTCGGATCGCTGAGGAAGTTAAGAGGACTGTAAGAGAGAACCGAGATAAGGAAAGGAACGGGAATAAGAGAAGTTTTGGGCCGTCAGAATCATCGGGGGAACTTAAGAAAAAGACCAAGGATTGAGAATTCGGTACGTGCACCTGTGCCAGTTGCTGAGAATCGGAATCGTTGATGTGCTCAGTGTGGAAGAGCTCATGCAGGAGAGTGTTGGGGAAATAGTAAGGAATGTTTCCGGTGTGGATCTAAGGCTCATTTGGTTAAGAATTGTCCTCAGGCGACTAAGGGTTGTGGTCCGAACCATGGAGGAAATGGTCCCGGCCGAGGTCGTGGAACACCCGGCAGAGGAGCTGAAGGTTCGGATGCGAGACCACCAAGGATGTGACGACGGGTACGTTCTTTGTTTTTGGAATACCTTTAATTGTTTTGGTTGCCACAAAGTTAGCTCGTTCATGTATTATTAGTGTGGTGCTTGAAACCTTGAATTTGAACTTAAAAACTATGCCTAGAAGGTAAGATAGTTTTATTAAGATCAGAGTGCGCAGTATAAGCGTAGTGTGATGAGTTAGGATTATTCGTTAATAAGTAATTTCGAGGACGAAATTATTTTTAAGGAGGGTAGAACTGTAACATCCTAGATTAGGGGTTATGCGTTCGTGCATCATTCATGAGGTAGTGGGCTCAGTGTGTATGTTGGATGTGTTCTGAGGAGTTTTAGGAACTCTGGGATATGAGGGAAAGCTTTGGAAAATAATTGGATTTTAAGTTAAAAAGGGGAGCTAGGCTAAGGTAGCCTTAAGAAAATTTGTGTTGGATTTATGACACAAGAAATCATGTGGTAAAGTGGCTGCAAGGCGCCACTTAGGGCCTTGGTGATGACGCCATGTGCAGGGGGCAAGGGCCTTGGTTCGAATCACGTGGGCAGCATGAAGTGCGTTTTATTTTTGCTTGCTAGCGTCAAAGAGAGGGGAGGAGGTGAACGGCATGTGGACTCCAATAAGATAAGCTAAGGCTTGTTTTTTTTTTATTTTAAAATTTCGGCTATAGAAAGGGATAAAGGTTGATTTATTTTATTTAGTTTAAATGAGTAGGATAAGTGTGGTTTTATTTTATTTATTTTAAATGGGAAGATAAGGGATAATGTGATGGATTATTTTATTTTATTTGTTAAGGTGATAATGGGAGAAAAGTGTGGGATTTGATAAGGAGTTGGGGTAGTGGCCGAATGTGGGTCTCTTGGGTGGTGGTAAATTCGGCCATGAAGGTGGGGTGAGGTAGCCGAATTCTTTATAAGGGGTCTAGATTTTTTTCTTCGGTTCTTTCTTTCTTGAGTATTCTCTTTTTCGACATTTTCTTCCCACTCTTGTGCTTGCCGAAATTTGCACTCCATTTCTTGACCAAAAGCCGAAACCTCTCCATCAATATTCACCATTGCCAAATTTCTATAAGCCTCTCCTATTCTTCTTTTCTTTGTTTGGTACTTTAAAGGAACACCATAGCCGAATACACTTTCTCTTGTGGCCGACTTTTCCATCACTATTTGAAGGGCTTAGCCGAATCATGTAAGTGCTCTTCCTTCTATTTGTATTTTATTTTATTAAGTGCCTTAACCGAATCTTAAAGTGCTCTTATTCTCTGTTTTGCCACAAGTCATAAAAGCCGAAACATCTAGCCGAAACTTGCTCTCTTCAAACGAGTAGTGGTAAGTGTATTCACCCTTAATAATCGGTTTTGGGTTCTTTTTTATTTGTATGCCGAAATCAAAGTAAGTGTTATGTAATTTCGGCCAATGGCCATTATTCATGGAGTCATGTACTAGCCGATTTTAACATATGGCATATATAGGGATTTCGACAGTTTCAGGAGCAAGCAATGGTTTTTCGGGAGTTGGTTTAATAGGGTAAGAGGTTTTAGTATTCGGCCTTAGGCCATTTTATTAGTTTTAGTATTGACCGATTCTGCCTATGGTGATTTAGGAATTTTGACAAAGGTAATTAGAGGGCTTTGGGATTCGAGATCCATTTTTGGTAAGGATGTTGTGGATTTTTATTCATTTATAGATCTCGTATTAATCGGTTTAATTAAAGTGGTTGTTGATGGAGGCAAATACCAGTCAAGAGGGAAAAGGAAAGGTCCTTATCCCGAAGTTTAAGAAGAGATCTATTTCTGCAGTGCGGGATTGGCCACCGGGGTGTGGGCCAGCAGCAGGGGAAAGCTATAGGCAAATAGCCGTAGTGTCTCTTAGTGATAGCATCGGGATCGAGAGCTTAGAACTTCAAGTGATCAGGTGTGTGGTTAGCCTACTGTTTTCCGGGTGTATGTTATATTTGCATGTGTGATTTATGTGCTAACCAGTGCAGTGGCGGTTATGTGGTGATTACCCTAAAAAGGGGTATATCGATAATCAGGTTAGTATTATCTGTTGATAAGAATGTGGAAGTGCCGATGTGACTGTGACTATGCTTATGGAAATGTGATTGTCTGCCTTAATAACATGTACATGCATTTATTATTATGCCATTATTACATGTTGCATGTGCATGGGGTGGGATATGATATGAAAGAAGGTATGGGTGTACTTCGAGTACGTGGTTTGATGTTAGCCTTGAGCTACATCGTGGATTGACGTTGACTGAGGTCACGTTATGGATTAATTGCAATTTAGTTCGCATGGCTTGATGAGTGGCTGTGTGCCTCATCATGGTTGATATCGGCTATGTGCCATATCGTGGATGATAAGTGACTATGTGTCCCATCGTGGTTTTGGTGTTAGCTACGGCTACATCGTGGATTGGCGCTGACTGAGGTTGCGTTGTGGATTATTGTGCTTAATTGCATGTGGACGGCATTGATTGCCTTTTGGAGTGAAAATGAGAGGGTAATTTGATAATCCCCTGGTGTGTGGTGGCTGGATACGGGGGTGTGTAGAGGATGGACCCTAGGTTGGGTTGGGTGCACTTTGCATAATTTTATTTGATATGAGTAATTGATGTGAAAATAGGCCAAGCCCACTTGATATGTGGATTAATGTGGAAATGGGCCAAGCCCAGTATATGAATGTGGATCAGTGTGGAAATGGGCTAAGCCCGATATGTGGAATTATGTGGTTAATTACCCTGTTACCTGATAAGTGATATGAATATGGGCCAAGCCCAAAATGTGACATTATGTGAATACGTTATCTTGTTATCTGATATATGGGCTAATATGTGGTTAACATGTGGGTGGAATTCAGTGGATTAATTGCACACTGAGTCTGTATGACTCACCCAATTTTTCTTAAACATCGCAGATGATTCGATGCGATCGGACCGGGTTGGAGTGGATACGAGGAGGCCCATGCAGAAGACATCTTCTTTATTTTATTCAGTTTATTACTAAGAACTTTTTGTTTAATTATTTATTGTAATAAGGCCCAGTTAAAGTATTTGAGCATTTTTGTTATGTTTAAGCTAGATGACGATTAAATTATTATTTGGAAATGCTATTGTTTTTGGCAACTCATATTTTTTAAAAAGATATTAAAGTTTTAATCCGGGAAATTGTAATAACTTAGTTTTATTGGGAGATTTAAACACACAATGTTTTATTAAAGACAAAATTTTTTAATGTTTTTCCCAAAAGTGAAATCAGTTTTCAAACGTTTTTCCGCAGTGACATACCAGATCCGGTCAGGGCTCGTGGGCTGGGTTTGGGGATGTTTCACATTTGAACTCAATTCATGTTCTAGGCAAAATTACTATTTTGCCCCTAAACTTTTCATAAGTTCCATTTTTGTCCCTAGGCTCGGAAATTAATATTCATGCAAATTAATCCTTGTTCCAAGCCTATTTGATTTTTACATCTCACACTTACAGCACATATGTTTCAAAAATTTCAAAATTTTTCCATGAATTTTATCACTTTTCAATTTAATCCCTAATTCAAGTTTCTATCAAAAATTACTTTGTAAAAATTGTTTATTCACTAATAGTCTTTCATTTTCTACCATAAATTTCATAAATTCAGCATATTCATCCGTGGAAAATTTTCTATACTTTGATAACTTTTCAAATTAACCCCCCAAATAGATAGATTAAACTTTCCCGATTTCAAAAATATCAAAATTACTAAAAACGGGAAATAAAAACTTACCAATTTATGCTTGGAAAGCTTGTTTTCTCTTTCCTAGGGTTTCCGTGGAATTTTGGGGGTTGAAGATGATATAAAATAAAGATGATATCAATTTAATTAATTGTCATCTTTTTAATTTTTTCCCATTTCCAATTTAGTCCTTAACCTTTTTTCTAATTTTCCATGGATGATTCACCAAAAATATCTAGATTATTTTCTTTTATGGTCTAATTACCCTTTAAGGAGCTCAAGATTTCAATTCCATAGCTATTTAATCCTTATAGCTACTAGAATTCAAATTTTACATTTTATTCAATTTGGTCCTTCTCGTAATTAGACACTTAATCGGTAAAATCTTACAATTAAAATTTTCATGTGACCTTTTTAACATATTACTAATCATATAATAATATTAAAATAATTTATATTTTCAGGTCAGATTTGTGGTTATGAAACCACTGTTCTGACTTCACTGAAAGTGGGCTGTTACAATGTAACAGGACACTTATCCGGGCTGAACAGGAAACTCATAAGAGTTTTTTTCAGGGAGCTCATAGAGCTTAACAGATAACTCCGAAGAGTTAATTCAGGGAGTTCAAGTGAGCCATGTTAGGAAGCCCGTAAGAGCCTATATCAGGACGCTCATGTAGAGCTGCGTTTGTGTGTGCATTATATGCTGGATCACAATTGATCGAATCATGTAAGAGGATGCTTACACAGAGCTGTGGTAGTGCTCAACACATGCAAAATCACTACCGATCAGGATGCTCGCAAGAACTATTTAACAAGATACTCGAGAGGGCTAAAACAGGATCGATCGTCCTAGTTATATTCTGTCCACAACATATGCAGGACCACAAGTAATATGGGAAATCACATATATCCATCAAATTTCGTTATTCAAACGGAACTTAATAATTTCCTGGATATGATTGAATATATAATTATGTCATTTTTTTTTAATATTTATATAATTCATACAATCACATACCACATTCAATCCAAGCATATAAATAAACACAATTCGGTTAAACAAACTTACCTCGTTACTTGTTCGTATACAGAAATCTACTAATCTAACACTTTTTCTTTTCCTCGATCTAATTTTGTATCTGTGTTTTTCGGATCTATATAAATGAATTTAATCATCAATTTAATACAATTCATATTCAATTGAATTCAATTTACACCCTAGGAAAAATTACTATTTTGCTCTATACTTTTCATAAATTTCAATTTCGTCCCTAGGCTCAGAAAATAAAATTCATGTAATTTAATCCTCATTCCAAGCCTAACCAAATTTCACATGTTACAATAACAGCCCATGAATTTCACAAATATCATAAATTTTCCATGGTTTTTATAACTTTTCAATTTAGCCCCTAAATCACAATTTCATCAAAATATTCTTTGCAAAAGTTATTTATCTATTAACAATCTTTCATTTTCTACCATAAATTTCAAAATTTCAGCATATTCATCCGTGGAAAAATTTCTATACTTCGATATCTTTTCAAATTAACCCCCAAATTAGATAAATTAAGCTATTCTGATATCAAAAATATAAAAATTTACTAAAAACGGGACAAAAATACTTACCCAATTAAGCCAAGAAAGCTCGTTTTCTCTTTTCTAGGGTTTCCATATATATTTTGGGGATGAAGATGATATAAAATGATAATATTCTATTTAATTATTTATCATCCATTAATTTCTTTCACTTTCCAATTTAGTCCTTGCCTTTTTCTAATTTTCCATGGATGATTCATTAAAAATATCTACTAACTTTTCTTTAATGGTCTCATTACCATATAAGGACCTCAAGTTTTGAATTCCATAGCTATTTGGTACTTATAGCTACTAGAACTCAACTTTTTACATTTTATAAAATTTGGTCCTTTCCATAATTAAACACATAATCGATAAAATTTTCTTATCAGAATTTTCATATAACATTCCTATTATAATACAGACCATGTAATAATATTAAAATAAATTTTATTTCTGACTCGGATTTGTGGTCTCGAAACTACAGTTCCCATTTCACTGAAAATAGGCTATTACAGTTATTAAATTATATATTATTTTATTAAATTGTATTTAATAATAATCATTTTAAGATATGATTACATTATTTATTATTTATTTATTAAATTATATTTAATAATAATCTTATTAAAATTAAAAAAAAATAATCATCTATTTGAAAAAATTCTACTAAGGGTATTTTGGTCATTTAAGTCTTTTTCCTTATGCTATTACAACATCTATTCCATTCAACCAAACACAAGAACACTATTACAACTCTATTCCATTCCATTCAACCAAACAACTGAATTACTGATTACAACTCTATTCTATTACAGCTCTATTACACTATAGCTCTATTTCATTCACTCCAACCAAATGTGCCCTTAGGACGTGATAGCAGAGCAAACACGCATGATACTCGCGCACGATTTACAACAAACAACAGAACTTAACCACTACGGCAAGACATGTAACCCGCTTGCGTCACCAACATTGATTGCCTCAATTAGTCAACAGATGCGCTGTCATTCTAATGCATGCTCCTAAAACTTCCCCACTACATCTACATTTAAAGCCCGCTCTAAATGATAAGTTTAAATTTCAAATTCTCAAAATTCCCAATTTATATCTTTTTACAAATTATTAATTTTCAAAATTATATGAAATCACATGAATGAAATCCAAGTCAGCCTCAGTTGACATCATTGAACTTGTCCCTTCAATAGACTTGGTGAACCTTGTTTCTCAGGAAGGTCACTTTATAACCTCTGATCGTCTAAAGGGCAATTGCTATACCACTTCCATGAATCCCTTACACATGTTCTCAGCTAGTGAACCACATACCATACACGTGTCTTTTTCAGGCGAACCTTAGGTATCAGGTAACACTATGATGAACCTTCACTAAGCCATCTCCACCAAGTGCTCATAGAACCTTAGGCCCATTGATTACTCAACTATCTTTAGATGTCTTATCCTCAACCTAGAATGTCACATTATTGCCACTTCAAGGAGACAAGATATGACTCTACCGGCAACAAGCTCAAGATGTGTGTGGCTTCCCTTATCTCCCATATATAAGCCCAATCACAACACCTGATAGATCATAGAGCACTCATTAGAATACTTAGAATCTTCTTCTGAAACCAACTCCAAGCTATCCTCCCAACTCTTTTCATTCTCACCAAGAATAGCGGCTCTTTGCCCCAATCCAGGGTGAATTGCCATCAACACAATTATCTATTCCTCCTTGTTGACTCTACCTGTCAACAAGACGAAACTGACACATTAGGTAAACGTCAAAAGCTATTTTTTTAGAATTGTGATCAAATTAACATAATATGTAAATGATAATGACTAATTTTGTTATTATGTCAATTAAAAAACAGCCACCATCATCTTTCTATTAGATTTAACAGTTGTGTGACAAAAAAAGATCTAAAACGTAGGTGACTATTTTGTAAACTTCTATAATTAAATGATTAAAAAAAAAAAAACTTACTGATAAATAAATAACCACGAGTGCAATTTACTCAAAGGTATTGTTTGGTGCTTTCCCATTTTATGATCTCAATGGAATGTGATCCTTGAAATATGATTGTTGGGAATGTGATTGTCGAGAAAGTTATTTTACAACATTTGATATGCATTAAAAGGTATTAATTAAAATCCCACGAAAGTCACATTATCATGATTGATTCACTAAATACTTTATTAAGAATGTAATGATAATTTTCGAATCTAGCATTATTAAATAAAAGATAATATTTATGTATTTAGTTTTTATAATAATTTTTATTCTCAACAAATATTTAGATTAAATATTTAATAATAGAATTTAATTACCAAGAAAAAAAAAGAAAGAAAATGAGTTAAAAAGAAAAAGAAAAAAAAAAGAAAAGAAAAGCTGGTCCTTGAATTCATTACCAAGAAACTCCCACCCACTCACAGCTCGTTTAACATTCAAGTATTCAACAATGACTAATAGACCAAATCAACGGCCCAGATTGGCCCTCATTTGGATTCGACATCTGTGGACAATTCTAGATCCTTCCATGATATCACTTTTCCAATTTTTATGAATTTGAAACACCCTTCTCCTTCTCATCATCAACCTCTCCTAACATTTCGACTTCAGATCTGGACCGTCCATTTTCACCCCATATAACTCGATCTCTGGCCACCCATTTCCCCCTCTCTCGTTCTGCCTCACTCGCTGTCTCGTCTCTCGCTTATTGGTTCAAGATCTGTTAGTTTTCTCCTTTAAATCTCTGATCTTCTTTCTTATGATCTGAATTTTTTTTGGGTTTTATTGAATTTTCATTCTGGCTTTTTAGGGTTTTGATCTGATCAGATCGGATAAAAATATCTAAACATGTTTGGGAGAGCACCGAAGAAAAGCGATAATACCAAATACTATGAGATTTTGGGAGTATCGAAAAACGTTTCTCAAGATGATCTAAAGAAAGCTTATAGAAAAGCCGCTATTAAGAATCATCCCGATAAAGGCGGCGATCCTGAAAAGGTTAGCTTTTTTCGGTTAATTATGTGTTTGACTGAACTGGGCGTTCTTTGATTGGGGCAAATTATTGACTGATTTGTTGTTTTAGTATATGATTTTGATTTTTATGCTGTTTCGAATTCCTTCTAATTAATTTGGTTGAAGGGGATGGTGAAATTGAAGTCCTATTACTTCCTGGATGGTTAAAAATATTGGGGTTTCGGATTTGTTGGATTATGTGTTTGTTCAATTGTCTGGAAAATTAGCTTGTTTCAATTATGCATTGTGTGTTGGAATTCAGTTTAAAGAGTTGGCTCAAGCTTATGAGGTGCTGAGTGACCCGGAGAAACGTGAGATTTATGATCAGTATGGTGAGGACGCCCTTAAAGAAGGGATGGGCAGCGGTGGCGGTGGCCATGACCCTTTCGATATCTTCCAGTCTTTCTTTGGTGGCAATCCTTTTGGTGGTGAGATTTTGAATTAAAACTTGTTTACAGTTTTGGAGATTAAAATGTATTCCTTTTAATATGTTGGAACCTAAAACTCGGTTATGAATGCAGCTGGTGGAAGCAGCCGAGGCAGAAGACAAAGAAGGGGGGAGGATGTAATCCATCCCCTCAAGGTATCATTGGAAGATCTCTACAATGGAACATCGAAAAAGCTTTCTCTTTCACGAAACGTAATCTGCTCCAAGTGCAAGGGGTTAGTGTTTGAATTGAGTAATGTGTGGTATTTATAGTTTAGACTGCTTTGATCTTTGGTCTTTGTTAAAGGAAATTGTTCTACATGAAATTTTTGCAGTAAAGGGTCTAAATCAGGTGCATCAATGAAATGTTCCGGTTGTCAAGGTTCAGGAATGAAAGTCTCCATCCGGCACCTCGGTCCTTCCATGATCCAACAAATGCAGCATCCTTGCAATGAGTGCAAGGGTACTGGTGAAACCATCAACGATAAGGATCGATGCCCACAATGCAAAGGTGATAAGGTTGTGCAAGAGAAGAAAGTCTTGGAGGTTATTGTTGAGAAGGGTATGCAGAATGGACAAAAGATTACTTTCCCAGGAGAAGCTGATGAAGCGGTATAGATTTGATAATCTCTTAAAATAAGACTGCAATTTTGTAACAAATCCACAACTTATCTCGTTGCTAACTTGGTTGATTATGAAAATTTGCTCTTTTGCAGCCCGATACGGTTACTGGGGACATTGTATTCGTCCTGCAACAGAAAGATCATCCTAAATTTAAACGAAAGGGTGATGACTTATTTGTAGAGCATACATTGGCACTTACTGAGGCCCTTTGTGGCTTTCAGTTCATACTGACTCACTTAGATGGCAGACAACTTCTCATTAAAACCCAACCTGGGGAAGTCGTTAAGCCTGGTGAGGATTTTTCTGCGAACCCTTTTATGATAAATGTCTTTACTTGCAGCTTTAATGGTTGTCATTATTTGTCCGACGAACTCTCTTTTCATTTATAGGTTGCTATTTGACCTATTTATAGCTTGTAGTCGATATTTACCTTTATGTATGATTGACGATTTCTCTTTGTTTAACATAGGTCAATTCAAAGCAATAAACGATGAAGGAATGCCGATTTATCAGAGGCCATTTATGAGAGGTAAACTGTACATTCAATTCACTGTTGACTTCCCTGACTCGTTGACCCCAGACCAGTGCAAGGCACTAGAGGCTGTGCTTCCTCCCAAGGCATCGGTTCAGCTGACTGACATGGAGCTGGATGAGTGCGAGGAAACAACCCTGCATGATGTTAACATTGAGGAAGAGATGCGTAGGAAACAGGCTCAAGCTCAACAAGAAGCTTATGAGGAAGATGAGGACATGCATGGTGGTGCGCAGAGAGTACAATGCGCTCAGCAATGATAAAAAAGCCGAATGTCCGAGACAGAGACGGTGGTTTTTGGCGATGGAATGTACTGTGGTTAAAAAAAAAAAATTACATTTGAGAGTAAGATTCTCAAAACATTGTTGTGTTTTGGTAGTCCTTTATTTTTTGTTTTTAATGGTGCAAGTATTTTAGTAATTGAAATGGTGTTATATGCTTTGGAACCTGATGCTTTCTAAGTATGCAAAGATTTAGATTTGGAACTTGTGGCATATGCACAACTTTTTATTGTTCTATGTTCATTTAGGATGCTTCTCCCAATACATATTGGGTTTGGTTCAGTTTTTGGACAAAAATTGAGGAAAACCTTATGAAATAAAAGATCCAAATAATGGAGTTATGTAAATTTGGGTTTTGTACGAAAAAAAACAATACAAATATCGTTTTGTTTCGGGTTTAAAAAGGTATAATTTTTTTTTTCATAATAATTACATTACATGCTTTAGATATTTTTTATCCATTTATAAAGTAAATTAAATAATTAAAATAATATTATAATTATTTATAAGATCATTTAAAATTTGTTATAAATTAAATTATTAAATTGATGGATCATTGGAAGTTGTTAAAAGAAAAATAAATGCATAAATCAATTATATATCTAATGTCTTGTTATTACACTTAATTTCACTTAATTAGTTTAATTAATTAATTCTATTATGTTATATAATTTATTAAATTCATATCTATTAAGTGTATATGTAAATGTGCCGTTATACTATAAGTGGATGTTCAAATTTGTCACTATTGATGTTAAATCTTTATATTTTAAAAATATAAATAAATTTACCACTCAATTTTATGAAATTAATCATTAGATTTTGAATTTTAATTAATTGTCACTAATTTTAAAATTTTAAATAAAATTTTACTATTAAAATTTTATTTTAATGATTTGAAAAAAATTTTAATAGTAAAATAATTCCAAATATTTTTAATAGTGAATATTAAGTTACTTTATAAAATTATTAAAAAGTATATATAAACTTTGGATTTTTATTTAATAGAAAATTTTAAAATTTTAAAAATATAAAAATACTTTATTTGCCATAAATAATAGTTTTTATTAATATTTAATATCATGTAAATTAATTAATTATTTTTATTATTTAAATAAATATTTAAAATATTTTTAAATTAAATTTAAATTTATTTAAATTAAACTTAAATACTAAAAAATTCAATCAAGAATCAATGTTTAGTTTTAGAATTCATTCAAATAAAAGTTAAGTAACAAAATTCAATATAGAGTAGAAATAAAATGGGAACTTCAAAGTTTAATTTGAAAGCACAATGGCAAGATATAGTGACAAATTTATACATTAACTGTATATACAATTACTTGTATTTTTATAAATAAAATATTATAAAATTGAAAATTATTTTCCTAAAATTAGGATTATGCTTACTATTATAGTTATTACCTTTAAGAAACAACATGTCTACTCTAATATAAAATTTACTTTAATAAAACGGGTTCCATGTGAAAAACGTGAAACGAGCCGAACGATATAAAACTCGAATTGAACCAAAACGAATATATTAGTTCGAATCGATTTTTCAATTTCATTGCTCAGTTTTTCACATGGAGTTTAAGTTTCTTTTAATTTTCTTCTTCTTTTTTTTTTTTTGATATTTTGTTGCTAGGACTTATCGGCTAAATTTTATAAAAATGTTATTTTTGAAAAAAAAATGAAAGAAAGAAAGGTTTTTAGGCCTTTTCTGGGATATTTAAGAAAATAGGCCGATTTTGAAGAGAGAAAGTGAAAATGCATCCTATTGGATGCGTTTTTTGCTTATGTGGCTGAAAGCACGCATTGTAGGATGCGTTTTTCTACCCTGTCAGCTAGAAACGTGTCCTGCTGAATGCACTTTCACTTTCTCTCTCCTTGATTTTTTTAAGGTATAGGGTTTTTTAGAATTTTTTGTAGAGTTTAGGGTTTAAAATTTGTGGAGAAAGATTTATTTGTGTTTGTGTTTGAGGAAGACATTGTGAAAGCTTAAAAGTATCTTTGAGTTGATGATGATGCGATGCGTTCAGAGGCCCACACATTTTATCTGTTGTGTCGGGATGAAATCATTGCCTTACCTTGTAATTCAGGGTCCGAGTTCGCAGTGTTTATACGATCATAAGTTGAAGCATAGCTAAGGCTCCTACTTGACGGATGTTAATGTGCAGTCACGGGTTAGCATATAACTTGGAAGCCAAGTTAATAGTGGTTATGCGGTGGCAAGCTCAAATTCCACCTCACCAAAAAAGGATGGTCTGTAAACCTAATACATAAGTTTGAGATCATAATTGTCGTAACCATTCTTTGACAAAACGGGAATCGGACTTGGGTTTTGAAAATAAGAAATAGGAGTCGCCACCGATCCTTTATTAGGTGTGATCGGATCACCTTTGTTTTAATAAAACATTTTGATTTACTAAAACAATGCTTTTGGTCTACGAGAATTTGAGAAAATGGGTTCGGGAGTCGGTTACGTGCGAGGAAGGGTTAGCACCCTCGTTACCCCCAAAAATTGGTACCAAATTGATTGGTTGACGTCCTAATGTCGAAGGTTTGAAAATTTTGAAGAAATTCTAAAAATTTGACCCCGTTTGGAAATATCCGTGTTTTCCTTGAACTAAATCGAGATTTTCTCGTTTCGAAGGAATAAAGTGTCACATCCAATACTTTAGGATATGATAGTTTAAATCTTCGATCCTAAAATCATCTCATAGTTTTTCGGAATTGTAAATTAAGATTTTCTCGTTTCCGAGGGATTAAAATATCACATCCAATACTTTAGGACACGATAATTTAAATCTTCGAATCGGAGATTATCCCATAGTTTTTTTGAAAATCGAGATTTTCTCGTTTTAAAAGACTAAAAAAAAATCACATCCAATACTTTAGGACACGATAATTTGAATCTTTGAGTCCAAGATTATCCCGTAGTTTTTAAAAATCAAGACCTTCTTGTTCCAAAAGAATAAAGTATCACATCCAATACTTTAGGACATGATAATTTAAATTCTTGAATCCAAGACTATCTCAAAACGGTCGATTTACATAAATGACGCGAGTAAAAATAATCATAAAGATATCGGAACAAAACAAAGGAATAAAGTACAAAGGTTTTTAAAAAAAAGGCGAGAGATAAAAAAACAAAATGATAGAGTTGGTAACGATGAGGACAATGAATATCATAATACGAATACCGTCAATAATAATAATGGTAAATATAGTGATAATGGAAAAAAATAAAAGCAATACGAAATATGTACAACATGGTAATAGTAATAGTAATGGCAAAATATTAAGATAATAACATAGTAGTAATAATAACAATAATAATAATACAAAATAATAATAATAACAATAATAATGTACGTAATATATACGGTAGTGACAATGATGATATAGTGATAATAAATATAATAACATAGTAAGTATGTATATACACATAATAGTATAATAATAATAATAGAAGTAGTGACATACAAAGATATGTAAAGTAAACAAATTATAAAAATAATAATAAAGGTGGTAATAGTAGTAATAATAGTCATATATAATAAAATATATAAAGTATACTATATAATAATATAACGATAATAATAGGAAATATAATAATAAAGATGATAATAATAAGTAGTAATAATAATACTATGTATGTACAGTATAATAACATAAATATAATAAAAATAACAATACTATGCATGTGCGATAATATAATAATAGTAATAATAGGCATAATAATATGATAGTAATAATAACACTAATAGTAATAATAACCTAATAATAATAATAATATAAAAAAAATAAAATACATATAATTACAAAATATTTAAAAGAGGATCCAATTGGATTAAAGGGGTAATTTTGAGGGGTCAATTCGCAATAAAATAAAAAGGGGAGGGACCTATTCGAAACACGCGCGAAAGAAAGGGGACCCCGAAAGGAAATTATCCCTAGACTCCCGTGAGCAGCGTTTGATTAGGGACTAAATTTGAACAGAAATAAACATACTGGGGTAAATGTAGCAATAACAGAAACCTGATTTAAAAAGGGAAAAAACGCCGAAGGACCAAAAGGGCAATTAGCCCAATTGCCGAAAACACGCGGATCCTAGGCGGGTCGGGTCAACACGCGGATCTTGAGGGGTGAAACGACGTCGTTTCGGTGTTGAAAGGCAAGGACCAAAACAACGTCGTTTTGATGTGTATATATATAGGAAAAATTAAGCCCAAAAAATCATTTCTTAACAGATTTTAAAAAAAAAACTTTAACCCCCTTTTCATTTTCTCTGCAGGGGCAGAGGGGGGGGCGATTTCCGGCAACCGACGCCGCCGCTAGCGCCGCCGTGCCGGCCACCGTGAGCGGTGGCCGGAAAAGGTAATATCGCCCTTTTCTTTTCCCTTTTTTTTTTAAATATCCGTATATATATGTATACAGTTTTAGATGTATATAAAAAAAAATGAGGAACTTTAATTTGTATAGAGACAGATTCGAAAAGGAGAAAAGAAAAAGAAAAAATAATAAAACGGATCACCTTTTTGCCAACTTCTCTACTGTATTGATTTTTTTTTTATTTTTTGTGAATCTGTTTTTTTTTAGTGATTCTCTCGATCAAAAGAAGAGAACCATTACATTCTTTCACTTGGTTCTTATAACCGAAAAAGAAGAAGAAAATAAAATTGTATTTCCCGTTTTTCTGCCATTGTTGTATGTTGTTTTGTCTTCTTTCGCAGGAGGTGGAGGCACGAGTGGAGACCAACGGCAGTGGTGGCCGACCAGGCGTAGTGGGGGGCCAGAGGCTTGCGGCGCCGTGGGAAGGGTTTCCAGAAACCCTAACCAAAAAAAAAAATTAATTTTGGGCCATTTGGGCCACTGCTTATTGGGCTTATCTATTTGTTTTTTTTTTTGGGTTTGGTTTATAATGGGCCGGGCAAATTGGGCATTACAATAATCATAGGGAAAAACTAAAGGGCTCTCCAATATAATAAAATTAATCTTTTTCTCCATCTCCACCAAAAGCAGTATCCTTAACCTCACTACCCGGAACCTGTGATAGAGTTAGATGCAAGAGGACCTATCAAGGGGGAGTGACTATGGCAGTGAAAAAAAGGTAAAACTTGAGTCGAGGTGGCAACTATTGTAGTTATTAATGAATTCTTTAATCATAGAAATCGTTGTCTACCTGAAAGGACCTTCACTTTTCGTCCACTGATAAAATCACTCCTCCCTTGAAAGTCCTTTTGCCCCCAACTTTATCACAGGTTTCAAAGAAGATGGAGGTTAATGATTCTACCTTTGGTGGAGATAAAGAAAAAGATCAAGGTGATTATATTGGAAAACCCTTAGTTTTTCCCTATGATTATGATGTCAAACTTATGTATCAGGTTTACAAGCCATCCTCTTCTAGTGAAGTGGAACTTGTAACACCTTATATCCGACCCGATCACCAGGTTCGGGTACTGGATGATACAAATACCCGAATAACTTGATGAAATTTTTTATTTGAATCTTATTACATTTTTAAACGTTCAAATGACATATTAAACTATATTAAGAATCATATCTTCTAAAAGTTACTGCCTTAAAACCTTAGTAGTATTTACAATTCTAAATTTAAACTTTAAAATTGTTTTCTTCAACTTAATCCCTGAGGTGTGGCCTCTAAGGGAGCCCTCTATACGCATGTAGGACTTCCACGCCAAATCCTCAAATTCGGTGGCAGAGATTTCAAATGAACTTAGTGATATTCCATAAAACAGTGCTATAGCAATAATTCAGAATCTTTAAGTAACAATTTTAAGCAGAGATTTCAAACTACTTGTTGTCCTTAGCCTTCCGTAGATTTCACCGGTGTGGTTAACACCTTGCCCTTTTTCTGCGGTTCATCACTGGAAGACTTATTCTTCATCTTGGACGTGAATGTGACCTTTACAAAAATGATCCGCCATGGTTCTGGTCTAGTTCCGCCTCATCTCAGATTCCTTCATATTCTAGTGAGTTTACTCTCTCTCAATCAACCATACACTTGGGAATAAGGTTCGTTGCCTACTACTAGCCGACTTTCACTTATGTTCTTAAATTCAGATCTTTACCTTGATTCGTTCATCCCATATTAGATTACTTAAGAATTTTCCGCTTTAGCACTCCTTCCAGTCCAACTCACCGTTCTAATAATGATGATAAGCTAACCGATTAGATGCCTCATCATCTTGGCTGACTTGTACTTTACAACTAGCCCTAAGTTGCTAGTTCACCTTGTTTCAGTCTTCTGGAAATTTTAAATTAGTAGATAGTTCCTAACGAACCATATCTTCCTTTACTTCTGGAAGGGTTGTCCGTCGAAGGTAACCTTTGGAGGACATCTTCTTCTATTAACCCCTATTGTCTGTCCTGCGATCACCTAGTCTTGGTCAAATATCCTTCCTCACTATAGATGTCTTGCAATAGGTTTCTAAGGCAATGATTCCATCCCAACACAACAGATGAAATGTATGGGTCTTCGAGCGCCACCGCATCACCGTCAACTCAAACACACCTTAAAGCCAGCACACTGTCTCCTTCAAACACAAATAAATCTTTTCGTCAAAAAATTTCAACACTCAACAAAAAAAATAATTTATAAGAGAATTTTTTATGGTTGAAGGGTGGTGGCCAAAAGAGTTTAGGGAGTAAGAGGAGCAACCCCCCATTTATATAAGAAACTGGGTGGGCAAGATTGAAAAAATATATGCGTAGTAGGTGAATCTGAAATTATCTTGGGATTCCCGAGTTCTAGAAAGTTTTCATGGGTGGGGGTGGGGGTTGAATATGAGGGGAAATGCTCCCTACAGAATGCGTTTTCAGCTAAGGTGGTAGAAATGTTCATTGAAAGCATGCCCTGTAGGATGCATTTTCAGCTAACATGGCTACCATGCAGAATGAAAGCACGTCCTACAAGGTGTGCTTTCAGTGAACATTTTTGCCACCTCAATTAAAAACACGTAACATGTCCTATGGGGCGCGTTTTCCCTTCCCATTTTTAACCCCACCCCAACCCTTGAAAACTTTCCGAAACCCGAGAATCTTGAGATAATTTTTCAGATATCCTGAAAATCCGATATAATTTCATATTGGTTTGTTACATTTTTTATTTTAAACACTTCTAACAATAAGCGTTTTTTAAAAAACCACTCAAACTTATCATGTACAATCTTTTTGAACCATTTGACATTATGTTTTGTAACACCCCTTACCCGTAATCCCAGCTGGAATCGGGCACGAGGCTTTACCGTACAAAACTACTTGATAGCCACATAGGTTCAACGCGACCACTCTCCTTGAGTCACTACAACAACTTCTTTTTCGACTTACCAGACCTCACTCATACATACGAGGGCTCTCGAGACTATATCGGGAACGTTTACGATCCGTAAAATTTCTTTCCCATCTAAACAGGGAGTACACACCCGTGTTAGATGACACACATGCCCGTGTAAAGTCACACACGCTAATGTACCCTCAAGACATGTCCGTGTCTTCCACCCGTGGTCGACACTGACTAATTTCACATTGCCTGGAGTGTGGATAGTCCGTGGTCTATCCTGACTTAAAATGCTAACATGCAGGGGACACACGGCCAAGTCGCACGCCCGTGGACTGACCGTGTGTCACACATGGTCTAGAACACGCCTGTGTGCATACCCATGTGGACAAGAACGAGGCTGTTTGCCAAGTTTTTTACATTCCCCTAGCTCATGCCACATAATTTCATTCATCATATTAATAAACAAATCATGATTTCAATATGAACTCCCATAGGTAACTTATAATTTCATAAATGGTAAGGTGAGCCATCAATCTTGGCAATTTACAAAATAATTGTCTTAACAAGAGCCAATACACCTTTGGCCAAAATAGCAAAATAATCTAACTAGTCTAGCCCCTATACATGCCATACACAAAATCACTATGTCTAAATATACCGAGGTGAGCAGATAGTGTGGGAGGTCTCCTGGTTATCGGCATGTCTCGGCTCGGCTCTTAAGCTTTATAAAACAAGGGAAAGAAAGGGGAGTAAGCTTTAAGCTTAGTAAGTTTACGTTTAAACAATATAAGCATTTTAACATGTATTAAACAATTTCATAACATTATATACTAAGCAAGAAACAATCTACATTCATGATCATGCTTACTCATTTCCTCCATTCACACATTCCAACCACATCACAAGCATAATGCATACATTCATTAACGGTTCCCCTGCACTTAGCATCACAAGGTCACATAATACAAAAATCACTATATCTAAATCCATTACACATAGTCGAATTACTCGGTGGTTTCGCACTTAGCCCACCATCAGTCTTTATTAGGGTGGTATCGCACACAGCCCACAAAAAGATTAATTACGGTGGTATCGCACACAGCCCACCAAAAGATTAATAAACGATGGTATCGCACATAGCCCATTGTAATTAAACAACAAGGTGGTATCGCACTTAGCCCACCCTTAAGTGTCGTCATTACACATTCACATGATTATTTCATCATTCATACGATAATTATTCAATGACTACCACATTCAATCTACTAGTACCACAGATAATTATTCAATGACTACCACATTCAATCTACTAGTACCACATATGTTCTCAATCATGCCATACTCTAATTAGCAACATTATGTTTACAAAAATATACATTGCTTACACATCAACTTACCTCGGTGCAAAAAATGTTAACCAACGACTTAATCCGTCACATTGCCTTTTCCATGGTCAAGGTTGATTCCACACTCTTCTTGGTCTATAACAAGGAAATTCAATTCATTTAGATCATTCTATGATCATAATGCATTAAAATCTATACTTGGGCAAAAATGACCATTTTGCCCTTGTATTTTGGCAAAATTACGATTTTGCCCCTAGGCTCGTAATTCATTTTTCATCACATTTTCTTAACAAACAAGCCTAGCTGAACATTTATTTCTCTTACAACTACTCACCATTCTCACCATTTCATGCATTTATGACATAAATTCATTCTTTGCATTTAAGTCCTATTTAGGTGTTTTCATGCAAACACCTTTCACAAAAGTTGTTTCTCATCTCCCTAACCTTCATTTTCTTTAATAAAAACTTAGCTAACAACATAAATACTCTCATGTCAAGTCCTTAGACTTCCCACCGTAATGCAAATTAATCCCCCCATTAGCTAACTTAAGCTTTGGGGGTTCCAAAAACACAAAAATCACCAAGAAAGACCTCTAAAATCACTTACTTGTAGTGAGATATCTTGGTTGAAATTTTAAAGCATTAAAAACCCCTCTAAGCTTGAAATTTTTGGTGGAGGTGAAGAATGAATAGTGAAAGATGATATCTTTTCTTTTTAGCATTTTTTTATTCATCCTTTATCACCCAATGTCACCAAATTTGACTAAAATTAGTGCTCTTGTCCCCCTAGCTTCCTATGGCCGGCCACCACCCTCAATATGGCCTAATTGCACATTAAAATCCTCCGAATTACATTCTATAGTTATTAGGTACCCCTACCTTATAAAATAGAACTTTCGCATCTTATGCGATTTAGTCCTTTTTCACAATTAACCATGCTATTACTAAAATTAAAGCACCAAAATTTTCATATAGTCATATATTAATACCATAACACATAAAATAATACTAAAATAATTTTCCTCAGCCTCGGATTAGTGGTCCCGAGACCACTGTTCCGACTAGCCCCAAAATCGGGTTGTTACATGTTTGATATCTGAAGATAGTAGTGCCCATTCTGTTCGAGACCTTCCATAATGAAATTTTGAGCGGACTATCGGTATAAGGAAATTTGCGTAAGGATAAGATTGTTTACGTTAAAGAGCTTAATTTTAAAATCAACCCAACACACTAAATTAGATTAAATAATTATGTGGTTGTTGTTATTGGATAATTAGTACTCTTCTTTTCTACCTAATGTTTTCATTTTAAACATATGAAATAGGTTATTTGGTTGAAGATGAGTGGACGAGTTAAAGTCGTTATTTATTACAACAGTGAAATCTGTAACACCGATATTGGTGTCGTTTTTGCATTAGCCTAAACAATAGAATTGGTTTTCAATCGAATCATACAATTGCTGAAGCTCGTATCAAAAATTAGGAGGAAAGTGGGGAGTTCAAGTTAGAGGAGAATTCGAGTTTGAAATATAGATATCTAGTGTTAGTGGACCCCGTCATTTTTACCATGCCCATGACTGCAAAAGGAGTATGCAACCACCAATTTTAATTTTTTTATGGTTGTGTCACCTAACACATCACTCGGTACAACGCGGCCAACACAACTGATCGTCAACTAAGTCAGCTTGCTTCTTGCAAGTCGACAAGCTATAATAGCCACCTTAAATGTACCAAATTTAGAAGTTTATCGAACATTAGAACAATCTCAATTAACCTCAGGATGAATGCTCGGGCATGTTGTTCTTTTTCAAGGGCACTTGAGGTGTCGTTGAGATAATCGAAATTATCTTCCAACCATTTCATAGTTATTCGGCTACCAGAAAACTTGTCTAGCACCTTGCCCAATAGTTGCTCGCAAATGCCACTCCAACCGCCAATGATCACTGATCCTGTAACGATTGGCCTATCCACCTGTAAATCGAGTTTTAAAGCTACGTCCTCGAGAGCGATTGTACGCTCACTGCATGGAAGATGGAATGTGTGTGCCTTAGGTCTCCTTCTTTCCACTAATGCGTTGATAAGTGTGAGATTCAAGCTACACCCCCTAGCATACGAGACACGTGCAAGAATCCCGCCTCTTACAAGTATCATTCAATTACACGCAGTTCCCTCGATGATAGATTGTGTATGTACGTCTCTAAAATCCGATCTTCGGCCTGAATATAAAAAAATAAAAATATTTATAAATTTAATAATGTTAACAACTTAATAATGAATTTAATTAAAATTAAAAAAGTTAAGAATATTTTCTTACCATTTGCAATTGGGCATCGGAAATGTGGTTACCATCAAAACGACTAAGAGTTTTTACTATTATAGAAATCAATTAAAACGAATAAACTAGAAATTTAAAACAATAAGAATTTTAGAGAAATTTAATGAAAAATTGAGAACTAAAAACTTGCGAGAATTCCAAATTGAGATAATTGAGGAAATTGGAATTGGATGCAAAATGGGGAAAACGGTTTGGATTTATATAGCAAATAAACTAATCATTTTATAGTCATTGGAGTTTTTGACCATTGGGAATTTTACCATTGGCAAAAATGTGCCTTGTAGGGCGCGCTTTCAGCCACATAAACAGAAAATGCGTCTAACACGAAGTGTTTTTACTCTCTTCAGAATTGGCCTATTTTCCTAAATATCCCAAAAAACGGTCTAAAAACCTAATATATTTTTTAAAAAAATCAACATTTTTATAAAATTTAGCCGAGACTTGTCATTGCTTAAAAAGGCCATTTAAAACTATATGAAAATAAATTAAAATATTTACTCTTTTAAATTAAGAAAATCTTCTAAATCGGTTATAGTGTGAATTAAAAATCTCATAACTTGTATATGAATTAAAACATAATTGCATGTGTATATAATATATATTTTATTAAAAAACTTAAAAATATACATCATAAAAAATTTTGAAAAATATCAGATAACCTGAAAAAACCAATGTTGTCTGGACTAACCGGTTGGATCGAAAACCTGCTAGATATCTATTTGGTGAGATATAAAACCAATTGCCCCATGAATTAGACTAAAATACAGATTGAGCCTATTTTTAATAATTTGAACCGATCGAATCAAGAATAAATAGTCTAATCAATTCGAGTACTGATCTAATTTCAAAAATATTAAAAGAAGCACAGAAGCAGTAAAAAAAGTTGAAATTGAAATGGTCCCGAATGGCAAAACAAGCACCAATATTTCCCTGAGCTTCCCATACTACATACATACATTCAGCTTTGCCAGGCAAAACAAACATCAAGGTTTTTTATGTGAAAATGGCACCAAGTTGAAGTTGAAGTTCAAGGTTTGTTATTAAGAACAACCATCATTTCAAAGAGAGACAAAAGTTATTGAAAGAAACTAAGAAGAGATGCACATCATTGCCACCGCTTAATGCTCTCCCCACATACAAATTAACCACAAACATTCTCAGCTCCTTTTAAGAGCTAACAGAGAGAGAGCACTACAGATAGGTAGCTACCTTGAAGACAAATGAGTCTCTACTTTTAGGAAACTACATCACAAAACATACATAGAAGAAGCAGCCTCCCCAAGTTACACTTCTAACTAGGAAGAGGATCCAGGACAATGGCTGACCTTCTTCAGTAGTCCTTTTATCTCGCTCTCCAGCTTTGCCTTCATCTCCGGAGACAGATTATCCCCCGATTTCTCAAGCATTGATGTCATCATCTCTAGATTCTTCTTTATAACGTCAATTGGAGGTGCGTCACCGAGGCAAGGCATTGCACCGGTAAGCTTTGCAGGCAGCCGGAATCCCTCCATGTGTTGATGAGTGGTTAGAATATTGTTATTCTGAAGCTGATAATTCGTAAGGGTTGCACCGAAAGGATTGCTCTCCTCTAAACTCCGCAATGCTTTTGCAGCATCTTCGTTACGCATAAAAACAACACGGGCATTACTAGAATCTTTAAGTATCTGAACCTCTGATTCCTTCAAGGGCCCAAACCTGGAAAATGTGGCAACCAAAACTTCTTTTGAAGGCATGGAAGCACCAGGGGTGAATGTCAAGAGGAGAGTGGTTGCAAGGAGTTTTCCACTTGTCCCTGCTCCATTATAATTTATAATCATACTCGGAGTGCCTAAACTAATCTCGCCTTTCCTCCTCCTCCTCCTCTTCCGTGCAGGTTTTCCTGTAGGTGGGACACTGTTTGCCTCCTGTGAATCTTTTGTCGATGTGTTGGGTTCCGTGCTAGTTCCATTTAGGTCTGGTATGTTTGAAGTGAGCACAGGGTTCGTACTGCTGGATGGCGCTCTTGGCTTCCTTCCTCTCTTCTTCTGACCTGATTTGCTTTTAGATGGAAATGAAACCATGTTTGGACTTGTCAGAGGTGCAATAGGTCCACTAGAATCAGGCAGGCTAACATTCAACCCTTCTCTGTTACTTTGTTCAGCAATTGTTTCAACAGAATGTGGGCCAGTCCCTTGAAAATCTAACATAAACGATCTGGAGCTCGCATTATCTTCATTTGCAACAAATAAGCCTGGATTTATAGCACCATTTCCATTTAAATCAGGTATGTTAGTAGCTTCTTTAGTGTCCTGATGCGTTTGTTTCCCATTAGGTGCTTCAGAGGCCATTGCCTGCGACTCTTTTGCTGATAAGTTACATGCCACTAAGTTAATATTCCCATCTAACATGCCAGAAGGAGATTTAGCGTTTGATGTTGCAGAGTTTGTAAGCTGCTTTTTCTTCTGCATTTTATTCCTAGGAGAAGTGAGGGGCGAGGAAGTAGGCTTCGTTTGATGTGGATCATTCCCCAGCAAGCAAGGATCAGTAACGGTAGCCTCTTTCTGATTAGCCATATTCTTGCAGTGCATCTCATAAATGGACTCATCATGATATGACGAGATTCTGAATCTAGAAAAGAACCACTCAGTCAGACCAAAGGTTTTACTTTCGGTTTGAAACAGGCAATCAACAGCTAGCAAATGTAACTCAGAAAGCAGATCAGCAGAAGATGTATTGCTGAGCTCCGGATAAGCAGTTACATCGTTTCCCTTTATAAATTTCCTATACCATGTTTTCTGGAACCTCTTTGCACTTCTTTTGTCAGATGAAGGAGACCCGATAAATTCCTTAACCTCCTCATGAGAAACTTTCGAAGTTTTAGGATCTTCCGTTACAGGTAAAACTTTACCTTCCAAGTTAACATAAGGATATGATAAATACCTGCTCTTCTTTCGTTCCCCTCAACTCATAGCCCGTTTCATTTCTTAATTCACTGTCATCATCACCATTTTCCACAGAAAGACATGTGCCTTGATCAGGCCCTTCAAACGGAGTGCTGCTACTACTCAGCTCATAATGAACTTTCCTCTTTCTCTTCCTTGAAGTCAAAGCCTGTTTGCTTGAGAAAACCCCTTCTCCAGCAATGATGTCTTCACAGCTCTCCGGTAAAGCCCCCCAGTTCTCACCTGACGTCTTCACTGTAACCCCATTCGGATTGTGCTGTAACATCTCATTCTTCATTACATCGGATTGTTCCAGCAAGAACTTATATGAGATGCTGTTTCCTTCAGCTAAACCAGCATTGTTATCCCTTTCACCCATTGAACCACTGCCTGCATTGTCTGCATCATATGTTGTTGCCCACAGTTGGTGCAAGGGCAACTGGCAATGTCCTATGGAACAGTAAAATGCTGACAAATAGTTCTGTAGGGCAACGAATTCAAGCATATCAGGCTTTGAAACAACCTGTGCAAAACTCTTGAGTTGACAAAGAAACTTTACAGGCTCAAACTGAGTGGCAGAAAACTCCCCCAGTCGACCAGATTTGCGCTCGGGCATGGAAGCTCCTTCCTTAGTCGAAGAACCATAAGATAAGAACTTATCTTCTTTCAACATGCATGAACATGTCATCTCCATCTTCAGGCACTTACCAAAATCCTCCACAGCCTTCTCAACTGCACCAAGAAAGCTACGAGCTTTATTCCGTCCAATCATCTGACGGAAGTTCACATGGAAAGGCTTCAACTGAGATGAGCAGCACCAAGCAACACGGCTACTACCAAAGTACCCAACCAGCAACCAGTTTTTCTTCTCACCAGCCAAAGCATACTCAGGCACTTTTGAAGGATCAAAGATCTTTCCTGGCCACCAACTCTGACTTTTGGTTCTTATCCAAACAAAATCACCGACACAAAACTTATATTCCTGCCCATCAACCATTAACTCCTCCTTAACCGTCATTAACCCAGTACTGTTTACTTCATTTAAAGTACCCGAAAAGTCTACATAAAGAGAAATGTTGTCTCCAGAAACTTGTACACTCTTAACTAAACCAACTCCATTAATCCCCGATCGATCATCTTCCTTCGTCCCCTCATCCTTAATAGGTTCTACAACTGCATTATCTCCAATGCCAGTGTCCACTCTCAGTTCCAACCTCTCCTCTTGATCCTCTTTAACATTATCAACTCCATCACCCACTAAACAACCTTCTTCTGTCTCAATGATATTGACACCATTCTCTTTTACATCCATCGCTAAGCTATCTCCACCAAAAGCATTACCATTTTCTTGAAGCTGAACATCCAAAATGGAGCCTAACCCATTACTACTTTCAATCAAAGTGAGCAAATCAGGAGGTTCATAAGCTTCCTCTAGGAGATCCAAATCTGGGCCTTTTGCTTCTAGGGTTTCTGGGGTTTTAGGGTTCTCCATTATCACTATTCTCTAAGTATCTGATAAAGAAAATAATTCAAACGCCATTCATGCAAATAAAAATTACTAAAACATATTAAATATATATATATAAAAAAGGAAAAACCCAGAATTAAGACAGAGATTATATGTACCTGAGAAGTAAAAAAGGAACATCTGGCCATTCACACTGAGAGCTGAGTTGACGACGAGTCAAAATGATTCATTTAGCCGAGTTGAAAAAGAAGCTTTGGGCTTTTCTTTTGGGTGGAGCGGGGAAAGAAAGATTTAGGCAAAAAATATAAAAAAAAAATTTAAAAAGAGAGAGAGAACAATAAAATAATTGAGAAAGAGAAAGTACATTATGAAATTACTGTCTCAAATACAGAAAAAAAGACAAAAAAGAACAGATTTTAATTGTTTTATAACCCATTTCTGATTTTAAAGATTTTTCCTTCTTCTCTTGAAAAGGAAACAAAACAAAGCTTTTAAAGGTCAGGTTTCAACTACTTGTGGATAGCCTTCATATATTTTTATTATTAATTAATTACTATTTCATAATTCAATCAATCTCACGAGTTAGTCTCACAAGTTAACATCTAATACGTATAAAAACCAAAAACGGATGATCGATTAAGCTAAAAGATATAAAATTTTTAAATGCGAATTCTTCAAGTTGATTTTATATATTTTCATATATTCTTTTTCACTCGCAAAATGAATGTCATATAATCTAATTTTATATAAATTATTAAAAATTTATATATACCTCATTTTAATTCTTTAAATACTTCATATTATATATTTATATAAATATTAATAAATTTTCTTATAGGTTTTTAGTGTATTTCATTGCATTATAATTTTTTTAATTAATTTATATTTATATAAAAAAATTTATATAGCATTAAATGAATTTATATATATTGATCAAATGTTTTATAATTCTACTTATTCAGCAGATTACAAATAAATAATAAAATTTTTTGTATAAGTTTCATAATTTTTTTGTTTTTATTCATATTTTATGGCATTTTTTCACTTTCATTTTTGCATTTTTTTTATATTTTTCATATAATTTTGTGTACATGTCCCTTTTTTTTTCATCCTCTCATAATTTTTAATATTTTTTAAATGATCACAAATATATATTTTTATTGTAAAATATTAATTTGAATTTTTAATGGGATTTTGTTGAATGGAATTTTTTTGGTACGTTTTAAATTATTAATTGTACGTATTAATATTACGAGAGAGTATCAAAAAATATGAAAGAGTACAAAAACTTACAAAAGAAATATATATAATAAAAAAAGAGAATAACAAAAAAAAATTATAAGATGAGTGTCAAAAAATACGAGGAAGTACAAAAAATTATGAGGATCGTCGTAAAAATAGATGTTTAATGTTAAGAACTTAATTTTTAAAATATACTAGAAATTCTGAAAATTACGAAAAATTAGCAAAAATTATAGGAGAATAGTAAAAAATTTGAAGGACATTTTCTTCCAAATGTTTTTACCGAATTACCCTTTATTCCATCTGCTATTACAAGAAACCTCACTGTAGTGAGCTTTGCCAAGAATTTTCCTACCTTCCATGCTTCAAAACAACCCAACATCGTTGGTGGTCAACAAAAGTGGGTCAACGTCAAAGATATTTAATAATTATGTTAAAAAACAAATTTATGTTTATGTCAAAGATATTTTTGTATTTATTTTATTAATTTTATTTTTCAATCTATCCACTTTACTTAATATTAATTAACATTTTCTATTCATCAAAAATTAACATAAAATAAAATAAAAATATATTTTTTTTACTTTTTATCCATATCTTTGTTACTTTCCTTAATCTAATTAAATTCTAATATTTTGATTTTTGACAATTAATTTTTTTATTTTAAATTCTTGTCATGAAAGATTATTATCCATAAGAAATTGAAAAAAAAATATTTTAAAAATATGAATGTTCAATTTTTTTTCTAAATTTAATTTATTAAAATATTTAAAATAATAGAATAAATATTAAATTTATACATGAATTTTGTATGCAATTTGATATATGAATTTTTATTTGGTATAATTATACACATGAAAATTGTGTTTCCGTCCTTTGTATACATGAAATTTTGATTTTAGTTCAATTGTAAACATTTAAATAAACGAAAACATGTCAATTGAGTTTTAACTCGATTGGCATAGGTATTGTTGTCAATACAAAAGGACATAAGTTCGAGTGCACTGAAACGTATTATTTTTATATTTATTGGTTGGGGATGAACTATGGATAATTATAGGCAGATAGATATGATCAAAATCTACACTTTACTACATTTTGTGGGTTGGTTCAGGCTGACAAATTTGGTATTTCAGAGCATGAGGAATGCTCCCATTGTGGTTCGTCCAAAAGATGATGCTCCTATTTTGCTATCACTATTCTGTATAAAAATATCATGCCGACAAATAAATTAGTTGTAACACCCCTTAACCCCAAACCCTAGTTGGAATAGGGTTACAGAGCATTACTGAACCTATCGGATAATTTACATAAAATACCTATGTTAAACCAATATAAACACATTTAAATATGCTCAAAACTTGTTAAATTTACACGTTTATATATTATCCAATACTCAATTCTAATTACTTATCAAATAAATCAAATTCATACTAAGTTAGTCAAGTCCTACTATATACCATTACCAAAATCTGAATCTACTTGTTTCACTTTTACATTCACCATTCAAGATGACACACATAAGACACCCTAGATACATGCCATTATCAACAATTAACACGCTTTACCTCGTTGAATTAGGGATCAATTTGGGATGTTGATTCGACATTCTCACTTTAACTTAACATGCGCACGAAAATAAATCGTACACTGAGTATGTGTATACTCAGTGGTATTTCTATAATCCGAACACTTAATAAAATAAAAATATAACAAACACTTAAAATCATATAACAATCATAACTATTCAATTATTTAATTCATAGATAAATTTATTTCATTCTTTTCACTTTCTAACCTATATAGTTTTCCACAATTTATTCACAAGTCATTTACAATTATAATATTCACTTTTATCTAATCCAGAGCTACATAATTCATTTGTCTCAATCATACTTTAACTCACTGTCTAATATCAATAACTATATTCAACTATTCACTTTTCCAGTCAGTGTTCTGTACATATTCATTTCAATAACAGTCATTACCATTCATATAAAATCAACTTGCTATCCCAGATAGCTTTTGCTATATAATACGATTCGTGTGTTTCAGTCCATATTTCAATTCTCCATCCAGGATCAATCTGATCACTATTATATTTAATAACCCCTATTAACATGACTCGAACTCAGGCGGATACACCGAGTTCAATGCACATTGTGCCTAAAACGGTAAGTAGTACCTGATCATTATACGACACATAAGTACCTGAAATGACACACAAGGTGCCTGATACGACACACGAGGTGCCTAATATACGACACATAAAGTGCCTGATCGGTAAAGCCGATAAATCCCGTACTCTTTCAAATCCTATGGCATGCCAATTATATCCGACTCAGCCCGACTAGTTAATAGGGTATTTCAGTTCTCAATTTCATTTTTATTTTCATAACAAATTCAATTTCAATATCAATTACACTTTTCCATTTCAATCCACATACAATTCAATTTCAATACATATTCATCATTCAACTCAATTTCCATTCAAATCAATAAAAACACTTACCTTATAATTTACTTACCATATACATAAATTAATTTAACATTTAATAAATAAATAAATAATTTGAATTATAGTAATACAAACCCGAATTTGCTTGATTATTCCTCGGTAACCTTCTCATTTCCTTTGTGGGT